>JAMPIT010000467.1:19222500-19945000 GCA_026261815.1 Monarcha castaneiventris obscurior
GGGCACAAACAGTTCGGTATCTTTGCTTGACTACTTTTATTTTTTTTATTTGTAAGGAGACATTATTAAAATTGAAAGCTTGTATCTCAAAAGGCCAGAGTTACCCATGGGGTTAATGTTCCTATCGAGACATGTTTAGGCAAATCTATCCACTGTACTTTTATTAGCAGGTAATGAAAAGGTGTAAGTTAAAGTGTGAAAGGACTCTGTGTTTTTTGAAAACAGTACTTCAGCAAATAGCTTTATCTGGCAGAGCCTCTTTGTATTGTAATTACATATAATACAAATCTTCACAATAATTCAGAGAGAGAAAATGCTAATGTGCAGGTTGTGGCAGAAACTAAACCAAAGCAATGAGATTTGCAGCTACAGCTGATTCCCCATCTCACACTGTGATTTTTAACAATTTATTTCCCCACTCCTGTCTCCACTGTCTCGCTGAACCACAGCTACAAAAGTTATTTCTCCTCTTATTTCTGCTATGTTCCTTTTCCCCTCAAAGTGCAAAAGAGATAAACCCCTCAAACTAGGAGGAACTAGGAAGAGTTTCTAGCAGCTAAGCAGAATTTATATTAGGAACCAGCCCCTAACATCCTTTCCAGCTTTCTGCTCGCTGCTGCTCCAATTTTGAAAACATGCAAAATTTATCTGACTTACCACAACAGCTTGAAGGACCAGCTTGGATAAATATGTATTTCTGTGATCTCTATTGGTTTTGCACATATGGTATCATCTACCTGATTGATTGTAAGGGCTCCATTGACTAAAAACCTGAAGGGACTTTGGTGTATACACTCATTCTGAAAATACATATTCATGGCAGGGCATGCCACAATCCCCTAAACGTGAAGTCACTGCCCTGCCCGGTGTCGGCGTCTCTCCCACAATGAATCACAGGCGGATGGACCCCGCCGGAGCCCTGACACTTCACCCTCCTGCCGTGGCTGCTGTCACCCTCCAGCTCCCAGCCACATCCCTGACTCCAGCAAAAGGGCAAGGGCCTGGCTGCCCTCCCCACCGGCCACCTCCTCCAAACCACAGCATTTTGTTCAGATGATTTCTTTTTTCGTTATTTTTTAATTTCGATTTCAACAAGGCCAAATTAATTGTTTGCAAAATGAAGAACTGGGTCCTGCAGCAATCTTATCCCTCTGATAACGCCTCACAATTTGCAACAGAGTTCCCTCTAGCCTCAGCCACGGAGCAGGGTCTGTATTTCTTCTTCTAAGAGTATTTTTTACTCCTTCCTTTCCCACCGCCACACACAAGAGAGACAGACTGTATGAAAAAACCCATGGTAAAATAAATAACTGCCTGCACAGGGAAATGTGTTGGGTTTTTCCCTCTCTCTTTTACATCCTTATATCTGACCCTAATCTAGATCCCACAGCCACTGACAGAAATATTGACATCAGCCGGGGAAAGATCAGGTTTCTTTACACAGGGGACGAGTCCTGTAAACTCTGCTGTGTTGACAGAACCAGGTCCCGTGCTGGTGGGTCCTTCTGCTGGCCTGGAGAAGGTTTAAACACCATTCCTGCTCCCCTGTAGCCAAGGGAGCTTTCTCATTAACTTTACTACCAGCATCATTACACCTTAAAAATAAATAGGAGTGGATCCTGCCACAGGAAGAACATGACCTGACTCTTAGTGCCCACAAGAAGATGTTTCTGTATTGCAGAGTGCAAAGAATACCACAATCTGGCCAAAGATTAATTAAAAACTCCTTGGAAGTTAGCTAAAAGAATCCCAAAATTTCTCCTCTGTATTTTTACAATCAAGGTATAAACTCCTGATAAACGGAGGCCACAGTGGAAATGTTGACACGAACCTCTGCTTGGCACTGGGAGCAGGCACGACCGCCTGTTACCTGCTCTGGTGAGAGTATTCATAGGTCCGTGATGAAGTAGGGGCACTCAGGATTTGTACAGCATTTTCCTTTCTTTTCTGAAACTTGCTCAAAACCCAGCCCTCCAATTTTTAGTCACAGCTTTATCTCAGAAAAGACTGAATAGGTACTTAAAATATTTTTCAAGAGAAAGAAAGAGGCGAGAGAAAGAGAAACCCCTGCCCATTCTTCTGAAATTTAAGTAGGCAGCCCTTGAAAGATCACTGAGAAAAGTCTGTATTTTCTCAGGTTTAACTAAATAATTTATGCATACTTTCACTTTGGCATGATGAAGCAATTTTAGCCTTTAAAACCCACAACTACTCAGGAGGGAAAAGGTCTGGTTCCTGCAACTTAAATAATTTAAACATCCAGGTGGAAATGCTTTCAGTGCTGCTCCTTCCTGAGACAAAGGAGGAAGACCCCAAAACTCTGAAACACTGAGAAGAAAAGGAGTGATAAAAGAGCCAAACTCGGATACATTCAATATTGAGGGGAAATCCGGCATTGTTCGCTGGAAAAAGATAACCAGAGAGATGCTCACAGTACATAACTCTGCTAGGTAAAAACGCTTAGGAAAAAAAATCATTGGCCTAGAGCTACAACAAACATGCTTTGCAAAAGAGCACAGCAAAAATATCCCTCTGCCCTCTAACCCAAGTCAGAAATGGTTTGTGTACGCTTAAGGGTTAGGCAGATGTTAGGGGTCACTGAAGAAGCTGTGTGAAAAACTGCACCACCAGCACCAGCTTCTGAATTTACAGAAATGAGTACAGCGCCTAACTCCCAGCCCAGCAGCTCTGTGCTGGCGAGAAATGAAAAAGTACCTGGGCTACTTCGCTCTTTCCCACATTAGATGGCAGATGTGAAACTCCTGAGACACATGCAGAAATTTATCAGCTTTAAGACAGGTAAGAACAGCCCTCTGAGTCAGTGTCCATCACCCTCAAGTCGGGTTTCGCTACATGTGAGCACATAGGCAGTGACATGATGTCTTGGGGAAGGGCAGCATGTCCAGTGGGAGCTGATGGTTATGGGGAGAAACACTTAAAAAAACCCCAAAACCAGAAAGAAAGAGCCAGCAGCGCAGGTATTGCTAGAACTAGATAACTGGTAATGATTTCACATAGTATTAAGCTCTGTTAATCAAGATGTCTCCCAGTAAAAAGCATTACTGAAATGAACATTTGGCTTCATCCCAAGGACAGACATGCCTCGGACTTCTCTCCCCTTTGGTATGTATCGACCAGAAAGTATTAGAGGGAGAGTTAGCAGTGACCCATATATCTAAACCACCAGCATTTTCTGTTAGGGAAAAAATATCTGATTGTCCTTTCTAACTGGCTTTAAAGCCTCTATTGTTTGGCGTGAGCCTTCAAAACATGGCAGGGAACAATGTCCCAGGGCTGGAGAGATGCCTTCTGCATGACCGTGGTGTTCTCCTTGGGTTTTGCAGAAACAAGAACTTCTGAGTGTCCGAGATCCCTTAATTGCTCATGTTCCTCAAGGGAACGGTGGTAGAACACCAAATTAATAACGGTGCCATCCCTCCATGGCCAAGCTGGTCCCAATCCAGCACTCACATTGCATTGGGAGTGAACAGGAAGTGCCATGGGGAGTAGAAGGAGGAGGAAGAAGAGGAGGGGAGGTCAGACCTGGCCATGCCCTCACATGGGATTTTCCCTAACACTCTTCACCTGTGATTTCCTACTCCTCTGCCAGACACCTGAGAAGGGAAGCGAGAAATAAGCTGTGCTCCTCCGGCTACCCCTCCATTGAGTACATATTTTCCATGGCCTATTTCCCTTTTTTATTTTTTCCTACCAGGTGTCTCACTCAATATATCCCGATCAATGCAAAAAAGGGCAAAATTCATGCCTTGCAGCACTAGAAATGCTGCAATTGGTGTTGAAACTGATGATCTTTCAGCATAGATTTTTGTCGCTGTGTACATGAGGAACTACTGGCTGCCAGCATGTGTGTATGTGAAGTAACACCACCTCCAGAGCCCGCTTCCCACCAGACTTTGAGCTTAAAATGGCTCAAAGTTTCTCCTATCTACATGTGCCTCATGGTCAGCTGAAATGTTCTTATTAGGCAGGCCCCCAACCTTATCCTCGCAGCCAAAAGGAAATGCGGAGCAGGGCATAAGAGGCTGTTGAAACCACACGTCATGTTTGGGTTTGCTGTGTCATAATGATTTTATTCTGGTTGGGATAAGGCTTTCTGCAGCTGTTTTCCTATGGAGCTGATGGTAAAGGGCAAGGACTCGGCTGATACTGAGCAAAAAGGAAGAGCCGCAAGAGGGGGGATGTCCCAACAGAGAAAACATCTCTGTCAAAAATGCGTTATTTGTGTGAAGTGTGCAAACTTCAGAGGCATTGCCTGTGGTTAAGAGGTAAAAGAAGGGATGTGGAATGAGGCTTCAGACCTCAAGCCTTCAAGTATTTTCCCTTTCTTTCAACCTTCTGTATTTTCCCTTTTCTAAAAGTGGCGTTACTAGCGGCATCCCAGACACCGCCTCCCCTGCAGGAAAGAGTGGGTGTCCTGGGTACTCCTGAACCTCTCCTTTCCCTGGTTCCCTCGCAGGTGGGACTCCTACCTGGCCTGGCAGGATGGCCTCATCCTCTAATTAACGTGTCCAAATGTACAGCAGTTATCCCAAGGATGCTGCCTCCCACAGCAGGTACCTGCCCAGAACCCTCAGCTCATGGCTTTGGGATAGGAGCATCCTTTGGGTGCCATGGAGTGGGTTCAGGTTTCAGCCAGTGCCTACCTCGAGGTCAAAAGAGAACATGAATTTTTAACAAAAAGGATCTGACTTGAAATTTAAAGTTATTCCCTCTTTTAATGCAATACTGAAGCACGACCCATGTCAGGATCACATTTCATGGGAGTAAGTTAAACTTTCAAGGTTAATATTGTTCCTGAACAAAGTATATATCAGATTTTTTTGGAGGCCTTTCTGCTGACTTATGTCTTGCACCCGTGAGTTTCGATGGGAACTGGAGACCTTGTGTTTGCAAACCTGTGCAATTTTGGGCACTAGAATAACCATTATATCAACACCAGGAACAAAGAAAGCTCAGGGACTGTGTGAAACTCCTCTCACAACAACCCAAAAAATAAAGAGGCAGCCCATTTGGCACCAAGCTCCCTGAGGAAACTGTGTGAACCCGAGGTGAAAGGCCTTTTCTTCTATTCCCAGGCTGCTAAACCATCTAGGTCTCCTCATTCATTACCCCGAGTTAAGCTTTGCGAGCTTACAGTAAACCTGGGAGAGCTCAGGTTTTGTGCAGAGGAATTTCACATTAAGGATTCATTTCCCCCGCCTCCAGCCTGTTCCCCTGAATCTTCAAACAGAACACCTGATATAAACCTAAAATCCTAATCTAGCCTGAAGTGCATTAATAGGAGCTTTGATTTTTCTGTTTAAAAAAGAAGAGAATTAGCTCCATAATCCTACTAGTTATACTTCTAACAATATTATTTTAAGACAATTAATTCATATTTAAAAATAATGAAATTACTAGCACAAGACACTAAACTTCTTTTAGTATATTAAATTGGGCAGATTGCTTCTCTCCTTCTAATTATGAATGTAGCAGTTACAAAAGAAACTGTCATTTTGATAGAGTAAAAGACAATCTGTCTGCCAAAAGTGTTCAACCATAATTCTAAAAAAAAGTCATCTGCATCAAGAACATGCTACTTTGTTTGATGTACTGTCTTATTGGAAACCTAATTTGCTTTCAACCTCTGAGACAACACATAACATAAGTTTGTGTGACTAATTTTCTTGGAAATATGAGTAATTAGAATAAGGGACCATTTCCATCGCAGGAATGGGTAGTTTGCAAAATCCGAAATAAAAACGCTTTAAGCTGCTTTCTTTTCCCTTTCAGCCACGAATTCCTAAAGGGAGAGGGATGGCTTTGTACAGTGGAACGTAAGCTCACATGTAAATCGTGAACTACTGCAAAGTACGGAGAGGTTTATTACCTGAGGTGAGCACTCCCAGAGCTCCTGGAGTATAAAAGCATTAGCCGTATGTTCTAACCAAGTCATAAAAATCAATAAACAGGAACCCCCCACCTGTGCTATGGCCCCAGTGTTAAGTTTTATACACGTAGTAATAGTGCATATCAATTTTCACCACCCTTCCTACGCTAGCTATTACAAGGCGTACAACCACCGGAGGGACTGCGAGAGCAGTGCCATTCATCCCACGGAGTTGTCCAGATGCCAGCTCCATTGCATCATTGTCAATTTTGTTCTATCTACAACTGGACAAGGCTGCAGCCCCGGCTCCTATCCACCCACTCAACCCCGCAACAATTGCAAACTCTGTTCGGCTGGTTAAAGAGTTTACAAGCCAGCTGAAAGAAAACAGAACAGTTGCATATTAATGCACCCAACCCCTGAAAGATCACATAATGGAGCGGGAGAAACGTGTAACTGCAACCAATATGGGATCTTGTCCAGCTGCCGCAGCCTGTGGATCAGTGACCGGGTTTTTAAATAAATTAATGATAAGCATCCATATGCAGCTGCGCCAGGTTTCGGCTGCAACTGGTTGTGTTGCTGGAGGCTCCTTGGTTGCCCAGAGGTATGGGAAGCGTGGATTGTCAAAGCCACTGGATGCTAAAAATCAAACAGCCCTACAGATGCGGTAGCTCTGCCAGGTTGCAAAAATAACCACTAAATCACACTTATCTTATAATTAAAAGGAATGCCCCTGATAAGGCAGGGAGGAGTATGAGAATAAACCTTTGCCACGTATTTTCCACTATTCATTAATCTATGGAAATAAGGGTGGCAGGTTTATTTAAGTATCAAGGAGGCCAGGAAAGTTGGTTGCTTCACATTTTCAAATCAGGACCGAAAAAAAAAAGAAAAGCCACCCAAAAAATCTTTGAGGAATATTTCATTCTACAAGCATCCTTTAAAAGTGTTAGGCTTTCTAATTACAGCCCCAAAATGACCACTGCAGCCTTTAGCAAGTAATGAGAAGCATTTGAGGATGAAGGCTTTGATTCTGAAATAAGTCTGACCCAAGTGTAGCTTCCTTTATGAAACTAAGCTGTGGTAGCTTCAGTTTAAATAGGCAAGAAAGAAAGAAAAAATAGGAAAAAAAAATAAAAAAAGAACAGCACTTGACGATGACCCTTTCTCCCCTCCCCAACAAAAAGACAAGGAGTTTTATCTGTCTGAGGTTGCCTCTGATAGTGCTTATGGTCCGGAAGTACCACTCATGGGCACTTAAAGCAGCATCACTCAGAAGCATAAAAATAGAATAAAGTTGTACAGCAAATGAGAAATTATGATATAACTCAAGTGTTGTGACACGAAACAAGCAAAACGAACACTCCCAACATTCCCTGGAACTGATAAAAATCTATCAGAAATTAGTAGTGCCATCAAGGTGTTGCTTAGGCTGAAGTAGTGCATTTAAAAGCTCTCTGCAGTGAGAGTCACGACAGCTTTGTGGTGAAGTTAACCATTTTAGGCAATGGGAAGAAAGTAAGACCATTGTAGTTGTGAACAGCTGGCATACAATAGATAATTTAAGGGAAAGTGACCCTCATGTATAATTTTTAACTGAAGAACTGTCAAGCCCCATTAGTTCCAATAGGGCCTGGTAGCACCGAGGTAGGTTTATAGGGGCTTTGTATGAGAAGAGTTTCCAACAGAGAAGCAAAAAAAAAAAATCATTTTAAGGGAACTTTTGTGGATTCAGAATTAGTTCCTTTTTTTTTTTTTTTAATTTTTTTTTAATCTTAGCTGCTGTTTGAGACAATGACATCTCTGCTTTTCTTTCAGAAGGGAACCCAGAAAACAGTAAAAGTGTATTTTGGAGCCAGTTTAACCAATTACTGCTGTTTGAAACAACAGCATCTCTGCTTTTCTTTTCAGAAGAGAACCCAGAAAATGGTAAAAACATATTTTGGAGCCAGTTTAGCAGTGTTCTGAGCCACATGTGCTGATAATGCTGAGGAATTCTGAGAGACACCCATTAAACGTGGAAACCGTGCTGTTAAATCTACGTCACCGCCTTGGCCAGTGAATAAAAAGGCAAGTAAAAGAGCAAGGAAAGAAAGCAGGACTCCTTAAATAAGTGCAAATAATGAAGGGTAGAACCTGAGTAGAACATAAAAAGTGAGCAAGTTAGGTAAAATAAAGCTCCAGCACCGTTTCTGCAGACATATTTTAGAGGCCAGTCCAACATTATAAACAATTGCTATAAAACCTGAAAGGTCCAGGTGTCGCTAAGTCATGTTTACTTTATGGCTTTCACTTTGCTATTTGGCAGAACTTCTGAGGCTGTACTGAGTGATGTTGCCCTTAACTTAAAGCACTATAACTTTCTTGCCCAAACTTAAAAGAGATACTGTAAAATTATTTAGCAACTTCTTGGGCCATAAACTCAGAGTCCTCTCCTGAGTGTCAGTCAGGCCTACTTTAAACGCTGCAGTTTGATGGTGGGTGTGTGGTGGGTCTTGGGGATGGTCTTGGGGATGCTCAAAAAAGCAGTAAATACAGGCAAAGGTTTTGGGTTTGTCTCTTCTCCTTGTAGAGTTCTTCCTTGGGGAAAGTGGTGGGGTGGGAAGGTGGTGGCTTTAGAGGAAGTTATGTCCCTGCTCTGCTGGGGTCCCACCATGCTTGCCATAGGAAACAAGGGTCGGTGGGTGACACAAAACCAGAATGCTCTCCCAGCTGAGGTCAATATGGGGTTTAAAGTAAATAAGATTAGCTAATTCTGGCCTTAACGAGTTGACTTAAGGCCTATATATTTAAAAAAAAAATACAGACTGTCATTTAAAGAAATGATTAAAGAACCATCCTTTTTAAACCCAACTCAAATAATATGACAGTAAAGCCAGGAGTTATAGGTACTGCAGATTGTCCTTTACTAGACACTCTATTACGTGTAGTCATTAGGCCAGCTATAAAAAGAAGGTTTAAATACTAATGTATTTTTTAATTTGTTTTATACCCTAAACAAGCAATCAATGTACATTAATAAACATAATTGTTTTTTTGGCATTTGTCCATTCATTTGGTCTACCTTGTCAGCTCCAGCAAACACATCAGCAAAATTCAGTAACCACAATACACAAGAAGGAAACACCAACGAGGCCATCTCAAATAAGCAGAATGTATTGAATTACTTTGCTGCTCCACTATTGACAGACTGAAACCCCCAAAGCTGACCATAACTGTCCTCCTGTCCGTCTTAAACAATGACTTTGACAGGTTTTTGTCCACAAATACAGCTTTCGAGTGCTGTTGCAAAGAACCTTTAACGAGGTGGTAAATATGTTTACCTTTGATAAGGTGAGCTGCCTGATAAGATAAGGTGGATGGCCACTTTTCAAAAGCAAACATGTACAGAGCTCGGAGCTTTCACCCAGGAGCTGTGCTGGATTTGATCAGCATAAGGAAACATCTACACGCTCCAGAATAGCTTCCTGAAATCAATTTGTTCCTTTTCAGTTTTAATTATAAAATACCACTCGCTAGAGAGAGATTTATTCACTCAAGAGGGTGAAACGTTGGAGATGGATGTGCAAAAGGTGCTCATCTCTGTAGTCTCAGCAATTAGGGTGCAACTCTCAGTTTAACTAGGACACTGTGGGTATGTATCTCCCGGTGTGTCACCTCCTAGCAATCCCATCCAAGGGACATCCTGCAAATGGAAAAGATCCGGAAATATCTTGGAGGAGGAGGCTCTCATTGGTCTGGTATGATTATCCTGAGTGCAAGTGACCAGAGAAATGCATATCAAGAAAAAGCTCCACTGGAGGCAAAATCTGTGTTGCGACCCTATAATGCCTCTTGACATCTCCACCAGGTCCTCTCCGTAGGTGACCCCACCATAACAATCCTGGCTGGCCTGTTGGTCGTGGGCGAGGAGACGGGAGGTAACGTGGGCAGCGTCTGCGCCACAGAAATCTCTTAAAATGTCATTTGTTGGGGGAGAGGAAAACAAAATTGTTGCAAGAACAACAGAAGCTGCGAAGTCCAAAATGGGAGCCCCACTAAAGCCTTTAACGCACTAGAAAATTTATGAAAACATGAATAAAAGGTAACTTATTCAGTGTCAGCCTTACATATTTATAGTTTAAAAATTAGTCAAAGTTTATGTCCTGAGGTTGCACCTACAGGAAGCCAGATGTGTGCCTTCTGCATGTGACCTAAGACAGGCCTGAAGCAACAACTAGATAATTTCTCGCTCATACTCCACACCGTCGATCGCGGCGGCTTTCTGAGGTGAGAGAATCTGACAGCACTAACTCTCCAGGGCAGAACTTTCCAGTCAAGTGGATCAACGGACTGAAAATCTCTTATGAATAGTCATTAGGCCTTCATTACAAACCCCTCACAACCCAGTTCTCTTTTCGCAACCAAATGCCTTTTGTCATCTTCACAAGGTGCATCATTTAATTACCAATTGATTTCTTTATATATGACAACATGTCAGATAGCAAAATACAGTGTATCTCCCTTAGGGGGAGAAGTCTGTTAACTATCAGCGTGCCAGATTACTGAATTTAGCTGGAAGACAGCTATTCCCTCCACTGCGCCTTTATTTTAACTCGCTTTCCACTTTTCCAGAGGAGCAACGCGGGGAAGAGGCAAAGGCGAGGAGCAGCTCAAGGAGGGATTATTTCCCCCCATTCTGTCAAGAAATTAAAGCTGACTTCCAGCGTTTCTCACTCTGTTTTTAGGCAGGGGCACCCCATGCACGCACACATGTACGTTGGCATTGGCGGCTGTGTGCACACACAGAGCCGGGCTCCAACACGTCAAACAATTGTTCTCATTATCCCAGGAATTTACCCAGCTTCTGACTTTGCTAGCACGCTGAATCTTCCCCTTCACAACTGCAGCCTGATAATCAAGCCAGTACTGTATTAATAAGCTGAATAATAAGGGAATTTCAGAAATGTACAGGACTATTATACCGTAACAATAAAACCTCAAACTGAGTAAACCAGAGCAGCGCTGAAGGTAGGCGTCGGGAAAGAATGAAACCAGTGTTGCAGTAATGCACTCCATTGTATGGCAGTGTAAATGCCTGCTTCTTTCATACACAGAAGCTACATTACACGAGTCCGAAATGTTCTCAGAGCATCACTGTGCCTGGTTGTGATAGAACCTGGCACCAGCAAGCACTGAAAGCTGACATTATACTGTAGGATGTGCTGCAGGTGTGCAGGCCTGCGAACGTGCTCTAATTACATATTTTCCTGCAGAGCAACAATTAAGGTCGCCAAAATAATTGCCAGTTTCTTAATCCCTCTCTAACAAGACTGACATAAGGAATGATTTATTTCTCTCCAGTTATTTTGAAAGTGTTCTCAAGATTTTGGGTCTTTTTTTCTAGCGTGCCACATAAAACTAATTCTTACGTTCAAATGTGTGATTATAGCCATTGTTGCTGCTGGGATGGGTTTTTTTAAGCCCAAACCTTTTCTGAATTCTAGAGTACAACTAAAATAATGAAGAAATGCTGATTGTATAACCTGGCGTGCTGTTTCAACATTTTCCCTGCAAGAAAGTACTTATTTTCCCTTTCTGCATGCATTCACTCTCTGTTTTGGTGCTCTTTTTCAAGACTACAAGCTCCAGGTCAGTTCTCAGAGCCCTCCACAGTGGCATTAGGACAGCACTATTCCAGTCAGGCAGCCAGAAAACTACAGAGTCCCGTCTGTGTCCAGGGTTCAATAAAGAATCACCTTTATTTTCATTACAACTGGCCTTATCTACTGTGGGAGACATTACAGAGGCTTCTTTCTCAGCGGCGTCAAGCACTCGACTTCAAACAATCGAAACAATTGTAGTACATGAGACAGAAAGGAGATGTCTGGTGCATCTATTTGCAAAGCTGAGGCATTTAACAGCAACCATTATACATTGTAGTTATATATAGCTCTCTTGTAGACCTTGGGAATAGTGGCCAGTGTGAGTCAAACTCAGAGCTGGGATCAACAGCCACAAGTCAACCGATTTACATCGGGAAGCACGGAATGATACGAGCCAGGAGCCCTCCATCCCTTCCCTCTGACTCTTACAGAAATGAAAACTACTGCATAAAGCTGTGGTCTCAGCCTGCACACAGAGACCTTCTCATCTTCTAAGGCCTTGGAGCTTTAGGCTCAGCTCAAGCCTTGTCTCTCATCTTGACTGAAGAGGTACCTTGAGACACCCAGCCTTTGAGGTGACTTCTGCAGAACCTGGGTCAGACCCATCCAGTGTTTCTGAGGGAAGCTTCTGGAAGGTATTTTATATAAAAACACAGGGACATTTGTATTCCGTCATGCTAAGTCAAGCCTCCAATTCTGGGTTAAGCCAAAGGTTAATAGTCTGCTCTTAATTATATTTTTAAATAGTAGAACTTCTTTCCAACATTCTGACAGAGCCTGCTGTTCCTGCTCTACCTACGATCAGACCCTACTGATGTCAGAACGAGTATTGCTTAAGTCAGAATTAAATTTATCTGAGCAATCCCAAAGATCAAACAAAAAATGCCACACAGCCCCAGTCAAAGGATGTCCAGAGGTATGCCAGGGAGATTGGCTTGACATGCAAAATCACATTCAAACATCTAAGAATATTAGCATTAATGAACCAGGCAAGACACCCTTTGATAATTGTTGGCAATCTGAAAACTTTGCTCTGAGGATATTAAAAGTAAACTGTTATCATCTGATTGCCAGTTTAAATCCCACTGATAGAAGCTGCCACAACCTGTCAGCATTAAATATATAACAAGGGGGTTATGAATATAAATTCCTGCTGGGGAGCGTAGGTAGATGTCCACCTTTGCAAAGGGCATTACACGTTCACAGACTGCAGAAGTGATACTAATATCACAGATTCCTACTAAGTTACTAGTTTTACTGCTAACTCCACTACTCACTTTCTAAATTTGTCCCTCTTTCCTACACTTCTCTTGAAGTCTTCCTTCAACAGAGATGAGCTAATCAGTTGCTTAGACACCCGTCCTCATAAAGCTGTTCACATCTTTTTATGCTTCACCTGCAAAAGCCACAACAGTGGTACTGTGATACAGGAAAATGTATTTTCCCTCCCTGTACTTATTACTTTGCAATGGTCATTGATTCACTCTGCCAGTGAGTAAACAAAGGAAATTTAAACTTTAATGGACATTAAATTATTTGCAAATGAATCGTTTGCTCTTCTCAAAAAGGGACAAATGCATTTTGTTCGCTTGAAACCTACTTAGAGAAGCTGCATGGGAATGATAAAACTCAAAGCTCTGGGTCATCCACAGACAGGTTAAAATTTTCAGACCTGGTCATTTCATTAATATTGTGTATAGAAACATATGGTGTGGCTCTCCAAGGAGTATAACTTCACTTGTAGGCACTGAACCTTCAGTCTCCAGCATATTTGCCCTGCTGGGAGATGGTTCTGTAGGCACCTGACTGGGATTCCAGGTTGGAAAACAGTGATCTTAATGGGTCCATAGCCTGCAGGGACTGCAGACACTGGGAAAGGTCACAGCAGAAGGCAGATCAGAGCCAAAGCGTGACTGTAAGAGAGGGCCAAGTCTCGTTGGTTTTATTCACGTGAGAATTGCAGTGATTTCAGCAAGGAGGACATGGCCCTGTTTACATGAAAATGCTTTGAAGGCAAATATTTTAGGTTTTGATCAAAACCTCATTTACATTCTTACAAAGAAACTGAGAAGAGTTATAAATGAGCTGTAGAGTATATTATAAAACACATTTTAAAAGTAACACATGCTCAGAGATGGATGACATTAAAATAAAAGTAGGTGCAATATCCAAGATGAACATTTCTCATGAGCAGAGATCACGCGAGAAAACATTCCACAGGCATAACTTTGCAGATAATCAAAGCCAAGTATTAATACATTTTTATCAGTCCACCTCCTAAACAATATTTCAGTAGATTTCCTTTCACACAGTGATATTTGTAATAAATGTTCTGCCTTTGTTTTAAAGTCAGTCCGTAGAAAGATGACATCAGCTTAGCAAACAATAAAGTGCCTGTAATATTGTCTCCAGAGGGCTGTTACATTTACTTTGTAGCAGTAAAATTCAATTTTCAAAAAACACTACATGAATGATGTTAGGTTATTAACCCTATCACCACCGTAAAACATCATCATTGTGTGCAGAATGTAGGTCACTATCTAGGAGCTAGAAGTTGCTTTTTGTTAAATAATCCATTTAAGCTCCTTTTCTTTCCTATAGCTTGGGTTGTGTCCCTTCCCTTTGAAAAAAACAAACCAAAAAACAGTCTCATTTTAAATCTCAAGGCTCTGAGTAAGCGTCCTTATTACACATCTCATTTTAAGGTGTTCTTCCTTTGTTACTTTCAGATTTGGCCACACACTTTTGAAGAGCGACTCTCTGTGAATTCTTGTTATTCAGAGCTGGTCTCAAAGAGAGAGAGAGAGGGAAAAAAAGTGTATCAGATCAGCCTACGCCTGTGGTGACTCTCACAAGTTTCAGTTCAAGGAAAGAGAAGAAAATCAGCAGCTACAAATTCTGACTCATTTTGAAATTGCAGCGCAATTGAGAAGCGACCGTTCTGATTTGGGCGCCGACTGCTCAGCCCCTGCTCATGCTCAGAGCTCCCAGCTGAACCTGGTTTTCCTTAGCAAGCTCCAGGGGAAAGAAAGATCAGCGAGCAAACTGTCCGCAAGCCAACCCGTCACATGGCTCCCTATAAAGAGGATTTGCATACCTGACACAGCTATGGAAATATTCCCCGTCCGGGAAGGGGCGAGAGAGAAGGACTAATAGCGCCCCGCTATCAGGATGCAAGGGGTTAACTAGTTAAACTTCTACAACCCCCCACAGTAACTTTCCAAAAGCTGACAATAAGTAAAAGAAGTGCTGGTTATCCATTTTTTAAAGGGATGGGATTGGTTTTAGAAGAAAGGGAAAGAGGATCAAACACCTCAGAGCAACAAAAGGTTGTGTCAGAGGGCCCTCAATCACAAACCTCCTTCAACAAGAGATATTCCAACCTTCCAGAGCAGTTACCCGGGCAGCACGGCTAAAAAGTTCCCTGACATGAAAAGAACAAAAACAGAAGGGACAGAGGTAGTTATTGTTATGCACACTCCTCTTTTTTTTTTTTTCTGGGGCTTTTTTTCTCCCCCACAAAACTTTTTGCATAAGCTGTTCGGGGGAGAAGTAATAGTGCTGCTTATTGAAAAGAAATCCCCCCTCTTTGCATCTCCTACCTCCTAGGTTGGGAGGTATGGCCCAGCAGATTCTCAGCCAGGAACACCTGATGAATGGGGAAGGTCAGCTCCATGAATGCTTCAAAAGAGGCATCCGAAATTAATAAACATAATTATAATGTCTCCTGGTTTTCATCGCCCCCTGAACACATATTTGAATTTTTTTTTTCTTCTTCCAGACAAGCGAAGTTGTGTGCACACAAAGAATGTAAATTATTTGCGTTTGCAGTGTCAGGTCTTGGAGGTATCTTAACAGCATGTAAGAATTTTCCACTTAAATGTAAATTATTAACAAGTCAGAGTTTTCATTTGTTTTATCTCCTGATGTGCAATCTAAATAAATAAATGGCACACTTTACAGTGTTCACCACCCACTTCTCTGCTCTTTCAAAAACATACTTTATATACACTACCTCTGCTTGAATAGGATGGTGGATCATTCTCTCTTTCATCATTTATCTTTGTCTCAGTGCTTCTGAGGGGTTGAGGTTGTTGTTTTTTTGCTAAAACAAATTTACCTCTAGTACTTCATCAAGTTTTCCTGTGTAATATCGCTAAGTAAACAACACAGTGGTTTATTCATAAAATATTCATATTTCAAAATGTTCCTTCCCAACCACCCCTCCTGGGTTTACCTATGTTTACAAATATGTAAGCCTTGTTAATATGCCTTGTCTGGGGAATGGTGAGTAGTGACCCTCCTTGAGGCACAGCTCTCACTGAAGAAGTGTATTATTTCAGCTGGGAGAACAGCAAAGCTCCGGGATGAGACTGATTGATTAAGACCAGATGGATGGCCACACATAGGTGTGACAAAAATAGAAACACATTGCAAACATTCCTGGCATTGTCCTCCTGTGGTCCGGGAGGTGGATGGACCCGGTGGTACCTTATCTACCTCCTGATGGGCTCCAGAATTGAAGAATGTTAATGAAAGCTAACTCTGCTTCGCCTGCCTTACAGTGACACTTATTACAAGGAATCAAGCTTAAAATTGCATCTTGTAAATAAACTCTGGGTTTTCCCCCCCTCCCTGATTGAAAAATGACAGCTGGCATGCCACTGGAAAGCATTCGCACGCGTTTCCCTGAAATTAATTCGAAGTAAGGAGCTCAGAAAGAAAGAAAGAGAAGGAAAGAGAAAGAAAACAAACAGAGCGTACCCACATCCTCTCCTTAAAATTAAACTTTCAGAAACCACATAAAGGAGTAAGTGCAAAATGAATGACCTCTGGTTTGGAGAAGAATGTTTCATTGAAACTCTCTCAGCTTTTATGTTTATTGGCCATAAACTGACCAACCCTCTCCGCAAGGCTGTGGTTGTTCTTCACAGAAAGGCCAAACCAAGGGCCTGAATTCCACTCACCTTACTGAAGTGAGGGGGTCTCAAGAAAAAGGAGGAGGTAACGAGCAGGATTTGTCCCAGTGTGGCTGTGCACTCCTCAGAGATGCTGTCCCTGCCTGGCCATAGCCACCTTTCATCACAGCACAGGATGTATTTCTCACACTAAGAAAAATGCCACTAACTCAACCTTCCCGTTCACACGGAGAGACGCAGGAGCTGTGGGAAGGAGGTGGGAAGCAGTGCAAGACCAGGCTCCCAGGGCCACCTCACTTCTGTCCCTCCACCTATGGCACACCACAAATGGGCTGCGTGGCAAGCTCCAGGCATCAGCCCCGACACCAAGAGAGGTTTAAAATCACAGGAGGATCCCAAGCCTCTGCCTGGCACGACCCTTTTCCCATGGCACAGCACGGAGCCTCGTGACAGCCGTGGAGGGAGATGGGAGAAACCAGACCCTCAGGTTTTCTCTCTCTCTCCCTAAAACTCCTGTTCAGCCCCAGTGTGAGCTTTTCACTCCCTCTCCCCTCGCATGGGCCTGAACCGATTACCTACTTGTTATAAATCTTCTCAGGTTTCACAGGCACACATTTGCCGGTAGGTTCCCAACCCGCATTTCGGGATGTCGGGCTCACAGAGACACATTCTCACACATGCAAAAGCCCTATGATGGATCAGGGGCTCCTCCATTCACCCCTCCACTTTAAGAAAAACCGTTCCTAATATACCTTTTCATACGTGAAGCATAATGAATGTACCTTTTCTTATGCATGTACAATACTGTACTTTCACCCACTGGCAAAGAAGTTCGCTAAATTACTAAGAGCGTTTAAAGAGGTGGCATTCATTGTAATATACAAAGGAATTTAAAGCACATTTACAAATGAATCGGCAGGCACGCCAACAGGAAAAACAAGTTTAAATGTAAAATTTAAAAAAAACTCCAAAAAATAAAATTGAGGATTTCTTGAAATTATTGTTATAATATGAAAATGTTTGTCCATTCTGCAGGCTGAAAACTACTTAATTTCTCTTCATCTGCAAGTCAGGTGATGGTGGTTTTAAAGAAATATTCTTTTCCTTGGTTTCCTTCTCCCCTCCCCAGCTGAGTAATAAAACATAGACTGATTTAAATAAGAATCATTATGCTCAGAAGGCCTCCTCTGGCTGGAAGACTTTTGTTCCACATGTCCCATAATCTCACTCCCACATGGCTGCCATAAGGTTGATGCTGAAATCAAACTCTACTATAGAATTTGCTTTTAGACCCAGCAAAAATATGTATATCAGTTTGGGGAAAGGAGTCCTATAATTTAGGTAATGGGTGAAATATACTTGGGATAGAAACCTCTTGACTTTGCTGCTCCCTTCCCTGTGTTTTCCCCTCATCCAGGTTGCTATTAGCGTATGAAAAATGCTTTTAATTTTATCCATTTCTGGCCATATCTGTCACACACACAAGCGAGATAGCAGTTAGGTTTCGACTTATCTCTTCTTTACCACCTCAGCAGCAGGTTTAAAATAGATCACGCTCTTCTAGTTATTTGCAGCCAAGGTGTGTGTAACTCCCTTCCTGAGCAAAGCCTGATAAAGGAGGAGCAATCCAGACCATGGGAGGCGGTTTGCTCCCAACTCAACCCCAAAAGTCTCTATCGTAGCATCTCACAGCTCTAGTTTTATTTGATAAGTACAAGTCAGGGCAGTTCTCACCCATAACTCGGGTCACGACGTGGCGAGGCTGGAAGTTATGGCCCTGTTTTTAAGCACTTTCTGTGTGCTGTTTATCTGTTTCCTTAAAACTCCCACTTCCACCCCTGCCCTATGGACGGAGCGCACGCGGCACCGCGGCTCCCACGCGCCCTTTTCCAAGACAAGGCCACTTTGTTTTACACCCAGAGACACCTCCCAGCCAAACCCTATCCCCAAATTCTTCACAGGCACACGTGACACGAGGCGATCCATGGCAGAGCCCAGGGAAAGCTCTCAGCAATATGCAATCCATTTTCACACATGCTATGGATCTCATGGCGTCAGTCGTACGGTCACTGCACACACAAAATATTTAAAGCCCATTTCTGCTACTTTTTAAGTAAATTAAAAACTCCCATTGCCTCCCAGGCAATTAGGCTGAGGCCCTAGGACTGGCTTAAAGCAGTGAGGAGCTGAGAGTTTGCGTTTAGTGGTATTTGGCCTGGGAATATTTGTGGCTTGGTAAAATTTTGCACACACACTCTCCAACTTGGCTTTTTGGGACATGTTGGGGAAATGGCTATTTTTGCATGAATGTAAAAAAAAAAAAAAGCATGAAATTATGCTCCATTTTAATGAAAGAGTGGTTTTGCTTGACAAAACATATGTCTCTTATTAACAGTATTAATAGAAATAGGCCTGCTTTCAAACTTGCAATGAAACGTGACAAAACCCAGGGCTGGGTTTTCAGCTGAGCTTCAGGCACCATTGCAACCCAGTGCAGGCCTGCCTAACAAAACCCATCTCTTGTGAAAATAACCTCACCTCTCTGAGCATCCCACTAAATACCTGCAAGGCAATGCCAGGAGCTCATTTTGCAGGATGCTTTTCCAGCTGGGAAATCCAGGAGATCCTCCTTGCATCACACAGCAGTGAGAATAGGTATGTATGACCTGCCTATATGGTTTTGTTTATTTTTTCCCTGGGTCAGCCCAAAGGAGTCATGGGAATGGCTTTTGCCAGGGGTGCCCACTCATCTACAGTGGTTAATAATAACCAGGCAGCAATAACCTGGCTGGCATCAGCAGGACACCATGGGTGTGAAATACTCCAGGAGAAAACTCTGGAAGGGTCCAAATCAGTTCAGAGAAGAACAGCCTGCCTTGCTAGAAGTTATAACTTGAGGAATATTGGGCACCTTGCACTAATCAGGCAGATTACACCGATGAGCAAAGCACCTGAAAAAACTTTTCCTCCCCACCTCGCCTGAAGAGGAAAGAGCTCTCCTAAGTAAATAAACCAGCACAGTCCTTTCTCATTTTGACCATTTCTCTCCATTTTACTCAACTGCCAGGCAGACAGAAGCCTTAACCCTGACAACACTTAAGTGAAAACTCTGGGGTTGGTTTTGTTTTTTTTTTTAACTTGCCTGACTTCTTTATTAAAGGCTTTCTGGCTGTGAGTGGGTGTTAGAGGTGCAGTATTTCACAGATCTGTGGGGCACTGCCTCATTTTGCTTTGCATCAAGATATTAAAAGTTCCTCTTATTATAGAAAGCATGAAGAAAGATGACCAACTCCAACTAAACCGATAGTCTCTGGGTATATTTATTTTATGATGATGGCAATGAAGTAGCCCTTTATATATTTTCTGTTGTCTTCAGTAAAGACACACTTTAATCACAAATTGACATATGAAACCTGCCTATTGACCTATTGATACTTCTTTTGCACCGAGCAAGAAGCTAATAACCTATTTTAAATATAACTTTTAAAAATGACATTACCTAAGAAAAAGCTAGCAGTATTCCTGATAAAATATATTGTGGTGGGGCTGAAAAGTGCATGCAAAGCAAGCTGCATTATTAGAATGTTTAAATATTAATTATACCGCTGTGTAGTAAAGATGATCAACTGTGAGTGTCAACTAATTTTCTAAAAGCTGCAATGTTGGATGTCGTCTAAACTTCTATTGTTAAGCTAAAACTAAAAGCCCAGCAAGTTTAGTCTACTGGAGTGTGTTTATTTTTATTGGTTTCTGCATAATTTTTTTTAACGTAAACCAACTTTAACCCCTTTACTGTAATCTCTGCCAGTGGAACTCCAATAGCACATCATAAAATTCCTATAATTCTTCAAAGCAATGTAGCTGGAATAGAAAAAAAACAACTATGGGCACTTTGCAACAAACGCCAACTATGAGATTCAGCCAATTAAATTTAACTCTTGCGAGCTCATTTCGCTGGCAATATATCGTGCATGTAAGTTTAGCCTGCCCTCCCACAGCCAATTTTGTTGGGATCAGCTCCCAGCCAGGCTGCTCAGGGCTGGGCTGTCTCTATTGTGTGAAAAATCCTGCTCAGGTGGTACCTAGAGCTGGTAGGGGAGGGAGGCTGAGCGGACAGATGGGGAGGCAGATGTACAATGCTACATAAAAGTAGAAAGACTTATATTATCTTCTGCGAATGCCTTAAGTGACTGAGCGCAGGCAGCAGGCGGAGGGGTGCCGGGGCAGGGAATGAAGAGTTAACCACGAAATGACTGTCATTTCTCTCCCTCCTAGCAGCTACTGCTCGCTCAGACTTTCAAGAGGAGCCACAAGACCCGAGCGAGAGAATCACTTTGAGATTCTTCTGCGAAGACAAAGAGATAGTGTGCGCCGGGGCTGGTAGGCTTCCTTCCGTCACTCATGGATGCTCTGCCAGGATTTCCCACCTGAGACAGATTGCGACGCATGTTCGAATCACTCATGCAGGAGAAGCAATACACAAGTTCAGTGTAAAGCCACTTTAAAAGCTCATCGGGTGCATACTTTACTTGTACAAAATACCTTATTCATGATGGAGCAGTGAGGGCCTAGGTAATTACTTGAATCAAGGTGGCCTCAGAAGTGTTTAAATCTACAAGGACACTTAGAGCATGAATAATGCAAAATAATTTGCATCTAAATTTTTTAAGTGTTCTTTATTCAAAAACTAAAATGCAGTTCCGATTAAAGTTTGATGAGTGAAAGCTGAGCACTTCATACCCACTGTGAAACGTCTCCTATTTGTGGAAATTATTTCAGACAGTGGTAAAGGGACAAAAGAGATCAAAAAAAAAAAAAAGTTGGTGATTAATCTGCATTTCTTTTAAGCCATCCTTATTTCATGATGTTTGGTGAGTAGGAAGTTAATTTCCAAACTTGCTGGTCTGATACCATCTACATTTCACCCCTTTAAAGCAGCCCCATCGAAGGCACAGCTCTAATTATTAACCAAACAAAATAACTATTCTTTTGCCTTCGATGATAGCACGAAGCCGCTCGTGGCTCTGAAATTTGTCCAGTATCTCTTAGTGCAATTAATCTCGCCTCTGTCCCCGTCAACCTCTTTGGAAAAGCCTTACGTGCAAAAATACCCTGGCTGCCTCTCACTCTGTGCTTATAGGGCACGGGCTTGCATTTCTTCACTTGGAGCGTGTTGCATCCCTTTCTTTTTGAATTTGCCATTGACAGCATAAACTGCCGCGTATATCATCGGTTCAGCACTTTATTATATCGTCTCCAGTCCTATTTTAGAACGTGTTGAGCAACCCCCATAAAAATTGTTAAAGAGGAAGGAGTGAACAAGACAAATGTTGTGTAATGCGCGCGCTGAAAATTAGGCTTTTCTCTCCAGCCTGGGCTGGAGGCAGAGGAGAAAAAGGGAGAGGGGAAGCATGTCAGAAACAGCCGTTTTCGCGTGCAGACGTCAGTGATCCCGTCGTTAAATGTGCTTAATTCACAATTATGTTTCCAACGCTCGAACCTGCCCCTCTTACTGGCGGGAAAGCAACGAGAGAAGAAACATTCAAAGTTGGAGAGTTCTCAGATCCCTGGAGATTTCTACAGGAGAATCTGCACGGATCTGCTCCCGGGTTTGTTCCTACCCTCCACACCCAACATCTCGCTGCGGTACGAGAGCCAGACCTTCCCAAAAGCAGCCCCAGGAGCCAGAGGGATGTTTTTTTCCAGCTGCTAAAACCTCAGGTCGGGAAATCCACTGGGATCCAACAGGTTAGGCAGGCAGAGAAGTTTTAAGCGCCGGCTCACTGTGAGCAGCTAAACTTTAAAGGCCCCTTTGCAAAGGAAAATCATTTTCCTTCTGCAGCCCTTATAAAGAATAAAGACTTCCAATTTATTACCGGCTCGAAAGCTGGCTGCCACTTTATTGGACTTTCAGATGAGTGTGCTCGCCACGCTTTCTTAGGGAGAGGATCTGCTACGTTTTTCTTGGATTTGGAACAATGCGAACATTTTTTTAACTCATTGAACAAAGATTTCCCCAGCAACAGACCCCCTGCTCAGCAGGTCACCTATCTTTGCGACAGTTTTTCTTTTCCCACGCTAACCCTAGGGCTCATTTGCATAAGGTCTCTGTTGTGACAATTAGTTTCAGGTGAGCTGATTTCTATGAGGTTTGCCCAAGACGATACACAAGCTCTGGGCCTCCCTGATCCTGGCCCTAATTGCGACTGACTGGCACCAGACACAATCACCCTCTTGATTCAGCAAATTGTCCTGCAAGTAGCTTGTTGTGACCCTGCAATGCACAAATCATATCATGTCAGCCCGGCATAGTAAACAGTGAATAAAGCAAATTCAAAAAAAATAAAAAAAAAAAAAAAGGTTTCATAATAGCTCCTCCATCTTCTAGCCCCAGTGGACAAGATGAATACAAATTAAAGCTATATCATATCTGTGTGCTGATGGAAGAGGTGTCTCTGCCCTGACTAACAACTTTGATTTGCTGGGGAGTTTTCAGGGGGTTATTTTAACTTTATCTGGAGAAAAAAATAATCAGATGTTTCTTCATTCTGTCACTTGGGGAGAAATTCCCCAGGTAGTGTAGCAGAGTCACTGTAAATATTTCCTAGCTCACTGTAGTGGAAATAAGCAGCATGCTCCTTCATCACCTCAGAAGGTACATGGGACAGCCACATGCACATTAGCTGGGCTCCCAGACCCCCCACTCAAGGTAAATACAGATGCAAAAGACAATCTGACTTTTGGGAAGCTGGGACAGAACTTTTCCCAAAGAGCCCAGGGAGGAGCTGGGGGTGCAAGGAGATCTCACCCTGCTGGTGAGGGCTGACAGTCCCTCATCCCACAGCACTGTTTTGGGCTCAGTCCTGCCTGTTTTGGACCAGAGACAACCCCACAGATCAGGTATTGACTCGTCAGGCTGGGGAAACACTCAGCCTCTGAGATGGGCAGGAAACAGGAACAAGTAATAAATCCAGGGGGACAAATACAAAGTTAAGGAGGCTGGAGGAACACCTCTAACTGCCACGCCAATGATAACGCTTGGTCAGGATGAAGAACTGTCCTTATCTGTGAATAACTCCCTTTTCCTCAGTTTGACTCACAATTTTCATGTTATTTTTTGGTATGATGCTCGATTCTTTCCTACCAGAGTAGCTCCGGCTGTGACCTCCACCCCGTGAGTGTGAGTCAGGAGAGATTCCCTCCCCACCTTATATATTGCTTTTTTTTTTTTTTAAGTGAAGTCTAATTTGCAAAATATTATTCACCATAGAGACAAAAGCTGCTCCCCTGCTGTAACTGGGATATGAAGGGTGAACTCAAATCCAGACAGGTGTATTGAGTCCCTGACTTCAGAGAGAGACCACGAGGGCAGGATTAGACCCCTTGGATATATTTCGTGATGATCATTATGTGAATTAGATTAGGCTATTAGTTTTGGACTACTTTTAATCTCCTGGGGAAATCTGTATTTACATTTGGGTTGGGTTTTTTTTTTTCCCCTGATGCAAATTGCTTCCCCAAATAAATTGTTATGTTAAAAATCCTAGTAAAAAAACTGTTTCAAAATCCTTCGCTGACCATGGCTGGCAGCCAGTGTGAGAGGTCAGCCTGCCAGCCCCAACAGTTTGCAGCTGCAGTCGAGGTAACTATATAGGCAAAAGTGCATCTGACACAGTCCATTTCTGTTAATCTGCACTCTTATCAACTGATATAGGCAAAAAGTATTAATTGTTTACGTGCATGTAGAGACAAAAGTAAGAATGCATGAAAATCATCTCTCAGCAGTGAACACCGACTTTAACCCTGGGAAAAAAACTTCAGGTTGGGAGACCTAATTCTTCTTTACTTCTTTACTGGTACAATTACATTGATTTAAAAGTCATTAAATCTTCTGATATTCCTGTGATCTCAGGAGTTGTTTATGATCTGGGGTTCTGTCCCAAGCATGCCTTTATGGCCAGAATTAATGTGAGGGAGGTGTGGAATACCCCCACACTGCAGGCAGGGCAGGCAGGGCGGCCACAGTCCCAACCCTGGTCTCCCCCAGCCCCACACTTTGTACATTTGCAGGACATTTGGGTTTGCACTTGGACACAGAAATGGGACAGGCAGCACTCTTGGAGCAGGACACGAGGTCAGCCCTGGGTTAGTTCTTCCAGTGGTGTGCACAATCCTGGTGGGAAGCCCCCTGTCCCTCTTGATCCCTCCCACCCAGCCAGGAGCACATGAGGAAGGACACTCAAAGTCCTGCCTGCCATGAGCACCTCCATGGACAACTGCAAAGCTCCCAACACTCTTGTCAGCACAAAAACCCTGCCAGGCTTTGGCTGAGCTGGGGAAACCCATTGTGCCCAATCTGAAGTGCTGCTACCGTGCTCAGTCACAGCGGTGGCAGCACCAGGGGTCACCCCACTTGCCACCAGGCCAGGGCTTGGCTGTGGATCCAGAGCAAGAGACCTCACCAACCTCACCTTCCCCATTTTTAACGTGTGTCCCATTTTTATTCCATCCCATGTCCCTGCTAATGCTTTTATCCCTCTCTTGTGACACAAACCATGCTTTTACACCGAAGGCAACACAGCGAGCTGATTTTGCTCTTTAACCTTCAGCAACTCTGATTCTAATGCAAGGCAAAACTTTTAGATTTTTAAGTAAATAAACAGTTGATTCTGACAAAAAATGACTATTCCCTGGGGGGACATTTTTGTGAAACTGCGCCAGGTACAAAAAAAAAATGTATATTTTTTGGCTTGGTCATGAAACTGTCAAAACACAACTCTAACATGTTTTGCTGCATATGTAATTTTTTTCCCACAGCTCTTTCAGAGCAATGCTTAATTCTGAATTCTTTCTGCACCCAGCATTTGAAAGGAAATTGATAGATGCACAAGAAATTCAAGCTAAGTTTCTAAGTGACTTAAATAGAACAGCCAGGAGAAAGAAGGAGGAGAAAAGCAAGACAAAGCCAGAGAAACTTTGTTAAACTTTCCAAATAAATTATGTTTTAGAGGTAAAATTTGAGATAGAGCTTTGGTGAGATTTAGGCAGGGAAAAGGTTGTTTGCTGGCCCTGGGCACACGGGCTAGGTTTCACCTTCTGTGCTTGTGTAACTTCATTTAATTTTAACTGCTCTCTCTCTTGGTCTCTCTCTCTCTCTCATATATATATGTTTGTATATGTAAATATCCAAGTATCTTGATCATAGTTGTGATTACAAACTTCACGTTTACTAAAAACAGCCATGGCACTGTGCTTTAAAATAATAATATATTTTCCCAAGTGCCTTCACTGTTTCATCCCAGCAACTGAAACAGAGACAATCCTTTGTATGTTGAAATGTGTAATTATCATGTAGCCAAAAGGGAGGGTGTAATTTTCACATCTGATTACAAGGGAAGAGAGTAAGTGAAGCTGCCTTGGTAAAGTTACACTTGTTTACAGAGAGCAATACCTTTGATATTAAGAACTCCAAACATGTAAAATGCTGGAAAAAATCAAGATTGTCACGCACCAAAACTAAACATCAACAACAACAACAAAGCCTAAGCAATTTTTTTGGCATAGCCACAAATGAAAAGTCGATTCTTCTGCACTTGGGCTGTTCTCCTCAGTTGAGATGTTTGTTAGAGACTTACAAATTGTTTTTGCACAGTGTGCTCTACTTCTCGTGTGGAAGGTTAAGAAGCTAAAGATCCAGCTTTATTTATAAAAAAAAGGGGGAAGAACTTTCAAATGTTTCTGCTGTTTATAACTCTATTTGGGCAGTTTAAGCTAGAGAAATGCTTTTCATATTTGACTCCATCTTCACAGAATTTGCTTCTCCTAAATGTGACTGCATTTACTTTCAAGTTTTTGGTTTTCTGTTTTTTAAAACACATGAACTCTCTCCTGTTTATTTCTTTTTATCTTTCTTTGCTGATTTACCTCCCATGAAATGAGCTTCTGCTCATGTGAAATTATTTTTTGGCCACATAGGACAAGATGGTATCAAGGAAAGGAAGAACTGTTAGAGCAAATATCACTTACCAAGGAGATTAAAGATAAGCAGAAAGATCACACTACAGGTAGAGGGAAAAACTACTGAAAAACCAAGAAAGATACCAGAAACTGTTTAAAATTATATGAAAGTATAATTGTTAAAGAGTTGTTGTTTTATTTTTAGAAATCATTAAAAACTCTCTGTGCAAACATTGGATGTCAAAGTATGAAAATATCAGGTTTTTGCTAACCAAGAAAAAGGAGGGGAACGAGAAGGAAAACCACATTATTTTTAGTATGTGGAAAACTCAGCTTTTTGTTGGAGTATAAAAAAACCCATATAATTAACATGTACAACATCTATCAACAAGACTATGATGAGACCCTATTTTATAAAGTATGCCTTTTTTTCTGCCTTAAAATTAAGTTCCTGATCCCATATCCTTGCTCTGAACATCATATCCATGGGAAAAAATACCTACCCCAACAACTAAAGCATATGAAAAATAAAATGTAACCCAGTAATAGGAGTAATTCGACTTGAGGATGCATGTAGTTACTTTAAAAGTGGTTTTGTCTTGTGCAGAAAGACATGAATGCAAGGGCTACCAAAAGCAATTTAATACCAGGTGGGGGTTGACATTAATCTTTCATGACAATAATATTGTGGTGTTACAGGAGGGCAAAAACGAATACCTTCTTGCACGTAGAACCACTTCCCTAGGAGTCTGTGCCTGTCTTAAAAATGCACATATAGAATTGATGTATGGCCCCAAATTCATAATGAATATGATTATTAAACAGTCTCCACTC
Organism: Monarcha castaneiventris obscurior; assembly: GCA_026261815.1. Classification (NCBI taxonomy): domain Eukaryota; kingdom Metazoa; phylum Chordata; class Aves; order Passeriformes; family Monarchidae; genus Monarcha; species Monarcha castaneiventris. Next base: position 19,249,749 of record JAMPIT010000467.1, read on the forward strand.
GTGCAAATAATCGGACCTGTCCTCCTTCTGCTTCCCTTAGGTGTGATCCAAGCTTTCCCTGCGAGTGGTGCAGGAATGCTATTCCTCCTGGAAAGGGCCAGGTTTGGTGAGCCCAGGCTGGGCAGAGCTGTTTTCTGCAGGATTCAGAGCCAAATTCTGCCTGTGGTTGAGAGCAGTGCCATGAAAGCCAGCGGGGCTGCACAGGGGTAGATGGTGTGCCTGAGGTAGATGCAGCTCCTGAGCAGCATTAGTGTACTTAAAACAACAAATTAATGTCTGTGGAACACTAATCAATGTTTGGTGCACTCCACATTTTTCACCGAGTTGTTAGAGTACATTTGCTTATATTTTGCACTATTTTAATTTAGCCATATTGATCAAACTGAACACTCAATAAGACCCTAGGCACCTTAGCCTTATTAAAATTAGTCAACTTGAAGTAAGTGAGCTGAGGAAGTAATGGAAACTATTCAGAGATTTAAATACAGTGCAGCCCACTTAAATAAATACCTGTTAATGAAATAAATCTGTATATGCACATATTTCCTCAGAAACAAATTATTAAGGGGGCCCTTTAGAAGAATAAGACTCAAACATATCCCTTAGTTTAAAAGAGAAATATTTCTGTGTACATTTGTGTTTACTGCGTTAAACTTGGGGAATCCATGCTGACCTTTCCCATCAAAGCAGTTATCATTCTTTAGAGTTTTACAGTGTCAAAATTTACAAAAATGTCCCTAATTAACCCATAAGTAAACACTGTTGTGGGGTTTTGGTAACTCTCCCATTTGAGTTTATCCCAGGAAGAGCAGAACTCAGCTGGGCCGTCACCCAGGCAAGAATATCTGGGCAGCTACAGAAGTAAAATAAAAGGCATTTAACATGCAGTGGAAAAAATAAAAGTCATACGGCATAATCTTTACAAATAATAAGTCTTTGTCTTCAGAAAGTTGTATCTTTTTTTTTAAGCAGGAGTTGAGAGGCGAGATTAGAGCACTAACTCCAAGGCTTGGCTCGAGCAGGGATTTGCAGTACAGCTCCTTTTGGCACATCTCTGGAGCTCAAAATATTGTTTTTGAAAACATTGCTGTTTTTCAACAAAAATAGGAGATTAGACAACATCTTTAGCTGATTAATCCTCTCTGCTCTCTGAGGGGGTGACCCATGATAGTGTATTGTTTTAGCCAGGGAAAAAATTCCACCATGCAGCAAACTCTTCCAGCAGTACCTACAAATGAATTAAGCTAAAAACTGGGTAGAGCATCTGTGGAGGTTTCCTGGCCTCCTTGCATCAGGGGCTGCCTTTAGAGGGCTTTGTATACTCATTTTTTTCCCCTAGTCCAATAAAAGATATTAGCTCTTTTCCCTAAGCAAAATCCCTCTCATGAATCAGGCCCTACACTTGCAACTAGTGTGATATTGCTGGCCAGGTTTCACCCCAGTAAAATTCTAATCTATACTTTGTCTTGCAGAATTAAGAAGAAAATGCATATCAGCAGAATCTCCTCTCTACTTTATTTCATTTATAAATTACGAGAATGATGCTATTATATATTATTAATTTCTGCTGTTCTCCAACTCGGCTGCAGCAGTGAGCTGCGGATGTTGGAACGGTGTAATTATGTTCTAGTAGGGCAGCCATCCGTTTCCTTTCAAAAATTTACAGGATTCTTAATCATGCTGCTCATTTGGGTGCGCAGTAGCGAGGATGGCGAAACACAAACAGGGCACGTTCGTTTACACAGGAACACCTGCTTAGCATGATAGCAGATGTCAGTCAGCAAGCAGAACACAAAAGAAAAATATCAACAACAGCAAACTAGAAGCATTTTTAACTCGGTACGGAGATCTCTTGTCTGGGGGAAGCCAAAGGAAGGGGATGAGCCTTTGCAGGTCAAAGCAGAGGCACGGTGATGATTTGGAAAGTTTCAGGCAATGTTCCCCAGGGACTGGGTCAACAAATCCAAGACAAACTGCTCACTGGATGATGGGATATTTAACAATTTCTCCTTCTAGTGGCTCACTTTTGCCGGCTTGATGCTAAGCAACTTGCAAGGGTCATCGTAAATCTATGGAGTATTTGATAACTACAGTGAAGTAGTTGAGAGGAGTAAAACCTACAGAAGTACTGCTCCGTGTGTAAGGGTCTGCCAGCATTCCCACTGCGACCGCTTATTCTCAAGGCTTTAACTTTAAATGTTTCATCCCGGGCTGCCTCTTGGCTCTCCCATCTCAAATTGAGAGCGTTTCTGTTTTGTGCATATTTTATGAAATAAAAAGATGTCAGCGGAGCAGCGAAAGTTCAGCGATTCTGGGCTCTCCCATGCAGCGCTCCAGCCCGGGAGCAGCCGCACCTCTCCCAGGAAGGCGTCGGGAGCACGGAGCACGGAGCGCGAGCCGAGCTGTCGCAGGCAGGTATTAATAATCCCCCTCCGTGGCATAGGCAGTAACTACTCTTCCCCAGGATTGTTAGTATTCCGAGCAAGTCAACTTGCGTGGGTCCGTGCATTAAGGGCTCCCTAAGTATGCATTGACTTGATACCCAGTAATGGCTTCTAAGGAGCCGTTATGTAGTGCCGTGTCAATGATCCATGCATTGAGGACTCCCTAAGTACGCATTGACACGGCAGACCGGAACGGCTCCGAAGAAGCCGTTACGGTCTATCATGCCAATGATCTGCGGATATTGGCAGTGCCTCCTGCACTTCTACAGAGACTGGAAAAGTCTCTGAAGAAGCTGTTATGATCTCGGTGGAAGGACCGTCAATCAGGCCGATGGCAGGCTTGCGCTTTGCCATTTTTCCACCCCATCGTTGGGAGGCCTTGTCCTGCTTCTAGAGTTAGATTCAAAGAGTAGACAAAATGCGAAGGCTGCCCACCCATGGAGTGGCTCAGGGACTGTGCAGAGGTAACCAGCATCGTAATATGACCTCTGGTTTTATTCAGTTTAGGTTTTTAGTTCCAGCTGGCTCCAGCTGGGAGGCCTTGACCAAGTCCCTTCAACTCTTCCTACCTTTGTTTGCTGTTCTCTAGCAAGCATGGAAAGTGATGACATCCTTTGAGTGAAGATTGCAGTGGGGTTTGGAAAATGCGAATTTAGAGCAATTACAACTAAGGCTTTTGTGAACATCTCAGTGGGTGGAGGCTGCCAAGTTGAACAAGGTGTGTGTGCACAGAATCACACAATGGTTTAGGTTGGAAGGGACCTTAAAGATCATCCAGTTGCAACCCCCTGCCATAGGCAGGAACACCTTCCATGAGACCACGTTGCTCCAAGCCCTCTCCAACATCACACCTTTTACATCCAAACACACAGGCAAAGCTACACTGAAAGGAAGTCTTACTTCTAAAGTTTTATAAACTCCTATCCATTGAGTTTATCTAGTTTCTGTCTACTCAGTTTCTGTGTATTCACATAAGTTCTGAGAATCACCGCTTGGCATAAGGTCATCTCTATATTCTATGATGCCAAAACTTTCAATGAAAACACTGTGAACCTCTTTTTCCATGTCTTCTTTAGCACATGAATATTTTTTAAAAATGTTTTAAAGGTGCATCATTGCACAGTGAAGTTTTAATTCATGCTAAGTCTATGACCACAAAACACTGCTTAACCAGCTGGTATTGTTTGTGTCTACTTTTCCATACTCTTTCAGGGAAAACTTGGCTGTTTATTCTTTCATATTCACTTCATACTTCTGTTGGGGGCAGATGGAGCTATAGGAGAATAAAAGTATATAGAATACTCTACCTACTTCATATGTTGTTTAGAACTAGATGATCTTTGTGGCCCCTTCCAACCCAAACCATTCGATGATCTGATGATTCTCTGATGATAATAAACCCATTTATGGTATGATGCCACATAACTTAATTTATATGTTTAAATGTTAGCAGACCACTAGAGAAAGACTATAACCATACCTTGTGGAAAGCAGAGATCCTCAAGCAAGAAAAAGTAGAATTACTGTGCAGGTTGGAGCACCATAGAGAGACCTTGTCTGTAGCCAGGCTGGCCTGAAAAGCGTGAGCTCAAAGGAAAAGAAACTGTGCAAAAGGAGATGGAGGAACATTATAGAAGATCAGAGAGGGTCATGATAAAGGAGAAACCGAGACGACAGAGAAGTCTCAGGGAGCAGTGGTTATTAACCCTAGGCACCTCTCTCTTTGGACTCAAAATCTCAAATATTTGTAAGTGTATTTCCAGATGTGTGGAAGCACTAGAGTTGTCCAGAAACTGGTACCCCAAATCAGTCATTGTTTTGACACTGTTAATGATCATTTTGGAGTTGCAGAGTAGCTGTAGCCATCAGGTCCCCAACAACATCACCAGCAAACAGAGGAGAGAAGAAAACATGATTTCTACTGAAAGCTTGAGACGTGGGGATTTTACCGACACAGCCCTCACTCCTTGCCTTTCAGTTAGAGGAGTGTGCAACATGTTCTGGAAAGCGACAATTTTTCCTTGGATAACCTGCTCTCCAAAGGCAAAACTATTAATTCTTTGAGAATGCATCTTTAGGATTTAGAGCCTCTTTGGGGTGGCCGTGAGAGCCTATGGGCACCAACCACTGCCGCAACCCAAATTCCATTCAACATCTCCCTCCCTTGCTGCACGCTGAGAATTTGTGTGAAAAGTTGCATTTCCAAATCTGGACAGCTGAAGACTGCTGTCCTCTGGAAAAAAAAAAAAAAACCTAAGCTTTTCACTAAATTTAATCATCTGGGGATTTAAACTCTAGTGAGAAGGAAGAGAAGATATCGTTTTACAGTGATTCAGACCATATTTCACGTGCGGTATTTAATGGATGCTTTCAGGTATCTCATGTTATAACGCTGCCCCTGCAACATGTGCTGAACCCTCAATGTAAAACCTCAAATATTTTTTTCAACCTCTGGGATAGGAACAGGCATTTGCCTCCTTCCATGTGTATATTTATTAGTAAGAATTTTGCACGGTATAATTGAAGCCCGGCAGTTTTTACCAATCGAGGCTTAAGAGGAAAACTAACACAATGTAACGTTTTGTGTCTTTTTTTTTTGTCCATGCAGACCAGTCACTGAAAAGGTGCAAAGCGCTGCTAAAAGTACATTTTCTGAAATTCAAAGCCTTTTAAGAAAGGTACACAATGCAAGAATACGCAGCTGCAATTTTAAAAAGGCTACTGCTCCTTTAATGCCCAGCTGGTCCTGAGATGTAATAAAATTGACATATTGATTCCTTTGAATTTACAAATGCCTGTTTCATAAACTCCATCTCCAAAGCCTAGGCATCTTTAGAGCACTGTCATTTTTTTCTCCAAATGGATCAATTATGTGCCCACGTAATCCTGTTACCTGTGAAATCCATGCATACTTCTCCCATTTGCTGCAGTTCCCAGGCGGACAAACTTGCATTATGTACGCATAAACAAACAGAGCATTTTCCTGATATTAGGGATTGTTTTCAAAGTGAAAAGCAATCTCCTGGGTCCTTTACTCAAAAAAAACACCCATACACAGTGCGGTGTTCCTCCAAGTAACCTCACTGCACTATATGTATAATTATTACACAACACAGCAAATCATTAAAAAAACATTGAGTCCCGCTATCTCAAATGCTTCAACTGCAAAAAGGCACCAGGACTTAGCAGCCAGCCCTCATTTTCCTGGTGAATCAAACTTTCCCATTTCTTTCTCAGCTTCATCATTTGATAATTATTGCCATATCTATAAGGAAATCACGTTCAACAGAAGTGTTTCTGAGTGACTTAAATATTGGAAAAGTACCCAAAGCTGCAAACTTTGCTGTGGAAGTTTGGGGCTTTTTTAATTTTATTTCTAGGATAATTCATCTTTTCGTCGTGCTGAGCACCTTTCCATCATTTACACACACACACAGAGAGTCAAGCAGGCATTAACCTGCAAACCTACCACTTATGCATATAAATGCATCACACATACGACTATTCCCATATCCTGTGGCATATTATTTGTATGAATATATACCACGCACATAAACACATTTATACGCACACACAGCCCGTGCACAATCCCCAAATATAAGCAGAGAAAAAGAGAATAAATGTGTTTTTCTCTGTATATGAATCGTTTATAAAGCACCATGTACATACATAGATATGAATTCTTGTTTCATTCTTTCAGGCTGTGCTGTATCTGATTTTCTACACTTCACTGGGCAACCAGCAGTTCAGTTACACTACACTTGCCCTGTACAATTTGTCTCTAAAAGGTTCCCAGAATTATGAAACATCCTGTCTGCTGCATGACCTGCTCACCGCAGTGCCTCAGCCCGAAGTGCATCCACGTATATAGAGAGGATGGCACAGAAAAAATTTAGTATATATATATATTTGATGCTTGGAGTCCATACAAGTGGCCCAATACACCCCTGCCATTGTGCAGGAGTGGGTTTTAAAGATAAATGGCTGCATGTTAACCAGATTTGACATGCTGCACAAAAGCAGCCACCTTTGGTCCCATGACACAGCCAAACAGAAAAAACAACAAGCAATCCTGGCAAAAGATGTCCAACGCGAATAAAAGCCCAACAATTTGTCACATAGTCGTTACAAAATGTTCCAGGCTTTGGGGCTTGCCATGGGACAGCAGCGATAAGACGAGCATAGAAAAACGAAGGCTGGGGGTGTTGGGGTGGCGGAAGAGTTAAAACTCGAGGAAAGCTCCAGTAGTTCCAAAGGGGAAACAAAGAGGATATTTTCATTTGGCTCTTTCCGAAGACACACACACACACAAAAATAAAAAAAAAAAAAGAAAAAGCTGTAATTAATTAAATCGAGAAGCTCAGTTGTTTTGAGAAGTGATTGAAATCTGACATGCAAAGTAGAAATATTTATGTTTACTTTCTATTTTAGGAATCCACGAAGCTACTTTTCCTTCACTGCACTTCCCCACCACTACAATGGCCATAGCTCAGTTTATCCAGTAGTAAGCACTGCCCGTTCGGGGCCAAATCCTGCTCATGTTTCTCATGGCATTTGGTCTTTCCTCATGGGAACAGGCCCAGAAAACTCCAAAGATGTGGCTGGGGTTGAGCAATGGCATGTGGTAGCAGAGCAGTACCTGAGCTCCTGCTTTCCTTTGAGTTCACTTAAGACAGAAAAGTAAAAGACAAAACTTAGATGGGCCTGAATTTCCAACCCAGCTTGATCCTGCAGCTTTCCACTAAAACCAGCCATGGGCATCAAACCCTACTTTGCTGTTCCATGTTCCCCCAGAGTCACCCAGGTACCCCCATCAACTGCAGTCAGGTCAGGATTTACACCTCTGCCAGTCCACTGGTATTTTGATGTATTTTTAGAGCCCCTATACCAAAATAAGGAGCTCAAATGCACCAGTGCAGCTGCTTGCTAAGCTCCACATAACGGAGCTCACACTGTAAAATACCTTTCAGTCAATAATCATCATTGCTTCAGTGATTACCCTTCGCTTCTTTATATTCAGTGGCAGAAAACTGGGGAGGGGGGGGCAGTTAAAAGCAATATCATCCTCTAAATTAGGATAACCAGTTGTATAATAAACTCTGAGATTCTGGTTATTAGGAACATACATTTGTAATTTTCTCAGACAAATTCCTTGGCACCCGCTCGCCCTCTGACGAAACAACGAATGATATTTGCTCTTCCTCAGTCCCAGAGAATGGCAGAGTGCTTTGGAGATATTAAGCTCTGCAAAAGCCCTGTGAATGAGTTCAGCAGTATTTCCCTGTCTCATAGACAGGGAAAATGAGCACGGTGAGGTTAATTGACTTGCTGGAGAGCGCTTGATGCTGCACTCACCTTCCCCAGCTTAGCTAGCGCAGGGCCGGGGCCAGGAGAGCATCCCACCACATATCCACCCACATCCTCTGCCCGGCCAGGCTGCAGCCTCCTCACAGCAGCCCAGCATGGACCAGCACAACGTGGCCTTCCCCTTGTCCCTTCATGGGCCTAATCCCTTCGCAGGGGTTTTTGTATGAGTAAATTAAATAGCATCGACATCGCCTCTGAAGTGCACAGGGCTTATCAAAAGAAAAAAAAAAACCGCAACCAAGTGTCAGCCAGAAGAAAAGTTCATTATTATATGTCAAGGAAAAATTAATAGAAAGGGCTTCAATAGTTAAATTACATGGGTAGATCAGGCTTTCTGCAGGAAGACCAGCTTGCTTTAATTAAAGCATGTTCTGTTCAAAAGCCACTGTGCGCATGTTTTACAGCAACCTGATACCAACACCTGTAAGTCCCTGCTCAAAAACTCCAACTGCTTCCCCATATTCCAGCCCAGCAATCCATGCTATCAAAAGTCTGAGTTATTTTTAAATGGATGGGGGGATAACTAAGCCAGGGCTCTCGGTGGAGTCGAGCAGGGGGACGAGGACTGTTCAAATCATGGAAATGTCAGTTCCAGCAATGTGTGCCTTGGATTGGTTTTTTTTTTTGACTGTCAAGAGGATTTTAAATCTTTAATATCTGTTTGTTGTCAGGTTTGCCTCCAGCTTTTTGTATCTGCAGGTTGTATTTTTTTTGTTGTTGTTAGGAATTAGCATTTCTCATTTGCTAGCTGAAAGTTTAGGAGAAAGCACCAAAATGCAGATAAACAAAGTTCATCTCAGGGAAAATCTCTGTATGCATAACCTAGTTAACAATTCTTTCATGGTTGCAGGATGAAATTTGAAATGCATGTTGAAAAGGAGAGTTCCTACAGAAAGCATCAGTACTACCGAGGCTTTTCGAGTGCGCTGTACTAATTTTAAACGAGAAATCATTATGATTTCCATGCCGTATTAGCATCTCTTTTATTTCGTGGTATCTCTGCTGCACTATTTCAACTCGCTGCAGGTTGCTGTTACTTTTTTTTGATACCACATCATTTAAACACACACCAGAGCTGAAGACATTCAGGATTACTGGGGACTTAAATCAATGTTTTTGGCCTTTGTAAAGGATCTTAGCCAAACATTTGGTGTAGTTAAACTCCAACTGATGCCACGACACACGGAATATCACTCCCCAAAAAGTGCAGAACTGATGCATTGTGCCATCTCTGGCAGCATTTGTTCAGCGTTTGCTGTGACTGGGGAGGAAGAAAGATACGGAATGCACGGATTGATTTTCAAATTACCTCAATATTTTGAAAACATTTTCACCTGCATGCTGAGAATGCTAAGAATAGGCAGGAAGGCAATTGTGCATTTGCACAGCCTCCACTGCATTCATTTATAAATTACCTCATCACTGACTGAAATTAACACTGATTCTTACAGGCAATTTCTCAATTTCCAATGCTAATTACATTTTTTTTACTTTTAAATTCTGTACCACCTGTTTTGGGCAAGACATCTTAGGCAGCGCGACCGCATTTAATCACAATTTTAATTAACCGCCCTGTAGATGTGAAAAAGAAGCAATTATAATGTAGATGAATGATGATTTTTCTGCATTAAATTGTTTTGTTTCCCTGGTATGTTGATTGTAACACAGCACACAAATACAGTAACTGTACAATTTTTTTCTATTGTAATTTAGTAATTGTTTTTGGAAAACCAGTTTGGGAATGAGTGACTTCATCTGTTTACAAATTGATTGATACTGTTAACTCACTGATTGCTGCAGCATACATTTTGTATTGCACAGCCTAGCATAAAATATAATTAGGCATGCACAGACTTTGGAGCACCATTTTGGAATCTGAAAATCAACTGTAACCAAAGTGTGTTTTCCTTGAGCATCCTCGTATCAACCGGGGCTGATGATACGATAATCAACAAACAATGGGCGTTTCCCATCCCGCCACTGGCAGAAACCCTTGGTTTTAATCTGATAGTCTCACCGTGTAAGGGTTAGAGGGTTTTTTTTATTCCAGAATGTGCTTTGCCAGGCCTGAGGAGCTGAGGGCTGGCAAGTCTGCAGCTTGCCCAACTCCCTCAGATCGCTATCGGGAAGGAGCAGGCGAGTGATGGAAAGAAACAATGATGGCAAAAAGAGCTGCGGCTCACGGAACGCGGGGATCGTTCCTGACACGCGTGTGCTGTGGCACCGGCTATCTCCAGCTACACATTACAGGGGGAAAAGATCTCGATCTGACTCATGGCTGGCAGACACACATCGGCCAAGTTATATATATATCCCCACGGAGAAGTGCGAGACCGTTCCCATTGGAGGCAAAGCCTGCTGGCTTTCCCAGGGAGTGAGGTCGCACCGGAGCAGGAAGGGAGCAGATGTGCAGCACTAGCAGCACCTGGGCTTTGGGATGTAGTGCTACCACTGTGCTCTACCAGTGAGCCAGGACGGTCCTGCTGGGGGTCTCCCACCTTGGGGCTGTAAATCCCCCAGCAGAGGTGGATTGAGGGGCAGGGACACAGGGAAGGTGCATCCTGACAGTTACAGAAGAGAGGTGGCAGCTCTCACCCTCCCAGCCTCCTGTGCAATCCACAGAGCAAGAAGTCTCCACCAAGTAGGGCTTGCCAAGGAGTGAGACACCACAACAGCCTCTGTGAGACCACATCCCAACCAGAGCAGCGATGTCACCCACAGTGCACTGAGACCAGGATGGGGACAAGGCAGACCTGGGACTGTCTCCATAGGAGCACAGGGGTCACTGTGATTTGGAGGCAACTTGGGGGGCTCCTGGTCTCATCTGCTGGCCTGCTCGCTTTATAAATATTTGTTAAGAGGGCAGGACATAAAGTCTACTGTTCAGTAGGTGATTTTTGTAAGAATCCAGCTATCCATACATAAAAGGGTCTATTATCTCACTGTGGAAGAGATTTACATGCGTAACTCCCATTAACTCTTATGGGACTTAGGCACGTAAATCTCTTGTGCATCTAGAGAAGAATAGACCACATAAGGTCTTGTGATCTATACTGCTAGTGGGTTTAAGTCCCTTTCATTTATAAAGCTATACAAAAATTAACCATTAAAGCTTATTCTGTGCAAGCTGTCCCCCTACATATATCACCCAGCTCTGTGTTTGAAGTGCTCGGTGTAAACGCGCGCTGAGGAAAGATACAGGAGCGAGAGAGCCCATTCATTTCAGTTAGTAAAACTGTCATCCCTGAAAGGAAGCAGACTGAGGGCAGGTAGAAAAATTGTACAGGTTTTGCTCAGCAGATTCAATTTCAGATTTAGGCTCTAGACTGCACTGTTTGGAGAAGGAATACTTTCATTTTGCTGAGCGTTCCCTCCGCCCCCTCCTTCCCTCTCTCCCATCCCTACTCACAGCCCTCGAGTAAAGCCCCGTGCCCTGGACCAAAGGACCCTGAATGGCTGGAGCGATACAATTTTTGCACAGTCCAACTAAGATGCTGCATCTACTAAGGAGAAGGAAATAAATCTTTTATTCCATAAACCTGTTTAAGCTGAAATGTTCATTGGTAAGCCTGTAAAAGTGGGAACATCTGTGCTCCTGCTGGGATTTGATGTCTCACCACAAACCTTTCCATAAGCACTTTGTCTCTGGTAGGAGACAAAGAGGAAAATACCTGATCCCTGGCCTCAGTTGGGCAGCTCCTTCTATCTTCACGCACTGACCTACTGAGCATTCCTCCCAGCAACGAGCTGCCTCCCAGGGCTACCTCCGCCATGGAAGCTGCCTAACTAATCTCTTAGCAAACACTTGCAGCAAACCTGAAGGGAGTTTAAAAAGGCGACCAAGAAGGGGAGAAAAAAACCCCAAACTTTCTCCAGATAAAGCCTGCGGCATCTCTGAGAGAAGAGAACCAAGCCTAAATATAGCTCCACATGCTCGCATTTTCTCTTGATGAACTGCTGAGATACAAAGTTGTGGCCTCCTAATGAACATAGAGATATATATATTCTAATCTTAATCCAGTTTCCTGCTCCCTTGCACTAACCTGCCATAACCAGCTGCCTTTCTGCCTGTCAATAGTCCTCTGACTGTGCTTACAGGTATTTGCAAGACACTGCTTTTATCCCAGCAACACCTCTGGGATGATATGGCACTGGAAAAGTCCATCCCGCGCCCTGCCTGCACATGGGGTAACCTCTCCTTAGGAGCTTATAGCAAAATCCACTGTTGAAATAAATAACAACTCTCAACAAATGATCAAAGAAGAACTAAATCTTTTACCCTTCTAAGACTTTTTAAAACTGAAATCCCATTTTTTAACTGGATAACAGTTAAGAGGCTACCGGCCACCTATTTTTCTGGGAGCTACGTTTTAAGCGTTTGCCGCGTGGATGTTGGGCAGACAAACGAATCTGTGTGGTTCTTGGGAGCAAAAGCTTTTAAAATAAAGTTTGTGTGCAGTATATGAAAACATATTGTTTGGAATTTAAGTTCTAATATCTAGGAATAAACAGAGCATTAAATCAAGCAAAACTGTGACAAGGCCAATATGCACATGGATGATGCCAGCGAGGCATCTCCAGCCCTTTGTTCACAGCTTAACAAAACTGTGCCGTCACACCACTTTAGCTCAACAGTGCCTGTCGAATGGGCATCAGCAGATCAGCCAATGCCTGTCACACACACAGCTGAAAAACTGTTTGAAAGCAAGGCTTACTTTAGCACAAGTCTGGTAGGAAAAGTGAGAGGGATTTTTAATCATCTGGTAAAGACTACAGATATATATTTAGGGAGAAAAATATATATATTGTCATATTTTTTCCTCAGGAAAGTAACACAGTTTTGCTCTTTTTCACCTCTAAGGAGGGAATGGGTCTTGGTGGTGTTGCCTGTTCCTTGGTGTGCTGTTCCCTTCCACGCTACATCAGATTTGGAATTATTTTCAAATAAGTAAAATTCTTTCAGGGTGGGAGGGGTGTCACAGGGAACGATCCTGATTTGTCCAAAAATCTATTAAAAATTAATTTTCACATTGTCCTGCTTGGAGACCCCCTCCTCCCCGTGACAGAGGATAAATGAAATAACATATTCAAGGAAATGTTTGTTTTGATTCTAATGCAATTATCTTTGCAGATGAACGTCTCTCTGGGTTGGGGTTTTTTGTTTTGTTGGTTTTTTTTTTTTTTTTAGCTGATCAAAATATGTTTTCATCGGTATTAACAACCCTCTCCGTCACTTTCCTTAACAGTCCTAGTGCAAAACACGACGTCGTTCCGCAAAGAACCACAGCAGAATAAGCTTGTTAGCGCCAGCAACTTCAGCTCGGCACTTCTCTCTTTTTTTCCCAACACTTTTTTTCCCCCCAATTTATGGGGGTTTGGACACACACCCCCTCCCCAGCCGGCCCCGGGGCGGGCTCCCAGCGCTCGGCCCCTCGGTGGCGGCTCAGGGTGGGACTGGGGGGGCCGGGGGTGTCCGGGCTGGGGGCTCGGGGGAGCGGGGGGCGGCAGCCCCGGGTGCTGAGCCCTCTCCCCCTGCCTGCCCGCCGCTGCTGTCAGCTCGCTGCCTGCACTTTAGCTGTCTCTTTCCCAGTCCCTACCCTGTCAGTTTCTGGGCTGCCAATTTCAACTTGAAGCTTGACTGGGCTGATTTGATGCAAATACCTCCAGGGAAAACCCTGAAACTGATGAACAGTTATGTCAAGTCGATTTTGCACCATCGGGAAAAGGTAACCTCTGCGAGAAAAAAAAACAACAAGGTTAAAGAGACAAGGGCTTTTCACGTGTAATACCACTGCTGCACATCTCGTTCACTGTTTACCATCCCTCAGAAATTGTAACTGTCAGAATTAGTCCTAATTGCAGATGCGAAAGCTGCCATTATAATAAAAACAGAGGCAGTGCAGGCATTAAATGTAGCAGCCTAATTTGTGAGACTACTGAAAAGGTAGAGTAAATGAATATTTCATTACTTTAATTACCAGGGACTACTCTTTTCTTGCTGTCTTATGATAAGTGTTGCTGTAACTAGCAACAGCAAACATCCACTAAAACATAAAGTGCAATAATAGTACTGCTGTCAGGATCGCTGCTTTAAAATACGAGCGGGAGGGGGGAAGGGGGAAATATAATGGTTTATCTATTTCTTAGAGATCCGCAGGAGTAGGAGATGGAAACTCGTTTAACGTCAAAAAACAAAGAGGCGAGTAAACAGGTTTTAGTCAAAGAAAATAATGACCCGGAGGAGGGGAGGGGTGGCGGTGGGGGGGAACTGAGGACACACTTGAAACCCCAGAGCCGGGAGGAGCGCAGGCAGCGCCGAGAGCCGCTTCCCCTCCGCTCCCTCCCTCCTGGGAATGAAGTTCGGGGCTGCTCCGCCTCGGGAGCCCGGCCGGGGCCGAGGGGGGCGAGGGCGGCCCCAGCATCCCGGGAGCGGCATCCCGGGAGGGGTTCGCACCTCGGCCCGGAGCGCTTCTCTCGGCAGCGCCGGGACCGCGGGGGTGTGTGCCCCGTCCCCCGCCCCACACAGGCGGTTCACACCTCTACCCCGGAGCCGGAGCGGGGGGAGGGCGAGGCGGCTCCGCTCGCCCCCGCCCCAGCGCAGCGCCACGGCGGGCGCGCCTCCAGCCCGCTCCTCTCCGCACCGCTCCGCGCAGCACCGCGCAGCACCGCGCAGCCGGGGGGCCAAAGGGGGAGATGCTCCCCGGGGGCAGCGGCTCTCGGTCCGCGCCCCACCGAGCCCCTCCACCTGCGGGGCGGGCGCGGGGGTCCCCGGGCGGCTCCGTGGGATGGGGGTCCCGGGGGAGGTGACCCGCAGCATCCCGGCTTGGGGCGGGGGGGACTCTGAGCCGGGCGCCCGCCCCAAGCCCGGCGGGGACGCCCTGCCCGGGGGGAGCCTCCCCGCTCCGCCCTGGGCCCCGCACCGCGCCCGCACGTCGGGGCTGCTGCCGGGCCGGCCGCGGTGCGGCCCCGCCGCTCGCAACAGCCGCTCCCGACAGACCCGGGGAAATTTGTCAACAATTCGCAACCACGCTGGTAATTGCATTCCTGGAATCCGCAGCGATAGATGTAAAGATAAGGGAGCTGCCTCGACTTTCCGCTTGGAATAATCTGTCTGCGGAGACCCGTTCCTCTTCCCAGCCCTTCCTAACCATATTCCCCCGTTACGCCTCCTGCGCCTTCTGCCACTGGGCTCTCCAGAAACATACGTGACGAGTCGCTGTGCCTCACTCCTGTCCGAGGAGGCACCAGCTCCCCTCTCGCCTTTGTGTCCCCATCCCTCCGACCCAACTTTCCTGTCAAAGACCCGAAAAATATGCAAGGCTCGCACTGCCGCTGAGAAGCAGGACAAAGTTTAACTTCTCTGTTGGCAGTCGGAGAATAACTCCCAGGCAGGATTCAAGCAAAAGATCTGATTTGCTGAATTCTGCTCTTTGATTTGTATTTGTATGTTATTGCTACTGCTAAGGTTGTTGCCAACCTCAATTAGATCACAAATGAGATCAGTTTAATTCAACTCCCAAACTGTGACCTGACCATGGTCTGAAAGTATTCAAAAACGCATTTTAAGCCTTCCTTTGATTTCAAAAGGAATACTGCATGCTTGGTCATTCATACAAATAACATAAAACGTAATTATGGGATGATTTGGCAGATGACATTCCTGCCAAACGACGCTCCATGCCAGAGCCTGTAATGCTGTGGCTGCTGTCCTGGTGCTCGAGAGCACAGCACCCTTGTGTAAGGTGGGAGTAATGGGGTGTGTGCGATGTGGAGGTGTTTAAATGCACTTGGGGAGGCAAATGCAACAGCAACAACCACGCCACCATTAAACCCCCCAGTCAGAAACTGCTGTATCACTTGGAAGGGAAGCGGATCCGCACTATCAAATCTCCAGGAGGCTGTGACAAAGGGAGCTTGCAGCTTGACACACGGGTAACAACATAGCAAACACCTTTAATTCTGTCATGTCTCATACCCTTTGCTTTCTCACACATTTGTGGCTGCTCTAGCATTGACACCTACACTTAAAAAAAAAAAAAAAAAAGAAGGAAAAAAGAACCCTCGACAACAAAAATCCTCAAATGAAGCAATCTTATCCCAGCTAAAAAAAGAAACACCTGGAAAGTTATTCTTCTGCCCAGCAAAAATAAATCGCTTATTAGCTCCTGCTTCTAGCACCTCAGAAAAGAGGAGAAAGTAGCCAAAATAAAGTTCACTTTTGGGAATGAGAAGCTCCCAGAAAGCTGTTGGCTCTCCTTGGAGCCTGGGAGCTCACTCGTACAGGTTTGCCGGCGTAATTTCTCAGCTATTCTGCTGCTCGAATGCGAATCCTAAATTGACCTTCCTGCCTTAGCAGCGCTTGGGAACGTTCCTAGAGAGGGTTTGGGTGAAGTTACATCCCAGGGGGTAGGCACAGAGCGTGCCTGTGTGAGCGCACACACGCACAGGTGAACCCTCCCTGCTGGAGCAGCCCTCTCCTGTCCATCCTCCAGCTCTCCCCAGCCCTCAATCCGATGGATTGATCCCGAAAGTCAAAGATGTGTCAGGCTGAGCGGCTGCTGTGGCTTCAGCAGTGCCAGCTCCTGGCTTGTCCCCCTCAAACACCCCAGTGCCCCCACTCCAGGCCCAGTACCTGCAGGGCCCGGGCCGGGCAGGGCCCCGGAGTGCACAAGGAGTTAAGGCTCTTTCCAGCATTACTGGGTAGGTTAATATCACAGCTGCTTGGTAAAGCATTATCCAGCACCTCACTTAACAAAAGCCTGCTTTTGCAAACAGACTCCTACTTTTCCCCAAGTGTCCAAAGGTGTTTACTGAAGTAAATCTGCCTAAATCCTCCATTGCTTGGGTCATGGGGGTGGTTAGGAGGGTGGAAGGTGTAGAGATAATCTCTTTTTGTAAATTCTGTAAATCTTCTGGGAAAAAATCAGGAATCTGTGTCACATGCCTCTGTTCAACTGGTAACATCTCGGTTAGTGTGCTCCTTATGAGTGAAATCTGCCATAGCAGCTACAGGAAAATAAGACATCCCTCCCGTTTCTCATTGTTCAAACTGTTCTTCCCTCTCGAAGTTGCTTTAGCACGTTTAATCTATTTGCTGATGGGGGGAAAAAAAACCTGTTAGGATCTTAAAAGTGGTTTCTGGGAAAAAAAAATAAAAATGACAGTTTGGTCGGCAGGAGATAGTGTAGTTGAAAACTTGTCACTTGAGATTTCTGCACTACCCTGGTTATTCCAACACCAGCAACTGCATATTACTTTTTACATGTTGCAAATAGAGGCAAACAACACAGGAAATTTTGACAGCTCTGCCTGAAAGGGCTTAAATACTTCTCAGTAAGCAGGATCCAGTTATAAATAAACCTTCTCTTGGTGAGAAAAAAGTGGTTACGACCAAAGACCTCAATATTTTTCTAGAAGACTATCTGATTAAAAGCACAGAAGAGCTTCTGAGAAACAAACAAACAGGCAGCTATGGTGGGGGGGACACACACGGGGTGGGGGCACAGCCGGAAAATGCACATGAACGTGACTACAAAACCCCACGAGGGAGCCCGGCTACAGAAACTTCCACAAATCTCGCCTTCCTCCTCCTCCTCCTCCACCTCCACCACCTCCTCCTCCTCCTCCGTGCGCATTTTCTGGTACCGCCGAGGATTCGCTGAGTCGCTGCTTTTCCCCGCCGGGTCGGGGCAGCCCGGGCCGGCCGCCAGCCCGGGGACACCCCCGACACCTCCATCACCACCGCGGCCCCCGGCCCGGCCAGCCCCAAAAACACCCAGCCCAACCCTTCACACAAATAGAAAGAAAAAAAAAAAATAGGGGGAAAAAAAAAATTACATCTCAACTGGGGAAAGGGCGATTTTGCCCCGCCAAATCTGCCTCACCCCCTGCCACCCCCGTCCCCAAGGTCATGGTGAGTAAACAATAATAGTAATTAAAACAAAATAATAGGCAGCAGTCAAGAGCTGAGAGTACACACACCTGACCCTAACTATAACAGACTTCTCAGAGTAGAATTTGATCCCTCTCTGACACTTTCTACCTCAAGTGTTAGAGCGAGTGGCCATGAATAGTACAGGCATGCCATCTTGTAACACTATCTGCCTGTCAGAAGAGCCAAGGCTGGGTAGAGCAGGATCTATATAAGGCTTGTAACTAGGGGAAGCCCAACAAACAGCTACAAACACCTAAGTTATTTTACTCAGCCTCCACCCTTCTGCTTATTCCCCCCTTCTTCTCAGTCTCTTTTTTTTTTTTTTTTTTTCTTTTTTTTTTTCTTTTCATCTTGGCTTTCTGTTGCAGAATGCAAATGTAGCCTGCCGGCGGTGAATGGGCTGAATTGTGATTAAGAAGAAGAAGAGCTCCTTTCTTTGTTCTCCCCTCAGGGGATGTTTACTGGGAGAGACACAGCGGATCAGATATGAAAGGCATTCAGGTCAGCATTGATGTGAGCGAAAGTGAAATCATACCTAAGGCATTCAAAAGACCGCCGTGTCAGGGGTTCAGCTAACGGTGCATCTACTGTGTCTTCCCTGTTAGGCACAAAAAAAAAAAAAAAAAAAAGAGAAAAAAAAAAAAGGAAAAAAAATCTCTCCACAAACAGGCATTTTTTTAAAAAAAATTACAACAAAAATTATATAGAGAAGGGAAAAAAAAGTTTTCCCTCGCTTTACCTCCAGAGCAGAAACTACAGGACTTAGTGCTCTTTGCCCTTATGATCACGGATGGAGCAGGTCGACTTGCATTAATTGTAGCTGCTGGGATCAGCATCCTTTTTAGGGGGAAATGATGTAGCCTGCAATGTGAGCGGTTATTTTTAAGCACACCTCTCCATCCCGTTTCCCCCTGCAGAGCACACGCACGCATAGGTGCAGGCGCATGTACACATGCACCTCTCTCTCCATGAGTCCCAACAAGCTGCGTGCCTCATTTATTCTGATACAAACCACGAGCAAGCCTCTCTTGCCTCCCTCAGAAGCCACTCCGGTGATAAAGGACTGGGGGTGGCATATCAAAACAGCACAGCACACCTTCCAAAGTGGTCTTTCATTGACTTGGAAACTCCTCGAAACACTTTGCTGCAAGCTCGCAGCGCAAGAGGACGGGGATCGGAGGCGTAAGGAGTTGGGGCACAGCTCTGTAAGTTAAACTGCTGCGAGGAAAAGTCTGGGCATTGTCGTTTAATTCACTAAAAAAAATCCCACTTGATGAAGAAATATTTGGACCTTACTATTTTTTTTTTAAGTCTGTACTTCTCCCAGCCTAGTTATTCTCTCAATAGACTTTCCCAGTGGTTAGCTGACGCTGTTGGCATAAGGAGAGATATGTAAATATGTGGAGGAAATATAGCAAATTACAGTTAAGCATACAAAGAGTTAGGAGGTGGCTGCCTTTACAGGGGCTGAAATGAAAATGAAAACGCCAGATCATTTTTTAAAAGCCCCAAAAAATTAAGGAACAGGACTGGATGTCGTGTGCACTAACCAGCTCCACTATTCTGAATTTGTTTCCACCTTCAGAACCTTAGTTAAAATATATTGTTTGCCTAATGCTCACATCTGCTTTAATGGTGATGTTTAATTCTGAAATATTTTCAACTAGTGTTTCTGCATCACAGATTTCTCTCCTTTTTCTCTATACTCTAAAAAGACAACTAAAGAGCAATCAAAAAGGTGTCTGACTTGGCCATTCAGACAATTGCACCCTTGTGGGAATGCTGGAATGAATGGTACAGTGGACACCCCAGCACTATTGACGTTATAAACATGTAAATGAAACACATTAGGGCAGACAATCAATTGTCTGTGAGCACTGCAAACCTGCACTCCCTTTCTATGTGACAGGCACAAAATAGTGTCTACCTTGGGAAGCCATGGTCTTGGAGAAAAAGAGGACAAAGAGTTCTCTTTCACAGAGGAGAAAATGCACCTTAAAAGCACTGGGATAATGCAGATGCCAAAAACTGTTGTGAGGCGAAGAATTTCCTATTTCTTGGAATGAATGTGGGGCTGCTGTAAAAGAATCAACACCCTTCTTTCCACTCCAAAGGGAGACACACATTTTTCTTGGGGAATATTACCAGCCTGTCCTGAGAGCTTGCATCTCAGTCTCCCTTATATTTCCCCTACCTTGGGCAGTTGGCTATGTATAATTATCGATAATTATCTTGTAATGGTTTCCTTATTATTTTTTTTCCTTTTCAAATACGCCTTTTCCAAGCCATCAAATGCATTTTCTTGCAGCAATTAGAAATTCCCCCAAAACTTTCCTTGCGAAGCATGTGCAATAAGCAAAACCAGTAAGTACTGAATGGTCACAAATGGCAAACAGTAAATCAGTCACTCATCTCCAAATTCGCTGGGTTTCTCGAAACTCAGAAGAAAATAAATAGATCCGACTTGACACAGAAAACAACCTCCCCTGCTCCATGTCACAGCTCAGCCTGGACATGAATCTGCACTGAGAAAACGTGGCTGGGTAATCATTGCGCCCTGGCCACTCGCATTTATGGCATTAATTTTTAATACCTATCTCCAGGTGCTTTTCTGGAGGTGGTGGTGGTACATTTGTCTCTCTGCCCTGCGAGCCAAATCCCGGAGTAATCTCCTCGCAACGGATTCCCGGCCCCGAGGAGCTGCCCGGCCACAGGAGCGCTCCGGGTGCCCGCTCTGCCCGCTGCCACCTGGGCTGCACAGGGAGCAGCTGCCTCCTCACACCCCAGCCTCAGTCTAGCTGCCTCCAAACTTCTCCAGGCAGGGAACACAAGACTCACTTCCCACTCACTAAAGGCAGCAGGCAGGCTTGCCTATTTTTTTCCTTTTTTTTTTTTTTTTTCCTTCCCCCCCCCCCCTTTTTCAAGTGAGAAGTGAAGGAGGTTTTTCCCCCTTCCCCAGCATCCCTGGAAGGAGGGTGGGTGGGTATCTTTTTGGGAAAGGCTCTGAGCAAGTCTAATCGTCTCTGCTTGTTTGGTCTGTGTTCTTGGATCAGACGCCCTGAAAGCATTGAACTTTCTCCCTTTTCTTTACAACTGGAAGCGAGGTGGCAAAGGAATCAAAGAGAGCTGTTTACTGAAACTTTGGGGTAAATTAGATACGACTTCCCCCCACCCCCTCCACCACCACCCCCTTCCGCGCGGGGATTTTAATTTTACTTTGGATTTTCGAGGAGGGGAGTGGAAAGGAGGGGTGAAAAAAAAAAAAAAAAAAAACCAAAAAAAAAAACCTCAGCCAACAAACGCCAAACCACAACAACCCGGAGAGAGAGGCAGCTCATCAGGCATGGCAGGGCAGGGCTGCGGGCCGGACAGCGCAGCTCCGGGCCCCGCTCCGCTCCGCGCTCTCCGCAGCGGCCGCCGGCGCAGCCCCCGCCTCCGCGGGGCGCCCGTGCGGAAAGGGGGCTCACTGCCCTCTCCTCCTCCTCCTCCTCCTCTTCTTCCTCCTCCTCCTCCTCCTCTTCTGCCGCCACTTCTCTCCCGAGTGAAAGTGCCGCGAAGTGAGTCAGGCGCTGGGAATCATCTGACTGAACTTCCCGGAGCTCCGCCGCATTCCTGGGCTGCCGCTCCCGCACCTCCCGCCCCCCGCTGCCCGGCTTTTGGGGTCCTCTCCTTCCCATCCTCCCTGCTGCCCTCCCCCGTCCCCGGGGGGCTCACCCCTCATTGATTTCCACATCGCCTCTCTCAGCCCACCTCTCCCCCCCGCACACCTCTCCTCCACTCCAGCGGCTCTCATCAACCCCGTTATCTTGGAAAATCCCGAGCCTGCTTCCTTTCTACCCTATTTAGCTCCGCTGTAATTTTATCCAGCCCCGGTATCTCACCCCGAGCCTTGCCCATCCCCGCACACACGCAGATCCACGCACACAGGCGGGGAGCCCACTGAGGCATTAGTTGGATTATTCTGTTTTGTCCCCGTCTGTAATGTGTCTGGGATTCACTAACACTCCTCTCGCTTCCTTCATGACCATCTATTTTCTTTTTTTTCGTGGCTTTTAAATTTTATTTTGGTTCTGCTGCGTTTCTAAGGAATTTCTGTCCGAGTTCGATAAGCATCACCGTTTCTGGTGTTATCAGCAAAGACACAAGCTCAGAAGTAACATCTTTTCCACGATTCCAGGAAAGAAGAAAAATCCACTCAGTCCAGATAAATCCTAGGCAATTCCCAACGGGAAAGGCATTGGATACGTGCTTGTCGAGAAAGAGAAAATGAAAAAAAAAAAAAAAAAAAGCCCTAACCAAACCCACCCTCGCTCTACCTGCTCCTCAGATCGAGGGAATTTCTCACTCAGAAATGAATGAAAGAAACAAATTAGGGAGCACAAAGAGGAAAGAGGGGACAGACAGAAAGTAGAGAATTATTTCCTACCCCCCCCCCCAAACACCCCGTGTCTTGGCCAGAACAAGACACTGAAGGGAGAACTCAGCCCTTCGCGTAAGCAGTGCACACACACTTGAAGTTTGCAGGATCTTTAAGTGGTTACCTTAAAAATCGCAATTAAACTTTCGTCTCCCAAGTGTGGTGGCTTTTCCAAGTTAGTGCAGCTGCCCGAAAACACCCTTTTGCATGGGAGCAACCAGGATCTGTGCCACCGCGCTCCATACGTGCTCCCAAAGACTTGGCTGCACCACCAGGATACGGTCCTGGTGTCCTGGGCAAACAGAGCCATCCAGTAATTTTTTTTTTTTTTTTTTTTTGGTTGGGGGGGGAGGTCGGGTGGTGGTGGGGTTTTTTTTTAGGACTCAAATCATGTTGAGAAAATATTAAACACGTAGATGCATCCCTCATCAGAGAGCATGTGATGGGTTTAACACGCTAAACTAATAGTCTTGCCTGGAAAAGCAAGGAGGCTGAGAAAGAAGAATAAAACCCCCTCAAACACTCAGAATATTCTTTACTGCAAAAGAGCACTTCTGGATGCGTTGCTTTAAATCTCATTCTCTTTTTCTCTCAAAAATGACTGTTTAACATAAGAAAAAAGGCTACTTGACACAAAGCTTTTGTTATCCAGTTGATCAGCAACGTGCTTTAGATACTTGTAAGGGGAAAAAAGCCCCACAACAGACATTGATTTTAGAAAATCAATAACCAACATTTAATAAAAAGAACAGAGGAAACACAAGAGAGGAGAGGGAAACATTACGTGTAATTTTAATGTCTACTAAATTACCCAGAGATGAGGGGAAGGGGAGGTCTCCTCTGTGAGGACCACCTTAAATAATGACAGACACGAGAGTAAAGGGTGGTGGTGGAGGGGGAGAGACTTTAAAAAAAGATAACAAGGAACGGATCCTTGGGAAGCTGCTCGGAATATATTATTTTAGTTGGGTCTTTTTTTTTTTTTTTTGTAATTCTAAGCCAAGCAAATAGATCAAAGACAACACAAAGGGAAAAGCCAGTGTAACATAACGAACAGTTTCTGACTAAAATTCCTCTATCACTCCCCCATATGGCTCGACGCCTCCACCACAACAAGAAAAAGACACACACACGCACACACACTCACACTCACAACCTAGAGAGAGGGAAGGGGAGGGGGGGCAGATCATTTGTTTCTAATCAACATTCTCTTGTCTTTGTGTTTTTTTTTGTTGTTGTTGTTGTTGTGTGTGTGTCCCCCTCCTCCTCCAGCCCCCCTCCACCTCCACCTCTCCACTTAATGAAGTAGCTGAGCTATAAGCGCATGGGTTCAGGTTCACACAAATATCTTCCTTCCTCCGGCTCCTCGAGAGGAAAGTTGTTGGAAGTGGGGCCGGGATGGCCATGGAGGGGCTGCGGGCGGGGAGGGGGAGGCTGGCGGCGGGGAAGCGGCTATCAGCCGGGAGAGAAAGGAAGAAACTAAGGGAGGGACGGGGAGAGACGGAGAAAGAGAGACCCACCACACCAGTGAAAGCTGCCAAATGTGAAATCAGCCCAGAACACCGCGTCCCACTGCGCCCCGGCCCTGCGCGGCCGGCGGGGACCGGGGGAGAGGGCAGCGACGGACAATCGGGCACCGAGCTCATTAGTACTATTAATTATCAGGGAGGAGGAAGTTTCATTTTCGAGTCCCTAACAATAAAAAAAAAAAAAAAGAAAAGAAAAAAAAAAAAAAAGAAAGAGAGAGAGTCGCTAACTCGGTGCCAGCCCGCCTCGGGGTTCTCACGCTGCCGGGTTTTTTTCCCAGGGCCGCCCGCCCCGCTCGTTCCGCGCCGCTCCGCGCCTCCCACCGCCCCTCTCCGCTCCGCTCCGCGCCCCGGCCCGGCCCGGCCCGCACTGACAGCGCCCGAGCCACCCTGGCAGCAGCTCCGGGCGAGCCGGGCCGGCCCCGCCGCTCCTCCGCCGCTCCGGGCCCCGGGGGCAGCGCCCGCTCCGCTCCGCGCCCGCGCAACAAACTTTGGGGCGCGGCGGCGGCGGCGGCTGCGGCTGCGGGCGGGCGGCAGCGCGGCTCCCCCGCGTCCCTCCGCACCCCGGCGCTCCGCGGGACGCGGCGCAGGGAGGCGGGCGGGGGGCGGCCAGCCCCGGGCTGCCGGGAGCCGTGCCCCCCTCCCCGTCCCGCTCCCCGTCCTGCCGCCGGCTTCCCCCCGCTCCCCGCCCCACGGCCGCGGCGGAGCCGGCCGGAAAAGTTTTCCCGGGGGGGCGTCTTACCGTTTTTCCTCCGGGGGTTGGCTTGTTTTCGCCTCTTACACCTGGGGCCATCCGCCATGATCTGCTGCTTCATTGATAAGAGTGGATCAGATGGCAGTTCGCATGGGCTCGACTCCCTGATTCAGCAGCAGCAGCGGCGGCAGCGGCAGCAGCAGCACGCAGGCTCTATGTAACGACCAAACACAGCGACAATGTGGGCATCGGGATGTCCCATTTAAACGCAGGGCGCCAACGGGGACCCCAGTTTGCACCCGAAAAAGAACCCATCCACGCACACGGCGAGGCTGGCCGTGCCGGGGGAGGTGGGACGCGGTCGGAGCGGGCTCCCCCTCTCTCCCCAGCCGGGCAGATTTCTTCTTTATTTATTTATATATTTATTTATTTATTTATTTCTGCTCCCTCTCTCTCTCTCTCTCTCGCTGTGTGTGTGTGTGTCCCTGCGTGTGTGTGTGTGAGCGCGTGTGCGTGTGTCTCCCTCCCTGCGTGTGTGTGTGTTGCACCAGCAAAGCAGATCAGAGAGAGAGAGAGAAAGAGAGAGACAAGAATTACATCTCAAATGAGTCATAACTCATGACCGTATGAGGGAATGCACAGCTTTTACAGTAGGCTGTTTGACTCAATGCTAGGCGGACCATTTCCTCCTAAAAGTACTTTAATTTGACACTAGAACTTCTTTTCACGCGAAATCCTATCCTTCTCCTGCCTTCATTTTTTGCCCCCCAAAGTGCACTCCAGCAAAGTGATAAGAGGAGAGGGAAACATGGCTCTCCCCTGTCCTTTTGGGGTAAAGCTCAGCACGGATACCTCCCCCTCCCCCTAACAACGAGGAGTGTAATTATAAACCTCTGTCACCTTTTTAGTCAGTTTGACAATATTCAGGGTTTCCCCTGCCCCTTAGTTAAACAAAGCTTCAGAGTGTCATTTTTTTTCCCCTTCCCAGAAAAGAAACAGAAATCAAAACTGCCGCTGTCAGAGTTTTCAGCCTTTGAGTTGGGTTTTGGTTTTTTGTTTTTAAGAAAATAAATAAATAAATAAAAACAACTTGTAAACTTTTAGACCTACTGTGTGTGCCTGTATGCCCGGGCTGGGCAGGAGGCTCTATCTGTCAAAGGGAGAGAGGGGCAGGAGCGTTTGGTTTGCTGCAAGAACGCTCCTGAAACTCAGTCCATCTCGAAGAAGATGCTGTAGCTTTAAAGATGCTTTGACTTGAGGATTAGTTTAAACAGGGGGCTATAAAAGATGTAACAGATGCAAACTGTAAAACAAGGGCAATTAACCCTTGCTCTCCTGAGCAGGATCCCCCCTCGCCTTCGCATCTATTGTCTTCTCCTGCACTGGGAGTTTTACATAAAACCTAAAAAATTATTACCTGACTCAACAATTTCAATATATATACATGTATTTTAAGCAGAGTGAGATTATTTTTTTTTTCTTTTCCTCTTTCCCCTTCCTTGTGTCTTTTTACTTTGCTGGAGCTTCACACCAGGACTGAGCAGTGAAGTGTGCTGCTGTTGGGTCTTTTTATTCTGCCTGAACTCTCTCCTCAGGCGTTTACTGTTATAAAACCTGCTTGGCTATAAATAAAAAATAATAAATCTCCAAGCAGGTAAGAGGATGGGAAGATTGAGAGAGCGTGTGTGGGGTCAACGTGTTTACTCACACTCTCCTGCCTGGGATTCCGCCTGGACAGAGGGGATGGGTGGCTCTGTGGATGTGGATGTGTGTGGCTGAGGGAAGAAGAGGCTGGGAAATGTGCTAGAAACTTTAGTATTTGCCAGTTATTCGCGAGCCTGGGGTGGGCAATGGTGGCATCACCGCGGCAGAGCTGCCAGGAGAGGAGATAGAGCGGGGAGGGAGGACAGGCACCGAGGCGAGCCAGGACCCTCAGCCTGCCTCGGCAATTGGCGTTTTAATGCAAAACGACCAATGGTGAATTGTTTTAAATGCATTTCACTCCCTTCCCTACTCTCCAGCCTCCCGTAAAAAGTTGTCAATAATTTTAAACCTGCAAATTTCGAGAACACTTTTCTTCCCAGAAGACCGGCAAGCTTTTAAAAATATGTGTTAATTTTAATTTTTTTTTTTTTTCCTTTTGGTAAACGACTTTTAAGTTCCAGTCTGTACTTTCACTTCTTGCTTTAGGCTCCCAGAAGCTAAGGTGTTACTTCACCCAGCTTCACAAAATAAAATATAGAAATGAAACCAACTAAGCAGACAAAACAGCAAAACTTTCTGTTTGGGGAAACACATCCTTTGCCGGGGAGCCCTGCCCGTGGCTGGGGCTCCAGCGGTGCCCGGCCGGGCTGGCTCTGCATGCTCAGGGCATGCAAAGCATTAACAGGTACCTGCAAACTTTCAGAGCTCAGATGTAAAACCTGAAATAAAAAGGGCAGGAGGTGGGTGGGGGGATGTTTCAGGGATTTTTTTTTTTTTTTTTTTTTTTTTTTGCAGGAGGACGAAGTCCTTTCCTAGCACTAAAACTTTTGCTGCTGCGTTTTAAAAGGCACCTCCCGTACCTGGCTGACAGGTAAGGGGAGCAGGGGTGGTGGTGGCACAGCCCCGAGCACCCCGAAACTGCTCACCCCTTCCTGGAGCGGTGCTGGAGTGACTTCAGGTTTCGGTTAAAAAAATTGAAAAAATTAAAAAAAAAAAAAATCGCCCCAAGTATAAACAATCCAGAAAAATTAAAATATTCTCGAAATGAAAGAAGCCCGCTGATGCGTGAGGTGGTGTGAGGAAAAAAAAAATAAAAGAGAAGGGAAGAGGGGAAAAAAAAAAAAGGAGAGAAAATGGAATTAAATTCCGAACCTACCTGCGAAGTCTTGTTTGTAGTTTTGGCCAGAAATGGTGAGAAGAAAAAGCATGAAGAAGCCGCGAAGTGGAGGAGAAAAGGTGAAGGGAGATGCAGCTCCTGGAGAAATTGTAAAAAGCCTTGCAAAGAGTTGTCGGAAGGACCGTTATTCCTGCTGGGCAGGTTAGGACTGATCTCTTTCTGCCACTCCAGGAAACACAAACCTGGGGACGGACTGACGTGTTACGCCTCTTCTAATGACATTTTCTTCTTTTTCTTTTCTGTACGAGCGAGAGGAGAGACCCTGCAACACACGCCACCTATCTTTGTGGGGAGGGATAATTGGAGAGCACCAAACGTGAGCATCATGTGGAAACGTGATCGCCAAGTTTCTCTCTGGGAAAGGATCTGGGATAGATTATACCTTGAAGTCTCCGCGAACGCTTTAGCGGCAGAAATGCAATTCCACCTCCTCCCGCCCGCCCCCCGCCCCGCGCCCGCCCCCCGCCCCGCCGCTCCGCTCCGCGCCGCTCCGCGCCCCGCGGAACCTCAGCGCTCCCCGCCGCCGCATCCCGACCCCCCCGGGGCTGCAGCCCCCTGCCCCTCCTGCCCTGCCCTGCCCTGCGCTCCCCCCGCGCCCAGCCCGCATCTCTGCCACCCCCGGGGCGCATCCCAGCTCACCCCCCGCTCCCCGAGGCGCATCCCTGCCCCCGGGTCCCCCCGCCGCATCCCTTTCCCTCCCCCAGGCGGGATCCCCCGCCCCCTCCCCAGCAGGATCCCGCCGGATCCCCGGCCCCCGGGCTGGATCCCTGCCGGTTCTCCCATCCTCGGGCGGGATCCCTGGCGGTGCCCCCCCCTCGCCGGGGTCCCGGAGGCCGCATCCTGCCCTGCACCGTCCCGAGCCCAGCCCCGCTCCGGCTCTCGCCTCTTGCGCTGGGGAAAACTTACCCTAACATAAAGCCTAGAAACTAAACTCTGTTCGGGCACTGCAAATAAGCTCCTGGCTTGTTTTGGTGCGGTTTTATTTTTATCCTTAACGCGTTTCTTGTGGGGTTTTTTTCCCCCCGCTCCCCCCCCCCCCCGTTTCATTTCAGCACTCATCCAGGTTATTTGAATAGTCAGCTAAATCTGATGAAAAAAAAATCAAGCAAACGTGCTGAGATCTTACAGTCTATCTGTTTTGTTCACAGATATGGATCAGGGGTGAGATGGGCTCTTTTCCTAGCTCTGCTCTTTCTTGGAAGTAGCTGGATGAGCAGAGAGACAGCGTGGACGAGTAACGCGTGGGACTGAACTTCAGGGAGGTTACAAGTTTTTCACCTTTTTCAAGTATTAAAATTAAAATAAAATTACATCTAGAAAAAAAAAAAAGAAAAAAGAAGGGAGGGAAAAAAAAAAAAAAAGAAGCCCAGACTCCACCTTTGCACTGAAGGGATTGGTTATGCAAATATGGAAGGGGTTTCCTGGCAAATACAGCTTTCTACTGTATGGTTAATTAAATCATCACTCAAAAGCCTTCCAATGTGACGCTTCTGTCGTAATCCAATCAGGTTACGTAGGTCCTAAACAAGAAAGATATTTTCCACATCTGGAAGTCAGCAATTTAGCAAGTACTGCACATTATTAACCAATTCAGAGCCCACTCCCCAGGGGGATAGTTTTTTCTTTTTTTTTGAAGTTTAAGTGTTCTTAACCAACGCTCTGCCGGTTTGTTAATCAACAAGCTGGTTTACACCGCACGTAATCGAGAAGTAATATCGAAGTAAGTAAAGGCAGCCCGAGCCGGGGATGCTGAGCGAAGGCGTTCAGCTGCAAAGGGGGCAGATCCGGCTGAGGCTCCAGCCGCTCATGCCCAGCTCCCAGCACAACCCACAGCCGCTCCTTCCTCCTAAAGGAGCTCGAAATAATCTCAGTGCAAAGAGAAACTTCGCGTCCTGCCCACTCGCACGGTCCTTTCCCAAGGTAAACGTGGGGCTGCCCAAAGGGCTGCGTTAAAGAGCTGCGGAACAATTTCCCTGCTCTGACCAGAGTTCAGTCTCTTCCAGCACTTTATTTTTTTTTTTTTTCTTCTCCCCCTCCCGAAGAAAACCGAAACAAATGGCACACTGATCCCACACTGCACTTTTACTTACATTAAGCTTAGATAAACTGCTCTTGAACTGTGCGTTGAACGTGTGCCTAAAGCGAGAAGTGGAGGGCGAGCAGCAGCGATGGGATTGCGCTCCAAAATGGTCCTGCTCAGGGAACACCTTCCTGACGGTTCAGCATCGCAAAGGAAGGAAGGGACCCCCCCTCGCCTCCCCGCAGGGTGTCTTTGCAGCTCATCAGAGCCACCGAGATCTGCCTGGGAATTTTTGTGGTCATCTCTCGGTTAGACGGGAGTGGGTGCCCCTGTGAGATGCGGGGGAGGCAGCGCACGGGGGGGCTCCGGGTAGGGGCATCCAAATCCCCAAATCCCGGGCTGGGAAGTGGCACCTCCGGGTGTCCCCCTCCTCAGCCCCGAGCTGCAGGCGGAGTGGGGAGGGAGAGGCAGGCTCTGGCCGTCTGCTGCCGCTGCAATCCCCAGCCAGGCAAAGGTGGGAACAAGCTGCCCTAATATTTTTAATTATTATTTTCCTTTTTATTTCTTGTTTTTATTTCTATTTCTATTTTTTTCCCTCCGCTGTGAGTCACCATGGCTTTGTTAAAAGTTTTCTTGCCACTGTTCTCTGAATGCCAACATGATTTTCCTGCAGGATGCATGACTTCTCCATGCCTAAATGTACCTGTATACACAGGGACATATCACACACGCACACACACACACAGAATGATGATATCTTAATGAAATATATAGCACAGTGCAAATATCCTGAAATCAGATTCAAGTATTATTAGTTTGAATTAGATCCTCTCAGATCCAGAAGGCACTGCCTATAAATCAAGGGCAGTCTGGCAATTCCTTAAAGAGCTAAACTGAATTTAGATGCATATGATAAAAAGAAAGAAAAAGAAAAAAGTGAATGCTAATTACTGACTTGCTCGATTTCCACTCACCCACGTTTTCTAGGAGAAAAAGGAGAAAACCTAAAAACCAACCAACAAGTTCTCAAAATAAATTAATCCCATTACAAACTCCTTACATATTGTTCCTACATTTCCAGATTACAAAACGAGGGGATGAACTGGAGATTACAAGAGGCTGAAGCCTGGCTCGCAATAGGCAGGAGTGCTGTCGATAGTGTATCAATAAAATATATTTATCTGCAGCCACGCTGAAAAACAAACCCTCAGAGCGTGTGATGATGCTCAAGGGCTTTAAGAAACGTGTCGGCATTGTCAGATAATCCCTATTCATAATTTTGCTGGCTGTTCTTTCAGCCCTCAATCTCACAGTTTCCCCAGCTCTGAAGTGCCTCAGCAGGGTTTGCATCGGAGCGATAAAACTGCTCGGATCTTTGCAGGACTGACACAGCACCCCACGTTATCAGATGTTATTTTAACGTCAGATGTGGGGGTGCTTGTTGGGGGTTTTTTATTTTTAATTTTTGGACACTGGACATAAACATTGAGCAATCAGCTAAGCCCTTCTGAGATGGAATTTAACCTTAATCCAGGCGATGATTTCCTGCCCGGCTCTGAACTAATAACGGGTGTGCAGCTTCTTTAGGAGATGGAAATAATGACAGGCTATAGATCCTGCTTTATTGGGGTGGTGCTGGCAGCCTGGATCCCAGTCCCTGCTCCAGCAGCATCCCCATGCAGATCCTATTCCCTGCTCTATTTTAAAACTTCTGCACATCCTATCCCCCCCCACCCCATCAGTTTAAAAGCAGGCAGAGCCAAAATATCCTCACAAGCCCCAGCTCCTTCCTTGTGTACAGCTCCCAGCACTGTGGCTTGGAGATGCTTTTAAGGGCAGTTCTCTGAGCGCAGGTTTTTCCTCTTTTCCTCAGGTTTTCCTACATGGAAATGCAGCAAGTTGAAGGCCTGATCCTGGTGCAAACCTGCTTGGTTAAAGCCACAGGAGAAGCCCACTTGCCTCCAGCTCCTCAACGAGTTTCCTTTGCCCACCGAAACCTATTGTGATGAAGATAAGCCCCTTGGAGATAACCCTATGTTCCCATGCCCGTGTGGATTTGTAGGGCCAGCCAGGGGCAAATCCTTCAGCCAGAGACAAACCCTTCAGCTGGGGACAAACCCTGCCATGAGAAAGGGGTGGTGCAGGGAGAGACCCCTCCTGAGATCCCCAGGCACCCAGCTCTGACAGGGGAGGTGATCAGCCACCAAGGAGGGCTTTGGGGCACAGGCCCTGGAGGACCTGAGCCTTCTGCTGAGAGCTCCTGCCGTGGTGGCTTTGTGGGGACCTGGTGGCATGGGCTGGGGGGATGATTCACGGCCTTATTTATTTTGGTGTGTTTGCTTTTTCCCTGGTGGAGGATGAGTAACGGGGACTGTGTTTTCCTGCCCACCACGTGGAAGGAGGAAAACTGAGGGAATAGCAGCAAAGATGTTCTGGCTGATGAGTTTTGACTACGTTTTAGAGGCTGGCGAAGACAGAGGCTTAACACCTCTAAATACACTTCAGCTGCTCTGAGGCTTTTCCTTCATCTCTTTTGTAGCCAGAACTCTCTACTGTTTTCCCCAAAGTGTGGAACCCTTCCTACATCAGGGATTAAACATCCCCGTGTAGGAGACCCAGATGAGATGTGCCCACTTGCAGCCAAGACTGGGGAGAGCATCCTTCCCTCCCCACAGCCCTGCTCTGCTGAGGGAGCTGCTCCTGCAAGATTTGGGATCCCTGTGGGTTCTGGCTGCTTCTCATGCTCTGATCTCTGGGGTGTAGAAGATGTCCTTGTCTTGAGAAAAAATTCTGAGGTTGCAAAAAAAATCCCCAAATCAAACAACAACAACAACAAAAAAAAAAAAAAAAAAAAAAAAAGCCAGGGGGATTATTTTCTGCAGTCACCTGTGGTAGTAGAGGATAAGACAGGCTGGAATAATTTTTGTGAGCAGGGAAGGCCCCATGTGGGCCCAAGATGCTGGTGGATACTTTTGCTTGATACAGGTGTCCCTATAAACTAAGATTTAGAAAGCACAGCCTTTTTTTTTTTTTTTTTTCAATTTCCACAGGGAGGAGAGGGCACAGAGGAGAGGAAGAAAGGGTCAGGGAATGATTCTCCCCCCACCCGCTGATGAGGTATTTGGGAAGAAACCTTTTGAATCAACATTCCCAAAGTTTTCAAGTTCCTCTGCGGAAAACCCATGTAGGGATAGGATATGAGCCAAAAGCAAGGGAAAAGATTGTCTGGCTTTAATTTATCTATCCCTGGGCATTTCTAACCAGCAGATCCCTGTAATATTTGATCTTGTGTGAGTCCCTGAACATTAAGTGAATCTCCCCATATATTTTTGTTAATTTTGTCATTTATAAAGCCACATCTGATGGCCTGGAGATGTTCAGCTGCCATTCACAGTATCTGTCTGTGTGTCTGCAGCAGGGGAACAGCATCCACAGGTCCCAAAATTTCTTTTCTCGTTGGGCAGAGAGCAGTGAGGGACGAGCATCCACCATCCACTGTCCCACACCATGAGCTGGAGATGCTTTTCCTTCTCTTCTGGGATCAGTGCTGAAGTTCGGCCACATTTCTTGGCTCAGTTGGCAGTGATTAAAATTCACGGCTCACTTTTGTTTATAGTTGGTTGTTTACTTTGTTGAATTTTTAAAAACTTGTTAGAATGCAATTGAACACAGATTCAACAGTATTTAGGCTTGAAAAATAAAGATGCATTAGAAAGATGCCTATTATGCTTCAGAATTATTAATTGACATTTTTATGATGAATAATTAATCATTTGAATAATTTTCGTATCTCTGATCTGAACACATATTTGCATATCTAATGTCTGATTTTAAATGTGGTTTCTTTAGTTGCATTCTCCCAGGACAAAGACACGAAGTAAGTAACATCCTAATGCAAAACTTTTTTTCTTTGCACTTGTAAAAGTATGTTTATTGAAATGCAAGTTCTCATCTAGTTATGAAGCTGTTAATAATCTATGCATGACATATATGCATTAATAAGGTGGTGGATCCTCTGGATTTGAGCACATTTAGGCCTCATTTTCTTATATGCAGTGGTGAGGTCCCCTGCAATGCACACGTTACCTAAACCCCTGTGGGGTTAAGCTAGGAAACCATAAAGAAATATCTCAGATACTCAATGTTCCTGCCTTGTTTATATGACACTTGGTGAAAAGATCAGAGGTTGTTTTAATTTGAGGTGTTTACAGCATCAAGAATTTTTAATAAAAATTTTTTACTGTGTCCTCCCAGTGAGCCAGCCTCATTATTTTCTTGATATATTCTAATATGCCTCAATCATAGTCCTCAAGACCCCACCTCGTTGCGAGCTGGGCGTGATAAAAGAAACCACAGAAGTGCAGGTCAGTTATAAGTTGGTCAGCAAAGGGGTGCAAGGGATGGTGCTTGTTGTGCAACCCCACTTGGTGCTGGGTTGGTGTGAGCACAGCTCAGCCACAGAGGGAACAGGAAGGAGGAAGGGGCAGCGGGGCAAAACCAGAACCCAAAAGGTAGAAAAATTAAATTAAGGTATGAAAGAAGTAGCCTTTGGCCCACTGCCTCTGGCCATAGGTTAATTGTTACAGCAACATCACCCTCCTGGCACCCAAGGAGTTGCCCTCATTTCTGTGAGAATTTGATTTACTTAGAAATTAAAGATTTGGAGAATTTTATTTAGTGGCACCTTTAAATGTGCAGGGAGCCCAAATATTCTGTGTATAACCTGTTGGCTCCTTGATGTCTTACTCAAGAACTATGGTGATGGTTGCTCTAGAAATATCTAAAATTGTTTCACTACTTATATTTAGCAGATTAGAGAAATTACACAAAAATGGAGGCACAAATTCATCGCAGTGTTTAGATTTCCTTAGTGCCATTAATGCGAGGAACACAGGATACATGCAATGTAAAATGAAAATAAAAGCTTTTAACATCTTTTTGTCTTTTCACACCAGGTAGTAAAAAATATGCCTAATAAATATATATATGTATTTTATGGTGGAAGTATATTATAAAGACTATGGTAATGTAGTGGGCAATATCTGACAGACAGATACTGCATAGAGAAACTGTGAAACGCAGTTCTCAGAACAGGCTGAAGTTATACTGAATAGGATGTTTAGCAGTTGCATATGCTCAGTGATAACAGATTATTTTTTTCTTTCTTTTTTCCTTTTTTTTTTTTTTCTAGGAGGGGTTGAGTTTGTAAGAGCAAGAGTGGTGAACTTGAGCAATCCTTGTCACATGCAAGGGCCGAGCTCTGAGCCCTGTGGCCAAAACTGCCACTGCTTTGGCCACCAGGGTGGTGGCAATGGCAGTGAGTTCTCTGCAGAAGGATGAGGTGGGAACTGGGGTTAAACCTCTGCTTTTTTTGGTTCTAAAAGCTGGAGAGAAAGCCAACATCCCTGAGATGTTCCCACAGTTCTTTGTAAAGGGAGACACGCTTTTTGGGGTTGTAGTCACTCAGCAGCAGCTCTGGGGTGAAGGCTGAGGATCCCAGAATGGTTTGGGTTGGAAGGAACCTTAAAGCTCCCCCCATTCCATGCCCTGCCATGGCAGGGACACCTTCTGCTACCCCAGGTTGCTCCAAGCCCTGTCCAACCCTGCCTTGGACACTTTCAGGGATGGGGCATCAAGAACGTCATCTGAAGCCCCTCAGGTATTGTTGTACCTTCATGAGATCAGTGGACAACTCTGTGGTAGATTTATTAACATGAAGATGCTTTTTGATTGGATTTAGTCTGAATGGTGAATATAAATTCCACAGTTACACAGTAGCCCCTGTGCTACCTGTTTGGGACTAGATCAAATTTCCTTTTCCCTGGCATTCTTAGTGTCACCTTACTTTTCCCACTGACTCCTGATTGAGTTAATAGAGATGAAATTAGCAGCAAAGAATCTGGGTGAAAAGCTGACATTTTGATGTCCATCTGAAAATTTCAGAGTCAATCGATTGCCCCAATTTCCCCAATTATTTCTTATCACTGCCCAGGGGAAAACATGTTTTCCTTTCCACCACTTCAGGAGATTAGCTGGGATATTTTAAAATCTACAGAAACACAAGGGTTACAAAGATACTTAGAAAATCCCAAATGATTTGAAACCATTAGCCACTGCGGCATAGTTTCCAAAGAAATTCCTTGTGTACAGAATTGCCCAATGTCTGGGAAACTGCTGCCGTTCTGCGGGTGGCTGCTGACTGGATCAGATTCCAGCAGAAGCAGAGGCACAACCCAGAGACTGCTGCACACCTCAGCTGCAGATTTACCCAGGAGCTGGCAGACATCCCCTTCCTCAGGGGTGGCATCGGACGTGCCAGGTCTTCTGTTTCCTTCCCTCTGACTATCAGCATCATCTCCAGCCTGTCTGTGGATAGAGGCTTGGCCAACTGGCCCCTTTCCAAGCCCAAATCTTAGACTCTGGGTTATTAGAGCTGTCAAAAACTGGAGAGAGATTTTTTCTTTTCCCTTGCAACCAAAGTGTTCTCCATGTTGTCACTCCCTCCCCGATTTACGTTTTAAAAATGTTTCTTGGGAAGCTTCCTGAGTCCTCTCTGGGTCATTTGAGGTGTTCCAGGTCAGAATTGCATTAAAGACACCAGCCGTTGGGCAAGTTGTTTCCCCCCATGGATGGTTTTAGGTGCACGTACACTCCTACCAATGCTCCTTACTATATCTTTTCAAACTTGCTCCAGGCAGCATCTAAACTATTTTAAACCTTCCCATCCTTTTTTAACACACATCAGCTATCCTGCTTCAAATCTCTGACAAGGATGTGAAAACCGCAGTGTCAGAACAACTGCTGCTCTCTTCTTGGATTCTGACAAGCAACCTTCAACCTGAAAAACTCTAAAAATGGCTATTTTTATCCTTTTTTATGTATTTTTTTTTAAATTCAGAAACTACTATGTTGACTGCATTCTTTTCCCTTGTTCTGACAGGCTGGAAAGGGGTCCAAAAAAAGCACCAGGCAGAATGGGAGAACACTGTTTGATTTTCACCAAGAGGGTCCCCATGTCAGTGGGTCCAGCTGCCAATGTGCCTGCCACAAAGAGGCTGTAAATGGATTTGACTTCCTAAATTTTGGGCTAGGGAGGAAGTAAAATGGTCTCTGGAATAATTTTGGCAGCCTGGGTTGGGTTGCTGTGAGTGCCTGGGAGAGCTCCTGTGCCACCGCCACCCAGCAGCTGTGCCTGGTGGTGGCACTCATTTTTGGGAGGTCCGTGCCTTCAATTTGGAGACGGGAATTTGTGTGGTGGCATTTCAGAGGTAGGCAGAGAGGGGTAAAAAGCCACATCTGTTATTTAGTGTTGGAAAGTGGATCTGGTTGGAGGTGGGAGCAGCAGGGAAAGCAACACTGATCCATGCACAAGGAAGGCGAGCTCTGCCTCGTAGGGAGAAATACAGAGCAGAGACTGAAAACACTGCAAATATTTGTTCTCATTGTCAGATGTTTCTATAAAATCAGTTGTTACTGAATCACCGCTGGAGTTACGGAGCATTTAAATAAGCAGAGGGTGAAAAAAGCTAAGTCTAATTATATGTTTCGTGCCATTTACAGAGGTTTCCAGGGGATTTTCTTTTAATAAAAGTGTAGTGCATCAAAAGGAATAAATCCTACAATTTTGTTATTTACAAATCAGCTGCGTCTGCTGCGAGCTGACAGACTTATCCTCCATCTTACACCCCTCTCTCCATCCCAAAATGCACCCAGTACGCTGACATTTATATCAATACTCTTCAAGTATCTTTATTTTATGCCCCTTATGTTGGTAAGCAAATAGATCAGAAGAAAATCATCACAAAGGCATAAAAAACATTCTGAAACAAAAACACAGAGAAAAAAACCCTAACGTTGGAAAACGAGCAACATAGATGTTTTCCAGATGAGGAGAACAAGTGTCTTTTACATCCCTGCCCACTGATTCCTGAAGATTTCAAATCAGAAGCCTGGCTGGAGATATGATGTAATCAATTAGTTAAAATGATTTACTAACATAAAACATAACACTCTTTCAATGATTAATTTTTATCCCCTTCACATTTTTTTTCTTCCCCCTCCACAACCACTCTGCCCCTTTCTGACTCCAGATTATTTAGCAGCTGACTTCGGTGTTCGGAGTGTTGCATATCAATCCCTGGGACCAAAACATGCCACTCATGTTTTCCCTGCTACGTAATCTATGGATGCAGCACCTAACCCTGCAGCCCTCCTCTGTGCTTCAGAGAGATGTGCTGAATCAAGATCCTTGTTGGGGCCGCACTTAGAGCTGAAGAAAACACGAGAAAACCAAGAGATCACCTTTGTTCTTGTCCAGCTTGGCCACTGCCACAATATAGGGACGTGACAACGGCTTTGGTGATTAAAAACCTGCGTGCAAAAGGTACCAGGAAAAGAAAGACGTGAAAGTGAGATGGTTTCTCACAAGTGTGGATGTACCACGTGTGTATTTTACGGGCCACAGATGCTTTATAGAGGCCTGGGGCCTGCCTTGCAACAGCCCTGCCCTTCCAGGATGGGCCTCTTCCCTCAGCAGCCGCCGTCCATCGAGCCAAATCGCACGATTGTTTTGTGATATGGATAGATGTGGACTGGGGACTAAATTAAGGCCATTAAACTCAATTTCCTTAAGATATGAGCCAGATTTTAATATTGCAGCTGTCCAGAGGTGAAAGGGTAATGAGGACATGAGGAATTCCTGGACAGGAAAGGGACACTTGGCCCAACAAGTCTGTCCCCCTTCAAGTTTATTACAACACACCTCCCCACGTTGTCGATATATCCTCCAGCCCTGTCTGCCTGTGTAAACATGTCTGGCTATCTCTTCTGTTCATTAATACTTCAGTTCACTCTGTGGTTTTATTTGACATAATGCCTACTACGCTGTGAATTGGATCCCTCTGCAAGAATTCACTGTTTATTCTCAGACCTTTTGTTTTTAATTGGCATAATCTGGGTTTTTTTCCCCTTTCTAAACTCACCGGATACAACAACTACCTCAGCCCTCAACCAAATTATGAAAATATTGGTGTTTAGGTCTTTTTAAAAAATGATTAGGCTCAGCCTTCCTTTATAAAAAGAATCTTTAACAGCCAGAAACAACAATTGCTTCATATCTTATTCTTATTTCAGTCACTAAACTTCTTCTTTGGAAAAGGTGATCAGAATTGGAATTACTGGAGAAAAATCTATCATGTTCCTTGTGCGATAAGAGCTCTTTTGATTTGCAGGCAATCCTTTGCTGGAGTGTCCATATCACACTTTATTTATACTGAATTGGCATTGATTCAAAATTGATGTTTGACCGATTCAGTACAATTTTTAAGGTGGAGCAGGACTTCTGGGAGTCAAGTATTAACTTATAATGATCTTGTAAAGTCACGAAACAGCCTTGAAGGCTGGTGGGAGGAAAAAAACCTCCCAAGAAATTGATACCATTACAAAGATTTCTAACTGCTAACTGGTCTTCGTATGCTAAAAACCATCTCCCTTTAAATTTTCTGCTTGCAAAGTTGAGAGGGAATTAGCATACAGATGCTTCCTCAGACATGTGAAAAAACCTGGGTCTTTCCTTTCCTCTGAGGCAACTCAAAGGAGAATATCATTAAAGCTCTCAACACAAACCGTGGGGAAAGAAACACAAGTCACAGATAAACCTGAGTGATTTTCAAATTTCAAAGATCAATAGGCTGGTGAAATAAAAACATTTTGAGTGAAGCGTGAAGTGGGAAGTAGGCAAAGTAGATTGCTGTAATGTAAGATCAAGAAAAAACGCTTAAATTGTTGTTTAAGTGCATTGAAATGCCAGAAAAGCAACATATTAACAATTACTTCTGATATCTAGCCATGCCCTCTTGCTTAGGAAAGCAACTTGCTTTTAGGATGGATAGAAAATTTGGTTTATTTATTTATTTAGAGATTTTCCCCTGAGAAAAGAGGCATTGCTAGCAGAGGTTATTTAGGGGAAGAAATTCTGCACCCTGTTGAGAAACACTGAGGTTTTATTCAGGAACTACGGTGGCAGTGCTCGGTGGACAGGGAACTTTGAGAAACTTGGAAACGGAAGAAAAATTAGAAATCTCTTGGTTTCAGGCAGGTGAAGAAACAGTTATGACAGAAATGAAAACATGTGCATGCAGCTGGTAAAAAAACTTAATCAGTAAACAATATCTGAGAGATGCAGAAAGGTTCAGGTTCATATCCAGGATCCACAGTGATTAAAAAAAACCCTGTAAAAGTCTAAAAAAATTTTACCTTTGAATTTTGAGGAATGAATCCAACCTTAGCAGGGAGCTGGTGATCTGAAGAGAAATCAAAAATGCCACTTTAGGCCTGGACAAAGGCAATGAAGGATGTAAAAAACATTTGTCATGGCATCTCTTGGGCACCCACAGCTTAAAATCCCTTGGTTTTTTTAATCCCTTTTTTAAAGATACTAGTTTGAAAAAGTGGAAGTTAGTCTAGTGACTACCACAACATCAGACTGTTTTTTTGTGATAATCTTTCCATAAAGATAATAAAGGAATAATTGGTAAAATGTGTGTGATAATAAGCTGAAATTTTAATTTTTTACAGTTATAACAAATCCTCATGAGGCCAAACATTTTCAGTCTTGCTGAAACAAGATCCATTAAAATGAGTGAAGCAGATGTGGCAATAAAGCCAACAGAATTTGGATCAAATATTGGGCAAGTTGTTTGAAGGAACGTGGATGTAAAAGTTGATAAAAGTAGTAAAGCCATAGGAGAAGAACACACTCTTAGCTGTTGCTGGTTTAATTTAAATACATAGTGAAATTTTATCTGAGGACAAAATGAAACTGAAAACTCTTCAGTTAACCTCAGATTCTGGAGTGGGTCTGTTTGGCCTTGTTTAGCAATTTTTTTAATTTCATTTTTTCATCAAAATTTATTGGAGGACATATCCTTCTGTCAGGTGAAGGATCTATCCACTGGACTCGAGTCCTGTTCTTGGGTCTTCTGCCTCTGTGGCAGCTTATTTCATGGACCTGGTCAATTGGTAGTATAAAAACTTGTACTGGGAGTGGAGTCCAGGGTCCCCAAAACCTCTCCAAGTTTCAGTCAGCACTGAAATTGACTGCAAATTGTGTTTTCCAGGGAGGAGACCCTCTTGTAAATAGGATTTAGGAGCTATAACCTCTTTGGTGCTTCTGAAAAAGCATCGGGGGGTCTGTTGAGCTCCTCCGATGCTGCCCTGAGCTGTGGCAGTGCAGAGATGAACACTGAGGTGTTTGTCCTGTCCCCTGCTCTGCTGGTTGTGCTGAGCTTTTCTGGCCAGATCTGCCACCCTTGGGGCAGGAAGGGACTGCAGGGCTCCAAAACTATGTGGGACTTGGGTTCAAGGGACACAGGATTGGTTTTGTCATCCTGACAGCAAACCATAATCATATTCCTGGAATAGAAAGTTTTACCCAAACACTTACCCCTTAAATTGGGATAGGAAAAAAAAGGTTGGCTTTTTTTTTTTTTTTTTTTTAATTTCAAAAGATTTTAATCTCCTCTAAACTCCCCATCCCCTAAGGATTAAAAGACTCAAAGCATCCTCTTATCTATTCCTTCCCTTTTGCTGTAATTCCAGTTGCTCCCCGAGCTCTTCCCTTCCCTCCAAGCGGCACCTGGGCTTCCCTCTGCCCCTTCCATAACACCCTCCACCAGTTTCTCCCCACCCCTGTGCCCACCTGGGGCTTGTTTTCACATTTGGCCCTGCATGAGAAAAAACCTGTTTACTTTGCTCTCCCAGCTCCGGGCTCGGGCGCAGCGATCCCGGTGCTGCTGATGCTGCATTTGCTGCTGATCTGGATCTCGCATTTCTAGCCCGAGTGAGACAATTGCTGCTACAGCCCCTGTCACTTTTATGTCCCCGGCACGGTTTGATACGTTACCTTTGATATTCTGATCTAATTCTTTTACATAGATTAGAGACCAGACAAGCTCCTAACCTGACCGAGGCACTACCCTGTATTGACTGCCAATCTCTAAGTCACTCGGCGAATGCTGTTTGCAGACTCTTATCAGTTCATTAAAGTTTGTTATCATTTATGCAGTGGCTCTGTACCTTGCTGGTAATCTCCAGTGTAGGATCTTATCAAACTCTCTTTTGAAACTCTAGGCATATTGTATACTATCCACGGTATTTTTCTTGTCTACCTTGGCAGGGATAGCTTTGAAAAATTCCAACAAATTATTTGA
Organism: Monarcha castaneiventris obscurior; assembly: GCA_026261815.1. NCBI lineage: Eukaryota > Metazoa > Chordata > Aves > Passeriformes > Monarchidae > Monarcha > Monarcha castaneiventris. The sequence goes on from JAMPIT010000467.1 coordinate 19,291,241, forward strand.
GCAAGATTTCCTGGTCGTAAATCCAGGTTGGTAGACTCTACTCAAAATAGGATTTTCAGTGTGTTTCCTCACTAAACCAGGCAAAAACTGTTCCTATTTTGTTTTTCATAGCTATGAATTGTGTTATGTTAATTTGTTTATATTATAAATTAAAATAATTTTATATGTATATATTCCTCTGCATATGCATGTGTACATAAAAGTCTGCGTATGTAATGGAGATTATATTGAAGTATATTGGGCTTTAAAGCTGAATATGTTAAAATTGTTAATGCAGTATAAAATGCAAAGGATAGAGTTAGGGACAGATCTTTGGCTGGAGTAAATGAATTTGACTTTGAATACGTTTTGCTAACTTAAATGGTGTTAACTTGATTTATGTGAGCTGAGGAGTTAACCCTTATGCACTGTGCTTACTTTACTTCAGTGCCAGGAGATCAAAATGACTGTTGGGATGCTTCTTAACATTTCTGATTTATTACAGGTCTCTACCCACATTTCTTACAGATTTCTTTGGCTTAAAAAGTATATTTTTATTTGCTGCTGCAAAAATAATTCTTAATGCTAAATTGTTCATTCTTAATTTGAAATTTTATGTAGTATGTAATATTTTGTTTTGGATTAGCAGTTTCTTCTGCTTTATTTTTCCATTATTTGACTATTTTAGGATGTTTATTCTCCTTCCCAGCTTTCTGTTCCCATCTGCAGACCTTTCTATTACAATGATGAACCTGGCAATTTCTGGTAAATACAGTAAGTGGTTGATTAATATTAGATTCATGCTTAGATTGATTTTAATATCAGAAAGCTAGCATTTTATACAGGAAACAATCCCTCCCTTTGAGTTGAAACCAAATGAAAAATTTAAGACTAAAACAAATGGAATTTGTATAATCTATTTCTAACTGGACCTGTTTAAAAGGAGCTGTAACTTGGGTGCCCCATCCTCTCTGCTGAAGTTTACTGATATTTTGCCTGAACTATAGATTTCTTTATAAATCATGGTGAGGAAAAAAACATTGCGGTTATGGTTCCAAACAGAAATATTTTTCATGGAAAATCAAAACCTTAATTTTTTTCCAATTTTATTTATTTTTTTTTAAATTAAAATTGGGGTTTGCTCTGAAAGATGATCATGTTTTTCATTAAAGAATTAATCTTTTTTTTGAATCAATGAAAAAGCGAGTCTGATAGGAAAGCTTTTGAACCACCAGGGACCCTAAACTCACCTGTGGCAAAAACCTGAGATGGCAGCTGGATCTGAGTGCAGCTTTCTGTGCGGCCCAAGGGAAGAGCCAGGCAAAAGAACATTCAGTTGAGCCAGGAAGGATTTTGGGAGGGCGCAGGCTCTGCATGTATCACTCAGCAGCCTGGGAATGTGCCAAATCCTCTGGTGGTCCTTAACCTCCACCCCAGCAGGGACAGACACCTCTCACAGAGGCAGAGAAGGCTGCTGTGTTGTAAAATGCTCAGGATCAGCTACCAGGGCTTTTTTCACCTAAGCTGGAGGTGGAAATGTGTGTCCAGCCCATGGAAAACCCAGTCAGCTTCAGCATTGCCCTGCAGGAAACCTAAACCAAGAGGATCTCACCCTCAACAGCTTTGGGGTTGCTGCCCTCTCCTCTTGCTGGGGGAGAACTCCTCCATCCTGGGGGAGAACTGGATTTTAAGTACCTGCTCACAGGTGTAGTGCTTAAATCACAGTGTTTAAATATGCAGCATTTGGAACTGGAGACCGCTCTCTGCACGAGGCCGATTCCATCCATAAACAGCAAAGCTCTTGGTTTGTTATGTCAGCAACAAAAATATCTAAATGAGAAACTGTATTTGTGAGTCCTGCAACATGAGGTCACAACTTTGAAGTCTAGGAGGAAGAATTTTTTAATGGGAATAACCACAAAACACCCCCCACTGAAGCATATCTTCTTCTCCCTGGCTCAATACTCTCAGATTGCCACTATTGTACATTATTGTCACATTTTCCCTCCCCACTGGATGTATCAATTCTTTTGTTTTTAGTAAGATTTTCTCTTTAAATGAACAATAAGAGTGTACGTGGACTTTAATTGTTCTTTCGACCCAAGTCTATTCACTTTGTGAGTCTCCCAAGCTTTTCTTGATAAGAATGTTTTCCATTGATTTATCCTTTAAATCTATGAGGATCTTTATCATAGTGAAGTTTGAACTCTCTATCATTAACTTTTAAACTTATATTGACATGAAATGTGATTAAAATAAAATTTTATAATTGAAATTAATTTTATAACAGCACACACGCCCAGCTCCAAGCACAGGGCTCAGTTGCTGGACTAATAGCATTGCTGCTACAAACAAACTTTGTTAGCTTCCACATAGTTATCACAGCAATCAATACCTGAATAATTAAATTCCTCCATTATCAAATTCTAGTCTTCTTTATCAGCTTTTCTTCCACCAGTAATTTTTTTGTCTTAATCTGGTTTATCTTTGGAAAGTCTATAGCAACCTTGGAGTTTTACCAGATAATCTTTCTTTTCCTCCCTGTTAAGTTCTGTAACCCAAATTATTTAATGCCAAAATCTGAGGTCCTTAAAGAAGATTCCACTGAATGGAAGTTTGATCAAACTGTATTTTGTTTTGTTTTAATACAGCCTACTAATTTTATCTTGTCTTGGCCTTGAGTGAAATCCTATACTTGCAAGTATTTGAAATTGCCATTAATTTTCTTGATTCATTCTCTTATTGATTTTCTTTCCAACTATTTCAATCCAATGTATCTAATAATTATTAGAGATGAGGGACGAACCAAGTGCCTGCATCCACACCCCTTTGAGTATTGTGGCTCATGCCCATCTTTAATTAACATAAATGCAAGCAGAGAAGTCTCCCAGACTAAAACCAATTGTTTTAATGTTAAATCCTTACATTCATCATTTTCTGGTGCATTTTGACACAGTTTTGGTCAGGGGTGACTTCGAGAAGAGCATTACACATCCTGAAGCTTCGTGCTCCTCTCAGACCTGATGGTAAATGACTCAAGCAGGAAGGAAGGGGAAGGAGTCCTGCTCCCTTTTATACTCCTGTGAAATCACTCCAGCCCCTTTCATCTGTTCATTACTCTGTAAATGCAACACTTTCCAAAAGAAATTCACTGTTGAATTAAGCGGGGAAGTGGGACACAAAACAAATGGGGGTGATAATGAATTGAAGTGATGATCTGAGGAGCTCATAGTGCTTCATAAGCATTAATTAATTAAACCTGACTAGATCCCAGTGAGGTAGGTATTAGGGCCCATACTTCAGGCCTGGCTGCGGTGTGCTATTTCTGTATCTCAAATTCATTCTGTTAATGTGCATTCTGATGAGAGGACTGAAATGGTGTCTGACTAGTAGAGATGACTGTGCATATATTTAAGCCGTGAATATTCTGCGCGATGAGCCTTCGTATGGAAGAGACTTTTTTTTTAAATCCAGCCTTGTTCCTGAATAAAAAATGCACGATAAATGAATTGTACAGGGAGCACTGAAGGGCTACTGATGACCTATAGTTATGTACAGTGTGTAACTCATCCTGTTACCCAATTAGGATGATCAGAACTTTTCTTTCTGTTGCTGAAAACCTGAGTGCGCTTCAGTGAGTGTATTTTATTTCTTTTACAGAATATTTCATTTAAGTGCTGTAAGAACTTAACCTACAATTTTAACTGCAATATTTAGAGGTGTGAAGAGTACTTGAATCTTTTTTTAATCCATTATAAAAGTTATTCTGAGGTTTCAGTGCAAGAAACTTGTTTTGTTTTCAGTATTGGTGTAGAGCTTTGACTCCTAATGAATGTTTTCCCCTTTTTTTTTTCCATCCTGCTCTAAACAAGATGTTGTTTATTACTTGAAGCATTATATGTAAGCCCCAAGAATATGTTACATGTGACTGGAGCTTTGGCAGACTTTGAGAAACTGAAGTTTCCAGAAATTTTGCTATGTTTAAACACCAGAGCCTTGTTTTAAGGAAAGATTTCTACTTCCAAATGTGTGGTTGCCTGAACCTTTTACATTTTCAAGTCAGATTCCTCTGCCAAATAACACACTGTACCTTAACTATAATAAAAAAGCAGAGACTCTGTGTTTATAAAAACATTACAGGAGCAACTGTGATCATATTTCTTGAATTTATTCTATTCATGTGCTCAAATATGCATTTTCAAAGTGAGCTCTTCACTGCACCGGTCACTTACAGGAGTAGAAAATGACATTTAGAGGCCGAAGGCTGGCAAAATGCACCAAACCAAACTGGTAAAGTACAGGAATTCAGAGCCAGACCAAAATATGAGGTCAAGGAAGTTGCTCTTATAATAATAGTGGTTATCTGTTTAATGTGTGATCTGGCAGTGGCTCGACGCTGACCATAAGCAATTACACATGTTTCTAAACTGGTGGTATATGAGCCCTGAGCAACTCTACACGAGATAGATGTGCTGTGAGAAATGGGCACTTGCTCTATTCTTGTGGTTCTGCTTGCCTAATGTCAATTAAAATTACAGCTTGGTAATAGATAGAAATTCTCCCTGTGTAGAATAATGTCTATATTCCCTCTCTCAGTTGCCATGTACTTAAACTCCTATATTGAAACCAGTTTTGTGAGGCAAGCTCCTGTCTGGGCTGATAAATGCTGCATAATATTCTTCTTAACAGACATGTGGTTAGACATGATTTTTCTGACTCTCTGGTTGTTATTTGAAACAGCTCTCTTTACAACCCAGTCCCAATGGCAGCGCCCGTGAATGATGCCCTTGTTCTGGATTTTGTCATGCAGGAGCCTGGGAGGGAGCAGAACGTCCTTGGTGTGTGTTTGGCTGCCTGGAGGTGACCTCTCAGGAGTTAAAAGCAGGAAGGTCTCTGTGATACCAAACTGCCCGAGCACAGATTAGGCCCTGGGAGTTGCTGTGGCGTGGCCCTGGCTCTGACATCAGTTTTTCATGACTTTGGTGAGCTCGCTGGACAGCACATCTCATTAGCTTTTAATAGACTTGGATCCCACTGTTAAAAGAGCTTCTATGTCCTCTTCTGTAAAATAGCTCTGGAATGTTTTCCTGGGCTTAGGAGGATGTGGCTGGAGTGGGAGCTGTGTAGTTGAGTTAACTGCAGTAGAAACTGTGCTAATGAGCTATGAAGACACCCAAAAAATGCCTCTTCTCCCCACGAGCAAGGAATTGTGTACTATTTGACTCCTTTAGTACAAGTCCTGCTATTGCTGGCTTGAACCTCCGCCTTTGCACAGGAGGAACTGTTACCACCAACCCACCCTGAGTACCAGCTACAAATAATCACTTTAAAATGGGCATGTGAGCTGCTTAAAACAAGTCCCAACTGAGGTGTAAGCCCGTGGCTTCCTGAGGTCTTCTGAAGGCTCTTCACTTGGCCCTGGCCACTGCAGAGGTAATGACTTAATGTACATTCTCAGCAAACTCAGCACCTGCAAGGCATCCCCGAGGGAAACAGTTTGCTGCCTGAAAGGCTGAGCTGAACAAGGATTTAATGACCAGGGCACGTCAGTTAATCATCAGTAATTTAAGAGCTGTATCAGGAGCCTTGCAATAGTCCTGAAGTGGTTCTGTGGCCACGGACTTTCACATCACATCAGTGCACGTGCTTTGACTGTCTCCAGGGCTTCTAAAAAGTAACTTTTCATCCTTTCACTTTTCAGAAGCACATAAGAAAGAGAAGGGCTGCAAAAACCCATGCTTGTGGCCGAGCACTAAATAAGGAAACACAACTGCTTAGTGAAGAGCCACCCCCTCAGAGAGAAATGTCAGCAGCACAATGGGCACTATTATTCCCCTCCTTTACAACCACATTGGGGGTTATGTTGGAGTCTGTAGGAAAGGGCACCAGAATCCTCTCAGAGCCCAAGCTCTGATCAGCATTCAGTGCTCCCTTTTTGGGTACCTCACCCAGAGGATCCCCTGTGGTCCCCAGCAGACCCATGACTTGTGGGAGGCAGCTGGAGAAGCCACTTTCCTGCAGGCTGCTCCAGTGCACAAACAACATTGCAGCACTTTCTCCCTTATTACAGTCGTGCAAGACAGTTGTTAATCACCTATAATAAAGTGCAGCTCTGCAGTATAATGAAATGGTCATGTGCAGCAAATGGCTCAGTGCATCAAACATCTCTACTGCTGTTCCATGTGTTGAAAAAAAGAACATATTTTGTGATAGGGCAGGGTTTTTTCAACTATTCTCACAAAAGTGTCCCTTATTTTAAGGGAAAACCCTCTCACTGAGCTTATCTCCTTCTACTCATTGTCATATGGACCCTCTACTCCTTTCTGGTAATGAAATCCGTACTTAGCAAGACACTATAGCAATCATCTCCACAAAAATGTTCTGATAGGGAAATAACATTTTTAAAACCTCCTTTATTGTGATTTACCAGCTGGAAACACGGAAAATGTCCAGGATTACTGGGCTACTCAGCTCTCTGGAGTCTATCAGCAGCAACTCCACCAACCGAGCTTGGAACCAAAAGTTTTATGGAATAACAACTTAGTTGTGTTTTCAAGCATGGTGAGAAAATAATCCAGCCTGTGTTAGCTGTCCTATTATTTGGAAATGCTTCTGTTGTAATAATAATACTACTAATAATAACAACAACAATAATAATAATAATAATGTTAATTACCATATAATAATGATGTTAATTACCATCCAGGTGACCTTGCAGCTTTTTCTTGGCATGTGGCACTTCTTGTGTGTGGATAAGAAGGTGAAAATATCTTTATATTTCAAGTTAATTTTAGTGGGCTAAACAGCCACAAATTTGGTAATGTTGGGAAGGTTTAATTTGGGAGGTGTCCTGGAATAATATTCTTAAAAAATAATGGGATTTACCTTTTATATTGGAATATCTAGGAAAATATTGTATGTGTTTTAACTGGAGTCATGTCAGAATCTAGCTGGAGAAGATATTGATCTTTATATAAGGCTGAAAAAAATTGTAAATTTGCTGTTGGGCAAAATGTGCTTCATTAAGCTGGAAATTTTTCTTCAGAGTATGCATTTTTTTGGTGAAATTTTTGGTCAGAAAGAGTTAAAATACTTCCCTTTGATATTATGGAAACAAACCAGCTTGACAAGACAAATGTTTCAATTCAATTTTGTAATTTTGGGTTTGTATTTATTTTAAATTATATATTAGATTAACCTTGTATATTATTTCGACATCACTCAAATGAGTGCTTTTGATGTTTCCCAATCATAATTTTTTGGAATATCTTTCCCATGAGAAATTTTGACTTCTGGTTCCTATTCATTATTGAAAACACTCTCTCACTAGTCTTTATACAAAGGTACATTATGTACAAAGGTATTACCTACATTTGGGTGAAGAGGCAGCTCTGTAGGAACTTGTTGTATCTCTGCTGTACCTTCCCTACAAACTCAGAGTGTTCTCTAGGTAAAAACAGGGTTATTGTTTGCATCTGAAACCTTTTGGTCTTCTTTGGGGAGCGTGATGTAGGTGATGGCTCAGGAAGATCTGCCTTAAGCCCTTGGTGTCCTGTTAAACAAGTGTCTGGTTTTCTGCTGGTCTGTAAATCTGACTCAGTATCTCCTACACAGAATCTGGGTGTGGAAAGGAGGATGGGAGCAGCAGGTTGTGAAGCTCATCCAGCTGCCTCATCCAACAATTCCTTCAGTGTTATGTGAGACAATGGATAAAGTGCATCATCTTCAAGAAATGTTAAGTTCCTTAAAAACAGCTCTAAGGAGCGAGTTATTTTCTTATGAAGGAGTAAATAGGTTTTCACCTCTAAACTCCCATTTTGTTTTACTTGAGGGATTTAACCTGTATCTTTTTCAGGAGCAGGAGAGACACAGCTCCAGGAAAAGGGATGAAGTCTCTTGCTTGCTTCCTCTATGGTGTCAAGACTGTCGGAGAGGCCCAGAGGCTCCAGTTGCCCAACCCTGCAGAGGCTGGTTATCCATTTGGAGATGCTTCTGGCACATCCCCAGCTTGCTTCCCTGCTCTCCTGCAGGCTTTCACCCACTCCAGCAGCACATCTCCTGCAGGAGCCGTGCGATTCCTCCCCTGCAGCCCGTGTGGCAGAAGCTGCTTGCGAGCCTCTGTGGGAGTTACTGCTACGTTTGTGAAGACGCACAAGTTTTGAAGCAAAAATGTGACTCAGAATAGCTCCTCCTTACTCCTATTCCCTGGAAACACGACTCCAACAAGGCGTCTGCGAGGCACTGAGGGTATGAAAGTGTATTGCAGAGCGAGCAAGCTCGTATCATCAAACACAGCCAGCCAGTACAAAAATTTCAGTGATGCAGTGTGGCGCTGATTTAAAGTGGTCTGGAATACAATAAAAGGTGAATCTTCCTTCAGAATTATAGGAAATAATTTTTTCCCCCTGGGCAGGCTTTGAGAACTGCTGAATTTATTCTTGTATTTCTTCCCAGTCGTTTTGGATGTGACTGAAACTGGCTGTTCTCAGAGTTGGACTCCAACTGAATGAGAGGGTTTTCCTCCAGCCTCTGCCTGACCTTGGGTTATAGGCACTTCAGAAAGCAAAAGCAGAGCTGCACAAACAACCTGCTTCATGTCTCAGTCACACTGGCCCTGTGAATGCAACTTGGGATGGGTTTCCATCGGGGTAGGCTGGTTTGCAGCCCAGCTCATCCTGGAACATGCTGTAGGACTGCGTTGGGGAAAAAAAAAAAGATAAAATTGCTTAAAAAATAATTGGTGTTGCATTCATTCCCAGAGTCTAAGGGAAAGTTGGAGGGAGGCATGCAGGAAGCAGCAGAAATGCATTATGCATTTATTTTTAAGTAGTAATATATCCGAGTGGTTTTAGACCATATTTATTCTCTGGGATGTTTATGTGTTCATGCTGAACATGGGATAACAGAGTATATAAGGATGTATAATAGTAGTGAAGAAGAAAATGACTGCTGTAGTACTTTCTCCTCTCAGTTCCTTCTCCACTAATGCCCTTACACCTTTCTTTTTCAGGCTTTTTGTAGCATCCTAAACAGAAGGATATTGAAGGGAGCTGATTCTGCTTTGATCCTTATGCTTGTTGTCAAAGCGCTTGGGATTGAAGAGACTGTTGGCTACAATTGACTGTGACAATTAGGAGATGATCAGAGCCCTAGAGTGGAGCACTTAAAGGGTAATTTACATGTCAGTTTGTCGAATAAAAAAAAGATATTCAGCTAAGATTTTTTTTTTCCCCTTAGAGCCTTGTAAACTGCAATTTGTGCTATAGTAAGAAAAACCTGGCAGAGGAGTTAGGATAGCCATTTCCATTTGAAAAGAGGCAATCATAAGGCCACTGCTGAGCCTATTGTCCACTAAAAATGCTGATTTGCAGTCAGGCAGTGAAAGAGTGGAGCCATCACTAAATAGAACCTCGTGCAAGGTAACTCCCCCTTGGTGGCTTTCTAATGTTGGCTGAAGGTTTTTATATACCTTAAATCCCGCATTTACTATCATTATAACATTGTTACTGATCATGAATGTCCTTTATCATAACAAAAAAAAATGAAGGTATTGAGGGGGAGGAACAGGAACGACCAGGCAGTGGATAGGCTCTCACCAGCTATCTATTGTATCGCATCTTTCTTGTTCCCTCGCCTTTTGTGTGCCATCACAATTTTCTTCTTGTCACCCTTTGCACTTTGCCATTCAGGCACCTTCCATAACACTTTTTCTCATAGGTTTTTTTTTTTTCCCGTACCTATTTACACTTCATTTTTAGACGCACTCCCAGGAGATTTTTAGCGTTTTCCACGTTTAACCTGCTGGGAAAGGAAAAGAGAGAGGGAGGTGACAGTAGCTGTTCAGACTTTGCCTTTCTGTGTGATTAGGCTGCAATACAGACTGTAACACAGACTGGAGGCATACAGGTCAGAGAGAAAGGACTAAAGTTAAGGCAGCTGATGATTAAACAAGCTTGTCTGTGATAAGTCCCTTTTTCTTATGTGATAGCTCTGATGAACCTAGAGTTGCTTCGACTGTAGAGTTATATGAACTTATAAAAATATCAAAACCCAACACCTCCCTCATTATTCTGGTTGGTGTGAGCTGTAGCATATGTGATAATCCTCACGGTTTAAGGAAGGGATATTAGTGGGTACATATAGTGTTTGTATATGCAAATAAGTGCATTTATTTCGAGGTTTCATCGTAGGCTTTTCTTCCAGAGATTGGATTGGCTCCCTTTTTACTCTCATCTCCTTAAAAGAAGAAATAGTCATCTGTTCCAGTTCAGGAACTAGAATGAAACACTTTGCTTTGTCACAATTACGACCAAGTAGCCTTTGCTGCTCAGATGTGCATTGCCTAAACCCCCCAGGGGTTACTTTTCTGGGGAAGTTTTGTGGTTTCCAGTAAAAGTCACACATGGAGATCACAACTCTGCTTCTGATCCCTGGTCAAACACCACTGATTTGAACAGATTTAGCACTTCTGTTTGTGCCAGTAGGATCTAAATATCAGGCCTTGCATGTCCATAGGGTCCCCAAACTCTCCTTTCCTCAGTCACAGCCCTTATCTTCTTAAGCCTTTTTTTTTAATGTTGAACACCTAACAATAAGGTTTCTACCTCTAAAATTGTACTGGAAACCTGATTTCTGCATGGGGTGAAGAAACACTTCAAAATATTTCTAAATTTGGCAGAGTTATTCTTCAAAATAAAGTTTAAATTAAAGAAAATCTTGTATTATCTGCGTTTTGTTCTTTAGGATAATTATGTCGCTTTCTCCAAGATGATCTAAATGGGAGATGGTGGCTTTTGCCCTCTCTTGTTGCATTAAACTTGCTGAACACCACAATATTTGTATGTGTTTATCTCTGTAACCAATGTAAAGAGCAAACAGGGATAAATAAAATATGAGGAGTAAACGGTGTGACAGGGCAAGTCTGGAATGACTTTGGCTTTGTATGTGTCTGCAGAACTGGTTCAGGGGTAAATCTGTATTAAAAATAAATAAAATATCTGCTGTAGCAGGAGGTCCTCCTCTCCCAGGTAATGGTTAAATGATGATGGATGAGCCATCACTTCATTGATTTAAGCATTTTGTCCCAGCCAGTCAAGATTAACTTTGATTTGCGTTTACTTTCCTTTTACAGGTTTGCATTTAAAGCACTCTCAGAGCACTAATTGTATAAAATTCTAGTAACTGAGCAACCTCTTGCTGGAAAAGTAGTGAATGAGTGAATGAATCATTCTGGGTTTCCCCACATTTTACCATGAAGTTAATTTTTTGAAACAAGCAAGAAGAAGAAAGTTTTACTCAGTGGTCATGAATTTTGAAAAATTTTCAGTGCATAGGAGAAAAAGAAGCCTTCCTAAGAGTTTTGGAATGTAAAGTTGGTTAGAATTCTATGGAGATGTGCTTTTTTAATTGTCAAAACTACTGTCTCCACTACTGAATATAATTTTTAAACTAATTAATATGGGTATTGATCATAAGGCTCAAAAACATACTATATATATAATATATACATATTATTATATACTATATATTATATATTATAGTGGCCCTAGAAGAGCCTTTCTTGCTCAAAAATACATAAAGGGCAAAAGTCTACATATTCACAGTAAAAATATACTTCCTTATGCAACCCCAGGTTATACAGATTTAGAACTAATTTAGGTTTTAAGTTCACGAGAGTAAATCATAGTAGTGGAACTGCTTTATATAGGTGAGAAATTATATTCACAGTAAGGTATAGTACAACTTGACTTTTGTAGGTTTGAAATAGTTAAAGATCATGACAAATTATGTGTAGTGAAATACTCTGACCCCATTCAGTACCTATTTTCTCATTCAGTCTGAAATATATCCCTTTATTGCTTTGTGAATTAATAATATGATGTTGGACAACTACAGATGACTTCTTGTTAATTAGAATTTCAGATGCGTGCTATGATGCATCAGAACTTTCTCTATTTTCTGCTAATAGGACACACCGAGTGAATAGCAAAATGTTTTTCAAGAGCAGGGAAGGAAAATGATCTCCTGATCTAAACAAGATGTTGCCCTGAGGAAAGGCACCTAAATTCTTAGTGCCTGGTTTTCAGGAAAATCTTTTAAAATTGTGGCACTTCTCAAATTCAGAATTTTGAGCAAGTGTTGAACTACAGACCTGCGATGGGAAAAATCATCTGGTCTCTGTGGTGATAGGGAGAACATACTGACTATATGGCTTACATAAATTTGTAGTCTTTCCTAATTGGCTGTTTTATTTAATCAGGCCAGATCTTCAAGTGCTAAAAAATAAATATAACTTTGCCATTAACTGTGGGGCAGCTGAATCTCTACAAATTTTATTTTTATCTGATAAATACCAGGGAAGGTAAGAGTACACTTTGACTGCATTTCTGATAGTAAGATGCCTCTAGGGGACCAACCTCACTGCTCTGAGTGTCCAAGGGAATTTTAATATTAAGCTGCTTCACATTCTGTCTCACCTACAGCCTTGAAAAACCTTGCCCTAATATTGGTGGTATGTTTGAGGTTTCACTGTGCAATAAATAATTTTAAAACCAAAAACTGAAAATCGAATTTTTTGGTATCTTGTGTCCTTTTTTTTGTTTTTAATTTCAACCTTGGCCTTACTGCGTCGTTAGATATTAGTCTATTCCAATGAAGCTTTCAGAAACAGGGGGGAAAAAACATAAAAAGATGATCCTGGTGCAAGTTGTTTTTCAAGATTCTCTCCCAAAACGTGAAGTAAAGGCCAAATTTACTGTCAATGGAAATGAAGTTTCTTCTATTGAGGCAAACAGCTGAGCTCATGTCTGCCCACTGAGCACCAGAACCAGCTGAAGCTGAATTATGAATTTGATGAGTTTTTGCTTTCTTATATAAGAGTGCCCTTACAGTGAGTTGACTAAGCTGGCTCTAATATCAAATAGCTCATGTTCAAAAGCTGCATGAGGGAAGGTGACAGAATTATTCTATGTGTTATTTTGTCTTATGATGATGGAAGTAGTGCTGGTATCCACCAGCTCAGCCCTGGCTCCGTGGTGTCAGTTCTGGCTCTGTGTATGACTGGAAGGGTAACCTGTGTTACCTTCCACTCAGGACCTCACTTGGGTGACATCCATGGCACTACAGTGACTTCTATCAGCTGGAAATCATGATAAATTTATAGCAACTGGATTGTCTGTTCCTTTCCCAAGTAAAGAAGATGGTACATAAAAGGGCTTCCAAAGCACAAATTTATTTATTGTTGGCTACCAAGAGGAAATGACACTTTGCATTCTTATCTGAGAAACAAATGAAAATGCCTTACTCTGTACTAGAAAGGAAACAACTCAGAAATTACTTTCCTAAATAGGGTTTGCATAGTTTTATAAGGCTGGTGGTGTTTAGTAAGAATAATCTTTTACAACTTTTATTCTGTCACACACATACCTGGGCATTTCACATGTTCCTTCTTTTGCTGTTGGATGTACGAACACAGGACAGGATAACATGGCAGGGGGGCTGAAGCTAAATCTGGAGGAAGCCATGATTAGATGCACCTCTCACTGAGCTTGTAATGTAAGGAAGCATCACTTGCTGGAGTTTGCTTTGCCTTTTTGCTAAATCCTTTAGGGGAAGGAGGATAGATCCAGAAAATAGAAGGTTAAAGAACAGGGCTGAAGAAATTGATAGATATATTGTACCTGTGATCACTGATTGGTCACAGGTACCTTCCAATACCTAAAGGGCTACAAGAGAGCTGGAGAGGGACTTTGGATGGGATCGTGGAGTGACAGGACAAGGGGGAATGGCTTCACACTGAAGCTGTTTGGTATCATTTCAGGGTATCAGATAGGAGAGTGTGGTGCAAAGCGTAATTGTGAATCTCTCTCTAGCAACACACAGAGAGAAAGGTAGGTTTGAGCATCTTATCTTACTTGTACAAATTTCTCATTAAATCTGTTGCTTGACTTTGTTTAGATAATTCCACGTTTGTTCCATTCACAATTCCAGCCAGGTTCCAAAACCTCCAAAGCAAAACCATGGGCTTCAGGCTGGACATGTGCCAGAAAAAGGGCCAAGAGACCTCAGATTCAGGTATTTCTGTGAAAATCCAGCTGCTGGGTCTCAGTTGGACAGATGCTGACCCCATGCACAGTTGTGGAAGGTGAATGCTCTAACCCCTTGCTGTGGCAAACCCCAAGTGTGTGAGAAGGGAACTGAAGTCTCAAGTTTGTGACGTTTTAAAAAAGCCTGAGGCTGATGAGAAAATTAGCTTTGACATTCTGAATTCATGCTGAAAATTGTAAGGGAAAATGGGATGATTATTATTAATAATCAGTAGCAGAAGTCAAATGTCTGAAGGACTATTTGAACTGTAACGATACCCTCTTAAAAGTTTGAAATGAGCTCTTCATAAAAGTTTAAAACTCGGGGTATAAGTTCATGTGCATTTCTTTAATGTCTGATTGGGAGAAAGCGTAGAACAGATGTTTGTCCCTGTTTTCATAGATAGCTAAGATTGTCTCTTTCTTTAAAATGTAAAATATGCATCACGGCTTGGAAAACATTCACAAACAATTACTTCATACCGTGAGCTGGAGCTGCCTTCCAGAGGGATACGTTGTAGTCTGGTCAGATGCAATTGCCTGCAATTGCTATTTCCTTTTTAAAAAAGTTTTGCCATCTTGATAAACTTTCATTAACAACTCAGCATAGCTTGGGATCCGTTATTCATGAGCCAGGAATTTCTCCTTTAAGGATATATAGAGCCAGATACTGAAATAATGTCAAAATGGCAATTTTCCATTGGAGATGATGAAAGTGCATTTGCTTACGATTATTCCCTATTTCATTCCAGCAACATTCCAACTATAATTTTAATTCTTCTGTAAAGAAAATATTTTGACAGCATAGAAAGGCATCACTGATGTTTGAAACTTGCCTTTTCTTCCCTTTTCCTCTCACACTGTTGTTTTTCAAGCCGATGTATCTTTATTTTATTTCAATATTGGTTAAAATGTCCCTCTCTCAAGTGAGAGATGAGCAAAATGAGCCCAGAGACAGGGAATTGGTGCAGCCCTCTCCCAGGTGGGAATAGACACTCCCTTGTATTCCCTTCCTTTGCCACCATTTTGTTCCAGCCCTGAAAAGCAGCAAATGGTGGTTATTGTTTCTTTGCAGGGTATGGTTTTGTACTGGATCCATGTGCAAAGTGTAAACATGTCATCAGTCCTCATTTGCTATATCCAAAAACATTCCCCATGTCCATATTTGATTTTCAAGTGCATCTGTGCACTGATTGAAACCCTCCCAACATGCTGCTACGCAAATGCAAACCCACACATTGCTGATTTGGAATCAAATGCTCTTATGCTTCCACACTTCCATTTCAAAGTTTGCCTCAGAGTTGCAGTATGTGCCCTTTTAACACATTTTTTTCCCCTCTCACAAAGAGATCCCTGTGTTCATTGCAGGAGCCCGGTGCAGTCTTTTCCATTTTGTTCTTATTTATTCCTTGGAGCCTGCTTTTATTTTCACAGCTTATTTATCCTTTGTTTACAGCCCACATGTTCTTTTAACCAACAAAACCAATATTTAAACAAAGGAAGTAAAATGCTGAGTTATAATATAGGAATTTGCTATAGATAGAAAGTTGGATTGCAAATAGCAATGCATTTTGCCATTAATGTGCTGCTTCAAAAAGGAGAGAGAAAAAGCTTATTGAGTTGCAAATTCTCTGAAAAAAGATGAATCTCTTATAAAGTATGATGGAACATTTTCCTTTTAACACCCATCAAACTCCTAGTCCCAAAAAAAAGGGGGGGGGTGGGGGGGAGAAAAAAGTGCCAAAATGTGAGTTCAAACTTGTAATTTTAAAGCAAGTTGTGTTGCACCTAATTATTTTTTCCATCCCTCCCGACATACGGGAGTTACCTTAACTGCAAAGCTCTGTAGTACCCTTTGCCTGTCATTTTTAATCAGGTTGTTTTAGGTAATTTTTGTTATGCCCCTCATTACTGAATTGTTTATCAATAGGTGCACCAAGTGTCACTAGCTTTTCTCATCAAGCCAGGTCTGACAAAGAGCTGCAGTGCATGGGAAAGAGGCAGCTAGGTGAAACTAATGCCATAGATGTTTGATTCATTAGGAGCTTATTGTTAACGGGGATGTCTGATTGTAAAGGCTCAGTCAAGCAAAAGAGTGCAGAGTAATCAGTCGGATTTATAGTTTGCAGGGCTCAAAAAAAAAAAAAAGGAAAAAAAAAAAGAGAAAAAAAAATCAACATAAACCTTTGGATATAGCAGAAACAGAAAAATCCCCTTTGGGCAGCCCTAACCTGAGACCAGCCAAATAAGGTCATGCTACATGAAGGTTGCCTGTTAGGTGATGGGAGATATAGGAGGATTACAGCCATATGGCATGGCCTATCATACCTTCTGACTTAAGATAACAAAGCCAAGCTTTGTGCTTAGCTGTTTTTGACTGACATCATCAATTTTATTTTATGTTGGTCACCTCCGGTAACAGGAAAAAATGGCCTAGGGTTGATAACACATGCCTGTTTTTTTAGTATTAAGATGCCTTACAGCCAGTTTTGCTCTGTAAAAAATTTCAAAGAATTAGTAGCTTGTTCTTCTATCAACCATCCTCCAGCAACTGTCAGCTCCCCCCTCCCTTGTTTTCGGTTTGTACCTTGCAAATGAGAGACAGCCTTATTCAGAACCAGATGTAAGGCTCCTAGAGAATGAGCGTAAGCTGTTGTACTTTAAGCCTAATGGGAAGTTTTATATGCAAGGGCCTTGAACTGATTAGTATAATTCCCTCTTTAATACAGCTGTCCCTCCAGATTAAGGTAAACCAAATGTTGCAATCAGAGATTAGTGTACCTTGCCAGTTATTAACATCCCCGGTTGCTCGCCGAGCACGTCAGACACTAATGCTGTGTATTTATTTGCCACTTCCATGCTGTAACTTGAACTTCTGCACCTGTCCAAGCATTCCAGGGAAGAGAGGGGTATTATTGGGAAGCAAAAGTTTTATACCTGTTCCACCTGTTTGGTTTTGTCACCGCCTGAGATTTTCTTTTTTTCCAGCCAAGATTGCCAGGTGGTTTAATCCGTTCCTCTGCCGGGTTCATGAAGAAAGACTTTGTCTTGCTGAATTGCATTTGTTGCCCTCATCTGCTTTCCCTTACCGAATGTGTGCTACTCACCTAAACTGCCTGTTTGTTTATTTATTTATTTATTTATTTATTTATTTATTTATTTATTTATTTATTTGCTTTGCCTTCCCCTGGCATTTTTTTTTTTTTTTGCAGAGGCTCTCTGGCTGCTCTTTGTGCGCCGAGGATGCGGCTCCGGGCGGGGAGAGGCAGCACCCGGCTCCCGCTGTGCTCGCATCAGCCCGCGGTGCCTCTGGCCCAAGGTGGGTCACGCAGTTGTCTTCTTGCATTTGGCAGGATATCCTGTCCACCAGCAACACAGATGTCAAGGGGGACAATGTCCGGGTTATCAAGGCAAGATCTTTGCCTCCCCCCCACCTGATCAGATTTTCTAGATAAATGTACACCGTAAACAGACTTAAAAAGCTTAGTGGGGTTGAGAGTGTCTTGTGTGGCATGGAGGAAATTGATAAAGTTAGGCCATGCTAAATAACTGCTCCTCAAATGCGTTTAATTACTTTAGAACACTGTTAATTTACCTATAAACATGTGAATCCTGGACAGGAAAAAAAAGAGCTACAAAACACACAGAGGAATATGCTGCTTGAATGGGGTTTATTTCTTTTCCACAAACAATTAGTTAACCCTACAGTTTAAAAATTCAAAGCAGAAAGAAAGAGTTTGTCTTTCCTAAACCAAAAATTGTGACAACACCCCCAACGAAATGCCCCTGCTTTCAAATACCTGCCCCTAGACCCTCTTAAGCACTGTGCTCTTCACAGGGAATACAGGGCTGCATATCAGCTGTAGTTTCTGGAATATTGTGGCTTCCCAGCAAAGACCCTGCTAAGACACTTTAAAAAAAAAATTGTATATATTCCTTATTAAATAGATAATTGACATAAGGTCAGAAAAGGCCATTTCAGCACAGGCCCCCTAATACCAAAGTTTACCGCCGGCTGCACACTGCCTGCACGTTATGGCTTAATTGCAGATTTTTTGAAAAGACAAAAATATGTTCATATCTGAGGAATTATGTCTTGCAGCCTACTAAATATGCTAATGCAGTACTAAGCAGGGATAAAGTTCTTGCCATACCACCCAACAGTTGCGTGGGACACGCTGCCAAGTTATTGTTAATTGTAAAGCGCATGCAGGCTTTGCAATCCATCTTAATTGTCATACTTACTCCAGGTTTGGTGATAAGGCTAGATGGGCTGTTTTAAAGTGACAATGTTGACAAGGGGAAAGGGTGTGGGCCCGGGCTTGCGGTTCTGGAGGGGTTACGCGCTCTGACCTGCCGTAGGTTGATATGGACAGTCTGCAAGGGGATTTTAGTTGTCATGGGGTCCCCAGGCAGTTGAATAGAGTGACTGTCTGTCCTGCTTTTTCCTGTTAGGATCCTGACACGTGGAGCATTGATGAACTCAGCATAACGTTGAATAGGAGCTTTTTGGCAGCTGAGACACAAGGGCTAAGCTGCAGGTCAGAGATAACACTAGTGCAGATCTCCTCATGCACACAGTTAGTAGCATGCTTTCTTCCCTCCTGAGTGCAGGAAATAGCTCATGTTAAATACGTTCACTTTTCAGTTTTCCTTTCTTCTAAAATGCAGCTTGACAGATTGGGCTTTTCAGCTTCCCCCCCCTCCTTATTTTTATTTTTTTTTTCCACCACCTCTGCTTTCTACCTCAGAAATACTCTTCAGGAAGCAGGAGTTAATCTTGGTGAGGAAACGATAAGGTGATACTTGATTTTTCAGGGGAAAGCAGAAGGATATGACTGCCCGGTAACTGCACAGAAATTTGCAGGGACGCCTTTTTTTAGGGCTTCCCTTTGCTTTTTCCTTTCTCCTCCTTAGAGCAGAGGACGGGCAGGTCTGGCTGGAGGTAGGCAAGGGGTTTAAATAGCATCAGGGGCAGGAAGGAAGTGCTAGGAAGGTACATCGATAAAAGCTGCTTCCCCGTGCTTCTCTATCAGCTCCCTGGATCAGGTGAATCGGGTCGTTCCTTTCCCAACTTTGATGCATCCTGGCTGGCACAGAAATGTGTCTTTGAAGTTGTTTTATATTCGGCCAAGTTTTTTTACGTGGTTCCCAAAGAAAGAGGGCGAGCATTGTCTCCACTAAATGATGTCAGGCCGGCATCCTCTGTACCGAGACAATGTTGAAGCCTCTATCTGCTCTTGGCATTGCTCTTGAGGCTGCCTGGGCTGTTTGAAGTGTTTGTGTCAGCAGGGCCTGAACCTGATGGAGATTTGGGGAGGGAGATCACTCTTAAACTGCCCTTTGCCTGTGTGTGCACACACGTGTGGCCTGTTGGGTGGTAGCAAGCCTGAGATCACCCAGCTCATCTTGCTGGGCATGAGCTTGATGGTGCCCAGAGCCAGAATCCTCCCCAAAGTGAGTGGAACTGTGCACATTTGCACGGGGCTTTGAGGTGGAGCAGGACCTCTGTGGGAAGAGCCTCGCTGGTGATGGGGGGCTCTCCTCCCAGCAAGGTTGTGGTGAGCAGGAGCAGGACAGAGCCAGGATGAGACCCTATTGTGCAGGCCTGTCCGCATTAGCGGATTCCTGTGCCTGTGTTTAGACTTTCCACGACTTAATTGGGCCTCTGCAGCGAACCGTTTGCAGCCAAGGGGCCAAGGCTATTGTTTGTTCCTGTGGCTATCACCGAGAGCCACGCAGACAGGGAGAAGTATAGACATAAATACTGCCTTTGTTACACTCTGGATGCTCCTTTTGCTATCCCGAACGTTTTCATGCTCGCTCTTGGGTGACTTCGGCAGCTTTTCCAGTAGATGCACTTTTTTCACCTTCTTGGAGAGGTGGGAAGTGGCTGGAAAAAGGATGGCAGAACCCATTTGCATTAAATGGCCTTGCAGGATAGTGCTGTTCCCTGTTTTCCTCTTCCTGTGTAAGCAGAGGCTCTGTGGCCACAGCCAGCGCCACTCAGAGCTTGGGGAGCACTTCCCAGCTACCACCATGGGGTTGCATGTTTTTCCTGGGAAAGAAGTACTGGGATCTCTGTGCATGTTTTTGCTAAGCCATGAATTCATTATGAAATTTATAGGATGAGATCTATGACTCTGCTAATACTTCCACACAGCAGTTTGGCCTTTTCATTCCAGAGAGGGTTGGACAGGAGCTAAGAAGATCTGGCTTTTGTTTTCAACTCTTCTACAACTTCCTGTATGACCTTGGGCAAGTTGCTTAATCAAGCTGTCTCGAGCTTTCCTTTGTAGTAATGCTGCTTGCAAATGTTAGAAGAGTTGTGAATATGAGAGGCTGATTTGGTAGGTGACGTTCAGGTACTAATTTGACACCTTGCAGAGGAAAGCAGCCCTGTGAAATAAGACAACTGAAGTCTCTGCATCTCACCTTGGCTTCACATGCAGGATTCAATGAAACACCAACAGCAGCAAGATGCTGGCTGGTGTGAATAAGGGTTAGTTGCACCTGGGCAGGAATTTTACTCTCAAATAGAATGGAATAAATTATGGAGAGTTATCTAAATGAAGGTCAGAGAGCATGTCTAGTGACAGCATGTGAGAAATATGAAGATAGGACCTGAAGATGAGGACAGAGAGGCATCAAGGATACAGGTACTACACAGTAGGGTTAGGCTGAATGTTGGGGTTGTGCAGCCTGGAGGAGAGAAGGCTCTGGGGAGACCTTAGAGCCCCTTTCAGTGTCTAAAGAGGCTCCAGGAGAGCTGGAGAGGGTACTTTGGACAAAGGCCTGGAGTGACAGGAAAAGGGGAATGGCTCCAAAGTATCAGAGACCAGGTTTAGATTAGAGACTAGGAAGAAATTCTTCCCTGTGAGGGTGGTGAGATCCTGGCACAGGTTGCCCAGAGAAGCTGTGGCTGCCCCATCCCTAGGAGTGCCCAAGTTTGGATGCAGCTTGGGGAAACCAGGTCTAGTGGAAGTTGTCCCTGCTCATGGAAAGGTGTCCCTTGTAGGAACAGACCTCTTGCTGGCCCTGCAGGCAGGGAAGGTGGAAGCTTAAGCTCTACATCCCCCAGGGAAAGGGGAGCTCGTCCTAGGAGTGCAGCCCATACCGTGCAAAGCTAAGCTGTACTACAGTGGCAGGAGCAGATGACTCTCTGTTGGGGGCAGGGGGGAGTGATTTTCTTAGAAGTGCTGGAACGTGCACACACAGAAACTAAAATGTGTGTGAGCTACAGAAAGCTCACACCGCCTTCATTAAAGCCATGGACATCTGAGTGCTTGAAGATCTGATAGGACTTGTTTTTTTAAAGTGGTAAAAGTATGTTATAAAAGCCTAGCATATCTAGGAGCTTGATCACAGCCTGGTTTATAGGGAGTGGTAATATCTTTATTAAGCCAACTGATATAGTTGGAGGGGGAAAAAACAGACAAGGCCTCTACAGGGCTCTTTACTGTAATTAAAATAGGCTGCTTATATCTAGTTAAATAATATGTAAACTCTTTAGGCCAAATGCTGCAGCTAGTTACTATTAGTGAGAAACTGTAAACTACAAAATCCCAAACCAGGAAGTCCCATGGAGATAAAAAAATATCTAAAGAGCAGTCAGAAATGTGCCCTATATTATTGATGCTTCAAGCGGTATTAAGTTGTGAAGGGCTGGAATGTAAACAGAGTTACAGATGTCTGATGCCGTAGGTTGAATTAGGGAAGCAGGAAATGCACTCCTTCGCTTGGGATGTTTGGAAAAAAACACCTTCTGCCTGGCTTTATCTGAAACAGTTAAAGGTTTGTTTAACCTACAAAATAATTCGGAGGCGAATACGCCGGGCAAAGTTGTTTCTTCTATTTATAGCGGCAAAAAGTAGGAGTTGTGCAAACCAACAGAACATGGTCCCAGTTCACAGAGAGCTACGTTTTAGAAATGACCTAATGAGGGAGGGTCACAGTAAGGGTAGGTTGTGTCACAATGGAAAAAAGCTACAGCTGTACACACATGTGGCTACTCGGGGTAGGCAAGCCTGATCTTAGAGACAATTGTTGTATGTATCTTTGTAATGTAAAGCTAAGGACTATTTTCCTCCCTCGGGGTGAAGTGCAAAAGGATCAGTTTTGTTTCTTAGAAGAGGGTGGGAGAACAGTCTCTATAAACCCGCTCTGGTAATCCTGATACTTTATTTCCCAACCTTGAAAGCCTACAGCCTTATCTTATCTCCCTACGGTTGTTGTTACCCCAGCCAAACTCTGCTGATGGGCTGCTAACATCATTACATTTGCTCCTGATTTGCATAGGTTAAGCACAGAGCAGACATCGACTGTTGTATGTTCTGGGACAGGCTCTGCTCCTCTTAAATCTACCCCAAAGAGAGCAACCTGTTGCTTTGAAGGAGTGGGATTTTTTTTTTTTTTTATTGAAGTAGCATTTAAAAGCTCAGAACCCACCTTTGTGGGTCCAGGAGGAGGAGTGAATTGTGGTGGTGCAGGAGCTGAGCTGTGTGGGGACAGGGACTCACAGGAGGTTCATGTGCAGTAGTGGCTGATTTGTTCCTCAGAGGCAGAGTTACCCTCATGAAGGCTGGAGAGGAGATATTTCCAAGGACATGCAGGGATAGGACAAGTGGAATGGCTTTAAAATGATAGAGGGCAGGTTTTGATTGGATATCAGGAAGAAATCTTTGACTGTGAGGGTGGGGAGGCCCTGGCACAGGGTGCCCAGAGAAGCTGTGGCTGTCCCTGGATCCCTGGAAGTGTCCAAGGCCAGGTTGGATGGGGCTTGGAGCAACCTGGGACAGTGGAAGGTGCCCCTGCCCATGGCAGGGGGTGGAATGAGATGGTCTTTAAGGTCCCTTCGAACCCAAACCATTCTGGGATTCTATGGATGATGTTCTGGGACACAGTAACCTCCTACTGCATTTATAATGAGCAGCGGCTTGTGCTGGGGATTTCTGAGAATTTAAATTTCTCAGATCCTGCATGTTTTATGCTGGCTGCAGCACAGGACAGTGTGTTACAACAGACAGCCCTCACAAACCTGAAATAGTCCTTGTCCTTTTCATCGTGATTGTTGTTGGTAAACTCATATAAATGGGAAGTGCCATTTCCTTCACATTGTTTGAAGTGTATTTGTTCAAGAAATAACTGAATAACAGTTTTCCGTTTTTAAAGCAGGAGATTTTTTTCCCTAATGCCCTAATTCTAAATTAGTATTCTGGATATCCCGATGATCCCAGAATAATAGGGCAGCCAGGTTAGGATCCACGCATTAAGGAATCCTAGGAGTTCACCTCTCTCCTAATAATTATCTTTTTATTAATTTTTTGGTTAGAAGTTTTGATTCTTATTTATTTCTTACTTCCAGCTTCAATGCTGAGTTAGGAGAAAAAAGGGGTTTCAAGTGTCTGTTTTGGAACTATTTTGTTTGGATGACACCTAGGTAACATCAGAGACACCTTTCCTGGGTGGGAGCTCTGAAGCAGAGCAGAATTACTGTGGCAGCCTGGGTTTCCTGAGTTTCCTTTTTGCACACTCACTTTAAAAGAAAAGACTTCATTTCTTCTGTGTCTGTCATTTTTTGCCTTCATTCCTCAGTTTTTGCTATTTCATAAGCCTGAAACAATAGTAGTGGCTCTACTGATGGTAAAGATATAGGTGAGAGTGTGCAAGATCTTTGTAATTAAATCATCCAACAAAAAACAGAAAAAAGCAAAAAAAGCAAAAAAAAAAGAAAAAAAAAGCATCGAATTTGTTTTTGTGAGCAGTGCTAGTTGCCTTGCCAGTCTGAAGCTGGCACTGTGGGTTTGCTATAATCACTGAGCTGAGAAAAAGAGACACGGGGTTTGTTTGTTTGTTTGTCATCATGGAGTTGAGCAGGACTTAAGCACTTGAATGCACAACACTTTTCTCTGCTGCCTCTCTGTGTTTCTGGATTCCGCATAAATTCCCCCCTTTTGATTCCTCCAATCTGTTTTCCTGACCCTCCTTAAGAATCAGGATTTATATATATCCCATGTGAATATCAGCTTGGAAAATGTGCCTTTTTGATTTTAAAAAGGAGGCGTGATAGAAATCAATTACACCTGTGGCTTTGAGTGCTTTGCTGGAGCACTGTCTCCTAGGGAAGATGTGTGTGTGTGCTGCTCTGCTTTGGGGGCATCCAAGCATCTTTCTGATCTGCTGCTGGATCTGTAGCAGGATGGCACCTTAGGTTTGTTGTGGTGCAATGGGGCAGGAGGGCAAATGCCCAGGATCTGGATCCTGGACACGGAGCAATATGTTCTAGCATTACATACAGACCTTCTGTTCCAACACAAAGCTGGTCAAAGATTAGGAGGAGGAAAACACACACTTAAAAGGAAAAAATATTGTAATCAAACAAGATGGCACAGAGCAATACCAAGGGAAAAAAATTCCTTTCGTCTCCCAGTCCTGACTAGAGCACTTCATCACCAAAGCCAAAAATCCCCCATCACTTGGAGAGCCGAGTCCAAAGGCCTGTGCTCTGCAGTGTTTTCAGTGCAGCTGGTGAAGATCAAACAGTGAGAGCACAGAGCCCGCACCTCACTTTGGGAGCAGGGATCCTGCCTGGCTGAGCTGCTCTGCTGCCCTGTGGAAGGTCACACCCCTCCTGTCACACACAGACTGCTCACCCCAGCCCTGGCTGCAGAGGCTGTGCCAGAGGCAAGGAAAGGGATGGAAAGACATGTGGTGGAAAGATGTTGCACTCTAGCATTCCTTGGCTTGCAGATGGCAAACTCCAAACTAGTACAGGCTAGCCAGAGCAGCCAAAGACTGTTCTTGCATCCTTTTAAAGCTGACCTTCAGGCACAGAGTTAGTGCTAATTGCTTGAACCCCGCTGAGGTCTGAGGAGGTAGGTACAGCACTGAGTACGAGTTATGGATCTCTGCTCTGCTCTTGGCTCTGCCACTTGCTCCTCATGACTGCAAGTCACATCTTCAGTGTGACGCTTTCTTTAGTTGTCTCACCCTTTTGGATCTTTAGTGGTGAATAGCTAAAATTGAGTGTGCCACTCCTTTGAGTGAGCAAGCAGGCAAAGGACTCATCTGTAAGGCAAGTTGCCATTTCCAAACTAAGGCATGAAGATCATAGGGTTATTAAGGTTGGAAGAGACCTCTAAGATCATCGAGTCCCACCATTAACCCAGCACCACCGTGTTCACCACTAAGCCATATCCCCTGGCACTACATCCACACACCTTTGGAACGCCTTCAGGGATGGTGATTCCACCATTTCCCTGGGCAGCCTGTTCCAGTGCCTGACCAATCACTTTCTGGACCTCATGCTACTGCCCGTGCTTCAGCCACAGTCAGGGGCTTTCCTCTGTCTTGATTTCCAGCTGACTCTTCTGGGAGGAAGGAGAAAATCTTGGGCTGTGTCACCTCCCCCAGCAGCAGAGGTTGGCACAGCACATTGGCCATGCTGCTCTGTCGTGGTCTGTGCCTGCTGTAATGATGAGGGTGGGCTGGAAGCCCCACTCACCGTGGCCTTTCCAAACTCTTGATGCTCTGGAGCTCAGGCTGTGTGGGAGTTTTGCCTGATCTGGTAGGTATGCAGTCAACATAATGTTCCAGTAAAGCTTACACACTTGAAACAAAACTGCTTTGTGCTGGAAACAGGCGAGTTCAAGCAGTAGGGAGCCTCCAGCACTCTTGTACCACATATTTCTTATTTACAACCCTGGCGTTTTCTCTCCTTGTTAACTTGGACAGGGCTTGGAGCAACCTGGTGCAGTGCAACGTGTCCCTGCCCATGGCAGGGGGTGGGAAGGAGGCAATCTTTGAAGTCCCTTCCAACCCTTTCTGGGATTCTGTGATTCCATGAACGTGACCTTCTCACCTACTGCACACCATGCACAGACTGTCACCAGGTTTCCCTTCCCTGGCACTGACTGAGGTGCTGGTTAGACCACACAGTTCCTTAGGATGATACAGTCAGTCTGGTCTCCGGAGAAACGCTCCAGAACTACCCACCTAGCTTGACTTTATGCCTTGACACATCTGTGAGTCAGCACAGTGGTGATACATTCAGCCAGATGCTTCCCAAGAAGAGCTGTCCCGACCCAGAGGTTTTGGTAGTCATCTCTGACATAGGCCTTAGCCAGCCTTCTGTAGGGCAGTCCCGTGGAGACTGCGAATGAGGCAGGATGAAGCACTTGCTTTTACACTGGCTCTTTCACTGCCAATGCTTATTGTGTCTGGGATGTCTCAGGCCATGGTGATTTCATGCTGTCATATCCATAGTCAGACAGGGTTTGCATCTGAGCACGCTGCCCCTCCAACTGTTTGCAAGGATGTGGGTGTCTGGTGTTCCCTCTATCAGCCCCTTGCACCTTCGCTTCTCAGCCAAGCCAGTCATCCTTATTAATAGAAGGCTGGATTTCTGTGGTGAGACGTTGAGGTTGGTGTCACAGGGTGCAGCTCGGCGATAAGGATGTGCATCTGCAGCCTTGGAGGACTGGCTGTGAAAACTCCAACCAAGCCCAGCCTGGACATGTGGAAATGTCCCTGCAGGACTCTCCCTTCCAGGCTCCTCCCAGGTCAAGGGGTGCGTCTGGCTCGAGAGGGCAGGTTGGTGTGGAAGGCTCTCAGTGCTGCAGCTGTCCGGGGTTGGCCAGGAGAAAGGGAAGGTGGGCACAGGTCTTAAGGTGCATGAGTCTCCTTTTAACCACCCAGCGGCGTCCTGGCCAGCCCCACCATCTCCTGCCAGCTCTGGAGATAAGCCCACAGCAGGTCAGGCCCAGGGATCATCGTGCCCTGTCTCTGGCCACAGTAAACTGCAAGTGCCTGGGGAGATGCAGAGGAGCAGGGGATGCAGATAGTGACTTTTCACAGTCCTACCTATTTGCAGCAACTGCTTCCTTGTGTGTTTGGTGTGGTGTCAGCCCTACAGCCTCCAAGTGTCCTCACAGCCATTTAGCAGAGATGTCTCCAAGGAGCAGACAAGGGTCAGTCTTGTGCTGTCCTCGTGTTTTGCTCTTCAGATGGACAGACGGACTGATGTATTTGAGTTTAATATTTCATGATGCTGGTGGGGAAAGACAGGGGGAAAAAACCCCACAATCAACCCTACAGAACAATTCCTGTGTCAGGACTCTCTCTAACCAGTGCAGGAGGAATCATCATTGCTGGGCCATTTATTATCTTGTTTTCAGAGGCCTTTCTAAAACTGCCCATGAGCATAAATAATTGTATCAACAGCTAAAATTACTAACACACCATTAATAAATATGAATAATCATATCAAAGGTTAAAATTATTAACAGTTGGGGTTTTGTTGGTGTTGTTTTTCTTAGCTTTCTGCCTCCCTCCTGGTTGCAAGGCGACGATCCCAGCCGGAAACCTCTGCTTTTAAAGAAGGGCTTGCTGAGGTGAAAGGAGTGGGTTTCCTAAGCCGCGGGATCAAAGTGAAACCTCCCAGCCCGGCCAGCACACAGGTTTCCTCCCTCTCCCAGGTTCCCAGCACGTGTCCGGGCTGGGTGTCCAACTCAGCCACCCCCATGGATGCCATGAGTGCTCTCAGCTACCTCAGGATCACCTTTTTTATTATTTTTTTGGTAATTTAAAAATAATTTGGTGGCTCTCCAGGCGAGTTATCTGCTGTTGCTGCAGAATATGCTGCGTGTCGGACTCCCACAGCCCAAAGCCTCTGTTTCCTTTCTGCCAGTACCTTGGTATCTGCCTTGCCCAGGAGCCTGCTGATGAAGATTTCCTGTTTGTTTTGAGTCACTGCTGGAGTGATAAATATACTTCGTCTCTCTCTTCCGAGAGGAAAGAAACCAGCTGCCCCAAACTAAAGGGAAAAATATGTCGAAATTCCACCAAAGGGCCCTGTTATCACGAGGCTTCCCTGGAAGGATGAAGCAGGGTAACATGAGCTACGACAAAGGCGCGATTTCCTTATTCAAAATGTTCCCTTTTGCCTTTCATTGTCTGCCTTTACTCCATAACTTTAATTTTTAAAACAGGTTAGGAATAAATAAATAAATTCAAACCGCCCCCCCCGCCCCATAAACTTACACAGAGGAGTAATGCTTGGCTGGATAAACAAACAATTATACTTGTGGTTTCTTGATCTGACCACAAGCTTTAAATGCTGTATTTTTGCATGAACCTATAATGCTTCTGGATAAACAATTGTGTTTATATTGTCAGGAGTATCCAGCGTGGTGTTGTGTAATTTCTATGTGTGATTACTGGGATATAGGATAAATTCCAAAAGGAAAGAAAGGAAAGGAAGATTAGATTATTAAGTCATTTTTAATAAAAACAGCATAGTTTGGAATCACTTATAGCTTAATTTGTAATTTTAAAAGAATGCAGTGCTGGCTTTTAAGTTTCTACAATTATCTTTTCATCTCTTTTTATGCTTTTCTTTACTAGAGATGGGGCCCAACCCAAATCCTTGGATCTAAACCCAAGATCCAGGTTCAGATCTGAGTTCAGAGCTCCAACCTCACTCCCAAAGAAGCAGAGTCAGGCCAGCAAGCTCCTGCTCAGGCTGCATTTGAATTTTGAAGCCCAGGTTCAGGAGTGTTTGATTCTCCGGAGCCACATGTGGGGCAGGAGCTGGTGGCCTTGGGGTGCCTCCAGCCCTGCAGAGCAGCCAGGTGGGGTGGCAGAGGTCACAAAAGTTCTGTAGGTCAGTGACATAAGAAAATGCTCATTAAAAATATCTTGGGGGCAGCTTTGGTCTGGTCCAAACCTACCCGAGGTGAACACAACCTCTTGCCACGGCTTAGGGGAACGTGCACTTCCAAAGAGGATTTGGGGTTTTTTTGGATGAAAATTTTCCTAAATGTACTGGTTTCAGCCTCATAAAAAAGGCACTGGGCTAAGTTTTGCTTTCGATAGGTGTTGAACTGCTGCTTATGGGGAAAAAAGAAGTGGTTTTCCTCCAGTTTTTCTACAGTTTTTGCTGTATTTCTCCTTTTTTTCATGTAAACGCCTTAAGCATTGCCAAACAATATGTGCTTTTCTCTACTCACCAGCACATTCCCACTCCAACAGGCTAACCCAGCTCTCCTTTATATCACTGAGTGAAATCACATGGAACAAAAATAATTATATTTAAGCAGTTTGAAGTGTACTTTTTTTCCCGTGGTTTACCTTTACCATCTCCTAGTAAAATATAATTTCTTCTTTCACAGCAGATGAAAAAAGACCATTATAACTTTAAAGCATGAGATTATAAAAGACTGCAGCTAGTTTAGCTCTCACAGTTAGAAGTTAATTCTAAGTCACTGGAATTGAAAACATCAGTTTGCAACATTTACTGGCTTGCTATAAAAATGTATTCCCCTGTGTTATGTTAAACATGAGAAACTACACCTCGGTGTGTCCATTATTTATATATTTATTCATATCTTGCTGCTTCTGATTCAGCTGTGTAACTGTATGCAAAACAGATAATTACTGGGGAACAGAATAATTTGTATTTTGAGGGGAATAAATACCCTGAAGGATTTGCTTTTGGGGAAAGAACACACTGCAAAGAAATTACATAGATTTTTGAAACAGATATGAAAACAAAATGAAACAAACAAAACAAAAAGGTGAGGAAATATGGGCCCAGCAGCTTTGACACTACCGTGTTTGTGGCGGGGGAAGAAATCTTCCTTTCTCAGCACACAAATCCACCTTGGAAAATTGAATGAGAGGCCCTTTATTTGACACGGTTGTGTGTAAATCAGGGTTTAATGGCAGCTCTACCCAAATACCAGAATGATGCTGAGGAGCTGGCTGATCTTCACGGAGTGGTGAGATTGGAACCAACACATCCTTCTCTGTGGAAAAGTGCTGCTTAAGAAATACCTGCACCAAACTTGCCTCACACACAGCAATTATTTAAGGACAATGCCATTTTCCTCTCTCTTTTCAGCCCATGGGGTCCCTCATGTTCACTGCCCTGAGGTGTTGGTGGCAGCAGGAAGTGCTCCTGGATGGGCTTCCACACAGGTAAGCACTACAGACCTCCCTCCTCCAGGTTTTTTTCTCTGATTTTGCACTGGACAGTGGAAGAGAGATGCTGAAGACATTAATTTCAACATTTCCAATATCAGAATTACTACTGGAAACGTGGCTGAATAACGACACCACCGCTCATCTCCCTTTTTGATTTATTCAGCGCCAACTTTTGCCTGTTCCATTTCTGTTTGCAGGCATTCTGGTGGGAAATAAGAGATTCCCAAACTTTCCTGGAAAAAGGGTTTTATAAGCAAGTCCATGCCAAAAATGGTTGTCTGGTCATCCTAAAACTACTCAAAGAGCTTTGAAACCTGGGTGGTGCAGCAGGGTATGAAAGCTGTCCTGGAGAGCATCCAAAGGGTCCATCATGAAGGCCAAGGACAGGACGTGGAGCAACCTGGTCTAATGGAAGGTGTCCCTCCCCATGGCAGGGGGTGGAATAATATGGTTTTTAAGGTCTCTTCCAACACAAATCATGCTGGGATTTTATGAATCTGTGATCATTCAACATCCTGATGCTGCCTTCGAGCATCTCCCAGCACCCAAATGAGCAGCTCCTGTTTGGCTATGGAAGGGAAATCTCTCACACACAAGGGGTAAGTACACACTGCAGTTGGCTGTTTACCCCAGGTATTTGGAAGGTTTTTTGCTGTAGTTGTGTCCTGGTCTCTGGCACAGGCATCCCACAACACCTTGGAGAGGTTGCACCCTGGACATTGAGGCGTGAGGGGGGCAGAGTGACATGGCTCGGGCCACAGGAGGAATCTGTGGCAGGATGTGGGGTGACCCCCAGTTTTCAAATTCCCTGGCTAGAACAGGAAGATGGTTTCTGAGTTAGTCTGTCTCATGGGACTGTGCCTTTCCACGAAGAAAAAAAAGTTTAATATGAAGACACTCTGCAGACAAATATAGTCATGGGTAGCAGAGCACGAAAAGCAGTTTAGCACAGTGTTAAAGAAAATCAAAGTGAAAAATCTCGGTCTTAAAATCGCAGCCTTAACACTTCCACCAGGACTGATCATAAGTTTTTCTTTTCTTTTTTTTTTTTTTCCTCTTTCCTTTTGGTGGAGAAGTTTTCGAAGGTATTTTTCAAACTTTCCAGTTTAGCAATGTGTTGGCTCAAATTGAAAAGAGAACTAGGCACTGGGTCACAGGCAGAATTAGGTTTGTGCTAGTGGTGGGGGCAGGTTGCTGACACAGCTACAATCAGACAAAACTTTCAAAACTTCTGGCTTTGTACTTCTCAAATGCCTCTTTTAGAAAATCGCTTAAGTTGTTATTAACATCCACCACCCACCTTCCCTTTCTGGTCCTGACATTGTGTAATAATAGATAATGTTGACATATGTTCCCTGCTGGTCAGAAATACTATACTTCTGTGAAAGGTAACATTTTCAAGCAATGACAAAATGTATTTTACTTGGACAGAACATTAGTTATTGGACTAATCTCCCAATGTGGGATGTGGGGTAAAAGTTTTAACATTTTAGTTGTGGGAGAAAGTTTGTTGGGACAGTAAAAGCATCAGTATGGGGTGTGTTTAGTTTTCTCCATTTCTAGAGGTACTGGCTGGGTATCAAACTCTTGCGTCCGTAGGAATTTAAAAGAAACATTTGCAGTATGTATGAGGAACAGCTGTCTGTGTACTCCCAGCAACTTTTCAAAATGACTATTTGGACATTTTTTTTCCTTGGAAGGATTAGAGAATAAGGAGTATGTGTGTGTGTCTGTGTGTGTGTCTCTCTGTGTGCGTGTGTGCATGTCCCACGAGCTCCAAATAATTTTTTATTTTACTGGATCAATTTTGAAATCTTGAGTAATTGCTAAAAGAGCTGAATTTTTTTGTTTTTATTTCCCACTAAACAAAGCTGTCTGAAAATAGAAAAAGAGGAAGAGACAGCAAAATCTTCCAAACAAATATGTTGTGAAAAAAACTACTTCTGAAAGTAATCTAGGGTGAGATTCTATAAAAACCTGTCTGCTTTGCATGTTACCCAGCTCAGCACAAGACTGCACAAGCCTGGGGAAATCGGGTTTTATTTTAGGTCTTGCATGGATCTCTGTCCTGGGGAAGATGGAAATCAGTTCCTTTATTGAATCTGGTCTTTTTACGTGCTACAACTGGATCCAGAAATAATCGCAGGGGGTCCTGTCATGTGGCAGATAAACATCTCTGGCAGTGGGCTCCCTAAGATGCTTTTTTCCCCCCCTACACTACAAAGCCGGCTGATCAGAAATGTGGCTTTGGCTGCAAAATCAGGGAAGTTTTAGGGAACAGCTCTCTGTACAGAATCTGCCCGCAGCCTGCCAGGCTCTGACACCCGAGAATGCGGGGAGCAGGAGCTGTAACCTGCTCATCCCTCGCCCCAAGCCATGAGCCCTGGGGGCATCCCGGGGCCTCCCAGCAAACCCTTCCCGTGCGGGAAGCAGGCTGCTGCCCTGTGGCTCTGGGATGGGGTCTCCCATGGAGCAGGGAGCTCCCCCGCCAGCTCCCCATCCATCTTCCTTCGCCCATCAGGAGCATCCTGTTTGTTTTCAAACTCTCCCTGCGCGTCTGTCGGGCTGCCTTGGGCTGGCTCTGTTCTCAGTTACACCCATTGATGTCAGTGGGGTTGCGTTGGTGGAATCAGGAGAAAAATCTGGCTCCTCGTCGGTTTATTCCCCCTCTCCTCTACTCTTTTTTTTTTTTTTTTTTTTTTTCTTTTTGACGCTGCTGATGTTGAGCCCAGCCCGCTCCTGGCTTGTCCCGGGCTCCTGCCGCCGCTGGGGTGAGAGCTTCTCCTCTGCAGCTCCTGCTGCTTGGCACGGCTTCGCTGCTTCGGATCCAATCTCGGCTCAAAACATATCTGTTCTGCTTTCTGCTTCCTCCCTCCCTCTCAGCTCGCTGTAAAGCATTTTATTATCCAGACTTTATGGAAGGCTCTGTACAAAATGAAGTTGTGAGGTTATTTGTTTTGGTGCAGCCGGTCCAATAGTATAAGCTACTTCCCTCCTTTAATCTTCCCCTCTTTAGATAGCACATAGGCTTTTATGTCCATTAATTGTCAGAAATAAATGCTTCTTTAGCTATTACTTCCTGAAACAGAGCAGCGATCTCCCTTACATACAGCTGTTTATATTATGCATAGCACAGCCCTGTCATAAGAATACATTATAAGTTTTGTGAGACCTAGCACTCGCGTTTAGAATAATTTCCAGTTTAACTTCCCTTTTTCCAAAGTATCCAGTGGGCTACTGAGCATCGATGCCTGCTGCCCCTCTGCTGACACAGCTGAGGAACAATCCCTGCAGAAGCCAGCAGGCACTAGAAGAAGTAGAAGAGTGATTGGATATAGTGGTTGAGGTTAGTGGAGATTCACGTTGCTGCTTTAGGACCTAATCATTATTAATTATTCACTTAATAGTAGAGACTTCATGTCCCAGCTGAGAGTAAGACCAAATGGTGCCAGATGTAGTGCAAACACCTATTAAGTCATCGTCCCTTTATCAAACAATTTACGGTCTAAATAGACAAGAAGGAGAAAAGATGGGAGATGAACAAAGAGGTGTCAGCACTGGAGACAGGAAATTGGAGGAACAGGGGCATTAGGGATAGGGAGGGAAATGAAGGCCAGAGTGTAATTTCTGGAGATAATCAGAGAAAGACCCACAACTGGGGTAAAAGCAGAGACCCACTCCTCTGGAAACCCACTGTGACAGCTGAAAATGGCCCTGCTCGTCACCACTGCCCGCAGGGCTCGGCAGGAAGGAAGAGGTGGTGGAGATGCTCATTACCCACTTCCACCAACATAACCTGAGCTCTGTCACTGCTGACAGAGCACCTCTGAATAACCCAGAGGGTATTTCTGAGCAGGGCTGGGGGATGTTCCCTGCAGCCTCTTCTGCAGGGTGGTGACGAGGAGTGCACAAGGTTGGTGCCACCATTCTAGGTAACACATCTGGAATGAGACAGCCCCTTAGCCTTAAGGGCTGCTTCTCTCCCTCCTGGTACCTCTCCCAGGCTCCTTGCCATATGAGCACCACCAGCCCAGCCCAGGCTCTCACACTCACTCACATCTACTTACTCCTACTTACACAATTTAATTTGCACCACCTTACAAATCTCCTCTGGATTTGGCCCCCAGTTCAGCTCACCTCTAACAAACAGACCAATGTGCTTGGCTACAAATGGTCTGACCACTCAGGTTTGTCCCTTTGAGGGGGCTGCTTTGATTTGTGTCTGTTTTTAAGTTCAGCTCTGTGCAGCAGCAAGGAGCTACAACTTTCTAAAGTTCCTTAAATTCTCAAAATGCTCTACAAATGTTAACTCTCTGGCAACAAAGTATTTAGGACACTTTGCTTATGTCTTCATGAATAACTTTCGGAAAGGGTTGTGACATACTTGTACCATTATTTTGTATGGCAATTGAAGAAAAAAAAAATCTTGGAAGGATGTTTGTTTTTATTTTTCTTCTTCTGACCACTCTGTTTGGAAGAACTGCCAAGTTTGACTCTAAACTTGCAAGTACAGTAACTTTTTTTCTTTGAAACTTGGGTCTATAATGTCTGAAGCAGCTTTTGGTTGAAAGCAATTGTTACGTTCCTGACTCTTGTGATCAATCGAAATCAATTTCATACAGAAGGTTAACAGAGAAGGTCCAAACAAATGAATCCATGTGCATTTATCTGACAGTATTTCATATACAAATAACGAAAGCAGTACATTATCAATTCTCCGTAGTAAGAAGTATTCTTCATGTTTTTGTAAAAAGTACTTAAGAGCTGACTTTGAAGAAAGACTTTGAAAACTTGCCAAACCTTCTTTGTATTTTGAAAGTCCACATCAAGAAAGTAGTAAATAGTCATTGAGCGTAGGAAAAAGGAAACTATTAGTATTGTTTTCTTTGAAAGATAAAAAGAAAAATGCAGTGCAAAACTTCATAATCTCTGAAATGTGTATTTGTTATTTGAATCAATTTAAAACAATTGTCACTATTAGATTCATGTTAGCCTGCCTACTGAACTGTAAAAAATGGTTCTGTATCTGCTGGTTTCATGTATATGGGTTCCCCCCTTTCCTCATCTCCTTCTAGTTTTATAGGCTCAAGCATTTCCATTTAACTGCAGAGTTAGAATTTATATGGAGGCTCTGCTTAAAGAAATCAACTTCAGCTCCCCAGCCCTCCTCAGGATTTTTAAACCTATTTTCATCCCTCTAATGTAAGAAAGGATATTTATCCTTGATTTCTATAAAGCAATAGTTTCTCAGCTTTTCCCTTTCTGGGGCCCCACTGCCATCATGCAGCAGTTCTTTGTAATGTGTTCAGATTAAATATCCTCTTTTTTGTTGTTGTTGTTGTTTTTATTTTCTGAAGTAAATAGCTCCTGGGCCAGGCTTTCTCTTATTGTTAGTGTGATTTGGTGCAGCATCATTTTAAAATTGCTGCTTGTCACCAAGAAACACGAGACCAGGTGGTTTCCATAGGTTGAAAGAAAAGAAGAGGATCATGTCAGAGCAAGCTTAACCACGTGTGGGGATGGGAACATGTGCAGACTCACACAATATTCCACCTTTGAACAGGTACATCACACACTTACACCGAACACAAGAACCTTGCTATTATTTAATGATGTGTAATCAAGGAGCCAACTTGCCTTTTACCACCACTAATGCAGGTTGTACTTATGCATATATTAATTGCGAAGCCATTAAGCTGTCCCAAGTGTGAGGTAGTGCTATGAGGAAATGCCTGCTCACTTCATCTTTAGTAAGTTCAGCACACGTTGGGCTAAAAGGGGATCTAAGCCATGTGTAACCTGCGAGAAACAGAAGTGGAAGTTGGTACGTGGAGACACATATGTGTGCCACGTAGAGATGGGAGATTTCCCCCTGTTTGCCATTGAAGTGGCTGTAGGGTATAAAAGAAGCACAGCAAAGACCTTGCAGGGCTGTGTGGGCATATTGGGGTGTTTGGTGGACAGCTACGAACGCTGACCTTTTAAGAGGGATCGTGTCTTTATATAGAAAACGTATATTTGTGGATGAGATAAAGGTAGGATTACAGTAAGGATTTTTTTGGCAGGAGTTTCCGTGATTGTATTTCTTAAGAAGATAGTTGATGGATTAAACGATCATCTGAGATTTTCAGAGTTTGTAAAGACTTTCAGATTTACCAATTCATCATCTCTTGTCTCCATCTAATTATTACAAATCTGTTGCCTCAAATTTTTGTTGCTGCTGGATATTGACTCATGTCCTGCCCTAGCTTTGTTCAAAGTATCTATCCCATTTTACAATAAACAATCAAGAAAACATAAAATAGATTAAACTGTGATAAATGCCAAATGCAGGAAAATATCCTGCTGAAAAGTATGGGAATTTTTCATGCTTCTCTGTCTCCATTTTTTTCATTGATAAAATAGATTTATTCACATTCACTTCTCTTATGACTTTTTTTTTTGGTAACAAAGAGTCTAAGCCTGGACCTGCTGATGGCTTGTTCATGTCCTCTCTCCTTGTAGGGAGACGATGACTGAAATTTGGGAGGAGGTTTTGTTCTGGTCCTGTGCAGGACACCCCCAATAATCCCACCCAATGCAATGGAGAGCATTGTCCAAAGGTAGGAGAGAAATTTTAGAGGTTTTATTTTTCTAATAGCCAGCATCAAGCAGCAGATGAAGAGAAATGTCACATTTGTCCTCGTGCCTAGAAGAGCAGTGCAAATGACTATTCAGCATTTCAGTTATCATTATTTTTTTTCCTTCATGTTCAAAGGGTCTTTTATAAGAGCCTTTCCCATGTTCTCATTTGGATTGTGACTCTAGGATTTATCTGATAGCTGATTAAATGCTTTATTTTTTGTTGGTATGGACTCTGTGATAGTTAGCAAGCAGCATGTAGCTTAAAAGACAAATATTTTGAATTTTCTGGGTATTTGACTAATTTCAATGAGACCAGGTCTCCATCACAAGGCTGTTAGCATTGCCACGGCTTCATGAGCTGGATAGGAGCAGTTTGGATGTTCATACAAAGCAATAAAAGAAAAAATTACTTGCTTTTTTTAAGCAATGGCACTTGTCCATTTCTGCATTCCTGGAAAAAAAAAATGCCTATAAGTGGTTTTTTTAGGGATGACTTTCGGTCTAGTTGTTATTTAGTGATAACATCAAATGCTTTTTGTTCTTCCAAAATGCAAAATTAATGCTGCATTATTCTGCCAGTACTATTCCTGCAATGAAGCACAATCTCATCAAGTCAAACTTTTTGGTTAGGAAGATTAAAGAGGTGGCAGAGGACAAACTCTCCTCTGAGTGTTGAGCTAGATGATCCATTGGCCTCAAAGAAATTGGGATTTACACTAGTGTAATCAAACCCAGAATGTCTCGTGGAATTTCTATAGATTTTTGTTAATTCTGAAAGCATGGAGTGATAATAATCCTCCTGTTCATAAGGATTCTCTATCTACAATCCCCATGGCAGTCGTGGATTGAGGAGGTGGGGATTGCACTGCCCACGTGGAAGTCCTAGGATAACTGCAGCTGGAATGAGCAGAGACATGCTCATTAATACAGAAACTACTGTAACTATGCCTTGTGCTTCCTAGAAATTTCCTGCCTGCATCTTTAAGGAGAAGCCCAAGTTATTCAGCAAAAATATCTCTGTCAGTGCTTCGCTTTGGTCGGCGGTTGCAAAAACGTGCTTTTTCAAAATTCAGCTTATGAGTGCAGAAGAAACCTGTTGGGGCTCCATGTATATGGAAAAAGGGGTTGTGTCTAGGTCATGGTGGGGTGTCACTGCACGGCACATCCAGCCACCATCCTGGGCATCCACCAAATTTTGGGATGAGAGCATCTTGCTGCCGGCCCCCACCCTACCCCGCAGCCTGTGGGACATTCCTGCAGCCGCTTTCCAGAGAAATCCCACGCCGGCAGGGTGACTCACATCAGAAGACATTCCAGAAAGAAGAATAATTATGCCGTTGCTGGAATTGATGTAATGGTGTTTTTCAGGATGCTTTAATAGACATGAGTGATGTTTTGGCAGGCAATCGAAATAACCCTGGATATCTGATTGCATTACTGACTGCTACCAAGGGCATCTCTGGGGAAAGGGACATTACTTAAGGTACTTTCTCCGTATTTTTAACTTGCTGGAGCTAAGTTTTAGAGCAGCATAGGGCTCTTTTTCAGAAGACAGACATATTGGAGAGCTTAACCAAGACATATAACAAACCAAACTCTAAACATATACAGATTCCAAGAGACAGGCCTGTGTAAACAACATCATAATTCCCTGGGTTATGTGCTGTTTAAAATAACATTCAGCTATGCATTCACCTCAAAAGATTGCCACTTAACGGCGTTGTTTCTTTTTGTAATCTTTATTGTTTAGGTTTATTATGGCTCTCATTTTTTCCCCCTTTAGAAAACATAAACAATTTCCTTGTTTGCCCCGCGAGCGGGATCCCCGTGTCCTGGCAGCGCTTCCTCTGCGCCATGGCCCGCCGAAAAGATAACAGCTAAGGACTGTGTTGAGCCTTCTCCCAGAATTAAGTTTATTCTCCCTGCTCATATATGTTTTACTACCACGTTCCTCAGGATGGTGTTTCTCATTATTAATGATTACTACCAGTGTTTAAACACATGAGTTGGAATCCTCTTGCTTAACACCCACGCGGTCCCACCGAGGCCTCATTGCCTTCATTTAGGCCATATATTAAAAAAAGGACAATAAAAGAAGCCCTGCACACTGATGTCCCCGGGTTGTTTTGCAGAGCCCTGTCGTTTAGCTGCTCTCTGCAGGTAAATAGGTCTTTTTCTTGGTCTGGCACGTTGATAAGCCTTCACACTTGGCTGGGCTCGAGGTGCGTTTGTGCGAAGGCAGATTGTTTTAGTTAACATAATCAGTGAACTCACTGTTCTACCTGGATGTCTGGGAGAATTGCCAAGAGATTTCCCAACATTTCAATCAGAGGCAGGGGCTATAAAGCTGTCAGTTTTCTTGTAGGCCAATTTGCCTTTGCCATGGTTCTAACGTTGTGCTCATTTATAAAGAAATCAGCCCAGGTCTTTTGGGGTAATATTTTATGCTGGTTTCAATTTGAAGAAGAATGATTTCTTCTTCTTTCTTCCTCCTTTTCTTTTTTTACTTTTTATTGTAGAGATGCATTTTTAAAAGCCATTTCCTGACACAGGGAAACGCCCCACTTTAAGATTCTGATACAAGAGTAATTAAAAAAGGAATTAAATAATTAATTAATACTCCATTTTTTGTTCCCAGCAGTGCAGCCAAGCTCCTTTCACATATTGCACCAGCCTCAAGTAAATCTGTTCTTAAACAAAGAAATGAAGCTACTTAGGTCAAATGTTCAGAGTGATCCTGGTCTGCCTACTAATTAGAATCAGAGATATGTTAAACTACCTGAAAATAATTCACTTTCACAGGAAAAAAAAGTATACCTACAAGTTTATGGTTTGCAGGTCATTGTCATCTACCCTACTTCCACCTGCCACAATAAATTCCCATGAAATATCTACTACTGAGTACTGAACTTGGGGATTTTTTTTCCCCAAGCCTTCAATATTTACCACCTTGTGCCAGATTACATCATGTAACCTTCAACAGTGTTGTGACTTTTTTTAGTGGATGGGATGCATGGAGCAGGGGACCACATCCGCTTGAAATTTCTTTGATATTCCCCACAGGAAGTTTTTCAGGATTTGGCCAGTTGGATGTTTTTCAAGTATTTTGTCATGTTCAGGGCCCAGGACAACTGCTGGCTGTTTTTGCAAGCTGATGATGAGAAAGGTGGACATGTTCATTCTGCTCTGCAATGCCTCCAGCTGCAGGGAGTGGTGGTGGCAGGGGTGATGCTGAATGCATGGTCCTGCGGAACAGGTACGTGGTGCCATCAAACACATTTTGCAAGATCATCCTCAGTAGGTCCACAATTTTGAAGTTTTGGGTTCCTGAGGATCAGTGCCTCAAGAACTTGATGCAATGAAGCAAGAGGATGGTCACCCTGGGAGAGAGGAGAGATGAGGTAGGTTTAGGCTGAACATTGGGGTTGTTCAGTCTGGAGAAGTCTCCAGGGAGACCCTGAAGCACTTTCCAGTACCTAAAGGTGCTACAAGAGAGCTGGAGAGGGACTCTACAAGGGCCTGGAGCGACAGAAAAAGGAGGAGTGTCTTCAGACTGAGAGAGAGTAGGTTTAGATGGGATATTAGGAAGAAACTCCTCCCCATGAGGGTAACTAAGCCCTGGCACAGGTCGCTCAGAGAAGCTGTGGCTGCCCCATCACTGAAAGTGTTAAAGGCCAGGTTGGATGGGGCTCTGAGAATCCTGGTCTAATGGGAAATGCCCCTGCCCATGGCAGGCAGGCTTGGAATGAGATGGTCTTTAAGGGCCCTTCCAACCCAAACCATTCCAGGATTCTACAATCACCTGTCATGGGAGGATTTCACTCCTACCAGGAGCATATCAAGGCCTGACAAATCCACCTGTTGGAGGCTTCACACAGCTGATTTATTTGCCAAGACAGGTGGAGAGCTGCCCGGGCTTATCTCTGAGCAAAGTGGAATGAGAAGAGGCACATTAAAGAAGTTCTGCCTCTGATTGCAAAGACGAGAGAGCGACTGTTACAGCGCCGCAAATTAGCAGACGGTTTTAAACCAGCTCCCAAGCACTGAAATTAAAAGCACTTAATACAGGAATCATATTCTCTAGCTAAGGCACAACGGGACTCTGGTGAATTTAGTTTATAATGCTTCCGTGTTGTAACAGAAATTTGTCTTTTTGAGGCAATCAGGGGAGCCGCATTACAGCAGGACTTGCAAAGATTCGTGTTTGTGTCTGGTGGTTGCAAATGCATTAACTCTTTCATGTGAAACTCCTCTGCCAGTGCCATGATTCCTTCTGTGCTGAGTTCAGTGGACCTCTGAGAAACAGTGCTCGGTTCCAGGTGAATAGGAGATACGTAACAAAATCTGTCACATGTTCATTTCTTGAACAGAAAAAAGGATCTTATAATGGAATTCTATGTTGGACTGTTTCCTCTTAGGGTAATTTGTTGCGAATTTAGAAATCAAGCAAGTCAGCCTTTGGTGTTGCGGCTCAGCCACCAACCATATCCATGAACATTTAAATCAAGAATGCAGTTTTTGGAGGATTATTATTGCCAAGAAGAAACAAAATTGTCT
Organism: Monarcha castaneiventris obscurior; assembly: GCA_026261815.1. Classification (NCBI taxonomy): domain Eukaryota; kingdom Metazoa; phylum Chordata; class Aves; order Passeriformes; family Monarchidae; genus Monarcha; species Monarcha castaneiventris. The sequence goes on from JAMPIT010000467.1 coordinate 19,332,469, forward strand.
TAAATTAATTAACATTTTCCTCACACAAAGTGATACCAACATATGGGTGCAGAATCCCAGAATGGTTTGGGTTGGAAGGGGCCTTAAACATAATTTCATTCCACTCCCTGTCATGGGCAGGGACACCTTCCACTATCCCAGGTTGCTCCATGCCCCATCCAACCTGGCCTTGGACACTTCCAAGGATCCAGGTGCAGCCACAGCTTCTCTGGGCAACCTGTGCCAGGGCTTCACTACCCACACAGGGAAAAATTTCTTCCTAATATCCCTTCCAAACCTATTCTCTTTCAGTCTGAAGACACTCCTCCTTGCCCTGTCACTCCAAACCCTTGTAAACAGTCTATCTCCATCTTTCTTGTCAGGTCCCTCCAGGTACTGGAAGGCCACAATCAGGTCACCCTAAAGCCTTCTCTTCTTCAGGCTGAAGAAACCCAATTCTCTCAGCCTTTCCTCATAGGGGAGGCTATCAGCCTTTTTTCCCTTTCTCTCAAACGTTGGCAAACACACCACAATACCCCGCATTGTAATGAGGTAGCAGAGGAGCTGGCTGCCATGCTCATTACTGTTTCATTACTTGGTGATCGGGAGAGCTTTTTTCCATCAGCGCCTGATTTCTGTGTTATCAGGAAAAGGGCAAGATCTTTGATGTTTTGTAACATTCTTCAGCGCTACTAAAAAACTAGTTGTTTTCTTCCTTTTCAAGGATAAATCAGTGGTTTATAATTGATCTATAGCAGATCTTTCAGATTTAACCTAGGGTCATGTATAAAATATTAAATACGGCCATTATAGGGGCTATGCTTTTTAAAAAAAACTGTATGGGTGTTAGCCTTTATATCCTAGACAAATTCCAACTTGGGTAATTAATTTTTTTCCTACATTCATTTTCCATGCAATTTTAATTGGGTACAATATTTTTCACTTCCTGTACAAAGCAATAGTGCATTATCCTGTGCTGTGAAAGAGTTAATACGTGCTGAGCTGGAGGTTGCTGCACTTCAGTAGTGACTGAATCTGCTACGTATGTTTGAAGAAACCGGCACAGAAAAATGCCAAATCCTACTTGAAATAAGGTACCAAATTTGTCAGATGTTTTGGCATGCTGTAAAAGTTTAAAATTGCATTAGTGGCATCCAAGTTATCAAACGCATATCCTAAAAAGCAGATTTTTCATAGTGTTCAAATATTCAGCATGCGGCTCATCAGATTGCGTTAACCACCACTACAAAAGGGAAAGGAATCAATACATATGTAAATGTGATTCTGGTTTAAAAATCTATTTTGGGTTTTACTGTTGCCATGCTAAAAGGCATTGTAAACTGCAGCAGACCCATTTCCTACGGGTTGGCTTCCCTCTGCCACCGGAGCAAGTGGAGCACGTGGCTCTCCAGAAGAGGAGAGCAGTGAAATGAGGCTGGTGTTAATCATTTCCAGGAGATCTTGTTCCGCATTGAGGAGGTGCCTAGAGATGAAACCCGTTTGAGAGGTTTTCCTGGACTTTGGAAATCACACAGATTGTTTAAACATTTATTATGGATTTCATAGCATGGGCAAGACATACTTTGGTTTTTGGATTAGGCAATAAATGTTGTCATTAACACCAGACTCTGTCTAATTAAAGAAATCTGAGTCAGTTATCCGAGGCTGTGAGGTCCATTAACAAATTTTTCTCCATCTGTAGAAGATCATACAGGTCACCTAGAATTATACTTTTTATTTTTCTCCTCTGGAAGATCCAACCCAATTCAAAATATTCACAAAGTCTGAAGTTATATGTATAAAAAAGAGCAGACAAATAACATTTTCCCCAAGCAGTGGTCCTTGAAGTTGTTTACATTCATCTATATCAATAAAATCAAAAGCCGGGTGTTCTTCCTCATTCTCTCCTTTGTACACTGTATTTGTTTCCTTTGAAAAGAGTTGGCACTGGAGAGAATAATGATTGAAATCCCAAAGGTGACAGAACTTGACCCTGACAAGGGTTGAGAAGTTTGTCTGAGCACAGCAAGGGAGTGAGACCCAGGAAGCGCTGAGGGGATGTCACCCCAAGAGTGAAGTGCAGAAGGTGGCAAGGATGGGAGCTGCTCTTGGGTAGCCCCAAAAAGATGTTAATTGCTCCAAGATAGCATTTCCCCTATTAAAATTTGCTCACCTTGATGTCAGGTACAGAAACCTGAAAAAAAATCCTCACAAAAGCGAAAAACATGAGGGGAGTTTTGGATTGGTTTGCTAACAGATGCCTGGGGGGGATCAGAAAGGCCATGTGGAGAGACATAAGGATTTAAACCAATTTAGGAGATAAAGAGGAGGTGAGAGAAGGCAGAGGTGAGACAGAACAGAGGCCTGCCCTGTGTTGGTATGGGGAGCAGAGGCTGCCTGGTTAAGTAGTGGGGTTAGGGAGAAAGAGTTCTGGTTCATGAAGGTACCTCATTGAAGCAGAGATTCACTCCCAGTCCTCCAACAAAGCATTTGCCCACAGTGCAGTTTTGCCCAGGAATTCATATTAAAACACAGAGTATTTTGTAGAAACAAAATCTCAGCAAAGAAACTTCTGTGCATTAAATACAGGCAGGTTATCAACAGGGAAAGTTATTCATAAAAACATGGCCAGAGAATATCCTACCTTTTAAATTCATCATTAAATAGCCACAGTGGAGTCTTGGTTTGTTTATGCCGAGCACCCAAAGAGAGATCCTCCAGAACATTTGAGAATAATCTGTGGGGATTTTTGCTTCATCTGTAGCTTTCCTCTTGGAATTTAGTTTTCTTGCTGTAATCTGAGCGTCCCTTTAGGTCAGTCAAAAATATTTATTATCTTATTAGAGGGAACTACCTTCACTGCTCCTGCAGCAAGGATTTTGGGAATCAGCCCAAAAAACCATCATGAGCAATGCTGTGCTTTGTGGACTAAAGCAATATAAATGCAATTATACACAACTATGCAATTTTATCCTTGTGTTTTAGACAGTAACAAATACTCTGGATTTATGGGATTTTCGTGTGCTCCTGCATGCTCAGTGATGCATTATGGCACATGCCACCACACTGTGAAATGCCACACCATGGCACATGGCACTGAGTTCCCCACTGAGTGTTCAGGAGCTGGTTTGGTGTGGAGAGCAGCCGTGCAGAGCTGTGCACTGTTGGTCTTTCAGCATCAATCTTCCCATGTGGAAATGAATGAGATCTACAGCTTTCAGCTGACTCTGGGAAGCCAGCAGGAAACTGGTCTGTGTTGTCTCCAGGTTAGAATTGGTATAGAAAAGAATTAGCGAGAGGAATGTTCAGTACCCAGTAAAGAGAAAGGGAAACTCTGTGTCCTCGGGATCTCCCTTTTCTCCCCACATGATTTGCAGGTGGAGTAAAGGCAACACAGCAAGGAGGAGGCTGATGATTTCTCATCTCATGCTTTTACCACTGGGATATATTTCCTCTTTATCTTTCCCCTGCCTCTACCCCAAATGCACGAAAATGATGCTTCTTTTCTCATTCTCTTTTGAAACATTGATGTAGAAGGTCTGGAAAAACCAACATTTTTAATATGAAGCAATAGCCACTGAGAACTCATTGAATATAGCACTTATTTTTTTCTTTCCAACCCTTTTATTGCTGTATCACATCTCCAAATTTACAATCTTTCAGCTATTATATGACTCCATTGTGACTCTATCCAATGATTAATGTGGGATTAATAACTTTGTCCGGTGAATGTTGGTGTAAAGAAGTGACTGCTGCTGACTGTGCCCCTGTTAATGACATGTTTCCATTGGTCTGGAGAGCAAATTTTTGTGTGCCTCACCTACTCAGAAACAGCTGTTCCAAGGAAAGACAGAGTATTAGACTGTATCTTCAGGAACAATCTGTTTTCTGTGTGTAATTAATATGTTCCGGATTGTTTGGCTACTTTGGTCAGTGCATCACAAACTGGACTATTATGCTCAAAGCTACTTTTGGGACATCCAGTAATAGCTTCTTCTGAAAGCATTGAGAGCAACCCCTGTAAATCACTGTGGGTTTGAGTAACTATCCAGCTTTGCCTAAACCATGCCAGGTTTCTGTAAGAAGTGATGAGCTATCACTGGGTAAAAAAAAAAAAAGTATCCTTGATTCACACCTCGCTGGTGTAAATCCTGTTCCAATTTTAAAAGCACCTTGTTATAACAGTGTTGGACAGAGGAATTCTTGAGGCTAAGTGACATTTGCAGCCTATGATACTGGTGTATCTGTGCTGTGTATCCATCAACATTTGGCATTTAAGAAAATCTGCTCATCCTCGCATCGCCTGTTAAACACTCACTCTATTAGCAAAAAAAAAAAAAAAAAAAGAGGAAAGTAAAAAGAAGAAAATAATCCTCTTTGCATTTGAATTTTTAATATGAAAAAAAGGGGGTCAATGTGACCACAACAGTGTGAAATCAGCCCCAAATGACCTCAGGAAAATGTACACCTTGAAGCCAAAGGTGGGTTAAAATGACATCTTTTTTTGTCCACGAATTCATGCTGGAATAACTTGCGCTCTTTAGTGTGCACAGCTGTATTATCCCGGGGCAGTTTTTGGCTCAGTGTGAATTTACACATCTGTCAGATCGCTTGGAGATCCATAGGCAAGATGTAGAGCTCGGGAACATTGTGTGGATTTGGGATGTTTCCTGTAGGAGCTGAGAAGAACGAAAGGCTCCCCTTCTCTCCTCCCTACCCATCGCCCTCCGCTCCAAGGAACAGGACAAAAGCATGTCTGTTCACAGGTGATTTTAGGCTCTGCTTCAAGATTTCATTCTTGATTCAAACCCACATTTTTTTAGTTCAGAACTGCTAATTTAAAACTGCTTGTGCAGTCCCTCCAGTTTATTCCAAATGGCAGTCCCCAAGGGGTGTTTAAATTCGTGTTAAGGACTAGAGGTTTGTCTGGTTTTTTGGAAGCATAAGCTGTGCATCAGACTATGAATACTGAAAGCTAATCTAGGGATTCAACCACGGATCAGATTCCTTTTCTTCTCCTAGTTTCTTTTCCCTTCATGAAAGGAGGTTCTAGCCAGGTGGATGTTGGTCTTTCCTCCCAGGTAACAAGTAACAGGAAAAGAGGAAATGGCCTCAAATTGTGCCAGGGGATGTTTTTGGATATCAGGGAAGATTTCTTCACCAAAAGCATTGTCCTGCCCTGGCACAGCTGCCCAGGGCAGTGGTAGTTTCCCCATTCCTGGAGGGATTTAAAAACCCTGTGGATGTGGCACTTGGGGACACGGTAAATGGTGGGCTTGGTAGTGCTGGGGGAATGGTTGGACTCGATAAACTTAGAGGGCTTTCCTAACCTAAATGATTCTATAATTTTATTCTATAATTATATATTTCTTTAGTCATTTCTATGTCGTCTTTTTTCCTGGACTACTGTTCACAGTTGCTCAGCTCCCTAATTTTCTCTGTCTTTAAAACCAAGGGCATTTCCCCTGATTTCTCAAGGCACTCTGCTTTATGCATGATCCTGATTTCATCTCCAGAGCTCTTCAAACCATCTCGGTGCTGGGCCATGGCCTGAGCTGGAGCCTTGCAACCACTCAATTCCTGCACCTGCCTCTGCTACCAGCTTCCCAGGTGTCCTTTGGAATATTTTAATTTATTCCCTATATGGTGCTTTTACACCACTGTGGCCTCTAACGTGCATCTGAGATTGCTGCCATGTATTTTAATGCATAATGAATTTTGAGATGCAGTTTCTGTGCTTCTACATCAAATACGGTTGCGTTGTTCACGTAGCAAAATATTTTTTTTAATTCATAACCCTGGGATAAGCCAAAAAACCGTAATTTTTTTTTAGTTTTTATAGAGGGAGAGTGAACACAGTAGAGCTGGAGAGGGTTTTCTTGTTTGCAGAGTCCCATTGCAGCATTTGGGGCTGTGTCATGTGTGTTGGTGAAGCGAGAGGCGAGGAGCTCGCTTGGATTGGTTTTGGGGGAGGTTGTGCATAGCTCACAGTGGAGCTGGCACAGCTTCCAGGCCTGGGGTTAGGTTGCTCAGTTTGGTTCAATTGGTAATTAATAAGAGCAATGGCCAATTTGACTTTATACCATGTGTCTGTCTGTGTGGAACCTGGCACACGCAAACCCCCTTTCTACCCAGCAAGATGGTCAGTGCATTTTTTGACATTCTGGGAGCTGGGAAGCGTGTGGAGTTTTTGGTGGAGGAGAATAATCCTCCTGGCCCCTGACACAGGTTTAAAACGGTGGTTAAATGTGACTTTCAAAATGTTTCTGGAGTGCTGTTGTAGGCTCACCTCCTACAGCTTCCAGATTTTCAGCAGACAGGTCCCTCACAGTTTCAGGGCAGCATCACAGCAGTTGGGTTGTCTCGTAAACCCAGAAGGGGCCACCAACATTTTGGTGCAAGACTTCCCCCCACACCCCTCCAAAGAGGAACATCTGCTCCTTAGCATGCTGCTCATTTCCATGGCAGGACTCCAGTTGCTCTTCCAACGCGGAGCTCGGCAATAGTAGTGCTGGTGTCTGAGCTCTGGAACAAACCAAGTGGTTTGCGTGTGCTTTTGTGTGCCATGAGTTATTTCTACTGTGTGCTTATTTATAATAATGGGCATTCATTATTATGAGGGGGCCTTTTTTGCTCAGGAATCATCACAGTACACGCTGTAAATGCATCTTGACAATAGTTTGCGTTTGTAGATTATGGACTCATAATATGTATTTATTTGTGTGTATAAAACTGTAATACCAAATGCATAGTAAAAAAAAAAAAAAAAAAAAAAAAGAAAACCAACCCAAAAACAAACCTTAGGAAATTGCATGAACAGTAGTTCCATTTAAATATCATATCTTGGCCAATTTTGTTATGTCCAAATATCCTAGTCACATTGTAGACTAACAGCCTGCCAAATTTCACTTAAAAGCACAGCCAATTTTTAAGTTACAGAAGCACAAAGAGCAGCGGAATGTTCTTTTTTAGGACTCCTCTAACTTAAACAAAAATTATAAGGTTTTTATTGTTTTGCTTAAGTCCAAGGGAGAAAAAATATTTGCTGCAACTCACCCTGGATCACACTGCAGAGTTCAGCATTTGGCTGTCCTACACGAGCAGAGTGTGCTACTTAAAACGAGTTGATTTGCTCCTTAGAAGTTCAAAGCCCATGTAAAAGTCTATCTATTAGTAAATATGAGGCAGTCAGAGGAACTTTTATTAATGGAATCTAGCTTTATTTATTTATTCCCACCCCCCCTCCAAGCAGAGCAGTTCTCCCATTGGACTATTAACTAGAGATATTTTCCCTGCTGACTGCTGCTCTGAATTGGGGGCTTTTTAGAGGCTTTATCTTGCTCTTTTCAGATTGTAACAGGATACACTCTCTCACTCCCAGTGCAATAAAGAGAAAGTTTAAAATAATCTGAAGTAAGAAATACTGACTGATATTTCTTTGCTTCTAGCAGTGATGGTCAGGAACTACTATTAAAATATCTTAATGGAAAGAAAATAATATTCAAATTGTGGACATAACCCCAAATGTTGCATGAAAGAATTGTGGTTTTTTTTTTAATTTTAACTAAGGTTTTGTTGTCAGAAAGGAAAAAACCTCACTTTTAAGATTTCTCATCTAAATACTTAAAATCATTTTCCACTGGCATCAAAGGAACAAATGCATGGATTCATTAGAATAATTACAAGAAAAAAAAAAAAAAGGGAGGAAAATGGAACCAGTGCGTTAAAATCTCCATTTTAGCTCTGTATATTGCCTGCCATGCGGGGGGAAAACAGTTAATTAGGACAGCAAAAGACAGCAGAGACAGAAAATGTGCTGTGTGACAAAGGTGGCAGAACTCGCCAAAGATTCGGATTGAAGGAGGAAGTTACAACCATCCCTGAAAAACGGCTTAAAAAATAATAAATACATGTATTAAAAATTTTAAAAAATATACATTTAAAAGCCCCCATAGCAATCCCCCACCACTTGGCCGGGAGATTGCCGAAAGGTTACGGCTGTAAAATAGTATTTATCCCTCTGCGCTGCGCAGGCGGCTGCTGCTCCCTCCCCGCTCCCCGCGCCGCCTCCAGCCCCATTCCCATCCCCGTTCCCGTTCCCGTTCTTTATTCCCAGAGCCGCTCTCAGCCCGCGTGGCCAATCGGGGCGGCAGCGCCGGCCCAGGACCGCGCTTGGTGCTCAGCTCCAAATGTGATTCCAGCCCTGACAGGGGGATTATAGGAAACAGATGACTTACGCTTCTAATTTGTGGCCTTAAATTGCAAACAGAATTTCAGGAGTCGAGCGGAGTAATAAATGGCAATAGAGAAAGCCACACACAGCCAAATCAGTATGTGGTGGTTGTAGGTTAAACTAAATAGGAAGAGACAGGTTATGATGGTTTAGTGTATTACAGAGAAGAAAGTCTTAAATTACTGGTGCTGAGAGGTATTGCGCTATGGCAGACAGTATTGCATTGTGTAGTCTGCAGATATCACAAGCAGAACAATAAAAAAGCAGGTTTAGCATAAAACCTGTTGCTGGACAAATCTTTTTTCCTTCCCCTCGAAATGGAAGCGGTGCTTTATGTTTGTTTTGACCTTAACTATATGCTTGCCCCTTAACATCTGTTTTCTACTGTTGCAGTTTTTCACACCAAATTAACTGTCAGGGCTTCAGATAAAATAAGTTGAAAATACCTCCAAATTATTTTTTTGGTGGCTTTCAAGACTAGAAGAGTGTCCTGTTACTCTTCCTGTCCTTATCTCCCACAAGCATAAAATAATATTCTGTTAAACATTTTCAAACTGTTAAAAATTAGAGTGGCAGATTTTAAACTTTTTTTCCTTCTTTTTTTCCCCCCCCTTTTTGCTGATGGCATCTCTGCCAGCCGCTGCTTTTTGTGTAGTGGCATCAGAGTGTGTTTTGGAGGAGGTTTGTGCTCTTTCCCGCTGGATCTGCTGACTTCTTTTGTTATCATTTGTAGCTCCTGGTTCTGAAGAGCTTTGGCGTGTTTATTTAATGATGATTTGTATCAAAAGCTTGCTCCACGGTGTTAATTGGTGCATGCTCCTTGTAAGCCTTAAATTATAAAGATATATTCTTAGACCCCAGAGTGGTTTCAGCTCTGATATGCCAATGACTAATGTGGGATTTGTTTTTTTTTTTTAATCCAGTAAAAGAGGGAAGGAGAGATGAGGAATATGCTTAAAGGTCTGGAGGACTAGCTGGTACCACAAAGGCATATGTCAATTGTTAGTATTTCTTAAGCCTCTTAATTTGAAGATGTATTTTTAAAAATGGAATGAGTCTTGTCTTTAACAATATGTGATCTCTGGAGCCTCTGGAAGCTGTTAGAAAAACATTCCCATTACTCACTGAGTAACGTGCCAGTATTATCCTACCACCCAGATAATATTGCCCTAAAATGACAACTGGCCAGACCTCCAAAGAGCATTAACTCAAACGTTTAAAACAAGAGAGGAGAAATAAACCTTTGGCTCCCCGGTGCTTTGCATTCCTGTGCTGTGCAGGACCCTAATCTGTGCAACCTGTAGTCTCCATCCTGGTGATTTCCCACTCGAAGGAGCCCTTTAGTGTTTCAGGGCATTGTAGCAGGGCCAGCGTCGACGTTTCATTCCAGGCAGCGGAGCCTGCCTGCATTTGAATGAACATAACTGTTATTATTGCAAAATGATTATTGTTTTAAGCGGGTCTTTTGATTATCATTGAAAATGACTGGCTAAATACATTTTGATTAATCACTTGCAAAAATTATGCTTGTTAGAGCTGTTTTATATTCTCAGTCACTGTGCTCTCACTGTAGGTTGTAGCCATTTCTTTACAGTTGAAGATTTTTTCCCTTTAAGTCACCTGGTGAGAAAGGAAAACAAATCTTAGTTGAAAGCTTTTGTCTGTGAGACAGACTCCTCTTTTCATCCCTATGTCCTTTAAAAAAATGCTCAATTATTGTCTGTGCCATGGAGGAAAGAATGGGGCCTACACAGGACCTGAACCTTTTCAGACAGGAGATGGCTTTTGTTTTTGCACCCCATCAACACCGCTCACCTAATTAAATCTGATATCTCTGGCTGAAGCAAAATGATTTGTTAATAGTTCTTTGGGAATTTCCTTAATGAGTTTAGATGTCTTTTGTATGGTACATGTGGGGGTATTTTGCAAATGGAGCTGAAAAAGAAAAAAAAAAAAAAAAAGAAAGAAAAATGGGGCAAAGAGAGAGGAGAAAGAGCACCAAAGCGAGGAGCAAGGTGTGGGCTGACGGCGGGTCCTGGTGGGCTGCCGCCAGTCATTAGCCGAGGACACGCGGCAGCGGTGCCGGGGAAGAGCCCTCCCCATCCCACACAGCCAGGGACATCTGTCAGGAACTCGGATATTACACCTTGATCAGGCCGAGACAGTGACACCATTTTCTTTAACAAACACCAGCAGCTTTTCTTTCTCCTTTATTTTAACATTTCTCAGGGGTTGGATTCCCTTTCTTCTCCTGCTCTGCTGAGAGTAAAAGGAGCTTGTTAACTTGCTTAGATATTTTGACTGCTGATGCACTTTGGCCACTTGCCTGTGGTAACAGTGTCAAAGCATTACTTGGGATAATTGCTATATTTGCAGTCTGAAGAGTGCTCTGACTTAGTGTTCAAGCTGCTGAATAAAAAAGAAATTGTCATTTTGGAAGAAATCTGTGAATTACCCTCCCAGTTAAAAAAGCTCACAATTTTCAAAATGTCTTTTCCCCTTGTGTTCAAGCATAATGTTATTCAGATAATTAACATTTTAATAACTCGCTTAAAATATGAGAGCGGCTTAAAAGGCTCTGGTTTCAGTAGGGTTTTGTTTTGTTTTTATTTTTAGCTTTGGGGATTAACCACTATGGGGCTCTATTTCTTCATTCTGTGCATACCCAAAAGTACCCACCGGTCCATAAAAACACCGTGAGCTTCCAGCTTGGGCTTTTCAAAGGATGCTGGATCCAGCTCAGAGTTTTCACCAAGTTTGCTTGTCTTCCTCGTTTCACACTTTGAACTAATACTATAAAATATCAGTGTTCTTGTAATTATGAAATAACTGGGATATTAAAAATATTAGTTAGGTTGTCAATTGTGGCTCAAGCCATACTGTATATGGATAGCCCGTGACGATTTTTTGATAGCCCTTCATTTAGTAAAGATGTGAATAATTCATAGGTGCTCTTATGACATCCATTTTCCACGTGGAAGTCGAGACTGTAATAGAATTTAATTGTATGAATGCTCCATAAGAAATGGCACCTTTAAACTATATTTGTTATGCATTACACCTTTCTGAAATGTTTGTGCATCCCACTTGTTGTGCAATCTTCTTCTGTGAGAGATTGGAACAGATACCATGGGCAGGCTTTGGTCTAGAAAAAAGTCCAGATTTCTTCTAGACTCACTGGATATCCTTGAGCTTCCCCTGATCCACCTCCAATGGGGGCACATGGCAGGGTCTGGTTGGGGCAAAGGGTTGGAATCCAAGGACCATGGATTCCAGGTCAGATCAACACTGCCATCAGCAGCTCACGGCAAGAAGGAGAAGATGAGCCAAGCACACATTGCTTCTTGTGGCCCCTTTATTGTCAAGTTTGCCCGAAAACTCTAAAATAGAAAGTAAACAGAATGGAAAGATATATCCTGGTAGTCGGAATTGTGCTTCAAACCCTACTTATGTGGATTCACACTTTTAAAATTGCACTGGATCACGGTGTCACACCACCCAGGCAATTGTTGAATCATGGAATCCCACGATGGTTTGGGTTGGAAGGGACCTTGAAGACCATCTTGGTACAACCCTCTTGCCAAGGACAAGGCCACCTTCCAATGGACCAGACTGCTCCAAGCCTGGCCTTGAACACTTCCAGGAATGGGGACTTTAGCAGGCTAAACCTGCTGGGAAATCCATCATTTAATATGACCTAAAGGACATCCAGCAGGAGAAACAGAATGATGAAAGGTTTGAGTAAAGCTTTCCAATGCCCATCCTCAAGCCCAAGTTAATCAGCCTAGAAATTACTGGTTCTCATCAGCCCTGCTGCTGTTCCTCACTCACCTGTGCTCGGTTTCAGTCCTGTTGCATCTGGCTCCTGTCGTTTTATGGCGCACTGATAAACAGCTATTGATTTAATCAAAATTACGCAGCCAGGACAGTGCTTGGCCCCGGGAAATCTTGCAGGGAAGCACCTAGCAAAATTACTCATCCTGCATTTTTTCTGTTGCTCGTGGGCTTCAGCGCTCGCCCGCTCTAATGCGAAGTGAAGCATACTTTGTTCTACTGCCTCCAGATACCTTGTGTGGCTGCCTGATGCACTCTGATGTGCATTTCACCTGGCATTTGGAAGTATTTATTTAACACAGGCATGATTTCTTCTCTCGCGGTGTTAATTCTGAAAAACGCTGAGCTCTTCCAAAAAGTGCTTATTGCTCTCGTGACGGACAAGGTGGCAAAGGAGAAAGGTGCAGGGTCCCAGCTGATGTGGCCCGAGGATGTTGGTGGGGAGGGTTTAATGTGCATGACAAATTTGCTGCTAACAAAATTGTTCAGGGGCCAGATTTTACTCTGGGTTTTGTGGATTTGAATTTGCAGCGTTTCCAGAGGGTTCATCTGTTACTGGAAATTTCAAAGGTGGGGTAGGTCAGAATCTGGCTGTCTGTGTTTTGGAGTGTATTCTACTCAGTGAGAGAAACTCTGCCCATTTTAACTCTTTCTTTCTTTAATTATTCCTTTATACTTACCTTTTTCCTTTTAAAAGAGCTCTTTTTATCTTATATTTTAAAAATTTCAATTGCCTATCCTGATAATTTACAAACTACTTCTGTATTAAAAAATAAAAGCAAACCAAAACTACCCTATTAAAAGAAAAAACAACAACAACAAAAAATAAACAAAACACCCCTCCAAACACAAAAATCCCAAAAGTTGAATAGTATGAAAGAAAAGCTCCTTTCTGTTCGGGTAGGATCACCAGGGCTGGGATAAGCCCCTTGCAATATTATACATATTTGAAACATGAGAGCTATTGTTTTGAAGCTTTACTATGTTATTGTCCTGCTTGTCTGAGTAAGAAGCGTGTATCTCTGGTGGATGGAGGTTAGCTAAGTAAGTCATGCATAGATGGAATTTATTAAGTTTGCATGGTAGTGACAGCTGTGAGTGGGAACAGTAACTCTGAACGTGCCAGGGCTGAGAAAGGGAAGGAATTTTCATATGTGTCTTAAAGGAAAATGGTGGGGTAATGGTGAGAGCTCCTCTAATCACTCCATCTCATTACCAAGGGAGAAAGTCACTGAAATGATTTTTAAAGTGTAATAGTCTGGCAGAGAGCTGCCTTTGGACAAGCTCACCAGGCAGATGAGGACAGGGAAGAGTTGGGTTCTGTTAAGAACCGCTGAAATTCAGCAGTTTAATAAAAATCCATTCAAAAGGAGTTATAAATATACATCAGTGGAATGTAGGAACTAGTTAAGTTATCTGTTAAATTGGCTAAAAATGTTTTTTTAAATATAGAATTCACCCCCAAATCACTTCCTAACCATCTGATCTTCAGGAGCTTCTCGTGGAAACACTTTTTTTTCCTTTCTTTATTATGCTTTCCCTCTCTGCCTCCTGAGATGAAACTCACCTTTGCTGCTGGATCATTAAAATGGCAGCTGTCACTTAGAGGGAGACAAATTCCAGTTGCTGGGGCTGATCCTGGTAGGGCTGTGTATGCAGAGAAAGGTCAGCCTGGCTTGTGAGAGCCAGGGATGGGCTGCCTGGGGAGCAGAGCAGACCCAGGCAGGGACAGAGGGAGAAACACTGGGAAAGGAGGAAATATTTATTAATGACACACCTGATATTAAACCTGGTTTGTTTCTCTGGTTGTGGTGAACCAGACAAGCAGCAGAAACCATCTGGAGCAGGGATGCTCCAACCCAAAAATAGCGAGGGGAGCTATCTCCTGCCTCCCAATGGTGCCTGGAGAAGTTCCCAAGCAGAACATACTGACACAGCTTTTTAATGTCCCTTTGAAACCCAAGATCCATCTCTGGCACCTGTGGGGCTACCAAAACATGAGGTGATCCCTCTGCACCTCCTTTGCCACCCCTTTTGTGCCCTTCCTCCTCTTGCTGCACTTGGCTGCACATGGGATCCCATCCCTGCACATTGTACATACCAGAAGTGCCACAGGATGGGCAAAACGTTTTCATGTGGTTTAGGAATAAATCTGACCAGCAGAACACGGTGTCTGCCCTGTTTTTATAAGACAGGGTTGCTTGTCCCTTTTGTTTGATATTAGATACATTTTTGAAACACCCCCCCTCTTCATAGCTCTCAGCTATGAAGATTCAGCCATTCAGATTTTTTTTTTTCAGGCAGATTAAAATTAATTCTAATTTTAGAGAGCTCTTTAGGTGGCATCTTTTAATTTTCACCTTTTCCAGGGCTTTTGTTGCTGCCTAAAAATGAGCTTACGGTAGGTTAAATCCATGTTGTTAATGAAGCACTCCTTGCTCTCTGTTTTTTTGTTGTTAGACCACATAGGATATGTTCTGTTGATGTGTGGGGACTTATGATTAGATGAGAATTTACCTCTGAGGAAGCTCAGATTATCACACATAAAGCATCAGAAATAGAGAAATGATGTGCACAACCATGAAAAAAACAATGGATCTTATCTTTAGTTTTTTTCCTAATCACCCTCCAGCATCACTACAGCAGTTAAGTTGCCTCAGGGCTCGCTAGGATTTATAGTTTATTATAACATTGATAAGAGCAGCTGAGCGAGCAGTGAACTGGATGTTTGGTAAATATTAGTTTGAATTCGTGGCAGAATTTTGATCTGGCGTGTTCACAGTCCTCCTGCATTTACAAAGTTCACTGCAAAATTGCACTGCATTGACTAGTTTGGCAAATTTTGTGTGTGTGTGTGTGTGATTTTTGCCTGAGCAGGGAACTAACCCGTGTAGATCAAACAGCTCTCGCTGTGGCTGGAAACACAGTTTGAAGTTGACATTCTGTCTGTCACATGAATTCCATATTTCACTTAATAAGTTATGCAAATGGTGGATATCATGTTTGGCTTTTTTGTAGTGTTGACTTTGAGTTTTGAATAACGTCCAGGCATAATAGTTAGATTAGTGAAATTAGAGAATGATTGGGAAGAGCAAATCATTGCTTTTGTGATCTGTCAGTGAATCATTTAGATGAAACGGTTCCCTGTGCCTTGTTTCCTTGTCTTCTATTTTGACATTTGATGCCACATCATTCAGGGATTACCCTGAGGAGCTTTCCCTTCCTTTCTAGTGAAGTAAAACCAACCCTCCCCCCCCATACAGTGGGAAACCCAGGGCTGAGTGGGAATACCAGCACTACCTTAATGCTACCTAATGGATGTCACCTCCGTGGGTTTATGAATCCCACTGCATCTAAATAATGGAAGAGAAGTGATGCAATACCCTTCACCCCTTGTTCTTTGTGGCTTGCTGGCACTGGGGTCTGAAAGTAGCTTCCTCTCATCCAAATTCTGTATTTGATGGGAATTTTAGCGTTCATATTTTTTCTAGATATTGTCAAGGTTAAGAAATCCTGGGTTAAAGACTGTTTTAAAGAAGGAGCTGAAATAACGCAAGAGCTAAACCAAAATTGTAACTCCTCACCATTTTCCTCTTAAGAACAAATTGAAGATCTGTTATAAATCCCACTATGAAACACACAGGTAAAACAGGTTGCAAAAATACTGAGTTACCTTGGGTTTGCAGCATCTGCCTGGCAGTAGGAAGGCAGAGAGAGGATCGTGCCTGATGTAAACCTGAGCTCACATGTGGCCAAGGCCCAAGTGCCCAACCTGGCAGAGCCACCTCTGCTCCCCAGAGCCAGGCCGTGCCAAGCAGTGCCACATCTGGGCCTCACATCTGCATGGCAAAGAAACCTCCACTGCCTTCCTGAGGGCTGTTTGTAGGCTCATTAGAATAAATAAATAAATACATGGAGGAAGAAAAAAAGCCTCAAATCTCAGCTGATCAGGTCTTGCTGGATAATTTAGCAAAAGTGCACATATTCTGCCCGCTTTAGCAGAAGGAAGGATTTTCTTCCAGGATTTTCCAGACTAAGAAAGTCTGTCGGTGCTCTGAACCGAAGGAGGAAGAAGCAGAAAAAAACCCCCATTCATGCTTCCCTAAGTGAAATCACTTATCCCTGTTTTACCAGCCTTTATCAGAGTTTGTACACTTCCTCCAATTAAATTATTTTTTTTCTTCAGGGGATCTCGTGAGGCACTTACATAAATTCTCTTAATTTCCGAGTAATGCAGTCCTGACAATCACTTAAGACAGTGGAGTTGATACCGCTGTCAGGGAAGACTCTTTTTCAAAAGAATGTTTTTATAGAATATCACTGTGACACTTCGCTTAGATGGATGTCTTTAGCAGAATTTGATTAATGTAATGTAATAAAAGAGATGCACACTAAAGTGTCTGTACATGTCTTGTTAAGTATGTTTGATTCATTATATGTAGTTCTCCTCACTTCTTTTCTCTTTCCTCAGTTCATTTTTTATCATTTCAATAATATATCTATAAATATGAAAAAGTTGGCACTTTCTTTGACGTATATGGCTATTAATTCATAACTCTAAAAAATTGTATCTTTCAACTTGTCATTTTAAAGCTTGTACAGTTTATTACAGTAAGTAACCTGTGTTGGAAATTAGATTTTGAACTTTAGCAAGGAGATAAATAAGCTTGTGGACGTAGAAGTTATGGAGAAGATACCTAGATATAGTGCTAGAATAAAATTGCATGAAAAGATCACTTACTTGAAGATGATAATTTCAGAGCTCCCTGAGGATCACATTAAGATTGCGTATAGGAAATGGGCTTCGGCTTGAATTCCAATAACTTTAATTCCTAGAAATGGCAATATTTCAGTTAATTCTTTTCCTTGGGTGGGTGAGTCTCATTCTGCAGGCCAATAATATGTATCAGCAGCATGCAATTTCACTAAATGTAGGAAATTTACTTTAGAAAGACTCCTGAAAATTCCTTTTGCCCAAGCTTTGTCTGTCCTTTTGCAGTGTCAATGAATCTGGGGAAGAGAAAAAACCTGGAGAATTTTAATATCTTTGCTACAGAGTGTACCATAACTTTTAAAGGGAACCAGATTAGTTGTTTCCAGGTTGGCCAAGTAAGTCATGGGGGAGCAAGGATGGTCATTAATGTTTTTATGTTGTTTTGCTCTGATAGCAAAAGAGCTGCTCTGCTTCTTTTCTAGTGAGTTTTTATCTAGTGAATTTTTCGGAGCAGATCTGACAGGTCCAGTCCAAGCTTGGATCACATCAGGTTTGGGACTGCAGAGATTGTTGGCACCGAGGATTCTGCAGCTGGGAAGCCTTATTTGAGTCAATGTTTCTCAGGACTCTCCTGGGTTTGGGAAAGTTTCTTAAGGTTGAGTAGAGTGGGAGATCCCGAGCTGGGTGTCCACAGTGGTGCAGCTCAGAGCATCATCATCAGCCTCCCTGGTATGAAGAGTCTACAGGGGCAAGTGGGGAGGGGAGCAGAGGAAGGATTTGGCCACTCTGCAAAATCCTCTCTGCCCTCCTGCCAGCAGGATTATTCCCTTTGGTTATGGCAGGGAATGGGTGAGTGGAACTCGGCAGGCAGAGCCTGTGGGGAGCTCACACTGCCGACATCCAGAGCACAGAGCACACGGGGTGGGTGGAAGCAGTGCCCTGGGGGGGCCTGGCAATGGGTGCAGGGTGGGTTTGTTGGCAGCAGGAAATACAGAAGTGGGGGCAGCCCGGGAGCGATGGGAAACCACACAGTGCAACTGCTGCAGGATTGCAAATCACGGGGAGGCTGAGGAGCACTCAGCGAGCAGGGGAGATGTGGTGGGGAAAGATGTGTGAAATCAGAGCTCCCAAGTGAGGACAGATGGACCAGCCACAGGAAGAGGGAGGCGAGGAAGGTGGGGATGCCACAGAAGACGTGCCATTTGGTACGTGGTGTAGGAGCATTTTGCTGTTACTTTTTCTGCAAAGCTGGGATTTTATTACTAATACTTGGCCATGATTTCTGTTAGGCCAGGGCGTGTGGTGCTGATAACATGCATCTTCTGAATGTGGTTGTATTAATCAAGTCCATGGAGTAAACAAGATCAAAAAAGGAGGCAGGGGGATTCACTTTTGAGAAGTGCTCAAGCTTCGGTGTTTTCTGAGGCTTTGGGGAAGAGCACGCGGTTGCCTGAAAGCCACAGCTGATGGCAGCAGGTCTTTGGGCTCCCTGCAAAGGGAACTGAGTGTT
This sequence comes from Monarcha castaneiventris obscurior, assembly GCA_026261815.1. Taxonomy (NCBI): domain Eukaryota; kingdom Metazoa; phylum Chordata; class Aves; order Passeriformes; family Monarchidae; genus Monarcha; species Monarcha castaneiventris. The sequence goes on from JAMPIT010000467.1 coordinate 19,350,739, forward strand.
CACAAAACAAAGGTAGTGTTCTGGGTGAACACTGGACCAGCAGCAGCCAGACCAGCACAGATAATGTCCTTGATGTGGGGGAAAGATGGCGGAGTTTTGCAACACCCTGCTGGAAAATGCTGGGAGGAGTGTCATGCCCAGGAGCTGGGCAGGTGTTCTGAAGCTGGTCCTCCATGATACAGACACATCTTGGAAGCTGAGGTTCCTCCTTCCTGGGTAGGGAAGATGGTCCTGCCAGGGATGCACAGGAGGGAGACAGTGAGGCCCTGGCACAGGCTGCCCAGAAAAGCTGTGGCTGCCCCATCCCTGGGAGTACTCACAGCCAGGCTGGATGGGGCTTTGAGCAACCTGGACTAGTAGAAAATATCCTTGCCCATGGTCTTTAAGGTCCCTTTGAGTCATTCAGTGATTCTATGAACTCTGTTGCTCAGAACTTCCTTATTTATAACAGTTGTTAACCAGACAGATAAAGAAAACCCAGCAGGCTTTTCACCTTGAACGAGCCATGTCTCAGGGGAGTCAAACCAGCTGTATTGACTCCTGTCAGCACACTTGTCTTTGGGGAATCATTTGTTTTATAAAACCAGATTGCCAGATCTGTACAGCAGAGGGAAAAGGGAGAAAAAACAGGTTTTGAATGAAAATGAACAAAACTTCTAGGAGTAAGGAGCTCCTATCATTGATAATCTGCAATATCTGAGCATGAGCAGCTGGTATAGGCACCTGAAATAATGAGTGAACAGAAGGAGGTTGGACCACTGCTGTGAGAAAAAGACCCTCATGGGCTTGCTCACATCAGTGTGAACACAGCTCACCTCCAAGCTGACTTATTCTGGTGTCTCTGGGGTGTTTTCACCACAGAGTTAATCTCTGTGGAAGTTAACCTCATCCTTCGGGTGTTTCACCTTGCGGTGGCTTACGAACTTTTTGTGTTTGAAAGCTGGATAGTGAAAACTGAATTTCATTTTTTTGTGTTGGAAGAGATTTGGAGTGGTTGGTCTCGTGGATGTTTAGTGGTTGAGCCCCAGTCTCGGTGTTTGCTTTGGTTTCTTCAAACAAATCTCTTGAATATGTTCTTAAATAAAACAAGCAAACAAGGTTGTCTTAAGGGAGTTAGTGCATTTACTTGGGTGATTATGTTAAGTGTGTGCTTAATTGTTCTTTTGATACCAGCCAAAGTACACAGATATCAGCTCTCAGAAACTGCTCAGAGCAGCTATCTTTGCTTTACGTTCGTGAGTGAGGACTAGTGGAGTTTATAAGAGGGAAACAAAATATTGGTGGAAATTTGCTGTATGTATAGAACATTTGCATGCAATTACATCTGAAGATGTTACAACCAGTTTTCAAGGCTTTTTTATAGCAAGAGAAGTGGATTCCCTTCTGAAAGATGCCTGGTGCTCAAGCAGAGTAAGAAGAAGGGTGTGGAAAATGCCTGTGGCTGCTTCACTCGAGGCCCATAAATGCAATGAGTCAGGTATTTTGCCTTTATATGCTGAGCTGGGAGCTAATGGAAATATGTTAAAAACACTCAAGCTGGCAAAATAAACCCTCTGTGCTGATTGTTCCTGAGAGCACCAGGAGCTGGGGTGGTGTGGGGCTGGAAGGGGATGCCCAGCTGTGTCTCCAGGAAAGGGGAGGAAGGGCTGCTCTGTGCCTGTGGCCAAGGCACAGGTTGCTGAGTGCCAGGGCGGTGAACGGTTTGAAAATGAGGAAGGGGTGTTGCAGGGTATGAAATTTCTTCTGGAAAGAAGGGTGTGTGTTGTGGTGAGAGCACGGGGAGGTCGGGCAAGAAAACCGTAAACACCTCTCCAACCGGGCTGCTTCCTTCCCTGTTCCCGCCGCAGCGCTGGCCTCCCCTGTCATCCCCAGCAAGAAGAGAAGTGAGAATTAAAACCTCCTGCATTTGGGGGTGTTGGTGTCCCTGCTGCACCTGCTCAAGTGCTGAACAGCAGGTGTTTGTGGCCTCGTTTGTGCTCCTGCAAGGAAGGGATGGAGGGTTGCAGCCCCATGAGCCGTGCACAGGGTGGCTGTACAATATTTTGGGGTGCTGCCAAAACCTTGGGTGCTGCAGAGATGCTCCTCAGGTCCCAGCAGGGAGACATTGAATGCAAAGCCTTTGCATTTGTTTGTTTGCTGTAGGCCCCAGTTTATGGCCCTGCCATCCCCTTACTCCCCCCAGAATAAAAACCCCATGGTTTATCAAACCTCATTTTCTCTAAGTGCCTTTCTAAGTTTAGTTTTCTCTCCTAATTGCACGCCAAGATGGGGGAAGGAGGGGGAAAGAAATTGGTTAATTGATTAGTAATTTAGTCTCTGGTGATATGCTTATTTAAGAAATCTGCCGGAGTTATATATGTCAAATGATTCACATGAAAACAACATCAAGTGAATCATATATAAAAATGACATAATTGCTATTAAACTTAGAAGCCATATGTGTGGTTGAGGAAATTACTGGCTTTAGCAACTCTTTTATATTTCTTCCCAAAGCCAGTTATACTCTTCTGAACAGAGAAAGCAACTTTATGTGTAGGAAAATAGTCCCTATGAGTGTTATTTGGAGAACTGTTAATTCAAGGAAGTAGGTGCATATTCCAGCACTGCAGGAAAAGAATCAAAATTGGGAGTGTTGGGAAGCTGAGAAAGGGGTCTGTCGCTTTTTCTTTTTCTCATCAGCGAGATTAAACGCCGGCTCCTGCAATATGCACCATCTGAGATTTTATTGCTTTCTGTTATTTTTAGTACTAGGAGGGAGATTAAATGAAATCCGGGATTATTTCAGACGGTGTTAAACTTTTTATTGCTCATTTCTGCCATCAGGCTCAGGCTGACCCAGTTGGGTGGGTCATTACAGAAGGTGGGCTCTCCACTGACAGCACCCAGAAAATCAATTCCTCTACCTATATACAGTCTTACAGAAAAGGACCAGAAAAAGTAAATATAGCTATTAATACAGCTATTCTTTTATTTGACATTACTCTCTTCTCAGAAGTCTGTTGTGTGCCGAACTTCACCTATGCAAACAGTATTTTATGTGTGGCTCAGCATCCTCATAGCCTCTGTGGGATCACCGGCTCGTGTCACTTCCCTGGGTGTTTTGGAAGCTTATTTTTATTTATCTCTTTAAGGCTGCTTGAAATAAACCTAAACTGATCTAATATTTTGCATTTCTTTATCAGGAGATTAATAAGAAGGCTGATTTTATTTTTTTTTGAGTGCGTATTTACTTGAAATCTTTACATTAAAAAAAAATTAGCTTGATACAGCTGACTTGCTGCTTGTTACTGATGGTTCCTTCATTTTTATTCCTTTTTATAGGGTGGTGCCTTTTCCATTAGTCACAGCCCTCGACACGTTGATATATGCAGTGAGGAAGGCTTTAGGTGCTGCTGGTGATGAATAGCTGTTGGAGCACTCTCCTGCAGTTAATCTTGAGAGGAAGGAGAAATTCTGCTCTTGCCTCTGCAGGTTGCAGAGGTCTCGCTTGTCTTTGGGGTGGGTTTCGCCGGTTCACGAGCGTGCCTGCCAGCTGGTGCTGGCACAGTTTTAGCCCAGGACATTAGCAAGTCCCCCCTGATGAAGAGGAGGGGTCAGTAGGCAGCTATTCAGCTCTGACAGGGTGCCTGTGTCATCGGCACTGAGGGATGGAGCATCTATTGTGGCCTGTGCGATGTGAAGAAACCCCCCAGTATTTGCTGTAATTAGTTGCCAATAAATCAACTTCTAGAAGCTAAAGACTATCCCAGTGGCATGTCCCTATAAGCTGTATTTTGTTATGTCTGGAGTAAAGTTCCCCATATTTTGGGTGCTCTGAGTGTCCCACGGTTTGTCCTCGGCCGCCAGCCTGGACACACATCGTTCCTCCTGCAGGCCTTTGGGCTGCCCTGGCACAAACAAGTTTGTCAGGAAAGCGGGGATTACACTGTCCTGAGCTGGACTTATTCCCTGCTGCATGTCTGTCTAATCTTGCTGTGGAGTCACTGATGTAAGAGGAATGAGCTCTGACTGGAGTGGGCAGTGAATGCGTCTGCGATGGGAATAACGATTTATTCCGTAAACACGGAGCGCTAACGGAGCCCTGAGCTCTGACTCAGCCCCAGCCTGGGAAACCCAAACCTTTCCCCTTGCCTGTGCCTGCCAGCCCCTTCTTTCCCCTCAGACCTTCAGCCTTCCACCAAAGACAGGCTGGGAGCTCATCTCTGAGACTTATCTAGGACTGTCACTGGACCTGTCAGTAAACACAAAGGGCTTTTGTTTCAAAGAGTTAATGCAGCTGGTTTGCTTAATTATTCCAAGGAAAGGGACAAGCTAGGTAGAGAGCCACAGAGTGACCAATATTTCTAAAGAATAATCTAACTTGTTGCAAGTTTTCTAAATGGGAGCCTGTCTGAGTGGAGAATTGGTATCAGCAGTTGTGAAACTTTTTTTCTTTGATTTTGGGAGCTCTTAGTCATTTTTGTCTGAATCCAGGTTCACAGCTGAGTCATTCCTTCTGCTCTTCTTCCCCTGGTGACTTTTCCATGCTGTTTCATTTTTCCCAGATAGATATTACTGGAGCTAAGGCTGTGCTCACCACACTGCAAATAGTGAAAACAGCGTGTGATTTCCTCGGGAAGCGGAGAACATCCTCCGTGTGTGTTTCTGGGTTATGCATCCCCATCACATGGAGGTCTGTGCTGTAGGGAAGTGCATCAGGATGAAGTGTGGGAAAGGCAGATGCCATCAGTGTCACTGGATTTACCTCCAGCTCTGGCTAAAGAGGAAATTATGAGTAAATATGTTGCAATCTTCACCCAGTTTAGCAGTGCAGAAGGTTGAAGAAGGGCTGAAGGAACCAATGTCAGGAGCTGTTCTTGCACACTTTGTGATTTCACCTTGTTTGGTATTGGCACAGCACGGGATGGCTTGAGAGAGACAGAGCAAAATGCATTTCAGAAGAGGAAAGAGGCCCCCATAAAATGAAGAGTTCAACCGAAATAAGTGTGGGGAAAAAAATTTATCTCTTTGCATGCCAGATTTCTTGCCACTTTCAAGCTAATCCTTTCAGTTCACTTCAATACAGTCACTGAAGTAGCTTAGAAAAAGAGAGAAAAAGATCTTTGATATGCTAGATCAACCAAAGTTTAAAAAATCTCTTTGTATATGCCATTTATAATGCAAATCTCAAGTTGGCATTTTGGTTTCACTTACTGCTGTTACTGAAGTACCTTGGTATACAAAGGCTGGAGATGGAGGGAGATCCCAAATGACAGAGCGCCTTTAATAGTTCAATAACAAATGAAAAAAAATTACATTTTCTCATTTCTGTAAATACCTTCTACCTCCGTACTGTGTGTGAAATACAGGGAAAAAGAGAATCTTACTGTACAGAGGCTGAAGTTGCTGGTCTGAGTCTTCTGGGAATTTGAACTCAGCTTTGGTAGTGCGTCCCCAAAAGGATTTGACCCTGGCTGGAGTGTCCTGTGAATTTCCTCCTACCAGGAGAAAATGTAAGTGTTAACTCTGTTTGCTTAGGCAGTGAGCAACTGGTTAAGTTTTCTTTTGGAAAGAAGCCTAATTTCTAAGAGTCGCCTTCCCAAATATATAACCTGATTTCTTTCCCCTGTGTTCCCAACATTTAAGCACTGATTAAATGTCACCAAAGATAATAGGAGAAATGCTCATGACGGCCAGGCTATTTTAAAATAGCATGGGCATGCTTAAAGCAATAAGTAATTTTGCCTCTGCTACACAGTGTGTTTAATGCATATTTAAATTAAACTGTAGACAACTTTGAGCAGGCTGGATCTGGAAATGAGTTATCTTTCTAATTGGGGATATTTTGGGATTTGCCCTGCTGAATTTCACACAGCCTCTCTGCAGAAGGTGACTCTTAAACGGGGTGATTGTGGGCTCATGTCACTCCTGAGAGCAGGGATCTTGAGATTATGCTGTCCACCTTTTGAATCCTGGTATTCTGCTATTCTAGGGACAGTGGGGGGACTTGGTCTGTAGTTCATAGCCCAGCCCTGTGCTCTGTTTCCAAACCAGAATTAGTCTCCTTGTTCACTCCCTGCTTGGTGCCAATGTGCCTTTGTCTCCACTGAGAAATCACTATGGCATAGGAGTTGAAGCATAGTTCAGGGTCTTTTCTGGAAGTCAAAGTTTATATGTTTATTTATTTATTTTCCCCCACTGTGGGTTTTGTTTTGCTGTGTTTTTTTAACTGCAAGCACCACTTAAACCTCAACTATAACATGTGCTTCACTGTATCCACCTGAAGCGCCAGTCTGATTTCGAGGGGTTTGGAAGTGTTTCATTGAACCTGGGAAATGATGGGTGCACAAAAAGAAAAAAAAAAATAGTGTCCTCTAACTAAGCTGTTACTGATTATCTGAGTGCAATGTACAGATTAAGGGCCTGATCTAAAGACCACTGAGGTCAATTGACGGAAGTGGACTTTGAATCAAGTCTTACGAGCGTTCAGTGAGTGCAGTGGTGGAGGGTGCTGGAGATGAGCACAGCACACTTTCCTCTCCAATAAGCCTGAAATACTCCAGCTGAAATTCTAAAGCAGAGTTGGCTTTCTGGCTTGTATTGAAAAACCCTAAAATTACTACATACGGAGTGTTTTTAATATGTAATGCGAGAAATATTCATCTGGGAGCACAGATTATTTGCAGCATCTCAAGAATGTGACTTTTCAGGTGTAGGAACTGGCATTTCAGAGGTTTTTTTTTCTTTCTGGACAAAAGGGTGTTTCATCAAACTTTCTGCTTTTCAAAATTGTATGATCTAAGTCCTTTACATTACATGTTTTCCCACATGGCAGTGATTCTATTGCCTTTTTCAAGCTGCTATGGAAAAACTTGAGGGAAAAATATAAATAAAATATGCCCAAGCATGCAAGTCAATGATCTGTGCGTTAAGCCTATTGGCACATACAGGACAATTTTATTGCATGACCTACTGGTTAAAAACATCAAAAATATAAGTCAAGTCATTTGAAGAACTGCTGTTTAGTGAGTTAGAATGAATGAAGTCTTTATTGAGTACACGCTTCCAGATTCATCACTGGTTCTGTTCTAGTCATGCCCTATCCTAGTCTTAACTGCCCCAGGCAGTCTTTTTGAGGCCACTTGACCTGCCAGTCATATTTCAGAAACTACTGATACGGTTCCTGATTTAGTTTAGATTCCAAACAGGCTAGCTGCTGGATTACAGACTAATGACCCATCAGATGCTAAAGGCAAAGGCTTAAAGTGCTCTAGTGAATTAAGCCTCAACATTGTCTGAAGGGAAGAATTTATTATGTCATTAAACTTGATTCAATAAGTTTCATTTCTTTAGATGCATTGCATTAAGCAAGAAGTCAGGAATTAGTGGGAGGGAGAGATACCATTTTGATTCTCTTCAGGTAAAGCACTGATATTCAAGTAGAGCAGCAAGGGATGCCATTTCGTAGAATTTTGGCTGTATTGCTAAAAACAATAGGTTGAAAAAACTCTTCATAGCTGATTAACTAACCATGGACTCCTCAAACTGGGTTCACTTGAATATATGCTTCACTTGGTAAATACATAGCAAAGTGAGGCTTGCCTGATTTGATGAGACCCTTGGTGAGGTTTCAGGGGCTTTCCATCAAATATCAAAGCCTCAGTGGTGTAAAGATATTAGTAGCAAGTTATAGATGGCACTGGGATTTAATGCAAAACTTAATACGAGCACATAATGTGATGAGTCAAACGGGGATTGCAGCCTGCCTCGGAAGACTATAACAGTGATCTGGAGGAAAAAGCCTGCATAATGCAGAGATCACTTTAAAACATAAAAAAACAAATTAAAAAAAATAAACATTTGGTGTTTTATCTATCTGCATATGTCTCCTGGTTGTGTTACAGCAACAGAAAAAAAAGTGTTTATAAATAATAACAAAGATTCTTCAGGAAAACGTTAGGATTTCTGCCTGTAGCTTTTGTCACTCATCTCTCCAAGCATCTGATGGAGTTCGAGTCCTTTAAGATGTTTTTATGTTGTAGAGGTGGTCACACAATCAGGAGGGAAGTAAAAGGCTAGAAAATGTGATTTTACTGGCATTCTTTTATATCAGGCAGCAAGATGGTAAGAGTGTATATTTTTGAGTTCTAAAATTAATTTAAATGTAGTTAGATTATCATTTTAATAAATTATGGACCTTATTACAAATGTTAAGTTGCACTGAAATATTTTGAACCGTATATATTTATACGACAGCAGGTCTGGGATTAGGATTTTTTTTATTAGATGATTTTAATCACGTTAATACAATTCATAATCAAAGGGAGTATTTAATATTCTGGTCTTAAAATTAAAATTGACCTAATGGGCTGATTGTCTCTTTCTTTAATGGAGACTATTCTTTCCCTAAAATGCAATAGCTTTTCCTTGGGAGTTAAGGAAGTGGTAAAGGTCACTCTGATTTATGTTCATACATAGCTCTACTTTTTTTCTTTTCTCTAACACACTGGAAAGGCAAAATTCACTGCTGTGTTAAAACTACTTTCCACTGTGATCTGAATGATTAAATCCTGCAGATATGAGTATATCTATACACACACTTATGAATTCATATTTATCTTTAGGCTTCTAATGAAAAACATATATAATTTAACTGACCACTGCAAGATCTTAATCTATAGGATGGGCTTCTGAAGAACTAAAGCTGGGAAATTCATACAACTCCAGGAGATTCAGCAAGACATCCAAAGTGTTTTCCACCTTCCCCTGCTGTTAGAACATTCTTAATTAGTGTGATAGAACTAAGCTGGTGGCCCACAAGTTGTCTCAGACCAGTATGAAACTCAGCTTTACCTGGTTTGTGGTGGGTTTTGGTTTTGTGCTGGTTTTTTATGTGTGTTTTGGAGAAAAAGTTCTGCTGGGAATCAGGGAAAAGTATGTTTCTAGAACACACCAGTCCAGCACAAAAATTTGAAATATTTAAACCTTTGTGTTGGGACTGGAATGGGCACCTCAACTACCTAAAGTTAGTAAAAAAAATTTCAAGGTCTTTTCTTAGTGATTGTAAAACAAATATTGGAGTCTTGGAAGCTGCTGTGTAGTAGTTGGAGTGAGCTTTTCTACCATCCCTTGTGGTGGCATTTTGTTCTGGGCCCAAAGTGATGTCACCTGCAGTGCTCTGTGTGGGCATCCTCAGCCTTGGTCCTCTTGTCCTTCTCCGCTGAAAATGTCAGGAAGATCTCAACTGGCAGTTTGAAAATTAAACAGATTTGAGCATTGTGCTGAAAAGGCGAAATATGCTGGTTAAATGTGAAAGGGTGTATATTTATCTTCAGGCATCAGCTGTGGCATCTTGTGCTGGTTGTAAGAAAATGTTACCCCCGGCTGGTGCAGTAGGACCCTGCTTCTCAGCATACTCTCCCCATTCTGCTGCTCCTGGCCCAGTATGGGTAAAAAACAGCTTGCTGGAGTTTGAATCACAGAAATTTCAAATTTATGGGACCTCCCAGTTACCCATGGTGTGTCTTTGTAAGTAGTTCCCCCCAGGAAGGAGGGGAGGAGAGGGATGAGGAATGAAAGAAGGGAATGTGGAGCCACAGGTGGCCTCAGCATGTGCTCCTTCTCCTTTTGTGAGCCAAAACTCTTGAGCAGCCCTATAGCTGCTTTGGGGAAGGCCATAAAAGCACTAGAAACTACCCCTCTCACCCCCAGAAATCTCTGTATCTGAAAACATCCATTTCCCTTTTTTTTTGGCGTCGATTGTGGATATAAAAATAGGGACCTGGATCCAAGGAGATCAAACTCCATGTCTGATGGGTGGCTCCACGTAGCCTCAGCACAAACTCTGCTGGTTTTCCCAAACTGCATAACAGGGATAATATTTAACCAGCCCGTGGGGGCGTTAAGTGATTATTGCCTCTGTAGAACCGTGTTTTATTATCACCCCCGTGTCTGTTCCTGGCTGACCTGGGCAATGTGTCCTTGCCTGCTGTGTTGTGTGGCCAGAAAGTGTTGTCAGGTGGCTTCCTCTGTGGCAGGAATTTGGGACAGACTTGGAAGCTGGGCTAGTAGAATATGAGCAAACAAGATGTGCAGTAAGAGAGGTTTTACTCCAGGTTTTGGCTTCGTGTGCACCTTTACTAATCTTTCATGGGGAATAGATGCACTCTGAGGCTGCTGGAAAAATAATAACCCAAAATACTGGATTTTTCTATGATTAGTATGTGGGTAGAATAAGAGAGCAAGGCAACACTGCCTGCCTGAAGGCCACCTCAAAGTCTTTTTCTCTTCTAAACCTGTCCCGTTTCAAACTGCATTTAGAAATTTTAACCCAGACTTGAAATTTTTCACAGCATTACAAATACTCATTCATTTCTCTTCTTTGACTGCTAAACATGTGTCCTGCAAAAGAAATATGCTGAAGGGGAAGGAGAAAATTTCTTTGCAGTTTAATGCTGTCATCACTCCGTAGCTCAGACTCTGTTGTGCTATGAAAACACAGAGTATAAAGATTTCTGCTAACGAATATGAATTTGACTTCTGCATGCAAGTGGTGTTGTTCTTCATGGCGTTTCTTCAGCCTGTTCTGAAGACACTATTCCAAAAATAACTTCAGGTTTAGAGTGCTTTGAAAATTTTAGCTTTCAGGAAAGAAGATAAGAATCAAGTTCTCCCATTTTATAGAAGGTGAAATTGAGGCATGAGAAGCCACAGCTGGCCAAATTATTTTTTTATATATTGTCTAACAACAGAAAAGGGTGTACCTTTGGGAATTAAATTTTTACTCTGTTTGTATAGGAGAAAATATGGATTTACTTGGTTTCCTGCTTAAAACAGGTTCCCCCCTTTTTTTTTGGTGTGGGACTGCTTCAAATTTGGAAATTTATATTTTTTATTTATATGATGTGGATGTGTACTTGGCACTTGTTTAGTAAATTGTATGTGTTGTATTTTCTATAGTTTACTGCAGTCTTTAGTTCTTGTTTTGGATTTTTTAAATGTCTTCAGATATCCAGTTAAAACTTATGTAACTTTACAAACCTGAACAGTTGGTTTAAAGGAAAAGAGAGGGAAAACCCCACCAAAACATTAGTCTATGTCAGGTGGGTTTCCTTTGCCAGCTGTAGTTTATAGGATTATCATCGGATCTTAGCGCTGGGAGGAAAGTTAACCACAAAGACAACAAGCTACAGTGACAAAATGTGTTGTTCCTTTTTTGCAGTGGATGACTTTAATTTCCAAAAGAGAGTCTCAGTTACCTATTTCAGAACGCTTCACTTGGCCCCAGGTATTTCAGGTAGATTAATAGCCTGATGTAACGTGCCCAGTGTGGAGTCAGCGATGCGGTGGTGTTACCTTGGATGCCATAGGTACAAGGTACAAACTTCATATTCCTGTTTTTCTCTTGCTTGCATTCCATCTTCCACCTTTTGGTAAATTTTAAACACACATTGCAGCTCGAGCAAGGTTATTATTGGGTTTGCTTGCAAAAATTAGTGCAAACCAGACACTGAAAAGGGGAATCGGTCATTTTGAAGACTAGATTGAAGCATCAAGGAGTTCTTGGCTGTTCCAAGAATTTTTCTTCTGATTTCTTTTCATAAAATATCCTTTAATCAGACACAAAGCCGGAGTATGACGTATTCTGTTTCTTCACCCATTAATCTTAAATATTTTTGCCACTCCTGTAGCCTTTGTTTGCTTCCTGGCACGTGCTCCCCTGCGGATGGTGATGCAGAAAGGCATCTGAATGGTGGATAATGCCATGAGGATATTTTGCTCACAGAAAAGGAGTGTCTGGAAGTTTCTAGATATTGCCCTCCAACCACAGGCTGGCTTGGTGCACAATAGAGATGTAAGACTATGAAATCTGAATCTGAGAGTGGGTTTGGACCTGAGCCTGTGTGATCCATGCCCAGGGGATGTTATTTCCTGAGGATGTTGCTCTCAGAGAACCCTGTGAGGTGATGAAGGTGGCTTCACCTTACAGGGAAAGTAAGGGGAGGAGAGACTCACATTTTTATGTGGGTTTGGGTAGATAAGTGGTTTCATAACTTAGGCTGGCAACCAAAACCCCTGCATAAAATCTGTCCCTCCGAAGGACCTGAGTGACTTCAGCTGGCGCATGGAATTGCAAACAGAGCGGGCAGTTTGTCTGACCCTGGGCTGGCCAGTTCACTTTCTCTGGCTGTCCCCTCTCTCTCCCCCCTGCCCCTCTGGGCAGCAACTCAACACTGGAAATCACTTTAGAAAGTAACACTCCTAGAAGGATATTTCCATTTAAGTTCATGAGATCAAATGCTGGTTTTGATTACAAAAGAGCAAACCTATTGCCCTCCACGGGGTTGTGTTGATGTAATACAGCCATAAAAGAGCACAATTTGTTTAGCCTAGCAACAATGAAGACTAAGAGGGGTCATGATTGCTCTGTGCTAAAAAAAAAAGGGGGATGTAAACACCAAGAAGGGTTGAGTGGTCTCAGTTAAATGACAATATTGGCATGAGAACAAACGAATATTCAAGAGCCATAAATAAAATCAGCCCCAGATTAAGAGTCCTCAAACGATCTAAATTCCAGAAAAAACTTCCCATGGAAGTTATGGGGTTAACAAAGTTAACTGGTTTTAAGATGAAGCTAAGTAGTTTATGAACAGCATTATAAGATGAGCTTTCCTGGGATAGCAAGGGACAGAGCTCTAACCCAGAACTGAGCAAGATTTCCTGTGTTTCTATAGGCAGAATTTAGCCAATCTGGCCTGCAGGGCTTCCACTTCAGAAGATATGTTTATGTGAGCCCTTTTTGCTGAGCATGACTGAGGATGTCCCAACTGCATTTCCAAAATAAGGTGGTGGATTTCCTTTCTTCAAAGCCTGTCATCCTTCTTGGGTGTAGGTGTGCTGTATTTGATGAACTGAAATAATTTGAGCTTTGCCCCTTTCTCTTGAGAGGCAGATGGGTTATCCTGGTATCTCCCTTTGGCAGGGTTGCCAAGCTCTGGCTGAGGTCAGGCAGCCACTGCTCTCTGTGTGTGGTGGGGGTGACCCCCAGGTTCCTCCGTGTGGGGCTGGGGCACCATGTCCACATTCGTGCCCTGTTGGGGACCTGGGAATAGATTACAGACAGTTTCAACTTTAAATTTCCTTGCTCTCTTGGGGGTGAAATATAATCCTTGCCCTCTCTCCAACACATCCTTTGTGGTTTAATTTAAATGGTGATTTTTACGGTGACATGTGATGTTCATCTGCTAACCTTTTCCCCAATATGTTCAATTTAAAGAAGCATCAAACCTCGGAATGCGCCTCTATCTATAGACACAGAAGCGTGCTATGAGGTAGTTTACCTACTTAGGTTGGTACCTAAGAGCTTGTAAACAAATTCATAAATTTGTCATGATGATTATAGTGTTGGCAAACACAATGGTTGATCATGTTATAAATGTTTATCAACACCCGCACTCACCCACCTGCTAAGAGGTGCTACGCTTTAATGAAATTGTTTGAATATCAAGGCTGGTTGCTAAGATACAATGTTCTTGTTACCAGGGATGTGATGCTTACAGATTTCTGTTATCAAATAATGATTAGAGATGTGCTAACCTCAAGGTGCTCGGTGCAGTGGAAGGCTTACTGAGCCACAAATTAGTAAACTGTCTGCCTGAGCAGACACTTACAGAAGGAGCACATGTGCATCAAACTTACAGAGCTGACATTTTTAAAGAAGACAAGATCTGGCAGTGTAAATGTTCCTATAGATGATGAAAGACTGTCATAGGAAATGTTTACATGATCTGTTGCCTAGCACAATGTCTTCGTGCCATTTTCCCTCCCGACACAGAATAGTGTTGAAATCACCAAGTCAAATAACTGCCTTCCTCTTGCTCGCTAAAATGTCTCTTGCCACTCACCTCTTGAAATTACACATTCACAAATGCTGATTTCTGTTTTCTAAGGGCCACACAAAGATGGAAACAAAGAAGTGTAGGAAAATGGCCAGTACGTGGGTCTGCTGGATAAAAGATGGCATTTTTGGGAACTGCAGTGGATCCCAGGTTGAAAGTTTTGCTGTTGTTAAAACCACAGCTAGATGTTAAAGAAGACAAGCATCAAATATTGATGATGTTTTCTTTTTAATGTAGGTGCTCTGAGGGCTCTGATTTGCTAACGCACTTTGTAATAAGGTATAAATATTGTACTTCATTTTATTCTTTTAGCAAGTGCTTTTCAGTGTTATTAATCATCAAAGAAAATAATGAACAGCACAATATAGGTGATCAAAAGGATTTTGCTCACACTGCTACAGTGCTAAGTAACCTTTAAGTGTAATTGTTGATCTCATTATTGAATTAGGGTTCAAGGTGTGTTTGCAGTCTCTTCATTAGCATGAATTTGAGTTTAAAGCCAGTTCAGCTGAAATTATTTCAATCGTAAGCAGAGTTCATGCTTGCCTGTGAGACTCACTGTATTTTTACATCAGCAGTAATTGTTTGTTTCAGTGTAAAGGGATGTTATTTTCCTGCTCCTGTAAGAATTCTTTTGTAGCTACTCACAAGACACTCTTATTGCTATAAGTAAAAATCTGTTGGCAATTAAATCCAATTCAGTGCAGTTCTAGCAGATAAGTAGACAACTTTAAAAATACAGAATTGCAAAATAAAAAAAAAAAAAATCAGCAGTAACTTACTACGGTTATAATTCATGATATTAAGCTTTACCCTTTGGATGTAAAATTCCTACTTTATAAAATGATACAAGACTGCATCCTACAACAGGCTCTTAACATAACCCATGTTCTACCTACGCTGTGTGGGCTGTTCAGACAAATAATCGCCTTCAGCAGATGCCTTTGTCATAATGAGTGTGATAGTTTAATATTTATGGAAGAACTGCTGATTTTCAATGCCTGCTTTAAAACCCCAAGAATAATTTTTCCAGCTTTAAGGGCTGCATGGAGATGAAATGTTGAGCAGAGTGAATGGGATATAGGAACCTCTCTGTGCCACTTCCCAGTGATGGGAGAGGGTCTCCTGCAGGGGAGAACCTGCTCTATGGTTCTCTCTCCTCCTGCCCTCCCCAGTTTTACATAGGGAGCAGAACTGGGGCTGGTAAAAGAGGCTGATCACCCCCAGTGTAGGTAAAGTTGATGAAGTGATCCAGAATTACTAATTTCTGTTGCTGAAACTGAGGTGGGAGAACCTGAAATCTGGCCTCTATGGGAATGGATTTGCACCAGGGCTTGTGTTCACCTCCTGGGACAGATGATCCCCTTCGCCTGCTCTCCCACCTGTTCCTCTGTTGGTTTTCACTGAGCTTTGGACCTGCATTGAATTTTATGCCTCTGCTATAATATTTCTGACATTTTTACTTTTGTTGTAGCATATATTAGCTATGAAAATATTCTATAAAACTAAGTCCTAAACCTTCCCTTCCTTTCACCACTTGTTATCAGCAAGCTGGGGACTGTAGCTGTGGCCACCATGGAAATGGAGATGTAGTGAAATGCCTTGAAATAACACGAAAACACAGATGCTCACCTGGCCCTTTATGAAAATATAGACACTTTATCTGCTGCAGCTGCCTGTGAGGTGGGAGAAAAGTTGGATTTTTTTCTGCTTTTTTTTCCTTAGGTTTGTTGTAATGAATGATTTACATGGCATTAGATTATGTTGGGATATACTGTGTCAGGTGGCATGACCTGATATAACCCAACTTAATGCAACACATATGTTTAGATTGTATTACATGTGAAGAAAAATTCCCTGAGAAGCTGTCAGGAGCAGGTGATTCCTGCAAATGGAAAATATTTGCACAGTGATATTTTATACGAGTCAAAATTGAAAGGTGTGTAATACTTCAGCATGGATTTAGGGGCCTTAGCCCCGCTGACTTTGCTGGGACTAAAACTTTTTTATATGCCACTGTTCCCTTTGGAAATATGATTTAACAGCTGAAGTTGAGATGGAAATTTTGCAAAAATCTTGCTTTCGTTAGAGCTGATGGAGTTGCAGTTGTGTGAGAGGCTGCAAGTGAGATCCAAATCAATCGACTCGCAGCTAGCAATAAAGCAGGATGTAAGGAATTCACACGAACAAGTCTGGATTATTATTTTCCTTTGAAAATATTGCGTGCTTGATCGCTTCCCCTTTTGGAAATCAACTTGATAGGAATGTGGGCCGAAGTGCAAGGTTTACATTTCACTCCGACATGACTATGTCGAGGTACCCAGCTCTAAATTTGGAGGCTCATATGGATTTTTTTTTCTTTCTTTTTTTTTTCTTTTTTTATTTGGTGTCAGAAATAGGAGCCTAAATTTAGGCTGCGAAGTTCATTTAAGAGTCTAAATATAAGTGTTCTGCTTTTCAAAAGTGCTGAGCACCCTGCAGCTCCCGCAGACTCCATTGAGACTTTGCCTCGGTGTGGGATGCTGCTCCCAAATGCACCCCATCCCGGGGGGAGGCTCCTGGGTGTGGTGTGTGCATCCTGTGTTTGCACAGCACAAAATCCGGCAGTGCCTGAGACCCAAAAGTCAGAAAAAAGCCTGTGTGACCTTAATTGTATACACATGTAGTGGCCTTGTCTGTGTGCACGTTATGGCAGGGTTTGATCACGTCCTCTGCCGCGCTCGCCAGGGTGAATGTTTGGGAGTGAGACGTGAGCGAGGCAGGGGTTACAGCCAGACAGATGTTTCTGTGAGGACGGAGAAACAAAAAGTCTGTGGTTTGAGAAGCCAAACATTGACACTCTGAGCTCGTTCATGTGGGCTTTTCTGTGGACAAGCTGGGTTTAAAACCAAAGCATTATCACACTTCCCTTGCAGGGTTTTTTTTACCTGTCGCCTGGTTGCTGTTGCATCTATGTTGGGGATAGATTCTACTCTACTTCTGTTTCTCCTCTACCCAGAGCCTTCTCCATCCTGTCTGGTGCCCAGAATTTCACCTCGTCTTGATCGGATTTTCTTCTCCTACCTTTATCCTGTTTTAGCAGATTCATAGTTTCCTTTTATCCAGATTTCCCCTTCACCCCGCTTTTATTTAATTTCTGTCTGAAAAGCACAGACGGTTGAAATTTGTGTTTGCTCTGGGTCCGCAGCCCTAAATCCAGGAGCAGCATTTGCAGGTGATAAATTCTTTTACTCCTGTAGCCCTAAGCTCAGCACAAAACTCTCCCCTGCTGTGTAAATGGCTTTAGAAAACCCTGAGTAGGGATAGGTTTTGCTTGTGAGAAAATACATTTCAACTTTGAGAAGTTTAAAAAAAAAAATGTAAATAAGAACAACCTGAGAGATAAATAAGAACAACCTGGCCAAAGGTAAATGGGTGATCCTGGACAAGAGCTACCCCTGTTTCTGCTGAATCCCAAGTTCCTACTTGGAACAGTGGTAGGATCTTTGGCAAGAATAAGCCTCGCTGTTATTCTGGGCAAGGCAATGCATTTCCTCTCCCCAGTCCTCATCAAAGAAATGCCTCAACTTTTTTTGAGCTGAAGTGTCTCCAAAGCATCTGTCTCTCAAACAGATACCTGGCATAGCACTGCCAGCTCAAACAGTTAAAATTGGCTAGACAAAAAGTGACTGAAATCCATGTCTATTAGTAAGAGGAGTTTTCAGGCAAACGATTATATGTGTTGCTGCCGCTGCCAGTAACGCTGATATTTACTTTTGTATTATGCACAAACCTTTAAACAGGATCATCCTCGTTACAACACATCATCAGGGGCTACTCTGCACTGAGCATATGGCAGGGCTGGAGCTTGGAGAAGTGGGTAGTAGCTGGTAAATGCTGACAGTTGAGAACAGACCATTGTCACTACTCTGAGCGTGTTTGCAGTCAGGGTGCAGAGGCAGCAGTTACCTGCTTTTGAAGGCTCCAGCTTCTCCAGAAAGGATGGGAGCAGATGTCAGGAGCCTCGGATTTGGATCCGATAAGGACTTGGATCAAAATATCAAACAAAAATATTTTAGGGAAAGTTTCTGGGAGGAAGTGAGCTATATGGGGAGCATGGCTTGCCAGGCTTTTTAAAAATAAAACGTTCTCACTCTGTGTTTAGCTCTCCCACAGTTTGAAACACTTGCGGTGATCGAGCCTAGCAGCCCTTGTCAGTCTACAGTACATCATCCCCCTTCGGTTGGCTGGGAACATCTCTCCTGTAAGGGCAAAATAAAGCTGCTCATTTTGCACACATGCTTTTAAAACTATAGGCAAGGAATACCTAAATATAAAACAAGGGCACCTTGGACTGAATGCTTTCTGACTGGGGCTGTTATCGCCCTTGCCCCTTGCAGTCGCACATCTGCTTCTCCTGCCTCTTCTTAAACGCACCTGTGGCTTGCTGACAATCACAGAATGGTTTGAGTTGGAGGAGACCTTAAAAATCCTCAGGTTCCAACCCCTGGCCCTGGGCAGGCACAGGGACAAGGCACTGCACGGTGTGTGTGAGCTGCTCAGGAGCAGTGACCACTGTCACACCTCCATCACTCTGTGCTCAGGGGCAAGTTCCTTCAACTGAACACCAAACCACAGCACCCTACCTACAGAGGCAGCAGGAATGATCTGGTGCATGGGTGGAGGAGAGAGGGGCCTTCTGCTGCCCTCACAGGCCAATTCATTAGCCTTAGTCCTTTGTTTGCAGAGGGGATACAAGATTTGGGGGTCAGTGAGGGCTCTCCGTTTCTTCTGTGAGTTTTCCTTGAAGAGCTGAATAAGCAAATCACCTCGTGGTAATTGTGGTAGCGTGTCCAGGAGAGAGATTTTTTTGGTGTCTTTTTAAAATTGCTGTTCAGATGATACCTAAAAATATCCATTGCCGACTGGCTTTCTGAACTGTTCTTTTTGTTGGCACTCTGAAAAAAGTAAAATTAATTGATTAAAAATAAGCACATTAGTAACTGCCTCCAAACTGAGAAACAGGCAGTTTTTCCTGGTATTTTTTTGACTTGAAACTGCCTGGATTGGGAAGACAGGATGCTTTTCAATGCATAGATTATGAAAAAGAAGGAGATTAGCAGACCTTCATCGAAGAACCATGAGTTATGTTAATCCATGAGGCTCTTTATGGTAATTACAAACTAAATCAAACGACACAACTGTTGAAATGTGCTGTGGAATTTTTTTGCCAATTAACAATCAGAAACAGTAATGTTGATGTTCCTATGATAAGTCATAATATGTCAGTTTGCAAAAGCATGCAAAGTAAGTTTGCTGTTTCGTGGCAAGCTTTTCTTTTGTTGCTTGGTAATGAATTGTAATGTAGCTGCTTCCCATTTACCGTGAAGAGGTAACCATCAACACTTGCTGGGCTTCGGGGCCTTCTCGGGGTGAAGAGAGTGCTGTTTTGGCTATAAATATTGTGCTCAGCCTGTGACAACATTATAGAAAGGTTTATTCACCAAAATAAAACGCAAAATCTACCTAGCTGATGTCCCTTCATATACCAATATTTGAACGTTGCCTCCCAAATTAAGATGCAACGTGGTTTATTGAGGCAGGTGACTTCACTCTTTATAATATCATTACACCCAAACACGGAACCATCTCAAACAGCAGCCCCCATAAAATATTTTTTTAGGGGTACGTTTTATAGGGAACAACGGAGACGGAATGAGCATATTGCAGAGCATTGTTTTGTACACTAATTATCTACATCAGTGGCTGTGCAGAGCGGCTCGGAGCGCCGTACCTGCTGTGCCGAACAACTCACTCGCAGTCATGGAGTGTATGCTTCCTGTGGGCACCTGCCCGCTCCGTGCAGAGCATCACATTGAGTGGTGTCACGTTGTGTCACATCACAGATGAGACGTGACCCAGTGTAACCTGACACAGAGCAGCGCTGGCACTGCCGCGGATCAAAAACCCGGCGGAACCGCGCGGTTTTTTGTCAAGGGCAGCGAAACGCAGGCTGGCTCCCCCTGAACCTGCAGGTTCACCCATTAGCCCGGCTCTGTGTAGGTAGTTTGGCATTTCTCTCTGGGATATAAATGCAGGAATTTCTCTGCTTGTGCTTATTTATGATACTTGTCGTTTGGGAAACAATCTTCCTACTTCTTAATCTAAATTGAACGGTGGTGAGCGCGCCAATAAAACACGTCATGACAAACAAAGGAAATTCTCCCCGTATTAATAATAAAATCTTTAAGATTTATCAGTCTCTCCCTCTTTCTTCCCTTTGTGTGATGCACTCTAAAGCAACTGCTACATTTATAGATGTCTGATAAAATTTTAATAGAAGAACCCATTACCTTTGAATCTGGAGTAAAGAGACTATATCAAAACCAGGAGTGTTGAGCCTGAGCTAAATATAACTTGCTAACTGGGAGTAGCGGCCCGTGAGCTTTATAACACTGACGGATTTACTTTACATTGCTACAAGCCATGGGACAGTGAATATTGCAGCAGGTGAGGTGCCATAAAACAAGAGCAAGAGATATTCCTGCTACTGAGCACTGGGATGTTGGTTGGACTCTATTTTGGAGGTTTTGCCCAACCTTAATGATTCTCTGAGGAGGCTGTATGACACCCACCATTGAGGAGAACTCCATGAAACTAAGAGTTTGGAGTTTTTCTCCTTGATTTTGGGGGGCACTGAGGTCTAAAGAATGTTTGTGTTCTTGCCAGAAATGGGGTTTGCTATTTATTAAGATGAGCTTTGAAGCAAGACCTCAATACAGGCTTTAACAGCCAAATCCAGAATTATTTGGGGCAAAAAGTGCTGCTACCTTGTACACCATGGGGGCTTTTCAGGAGCTGTTTGCCTTCCAACATCCGACTCTGACTTGTAGATGCTCTGCTTACCTGGCATTTAATGCCTGCATAATCATCTTTTTAAGGGAAGACTTCAAATTTTATGGAAATGTTGAAATAAATTTTCACTTTTAAAATTTTATTTTATATACTTAGTGGTATTTTGGGCAATTTTTTTTTCCCTTAACACTTAAATCTTTAGCAGAATTTTTTAACACTTCTGACACATTACTAAATGAAAATTGATGATTTTAAATACACACACACACACATATATATATACATGCATATATATATATGTGTGCCATAAAATATGACTTTTTCTGTGTCATTTAGAGAAGAATCACTTTTTCCATGGCAGGAGGAGCTGCAGTTCAGGATGGCTTTTAGCTGTTTGCTGCTGATTACTGATAAGCTGGTAGAAAAGGGCATTTTTAGGACTAGGAACTTGCACTGTCTCATTTATCCTGTAATGCATGAGATAAAAAATAAAACTATACTATTTGCTACCAATTTTTTTTCTCTTTAACTTGAAATGTGCTATTTTCTGAGTGTTGTATTAGCAAAAAATCCAGATACTCCTCTGACAGGACAGAGTTTAAAGGCTGGGTGAAAACATGAAGTCAAATGAGGGTCTTATCTGAATCCCCATCTGAGATGGGAGGGTTTATTACTGAGCTAATACCCAGTGTTGTAACTAAAGTTGCACGAGCAGCAGGCTTCAGACAGAAGCTGATGACCTCTATTATGACACATCCACTTTAGAACCAGATGAAATGTAGTAAAATGTATTTAAAAATATTTCAGAAACATATGTAGCTGCCAGAGTCTGAAGTCCTGAATGCATATAGCCTCTATTTCTCCACCAAAAGATGAAGATGGTAAATACAGTAACATCCTTTCTCTCCCTGAGCTGAGCTGAATTTAAACTGTGAGCTTCATTTCCACAATTCAGTGTCCAATATGCAATCTGATCACACCTCCACTTTTGTGAGTTGTAGCCATGGCCTTAAATTAAATTACGAACCCTACATTGGGCTGACATAAATCTGATTTTGGGCTGAACTTGAAGTGTTTGAAATACCAAATCACTACTCCCTGATCCCTAATGAGAAGTAATCAAAGAATTTAACCAGCAGTACAAACACTTACACATCACTACAGATGTAGCCAAATTGACTCAAAGTACTCTTTTTCTCTATGAAAAAATTGTGTGCAAATATACCTTACTGACACTGGCTATTCCAGCAGAATCACTAAAGAGGAGGAAAAAAGCTCTTCTGCTTTAATTCTCAAAAAAAGAATCCTGATAATTTTTTTTCTCTCTTCCCTTCTAGAAGTCTGTTTTTCACTGTTCTACCCTGTGCCACATAAATAATAAAATGCAATAAGAAATTACCCAACCTGCCTGGATGTGACATGGACAGTTGCTAACCTGGTGCCTGTGCTATGATCTGGACACCCATAAATTGGCTGGGGTGCCTTTCTCCTGTCTCTTTCCAAGAAAAGCCCTGGCTTGGCAGCTCACCTCCCCAAACAATCCTGATTTATTTGACTGCCAAACTTCCATGTTGTCTCCTTGCATTTTCCACAGCAGCTCAAAATCTCAATGCAGTGGGGCAATTAGGATATTATATAGCCATGTATATGATGGTACTGACATGGAGTAAAAAAGAGAACTAAAAATCAATAGTGTTTGTATCCTTCTGAGGAGAAGCAGCAATAAAGCTTGCCCTGGTGGGAATGTGAAAAGGTACGTCCTGAATTTTAGCCTTAAGGTGATGCAAAGCAAAGGAAGCTGTCTTCTCTAATGAATTGAAGCCCTTGCCTTCTGACCCCATGAAGAAGAGGAGTTTTTTCCTTTTCTTTGTTGGTTTTTTTGTTTTTTTTTCCCTCTCTGCCTGTTTGGGGAGTGTAGACGTCAGTAAAAAACCAGTTGTTACTAGTGTTACTCTAGTCAATTTATTATTATTATTTTTTTCTAATTCCCAAGCAAAGGGTGGATCATGCCAGCTGCTCTGGTAACTGTAGAGTGGGATTTAGGATACTTAAATGAGGCGACCAGACTTTAAGTCATTCTATGACTGCTGGAGAAGTAATTTTACACCTGATATTTAAGATAATCTGTCTACATCATGCATGTCATCTTTCTCCAGTGTGTATTTTACTGCCCAGGAAAGCTCATGTTCCTGTGTCAGGAAAGTGCTGTGAGTTATATTTTGTCTGATACACCTTTTTAAATTGTACAGTTAAGTTCAGAAGGGGATCATGGGTGATATGAGCAGCACTTCAGGTGCTGACTGATGCTCTTAAGGTCTCCTATAAAAAATTGTGCTGGTAAAGCTACACCTGCTGCCAAAAACCAGGCCATGCAAACTCAGTACATGATCCCAGGAAGAAATACTTCCCTGGGAGGGTGATGAGACTCCAGAGAAGCTGTTGATTCTCCATCCCTGGAAGTGTTCAAGGTCAGGTTGGCCAGGGCTTGGAGCAATGTGGTCTAGTGGAAGGTGTCCCTGCCCATGGCTAGGGGTTGAATTGGATAAATTTTAAGGTCCCTTCCACCCAAACCATTCTGTGGTCCAGTTGTAAGTATTCCATGAATGCAATATACATCTAAGGGAGCTTGTAATAACTTCTGAAGTAAAGATGATGGTGATGATTTCTTATTTTATTTTATATGCAAGGACACAGACTACCATCTATTAAAACATCCATTAAGAATCAGGTCAGTGCATGAAAGCTGTTAAATGTGGACTTGGTGTCTGGCTGCAGGGTATTCCACAGATGAGCAATGGTCAGACCATTGTTTTTATCAAGGAGATTTATTTTTGTCTCTGCTATTAAGTAGAAAGTTGCAGTGGCCAGTGTTGAATTTCAGAATTTACATCATGAATCAGTAATTTTATGCCCCTCTTTGTAGGAAAGATGTGTCTGACACACCTTGATGGTTGTTTCTCTGGTTGTTTTCTATGGATTTATATTTTCTCTTTGGCTATTTGGCTCTAAGTTGGTAGAGAATCATTCTACAATTATAGATCCTGTGATTCAGGAGTTAAATTTACAGTCTGCAGCCTAGTGAATCACAGGTTCTTGATGTACACGTATCTTTCCCTGTGCACTTGCAAAATCTGAAGTCATGAGGCTCCAAAGGAAAACTTCAGAGAAAAAAAAGTTTCTGTTCCTTCTTTCTAAATGTCCTGGATGCTGCCATCCAACTTCCCTTGAAATGGACCTCATGGTCTTGTATTTTGGTGTGGCTGCTTTGTAACAGCCTTGTTTTTGCAGAGAGTCAGCACTTGTGACTTGCAAGATGTGCACAGGGGTTTGGAAGAAAGAGCTCTCTGCGCTGTGTTGGGAGAGTTGTGGAAAATGTGTTCCCCACTAAGGTGTCAGACCCCAGGACAGGGCATCCAGATCCTTTCATCATCATCTTTCTGAGGACTTCCAGCAAGGAACATGCTTAGGTCCTTGATAATAACTAGATATCTAAAAATACAGGTACAAGCCAGGTGGGATTTTTGTGTTTTCACTGGTTTTGGCTGTAGAAAACACTTGATCTTAAGTGTCCATCTGGGATTTACCCTTTGAAATCCAAAACTTGGACCTAGGTTCTACATTCTGCTGCCACCTAACCTTTGGATAGACCTTAAACTCCTTAGATACGAAGTGTGTGTTGATAAACTGTAAGTGCTTCTGAGAACTCCAGAATTGCTCAAGCTCAGCAGGCAACACCAGGCAGAGCTTCCCCTGCCTCCCTCCGTCGTGTCAGCCAGTCCAGACTTCTTGGAAACCATGAGTAGGGTGAAGGGAAGCAGATGGAGGAGTGCAGGGAAGTCCAATCCCTTCCTTCTGAAGCCCTTCCCTCTCTGGTGTGGTGGCTCCACGGGGAAGGACGTGCCTGCAAACCCGTAGGTTTGGAAAACCTTGTGAAAGCCCAGCGTCCATAAAGAAGGGAAACCTATTTCTGCCCTGAGCCATGCCTTAGTTGAATATTTGTAGGAACCCACACAGGGTGTTTAGTGCACGCTGTGCAGAGACAGCAGCACTCGAGGCACCAGCTCCTGTCTCTCCATTGGGAAGCAGCTGCTATTACCTTTTCTAAAACAAAGGGTCTGATGCATTTGCAGACAGAATTTGTGAAGATATAAAAGTGAGATCTGTCTGATGTCAGCTTTCACAATTGCAGCTCTCGGTGTCGCCTGACCTCCTGAAGACCCATTTTTTTCCACACGTTTCCTCTTATTTACAGTAGTGTGCTGACACTTAGGTGGGAATGGAGACCTAGGGAAAGGAAGTGGAGGTTACATTGACAAAAAAAGTCATAAGAAATTTGGCTCCATAAGTTTAAGCTTTTCCTGGTGCGTTTTGGTTTTGGGTTTTTTTTTTCACAACCCTTCCTTTGCTAAGATGAAGTGACAATACCTCAAATGACAAGATAATTAGGGAATGGGGAATTGCAGGAACATGAGGCAGTCAAGTTCATGTCATGTACTTTCTTTTGATTCCAGTGGAAGTATAAGCTCACCTATATGTGAAATTAATTTGGTAGCTCTGGACAAGTGTCCCTTGCAGAGCAATGCCACATCACAAAATGTTTGGCTGCTGCAGATTGTTAGTGAGAGGTGAAGGAATGAAGAGCATTTTCATAGAGCCCAATGAGTATAAAATTATATAGAAAATTTTCTGCTATTGTAGTCTGCTCTGGGCACACATAGGGAGATTTTTTTCTTTAATGTTCAAGGTAAGTTTCTTGATTAACAAGGAAACTCACTTAAATTAAGAGAGCTGGGGGGAGGAAGAGAAAAGATGAAAATGAGGAAGTTCTTAGTACAGTACAAGAGAAAAAAAAGTATTAACGATAATTGAAACTCACCTCCGTGAGGGCAATGAATCATCAGAAACAGCCTGTGGAAAACAAGGTTGTGCAACCTTGACCAGTGTGTGTCACTGACTGGTGGAATTTTTAGAAGACCAGCAGTTTGGGCTCATCGCTGTGGTTCGTGATTGCACACACCTGTTCAGCTCGGAGGTTTTGCAACCAAATTAAAAAAAAAAGGAAGCTGAACTTGCTGCTTCTCCTGAGCAGTGCAAAAAAGCAGAAAACCACAGCTGTTCTAGCTGTTAACAGATATCAGCAGAGCACCTCCTGTTACATAATTGAGGATAACGTTTTTGAAGCATATGGGCTGAAGGTATTGTAAACTCATTAAAGCTTGAGGTGGGAAACATTCTAGCACATTTCTAGGTTTGATAACTTTAACAAATGTTTACAATTAAAGCTCCTATAGGCAATTTATTAAATAATAAATGAAGGGAAAGCTTGAAAAAGAAGTAGAAAGTCAAGAATTTCTGTGCAGTGACACGTGAGTTGCAAGTGTAATGGTGCAAGATTGCTGCCCATTGATCTGATAACTGGTCACTTTGGGTGGTTTGAGATGCAGGATGCAGTTTTACTGTCTGGTATGTAATCTGAGAGAAATACAGTTTTCAGGCACTCTCGAGATGTGTTTTTCTGGAGTTACTACCTGCTGTTTGCCAACTTGCAGCATCTGATTAAAGAAAGCCGTGGAAAATTAGATGGTTACAAAGTGGATCCTGACAGCCTCTGTAGTTCTGTGGATCTGATCGTTAAGAGGAAGGAGGACAGAGGTGGTTCTTGCTGTAATTGCACTTGCACTAACAGTGCACAGATGGATTTGGCCCATTTCTGAAAGCCTCTTTGTCAAGAAAAATTAAGTAATGTGACAACACTCAGAGGCTTAACACATGGGCTGTAGTGAGCATAGGTGGTTAAGGGCTGGAAACAGCAACAGATTTTGGGGATGCAGCTGCTGGGAATGTGGTTTCTGATGTTCTACAGCCATTCTTATTGATTCAGGAGGCTCCAATGATAGTGGGCTGTGAATCTCTGGCTATGGGTCAAATCCAAGTCAAGTCAGCGAATGACTCTGGGCAGTGTGCAGCAGCCTAGAGATTGGGAAATAGTCAGCCCATGAGTTTTCTTACCGGTGAAGCTCTACCAGCTAAAACCAAAGAACGTGGTCTTGGTTTCTGCAGGAGTGATGAGGTTTTCCAAGCCATAGCAACTTCTGGTATCATTTTTACTGTCCTAATGCACAATCGTAAGTGATCAAGCGTTTACAGGGAAGTAGATAATACCCTGCAGTTTTCAGGGAATGTTGTCTCTCCAGAGGAGGCTGAAGGCAAAGTTTCATCTGCTCTGTGTCCTCACAGATCCATTCCTAGGGTGGTCCTACAGGGCCTTGGTACCACGTGGGGCAGAGAAGAAATGTGACTAAGCCAACAGAGTGCCCTGTGATGGGTTAATGCAAATCCAAGTCTATCTGTTACCCCGTGCCCTACTCTCCTCCCATGACACCACACAGTGCTTAGAATCCATTGTCCTGGTTTGCTTTCAATGGCAGAGGAAATTGAATTTGTTTAATCTGTATTTCATTTGGTTGGCATCAAAGTGACAAGAGGGCTATTGGCTGGTACAATACACGTTATATGAAAAACATGTTCTTGATGATTTATTATTGAGGAACAAGATTTTCTTTTATGACTAAGGCTTGGCTTAAGGCTTGGCTTGTTGCTGGCTGGCTGGCGTGTTCCCACAGCATGAGATGTGAGGCTGTCCTAAAGAACCATTATCTGGGCCTCTTAAATAAAACACATGCTTGTTAATGAACATCATGATGATTTTGCAGCTATAGCTCTGAAAATTGTAACTTAAAGAGCAGGCATAAAAAAAAAGAGACACAAGTGTAGTATCTGACATCCTCTCATAACTGATCCAAATTTTGCTGAGCCTGGAATTTCATCCTTGTTGTTCTGAGGAATGCCAGAGCAGGACCTGACCCTCAGGTTCAGCCTACTTGCTTCTACAGGTGATACAGAGGGCGTGGGATGTTTTCTGTTAAATTTGGACTATGTAAAACTCAGCTATATTTATCCAATAACACATGGAAGCTGGAGACCTACTTTCCATCTCTCTGGGTTTTTGCCCAATCCTTAACATGATTAACAAATTTTTTTTTAATACAATCGGATGCTCCTTAGGAACAGGAATGAGTTTGAAGGCTCTCCATACTGGAGAACTAATGTGAAGATATCTATTTATTTTTCCTTTTTTTCCTCCCCCTACTTTGCTTACAGTTAAGATTTTAAAATTGCACATTGCATGTTGCTGCTCTTCAAACTATTTGGGAAGTATTGTGTTTTGGAGAAAGAAATGGGAAGTTTTTGGCTTGGTTAGGGACTTACTAATTATTCAACTTGCTTACTTTGAGGAAATACCCATTTCACTCTAAATGCACCAAATATTTGAACTGGGTTCAAGCTATTCATCAGGGTTTTTTCTCTGCATGAATTTCAGATCTCGAACTTCAGTGCAATTAGAGGTTAACCTGATCCTTTTGTTTTAATACCAATCCAAAGCAACACAGCACAGCTCTTTGCAAGGCCAGTAGAAAAAACACAATGCAAATAATATTCTGACTGCTTTGGTAAATCTCTGGTATTCATAACAATTGAGTACATCAAGTTCATATGTGGCACTAATTATACTGCAGCATTATGGATCAAGAACAGCTGAAAAGGAAGGATTTGCTGGGGTGATAGATAATCTATGGAATATTTGTGAAAAATTGGCCACGTGTGCCTGGAGTTTTGCACATCATCTGATCTCTGGTCTGATTAAAGCTGCAGGAACAGATTTCCTGGAGAAGATCTTTATGGAGTTGATTTGATTGGCCATGCTCTTTAGAACCATGTTCCCCAATTTTTCTTGTTCCCAAATTCTAGGTGCTGTAGGGGTTGTTTGCATTTTATTTCAGCTTGTTTTGTTTACCCACAGGGTGTGGTGGGGGATGTCAAACATTCTTTGTTTTGTTGCAGCTTGATGTGAATTGCTTTAATCAAGGTGTCTTCCTTACATGCTATATTCCCATCAACACGGGTAACTCTAGGACACAAATTTATTCTGGAAGAGAGTAATAAAAATGAATGTTGTCAGTGTCTGTGGAAAATGAGCACTGGATCTCCAGCTAATCAGGTTATTTCAGGCTAGTTAAGCATATTTCTGATTCCAAATTTGTTTGCATTCGTTAATGTATTTCAGTCTAAGATGCTCTGTGTGATGCTTTCATGATGTTAGAGAGTTTTGGAATGGGATATTTGACCTGTTCTGCAAAGAATGCATCTGTTCACTAAATCAAATTAGAAAATGCTTAATTTGTAATTTTTACTATACCAAGACATCAAGGAAAGGAGAGAGTTTTATGGGCAATGGAAAAACTATTAAAATTTTTAGCCTTATGTAAATATGTAGAATAACTTTGCATGGAGTTTTTTATTAGTGAAATAGTCCTCCCTTCATTAAAACTCTTCACTAGAAAGGCAGAGGGCAAAATTGGCTAGGCATTTTAATTATCCCAGGTTTTCCGTGCAAGCTCTCATCTTGTGGTGTGGGTGTTTTCTTTAATAACCTCCCAAATACCTGTAAGGTTTGAAAGCAGTGAAACTCCCTGTAGGGTTACAGAAATCCATTCCAGCCTCACCTTTGGAAGTGAAAGGTCAGTGCAAAAACATTGACTTTTCATGCATGCCGTAACTGAGACTTTTACCTCATCGTTTCTGTTTCTTGCCTTGGAACCAACTCATCCACTTGATTTCCAGAGCACTCCTGCATAAGTGAGGGGCACTCAGGTAAAATATTTATTATTATAGATTGCCCCAGTGAGGTATAGTCACAACAGTTTGAAACTGTGCATGTCACTTTTCCAGCAAATCTAAGGGCAGAGAGGAATTAATCATTTTGGAAAATTAAATTGCAAATATCAGCTATTCACAATAAAGAAAAGCCTAGCCCTTATTTTTCAGGTACTTTTTTTTTTTCCAGGCTATAAATTGGATCAACTGTGTTTGTTTTCTTGAAGAATAATTCAAACGCTTTGTTGAAAGATACAGCTTAATAGTGAAATACTGGAAATTCCTGAAAATTCAGGGCTGTGGGAGAGTTGCTGCCCGTTATTTGGCTAATCTGGGCACACTGTCACACTGTTCTTTTAATAGGTGTGTTTGTGAAACCAGAATAAGGCTTGCGTGATCACTGGTGATGATATATGATACCCAGTTTCACAGCAAACTGTGACAGTAAGGGACTGAAACAATTTTTTCCTAAGTTATACTGAGATTCTCACGAATCATCCTTTTGTCTGTCCCCAAAACGTGGGTGCCACTGCCTCGGTGCCGAACACTGCTGCGACTGTGTAGTCTCTGTTTCTCTATGAGAAGACAGAAACCATCTGGTCTGAAACACAACCCCCTTTGAAAATACATATCCCATTATGTTAGCACTGAAACAGCCTGAGCAGCTCTGCCTCTGAAGAGGAGATAGTGTCTTAACATGTAGAAAACTTTTTTTTTAAATCTCTTTCTTTATTTTTTCTTCTTTTACTGGGGGTATGGGGAGAAATGCCAAGAATATTCTTAATAATTATGATTTTTATCCTGAATCTGTCTGGCCAAAGAAATTGCTCTCACAGAGACTATGCTCACAGGATGACTTATTCCCTTGTCTTGGGGTGTGGTGGGTCCCTGGCCATGCCCTGGGGACTGTGGTTCTGTGTGCTGGGGGATAACACAATCCTTTTCCAGTTTCCAGCATGGCCCCTTTGTCCTCTTGTCAGTGCCAGGCAGCCCAGGCACACGAGGGCAGCAGGCTGAGTGGCTTCAGGCCACCTGTACACTCTTCCCCTTTCCCTCCATCCTCCTTCCCCTGTAGCTCATGAGGTCCTCGTTGCTCATGTCCCTTTGGAGGCAAAAATCAGAAAAGCCATTGTGCTGCAAGGGACCTGGCCTGGGCACCTTCCTCAGCCCCGTGTTTTGAGAGAAGGTCAAACAGGCAACTAATCTGATTTGGTCTCTATTCAGCACTCACAACTCCTTCTGCAAGGAGAGG
This sequence comes from Monarcha castaneiventris obscurior, assembly GCA_026261815.1. Classification (NCBI taxonomy): domain Eukaryota; kingdom Metazoa; phylum Chordata; class Aves; order Passeriformes; family Monarchidae; genus Monarcha; species Monarcha castaneiventris. Next base: position 19,381,417 of record JAMPIT010000467.1, read on the forward strand.
AGGGGGTGAGGCGGGTGGATGGTGGAGGGGGAAGTTCCACAGACCCCCTGTGATGCTGCAGCAAACCTGGTGCTCTCTGGCTGGGAAATGTTCACTTCTGATTTACAGCCACGAGGACAGAATTAGATTTACTTTTTTCCCCTGCTTCTATTTTTCCTGACTGGTATTCATAGGACTAGCAAGTTATGGTGGTTTAAAAAAAAAAAAATTAAAAACCCCCTTAAGTTCTATAACTGCCCTTTAGAAAGATAGAGACACAAATGGCTGTACAAAGGTTGCTAAATGCAAATTTAGTGTTATAATTAGGCCTTCACTATTGTTTTCCACTTTTAAAAAAGCTTAGGGTTTTGGGGTTTTTTTACACTTATTTGCCTTTTTTCTCCAAAGGTGCAGGTTTTGCTTAGCTTCCGCAATAAGCCTTCTGATGAGAGCAGATTTGTGAGTTTGGTTCGATAAATTGGTTGCTGTACTGCTTTGGGAAGCTGATGTTCTCAGCTGTGCAGAGCTTTAAAAAAAACCCTCACAACCCAACAAGCACAACTCCTCAAACCCCTCATTTTGAGCCCTTCATTTGGTTATGACAGGCAGCACTCGTGGTTCTTCCCTCCGAGGATGTGAGGTGCAGGCAGCCAGGAACGTATACGAGGTAACCATTACGTTTAAGTCAACACAAGAACATGCCAGGAATGTTGCTGATGCTTTAAGAATGTACCTAATTAATTTAAAAGTAGCTCTGCGGGTATTATTCTCTAACCTAACCCTGAAAGCAACTTCTATTTTCTTTTTAAAGGAGGTAAAAACAAAGCAGAGCTGCTCTGTTTAGGTGGGAGAGCTGCCTGATTTTCAGGGCAGGTAAGGTAGATTAATAACAGGCCACTCATAAGAAGGTTTCAGATCTCACTGTCAGAGGGTAATAATTAATGATCAAATGTTAATGGAGATGCTGGGCTGTTGATGCCATTAATTCAGCTCAGTGGAGCCAGTCCTGCCCAGGACCTGCCACAGCTGTCACTGCATTCGCTTAATTATTCCAGGGCCTTCAGGCTCTTTTTCCCTTTCTCCTGCTAACTGCAGGACAGTATGTTTCCACTGAAGCAGAATTATGAAGAACGCCCCGATTCCCAGGCACTGCCTGGCCGGCTCCACACGCAGACCTACAGGCAACAAAGACAACCACAAAGTTAAACAAATAACCTCTCTCTGCACCTCCACAAAGTCACTTTTTTTTTTTTTTTTATTCCCAGAAAGAATAAAAAAACAGCTGGGAAGAGCTCTGGATGGGAGGGCTGGGGGTGCCTCAGCATCATGGCCTGGGTCCATCATTGCTATCATGGATGCTTTGCTGGCCTCGGGGTTTGGAAGTGCTGGTCCTTTACTGGCAGTTCATTTATGGAATTCTACACACTAGTAAGGACTTCCTACCAGCTTAGACCAGCTAGTAAACTTGTAGTTCTGACCAGTTTAGAATTCCTACCTGCTGGTAGGCATCTTAGATATTCCCAAAGACTGTTATAATGAAGCATCAACTAGTTCTTGGCTGAAGGTAAATGTTAAATGGGGCAAGACTAACTAAATTCCAGTGAAGTCCCAAAATCTGGAGAGTAGTAATCCTTAGAGCAGCAGTCCAGGGCCGAGGACTTGGACTAGGGATGAAAAGTTTGTTGGTTAAAAGGATATTTTTGTCGGACATGAGAATGGAGAAATGGGAGTTTTCAGTGTTTAGCTCTGTACAGTCCTGCTAAAACACGAGAAAAATCCTAATCCAATCTTTCAAGAAAATTTTCAAACTTTCTTTTTAATGTCTTGCCTCTTTTTCTGATGCAAAACCCTCTGATATTTCTCTCCATTCTTAAAGGGCATGCTAATTATTTTAATTGCCCTGCCTGTGCCACCTCCCTAAAAAAAAAAAAAACCAAAACAAAATAAAATCCCCACAAACCCACCAAAAAGGCAGAAAGATTTTTTCATTTAATTTCCAGTTCTGAGGAGTGCTGCATTTTAAAACCAGTCCAGTGTGTCTTGAGCTGCAAGGCTGGAATGCTTCTTGACTCGCTTCCAAACTGAAGTGCTTAAAAAAATGTGAAGCACTACAACAATTTTAAATCACTCTATACACTGCACATGGTGATTTAAAATAATTGAAGCTCTTCAAATTTTTATATGCCCTTGAATTTGGAAGTGATCAAGGTTCTGAGCATGTGCAATACACAGTGATTTAAAATTATTAGAGCTCTTCAAATTTATCATAAGTGTTTCAGCTTGAAAGTGATAGGGAATCTGGACTTCAGCGGTGTAAAGTGATTTAAAATTATCAGAGCACTACAGATGTTTTATAGGTACTTTAATTTGGAACTGATCTCAGTTCTGGACTATACCAATGTATGGCATATTACTTTTAAAATCACTGAAGCCGTTTCATATTTTTCCAAACTGGTTTCCTTAAAGTCAAACATCTTTGATAATTTTAAAATACATTATGTTGCAAGTGGCACCCTTTTAACAGAATATTTTACACTCTGTAATGGTAGCAGGAGTGATTGCATTTGGGCTGCAATTTGCCTCTGTGACTTTTTATCAAGGTTCACACATGGATGCTTGTGGCTTCACCTTGCCAAAAGAGCTGCTGTGGAAGTGATGCAAACCTGGCGTTGGGGATCCACACAGAACTTGTGCCCACAACCTAGAGAACACAGGTTCTGTCCACTTGTGCATAAATTAGGTAACAGCAAGTGCAAATGGGTTTTTAACCATGTAATTACCCAGTTTGGGGGTGTAAATACCCACCTGCTGCTGATTTTACTGGGGTGATTCTGCTGTGTGTCTTGGTGATTTCTTCTTGAATGTCTTAGGAGGCTTAGGAAAAGAGGATAAAATAGTCTGAAATCTGAAATACGGAGAAAGGACCTTCTCTGAAGAATTATGGCTGAATTCACAGAATCATAAAATCATAGAATGGTTCAGGTTAGAAGGAACCCTAAAGATCTGCTTGTTCCACTCACCATGTCGTAGACAGGGACAGCTCCCACTAGACTTGGCTGCTCCAAACCCCATCCAACCTGGCCTTGGAGATTTCCAGGGATGGGCCAGCCACAGCTCTTTTGGGCAGCAATTCAGTTAAGATCAAGGAGTGTGGACTACGCCATCACCTACAATCTTAGGTAATTACATAAGCTTATTCTTTCCAAATAAAAATATCATTTAGGTTACACTTAAAATAGTCTTTGAAGCCATAAGTGTATGATTTGATTGTTTGGAAGAATTGTTTGGTCCTGAGGTCTTTGTGCAAAGCTTTTGTGTTGCTTATATCCATATTTACACCAGAGCTGAGTCTTTGGTGCTGGGATGAAGATAGGCAATTTTGTTGTGAAAGCTATGAAGGAGCCTTGTTTGCTGAAGATGAAATAGATGTTTCTGGAAACTCGAGGTTGCTGGGTCTGAGTCAGAGACTAGCACAGTCAGTGATCACTGTCACTGCAGCGTGGTGAATGCTCGCTGAGTGGGCACTGTCCTCCTTTTCCTGCTTCTCAAATATCCCCTGATTTTCACCTAAGGCTAGTCACAGAGGTAAAATCTCAGGATTTTTTTTCTTTTTTTCCATTGACTTCTCATTCTTGGCAAATATTTTAGTTTTGATTAAAAAGGAAGGAAAAAGAGTCGAGTAAATGAAAATTAACTTACAAACTCACAGAAAAGAGCAACCTCCATTTGAATTAAAAATTTCTAACACAGAGGAGTCATTTGACCTGTGCTCTACTTCTCTGACTCTCCAAGTCACTGTGAGAGTAGAAATTTAACAGGATTAGGAATAAAAGATTCTAATAATAGCAAGTATTTTACATTTAGGATTATGATGGAAGATACCATCATTAACCTTAGCCCTAGGACTTGTTCTAACACCATTAACATCCTGACCTAGAGCTTAACACCATCCTATTTTCCTGGGCTGGCAAAATACTTGGCTTTGTCTTAAATTTTCTTTTTTTTTTTTTTTTTTCTTATTACAAAAAGCAAGTCGAACAGTTTGTGTTTGTTTAATGTTTTAAGGTCTTTCTCTTTTGATGTTTCTCCTTTGGGATAAGAAGCTTATGATGAGAGAGGGGGAACAGTAGTCATCGTTTTCAGGTTTAGGCGAGGGATATTTAAATGCAGGAGGTTTAGTTAGGTGGCCTATTTCTGCTGCAGATCAATGGTGTTGAGGGCTTGACTGCCCTTTGTACTTGGAAAATCTCCTGCTAGATGTGTGAAGTCAGGAACACAAAGCCGTACATGGACAGCAAAGCAACGTGCTTCATATTAAAATATCCTCTGTGATTTTTGTTCCCAAAAGGGCTGATTTGGGGTTGACAAACTGCAGGTTTTGGAGCCAAGCCAGTGTTTTGAGTGGGGTATACTTCAATTCTGGTTTTTGCTTAATTTGTGGGGTAAAAGCTGAGCCCAGACTCAGAGTCCATCTGCTTCGGTGCTAGAGCTTCTGTCTGATTTAAAGGGGTAAGGAAGTTGAGGAGGGGGATGTGTGCGTGGGGTCTGTGTGAAGGGGAGTGGGGAAGCCATAGTTGGGTAAAGCAGTGCATTCAACGCTGATTTCTACAGCATTTCTCATGTAGCATTTCTGATAAAAATATATTTTAACATCGGTTCTGTCATATGGTACTAGCAGGTAAAGCAAACAGTTTAAGAGAAGGCTGTGTAATTTATGCTCTGTCAATATTTCAGCATTTCAAACCAGCAAATTTAAGAACTTTATTCACAGTATTCACTGATATCAAGAAAACTTAGGTCATAGTGACCCTCTTGTACTTTTCCACTGATTACTGGGTTTGCCATTACAAGACTTACATCTCATTCTGGCAGAAGGTGTTAGGACTTCTTGAATGGCACCAAATGCCAAGATTTTACTCCCACGTGGTGTGACAGAGCAGCACAGTGTCCTCTCTTCCTCTCCTCTGGCAAAGAGTAGCTCAGAGATAAAAGTCACGCCTACAAGTTAAACCCATCACACACAATATCCTCAGTTTTGTCCCGTGTTACCTGTCACGGGCCATGTTCACAATTCCTTGATTCAATCTAACTCAATTTTGTTTGGAGCAGTATGAGTTCACCCAGGTTAAGAACCTGGCTCTGCACGGTGTCCTTTTTTTGGTCTCCAGGAATTGCCACAAAGATTTTTGTTAACCTCAAAATTACTGGCCACAAACTTTGGAGATTTTTTTGTTGATGTTGACCCATTTCTCCCCACCTTGTGAGTACCGTGATGCTGGGCAGTGGAGCAGAATAATTACTCTTCAGGCATATAATGCTGTGAATAATTTGTACTTTAAACTAAATCCTGCATAGGGAGGATACAAAAGGAATTTTAATACTCAAATCATCTTTAATGGATATTGTCAAAAAAATAGTGAGAACTCAACTCCTCCCCCATATTCCTATTCCATTTACAAAGTGTATGAGAAATTACAGTCTTAATAAACACAGAAAAGTGACAAATTGTTGCAGCATGAAGTGAACGATGATATATGGATACCACAAATACTTAATTAGGTGGGTTTTATTTAAAGTTGACATAACTTCCATTTTTCTAATTAATTTTTTACCTTTTCAAAGAACTTGATCTCTTTTCCGGTTGAAAGGACACGTTACTTGGCCATTACTTTTTTTTCCTTAACAAAAAGAGAGAGAGTCCTAAAATAATATGAAGTACATTATTTTTTATATGCAGTGGTAACAGATTTGCACTTTTAATTTGACTGTGTTAAATGTTATGGAAGAAGCAGGTCACATGAGGGTGAACTGTCTTTATTGTTATCCTAATATGTTTAAAGGGAGACATTCAAGCCATACTAATTTGTGTGATAATAACACCCTCATCTGGGCGGTCCCAAGCCGAGGAAATCACTTCATCTCATTCAGCCTTTTGCTGAGTTACATTACATGTATTACCATGCATTAGCAGGCTATGTAAATTTGCTGTCCTTTGAATGACAGTTTATTATGGTGGCGCCTCATAGGTAGAGTCGTGCAGGCATCTTAAAGCAGGTTTTCCTCTTCAAAATATGCATCTTTTTTGAATTTGAAAAATGGAAAGTAATTATTTGAAAATGGCAATTCTTCCACTTGGGGGGAAAGCTGTCAGTTGCTATTAAGAGGGCTCCAAAGGTCTGTGACAATCGGTTTTGTTTTCCAAGTTGAGCTCTCTTTCGAGTTGGTCTCAGTCACAGATAATATGTGGTGGTTTGGTTTCCCTGAGCAAAGGGAATTGGACAAGTGAGGAAATTCAGTCGCTGGAGCCATTTTGGCCCAGTCTCTGCATAACAAAGGTGTATTTTCTTCTGCATGGTTCCATCCTTGTGAGTGTGTGCTCATGGTGTATATGAAGCCGAGTCTCTGAAGTTTCTCTGCAAAGCCATCTGAGTGAGGCTTTTTCCAGGTGTTGCTTTCTGATGTGTGTGTGGGAAAAATGGTGCAATGGTAATGGGCAGCATGTAGGTTCTTCTGCTTGGGTGACTGGAGAGGATGTCTGCCCAGAAATACCTGTAATCCAGTTAATTGTGGCATCCCTGGAAATCTACTAGAGCAGCTCTATTTCTGACAAAGCATTTCCACCTGGCTTAGTAGGACTTGCTCATAAACTGAATTATTGTGAGCTGAAGACATCTTATTTTGCTTGGTTTGTGATGTTTTTGGTATTTAAATAAACCAAACACACTCTCCCAGGGAAGGTGCAGTGTCTAAAAAATTGTATTTATATATGAAAATGGTAAACCCAAGTCAAGAAACACTGACCATTGGATGAACTTCCTATGGGGTGTTATGATCTGGTTTATAGGAAGCATATTCATATCTGTTGCATTTTTTTATGGGGAGGATGGTGAGGCCCTGGCACAGGGTGCCCAAAGAAGCTGTGGCTGCCCCTGGATCCCTGGAAGCGTCCAAGGCCAGGTTGGATGGGGTTTGAAGCAACCTGGGATAGCAGAAGATGTCCCTGCCCATGGCAGGGGGTGGAACTGGATGGGCTTTGATGTCCCTTCCAAACCCATCAGAAAGCATTTTTGGATTCTATGAAGTTGTAGATTTTGAAGGCCCTGTGCTGTACAAGGAGCTGCTCCATCCCTCTGTGCAGTGATGGTGATGTAGTGGGGCTTCTCAGGGACAGAAGCTCCTGCCCACACAGCAGCAGAAGCCGAGTTTCTGGCGTTCCAAAAGGAACGTTCTAAGCTTTTCCTGTTTTGGTGCTTGGTTTCAGTTTTTTTGGTAAATTTTTTTAAATAATGAAACAAAATTCGTTGCCTCACAAGTGCCTGGCCCAAGTGTGTAAGTGCAGAGGAAGCAGAGGGTAAGCCAGTCATGCCCTGCTTTCCTCTGCTGTGCCTCATGGGTTTCACAGCTCTGTCTGGCTCCTCTGTGTATGTGTGTGCTGTAGCAAAAAGTCTATGAACGAGCTATGGATGGAGCATTTGCCTCTTGAATTTTTGTGCTTTTGTTGATTTGTCACATAAATGTTATATAAATGTAGCTTTCTATGTGTTAATATTACATACTGTTGAGGTGCTTGCAGTCCCCTCAGCATTCAGAAGGACTATTTAAAAATTAACTAAAAAGCAGGTTCCACCATTTTATGGCATTACCTGGTTTAACGTGAGCACATGAATTATTAACTGTCTGTCTTGTTAAGTACCAGATCAGTGCCTTTTGCTGTAGATGGGGAGAAAAAAGCGTGCAATGTACGAGTACTCTGTAAAGCAGTAGTAAAATAAAATAATAATTGAAAAAAACAAGTTCAAAAAGTGAATATGACGGGTGGGCTTTGTATGGTTTCTCAAGAGATATATAGAGGGACCTTTCTCCAAGCTATTCCCCCCAAAATGAGTCATCATTGCCAAGGTGCTCATCAAATAAAAGTCATAGAAGTTTGCATGTTTCCAAACTTATTTGGATGATGAGAAATTTGAGCTGAATAATTCATGTAGAGCAAATGCTGTGAAGGTCTGTGAACTGGATTTCTGACCTATCTGTAGAAATCATTTAATCCCAGCATGGTCCATTGACAGTGGTTAGAACTGCCTGTGCAAACAGCTACAGTGCTCATCACATCAGCTCTCAAACAGAGGTGAGCTCAGCTTTCCCATCAGATGGTGCCTGGAAAACAGAGATCTATCTCTATTCCAAGGAAAGCATTCTCCTTTAAATTCTACAAGGTGAAGCACTCTCTTTATTTTTTTTTTTTTGATTGTCACTCACTTTGTTGTAGCAGAAATCAGCCTGAAAGTGAAGAAACAAAAGGATACTAGAATGTCTTTATAACCAGACTGCTTCTTAGGTTCAAATTGTCTCTGTATCATGAATGAATGTAGGTCTGTCACAAAACTACTGTAGTCCAGTACTGGGGGTGGGGAGACTTAGTGGTTTATGACTGGCAAAGTCCTTGATATGTACTGGAAAACACTGGGCATTTCTACTTTTCTCATGATGCTTGGAAATAGAGGAACCAGGGGGATGATAAGTTTCTGCTTTCTGAAAATGAAGCGCCAGCATCATTCCAGGAAGCCAAATATGCTTTTAAGGTTTTGAAAAGCTGAGTTAAAAAGTCCTGTCTCTACATGGGGGTATTGGTACATTTGACCTGAGTAAATATTAACTGGAGAGCTCTTGGAGTAGTGGAGTTCAGAGGTAAATGAAAAGTGTTCCTGGAGGGTCATTCCCTGTCACTCCTCTGTTCAGCCACTGTCCTTTCCCTTTCTTCTGCTCACCAAGCACTTGCACTGATCAGTGCCTGTGCACAAAAATGCCTGGGGAATTGATACTCCCCATCCTCCATATTACTTACTTGGGTTTATCTTTTGTCATATCATCACTTTTCTCTACCCCATCCTTCCCTTTTTTCTCATTGTTTTTAATTTTTTTAGGATTTTCTTAGAATGCCAGCTCTGGTGGAAATGGTCACTTCTTCCTCCTGTGCTGTTTAGAAATCACAAAAATTTGCATGATTTGCTCATCATCTGCCTGGGAGATGGAGAGCAGCTGGGCTTTTTTTGTGAAAGGCAGGAAAAAAGTGAAGTCAAAGTATCAACTCCTTTCTCAATTATATATATTTGGTATCGTGATTTTTTTTTTTTAATGTGTTTTTTTTTTGGTTAAGTTGTGGGGCTTTTTTCCCTTTAAGTTTTTTCCCTGTTCTAACCCATGATTTTCTTGTGGAGAAGATTCATTTTTTTTTTTTCCCTTAATATTTCTTGACCTCTGGCTGGTGAATGGGGCCCCTGATTGTCCAGCTGATTTTAAACCTTTGTGAGTGTGGGGCAATACTTTGTTCCCATCGATATGGATTAAGCAAGGCCATTCACTATGCTCACGTGAAATTCTGTGTTTAAATCACACCATATAAAATCTACATCTCAGCAAAATCTTCAGGCTGCAGCGGTGCACGACTGCAAACTCCCACAGAGGACTGAAGCGTCCCACAAATTGTGGCAAATTTCCCACAAAGTCCTGCAAATTGCAACAAAATTCATGGGAAAAGAGACAGGAAATGATTTTCCCTGCCTGGGGAGAACTGTTGTAGAGGTCTGACCTGCATGTTCTCACAAAAGTTGGAGGGGAAAAAAATACATTTTTAGTGTTGCACTATGGAATGTCTTTTCCCTATTTCCTATTTAGGGGGAAAGCACTAAAAATTTAGTATGTGTTTTAGATGTTTATTTTTTACTGCTGTGATATAGCCACAGGTACATGTAATAGTACAGCACAATGCAGGGATCCTGGATAACATGACTGCTGCTGATCATACACTCCTGTTTTACCTACAACTTGTCGACTCCCCAAAGTGGCACTACTTGAACCACTGCCATTTCAAATATTAGTAGAAAGCCACATATTCTTTCATGCTTCAGTTATAAAGGGAGTATATAAATTATTTAATTGGGAGAAAGTATTGCATTAATATATTTACACTTCTAATGCATTTACAGAAACATGCTCCTCCCTAGTGAGAATAATAAAGCATTGGTGCAAAGTTGCACCAGAGACACAACTGCGGATTGCAAGGAGTTCTACACAGGGAAGTAGCCCCTTTTCATCCTCTTTTAGAAGGTGGTTGCTGCATTTTCAGAGCAAGCTACAGCTGCCTGCTGTACCCTTGCTGGAGCTCTGCCAGAGCCTACTTTTCCCTCAAGAAACATGTGGTTGTTATACATCCATCTATTTTGCCTCACTGCTCCCTTCATCTCAAGGGCAACTGCTCTCTGCAGATCACTTGTACCCTCCCAAACTGAGTTTGGGATAATGGCCCCATGGATGCCATGTGTCTTAATCTGATTGCCAATGTCAACTCAAAGGAATGTGTTCCCCTAAAAGTCTTCTAATTTAAGTGCACCGAGGCTTTTGCACTAGTCTGGTTAACTAGCACCCAGGCTTGTGATCTGCTTAGGCTTATGTTTCACAGGTACAGCTAGAATTCTGAAATATTTTAAACCATATGCCTGTTTCCCTCAAAGAAGAGGCTCTGTTTTTTAAATTTCTTTTAATCCTTTCTGGTTTTACACTTTAAAGCAATGGATTCTCAGCTGCTGCAAAAGCATTGAAATTAGAGTCCAGATTAACCACAGACTTCAAGAATAGTATCAACGCTGAAAGTGGTTTTGAATGGGATGTGGGTGTTTACTAGGAACGTTCTGCTGCACAAAACCCACTCTTGGGTTGGATAGGGTCTGCATTAATAAAGGAATGAGCCAAAAGGATCAGGGAATACTGAAGGCTCGTGTGTATCCAGTGCCTGTGGTCACAGTTTAGTTTCCAGAACAGAAATGTGAATAGGAAATGGCCACCCTGAACAGAGAATAATATGTGTTGTCCATACTTTTCCATGGAGCCAGTAGAGCTGCCTGGCAGGGTTATGTGAGCTTGGCCAGTGGGCAGAGTGACACCTTTCCAATGTGCTTTCCCACCTTCCTGTGATTGCAGCTCATGGATTTCCAGAGATAAGGAGATATATCAAGATATACTTTTATGGATGTGTTGAGCCACTCCTGGCACAAGGTTTTGGTGAAAGGGAACTGGTACATCTGTTTCATCAGGAAATATTTCTTAGATCTAGGTTAGAGGTTTGGATCAAAGCTGGGAAAGAGGAGGTTAGGAGACAGGGTTGGTGCAGCCAGTTTTGGTGTCCTGACCCAGTCCTGTGGGAATGGAGCCCACCACTGTGCTCTGTGCTTTTGCTGCTGTCAGTTTGCAGAACTGCTCTGGTAGAATTTAGACAAGGCTGTTAATTTTCTCTTATACTTTCTCCTACATTTCTTGTTTTGTTCTTTACTTTCTTTGTGGCCAGACTTGGACAGGTAAATAAGGAACATGCTTCAAGGGTGCTGCTGGCTGCAGGAAAATTGCTTCACCTTGAATTTGTACTCTAGGTAGAATAAACTTATCTTCCAGACTGAACTCCACCATGTTTTTCTTTTCTAAGTCAGTGCTCATGAGAAACCAAGGCAAAACCACGCTGAGTGTGGATTCACTGAGAGTCAGAGACCACAGGCTTTCTCTTGCTGCCCTGACCTAGACTTGTGTTGTTGACCAAGCCCTGAGCAACCTGGTCTAGTGGAAGGTGTTCGTGCCTGTGGCAGGGGACTGGAATGAGAAGAGCTTAAAGTCCCTCCCAAACCAAGTCTTTCTGTGATTCTGTGAAAGTGCATCTATGTTAGTACTTAAACTCTGAGGGGACTTGACAACATCTCTTGGCAATCTTATTGCTCGTGTTATTTTGATCACACCCATATAGCACCAAAAAGTACATACATTTACTAAAAATATTAACAAAAACTCTAAAAAAAACCTAAAACAAATTAAGCCAAGCAAACCCTCTCTCTCAAGCCTGAAGTTCAGTGGAGACATTTCTGATGCTTTCTTTTTAATAGAATAAAGATGTGCACTAAAGTGCAACTGGATTTATGACAGAATGACCCTCTGTCCATTTACTGTTTCTAGGAGAGCAGCAGCCTTCGGCATGCTCTTTCCAGCTTCCTGAAAGGTGTTGCAGCTCTGCCTCAGAGGTCTTGTATCCAGGATAACAGTGATTTACCTTATTTACTTGAAGCTGACCTACCCTTTAGTATACTGCTCCTTCACTTAGTCAGCTCAAATGGGTGCCAGATATTGTTCTCCTGCAGGAAGTTCTTCCTGGAATTCTGCAGCAAACGAAAGGCTGAGACAGTGGGAAAATGAAAATAAGGTCAACTTTCCCTTAGGACTAGAGAATAGAAGAAATACACTGACACCATTTGAGACCTCCTTCCCAGAAAAATAGAAGCCACAAATACAGCCAGATTACACAAACTGATTCCAGTACATAACTAGTTCTTACCATTCCTTTTTTTTCCTAAGATGAATTTCGCCTAACCTGTGTTTAAAGGAAAGAGTAAAATGAGTCATGTCTAGCAAAAATTTATCTGGAGATTCTTGTCTGATTTTAGTATGTAGAAATACTAATATGCACAGAGTATTACTCAATACAATCAAGAATTTGCAAAATCAAGGGCACAGCAGATAACTTGCGTAAGGCAGAGTAGCATTATTTATTTGTGCTAAGAATTGCACTTTTAGTCCAACTTCAAATAAGCAAATATTCCTGGCAGGTCTTAACTAGCACTCTACTGGCTGTCCAGGGAAAATGTGAGGCACACCCGAGAAGTCCCATAGTTTGAGCCACGCTGAACATGCATCAGTGACAGGGTGAAGGCATATATATTTTTTTGATATTTATAGTTCCTTTCACCCCACTTGGCCCCAGTTTCCAGAAATTATGAATCATCGTTTTTGATAAAACAGAAAATAGGAGCAGTGAGGAAAAAGAAGTTGTCACATTTCCTAGGAATTGTTCCTGAGTGTCGGTTTGTCAAACACACCTCCTCTTCACATCTATCTTCACTTTCTCAAAGAGGGCCTGGAGAAAGCTTTGGGTCTGCTTTTTAAGATACAGAGGTTACTGACAAATTGCAGACCAGTGATAAAGAAACAAGATGATGAGGAGGAGGACAGGAATACTGCAGGATTTGGGCAATAAAAAGAGACAGAGCTGAAAAGTTACCAAGGAATGTTGCAGAGAAACAAAGGATGTGGTCTTGAGGTCTCCAGAGAGTGCAGTTATTTTATTATATTCTGTTCCTATTATCAGTTTTGTTTCATTCCAGGGAGATTTTCAGCAACTTAAGGAATAGATTTTGGGGCCAGCTATCCCTCAGATGCATGCACACAACTCCTCTTGAATCCCGTTGGAGTTATTTGTGGTCAACAGAAGGCAAAATGTGGCCTTTAGTGGACAATTTCTGTAGCCAGTTTGTAGTGTCAATATATGCACACAAAAATTCAAGTATCCAAAAGAGACTGCTTTAACCTCTCATTAACATGAAAGGCTCTGAAAGTGATGGGGATGTGTTACTTATATTTTTTTTCCTCAGTTACTCAGACTTTGAGGCCCTTTCTCTCCCTTATGTGTCATAATCATAACTTATTTTTATTTTTTTTATCCACTGAACCAGCAAGCACACAGAGTCCCTGTAAAACAGCCACTACATCCCCTGTCAGGTACCGTTTCAATTTTACGGTAAATTTCCTGTTTTATGGATTCTTTTCTTAAAAACTCCCCCTTGTATTCTCCAAAGAATATGAACTTTCCTTCAAAACATATGAAGTTTCTGTCCTGTAAATCGTATTTGAGCTCGTCTTTATTTTTGATCTCAACAACTGTTATTACTCTTTAAATGTTTTATTTCTATTTTGCATGCTTCTTAGTAGAGCTGTAATTTTGGATTCTTCTTAAAAATACATATTTTACGGTGTTCAGCTAATTACTTGGATGTTCTTCAGATATGAGAATAAATCTTATTTACAAACCCCTCCCTCTGCTCAGGCTGTAGTTAAAACACATGTACTGGATATCACAATTTGAAGTGTGCAAGGCATTTGTGTTTTAATTAAAATCTTAGAGGGGAAACTTGTTCACATGAATTACTAGCTGGATTTTTAGCGGGTTGTATAAATGGTGACAAATTACATCTTTGTATTCAGGGAGAGTGTGGAGTTACTTGGTGAAAATCACTACATATGTTAAATCTTTTCAGTGTCTGCTATAAATATTGAAGATATGTGGGTATGAAATTATATGAGCGCAAACGACCCAAGAGTAATTAAAATATTTGATCTGCTTCTGTTTGCTGCAAAAAGGAAAAAATCTGATTTTCAGACTGTCTTTAAAAGAAAAAAAAAGTGAGAAGAAGAGAAGTAACTTCCTCTTACAGTGTCAAAGTTTGTGGTGAAATAGGGCAAGGCAGATAAGGTTCAAAGCTGTTGAGGGAAATCCTTTCAAACCCTGAAGGGCAGCACTTGGTTCATACCCTGATTTCAGTGGTGAGACACCTGAGACACTTTCCCTGTAAGCACATGGATTTATCCCAGTGATTTTTGTGTATATTTATTCTCTACATCTGCCTTATGTACATATATATTTTATGCAAGAATCTGCCATGCTGAAAATACTTAAAATTTTTCTCCTCAAATAGAGATACTGCTGAAGGTGGTTTTTGCAGGTGGTATGCTAAAATTTTGGGGTTGTGAAGGTCTGTGATGTCTTACTCACATGAACTACAGCACTGGAAGACTGTGGTTTTTCCACCAAAAAAATGATTGCCTGTCTGTGTGCTTGATGCAGCCAGAGAAATTAAAACTGCTGGCAAGAAAGTGGCTTTTGAAAAAAATTGAGAGTTTTAAAATTCAGTGGAATCTGCAGAGGACACTGCATAATTATTGGTGAACCTCTCACGCTTGGAAAAATACCCTAATATGTCTGTCTCGAGTACAAGTGCTCATCTTCAAAAATGACACCTCTATTAAATTAACTTGTTTCTGCCAGCCTCTTGTTTACTTAGGGCTGCTTTCACTGTTCCATAAAATGCCAATAATGGAGATGACTTACGTCGTCTCCTTTGACATGTGCTCTTTGATGTGTTTTTATCCCATATGTACAAGAAAGGATTTAGGTCATGTGATTAGCTCAAAAGACTTGAGTTTTGCCTTTTGCTTGCAAGTTCTTATGACCTCCAGCTTCAATGGTGCTGGATATTTTCAGAGGCAATTTGAAGGGAAAAGCAGCAGCAGGTACCTGCTTTGCTGGGAATCAGTTTAGGTACATAAGTGTACATGCACCTATAGATGTAGCTATATTTACAACATAAATTTATGTGATCTGATTTTAGTTTGCCTAGCAAGGTGGTTGTGATAGTAAATAGTAAATGTCCTTAAAGATTAATTTAATCCCTACAAAGCTGTTAGAGGTCTTCAAACAAAAATTCGCATCACTCTTCTTGAAGAAAATGGACATTAGTTTCATTTCTAGGCATAAACTTAACAAGAGTTTCCACTGGTAAACTTTTATGGAACTTGTTCCCAGGGCTTTAGGACATCTTTAGGCAGCAAATCTCTATAGCTTTAGCTCACTCTTGAATAATTCTTACTGTGCAGAAGTGCTGTATGCCCCATGTGTGGAGTTAGCTCTGTGTACATGGAAATTTACTTTGCTTATAATACGTTATTTTTCTAATTTCATTCTGGTCTCTCAACTTCTTCAGATTTCCCCTGGTCTGAAGGAGTGCTTCTAGTGAGGACTAAGACTTAAATCAGTGCCTTGCCTGTGCCCTAAAAAAATCTTAGGGTGGTGGCAGTGACATACCCTACATATCAAATGATAATTCAACACAAACAATCTTTTCTTATTCATTTAAGCAATCTCACCTTGAGGGCAAAGGTGTTTGCCAAACTATGGATAATTGTTTCATGCCACAGGCAGTGCAGGGAGGGCTGCAGCCTCCAGTGCACACCCTGGATGCACAAAGGGATTAGAGCAAAGAACTTTTTGACTGTAGTGATGCCTTAGGTTTTAACTTTTATATTTTCAAATTCTGTACTGCTCAGAGTGTAACTCTGAAGTTCCTTGTATCCTGTAATTTCTGCTCTCTCGTGCTGGGCAGACACAACAAAGCCTCTCCAGGCTTTGCCTTCAAGGACAGCCAGGCTCTTCTAGGCCCAAAATGTGTAAACCAAATACTCAAAAGGCGGGTCAAGCTGAGGGGAATTACATCATTGAACTGGGGCTTTAATTGGAGAATTAACCCTAACATGCAAATGAACCAAACCTATAAAGGTGTGAAGAACTCGTGACCTGGGGTCCATCTTGGGGTCCATTATTTGGAAGCAGCCTCTGGCTCCCCAGGGTGTGCCTTGAAGGCCCTTCAAATAAATACCTATCTTTATTCCCTTACTCTTGTCTAGTCTCTGTTCCTAGGTGGCTGGAGAAGGCATCAGTAGGAGGCGCTGAATTAATCCCAACACCAAAGGAATCTCCCTGCCTTGCTCTCTCTTTTTAACTTATTGATCAATTTGTTCTTGTAAACCTACTTAGTGATTTTTGGTAAACCTACTTAGTGGCTCTTTTACCTTTTGCTTCTGGTAATGTAGGCAGCATTCTTTCCCTCTGTGTTTTCAGCAAGTTTTGTTTTCTTCCACTATTTTGGAATTTTCCCTCTGTGCTTTCAGCAAGTTTTGTTTTCTTCCACTATTTAGGAATTTTCCCCTATGTTCAGAAGCTGCATTAGGGAGGCAAGTGCATTAACTTCAGTATTATCTCAGGAGCTACTGAAAATCAAAATGCAGCACTCAGCAATAATCCCAGGAGAAAAAATAAGGAGTTAAAGGTGGGAAGAATGACTACCCCTCCAATGTCTGATGTCCTGTGGCTGTGACTCTGTGAGGGTGGTTTTTTTCGTTGTGGGCAAATAACTTCTGGATATTTCCATAGCAATTCCCATTGCTCTAATAGGTCGCTTGACTCTGCACTTTTCTGCTTTCTGGTTTGAGCATTTCCAGACAATCTTGGCAAAGGCCCTCTCCTACACTGGCTTCTCTATGAACATGTCCCTCCAGATATCATGCAGAGGAGAAAAGAATTGGTGCCTGGGTTTGTTTGTTGTGGTTTGGGTCCCACCGCCGCTCGCGCGGAGACGAGACATGAGGTTCGTCACTTTTCGAGCGCCAGGAGAAAGGAAGCTGCTGCTGTGGGGAAATCCGGGAGCTTCCTCTTCCTGCTGGTCAGCCTCTTTCTTCCCGAGGCTGGCCCCTTTCCCAATGGGCTGCTAAGAGCCCAAAGCTCACTGGCTGAAATCCTGGCCTAATTAAAACTGGTGCCAAACCTCCCATTGACTTCAAGGCTCTCGCCCAATGCGTCATGGCGTCCAAGGGCCGCCTCACTCCATTGTTTATGGGATTGTTCCGATGGCTTTTCTAGGGCGATGCTCAAACAGCTCACAGCTCTCCTCCCCTGCGGACAGGCAGCCAGCTCCAAACCCAGCTCATCATCAGGCAGCATTTTATCAGTTTTAGCACAATATCTTTGTAAATTAGGCCAAAACAAGTCCCAGATTCTCAGCAGTTCCTCCGTAGCTGCAGCCTGGAAGTGTGAACTTTTCTGGATTTATTTTGTTTTGCTTGTTCGGAGAGACTGGGAGATCCCCGTGTGATGCCTCCTGCACTATAATTACACACATGCAAATTTTGGCAATGGGAATACATTAAAGAGCCAGTGGAAATGGTAGAATAATACAAAAGGAAGGGGTTGAGTCCAGAAAGTATCAGATTCAGCTTTGGCAGAGCAAAAAGTATCCTTGTTCTCATATGGTACAGTACGGGGGCAATATTCATGCTGATGTAAGAATTTTGTAAGATTTTACTCTTTGGAGTTGTTGATGTGAAAAGCAGCTAAAAAACAACTTGAAGAAATTGATTATTAATAACTGAAAAAGTATATTGGTTTCCTAGAACTTTTTTTTTCCCCCCTTTAACTTGCAAAATATATTGGTGTTGGTTTTGCTTTGTTTTGCTTTGGTTTCTTTTTTTAAGGAAAAGGGGGTTTTCCATTTGATTAAGCCATCTACTTGGACTTGTTTGGTGCCATGTGTTATAAAAACAAAAGCAGATATAAACATAAAACAAACGATTAAGCAAGCGAAAAGAATCCTGAAATGTAATATTCAGACTTGATTTGCAAGTGGCTCACTCTGTGGTCCCTCTGACCTCAAACACAACAGCAAAACACGTTCTTGAAAACCGCTGAAAAGTAAATAGTGCTCTTGGCTGGTGATGGTGAGGGACAGGGTCCTGCCCATGTCCTGAGCATCTACTGTAGCCTCTGCAGGTCCCTTGCCAGGTTGTATTCCCAGGTTCTTCGTCCAGGAAAACAATTTGCAAACCATTTGGGAAATGCTTTTAGTTCAAACTCTTAATGTTTGTGTCCTACAACTGTTTTAGCAAAGAGGGGTACAAGATGTTGGATGCAGAGCATTTGATCTGCATCAGGAGCTGTGTGCTGAGACAGGTACAAGGAGTGCTTCCAAAAGAGATAGGACCAGGGCCTGCTTTCCTAGAGGTGAGGGTGTCTGATGCAAATGATGGAATTTGAGATGTGCAGGAATAGGAGTACCAGTAGTACAAACCACCAGCCCACTGGAGAGCTGGTGTGCCCTTTGATTTCTGTGTAGGAAAGCATGAAATCCCTTTAATTTGTCATTTACTCTCGGTCCTACAGGATGAATCTGAGTATGCCACAGCTTTTGTTTTGCAGAGTAATTTTTGAGCCTTGTAGTGCAGAAAAGCGAGAGAAGGGAGACTGCGAAACATCAGGAATTCCCCTGAAAACTAGCTTCTTATCTCCTTTAAAAAAAAAGTAAGTGAGAGAAATTATTTCATAGGTTTAATAAACAGTTCAAAGTCTCCTGCAGGACCTCTCATACTATGCATGTTTTTCATTGTTCTTTAATGAGTAAATGACCCGTTAACATGCACAAGAACATATCAGAAGCACATGGCAGTGAAGAAGCTTGGGTGGTAGTAGATTTGATCAAAGATTTTCAAATCTGACCCCAAGTATTTGATGAAGAAGATTAACATGGAGACAATTTACCAAACAAATACAACATTAAGAGCCAAGAGACAGGCTGAGGGAATTGAAGGCTCCAGATTGCCCACATAAAGAATATCATTAAACATAAAGAAAACAAAGCCAGGATAAATGTCTGGGATGTGGAGTCCCACGGAACAGGACTTGTGCTGCCGAATGATTCTTTTTTTTTTTTTTAATGCTATTTTTAATATAGTATGTAATTTTTTTCTTTTCCTCCCAAATAAAAAAAAAAAAAAAAGAAAGTTCTTCCTGTGACCTGGGTTCTAACAGTGTTACGCTAAGCATTTAAAAAGATTTCTGGAGCAGAATTGGTTAATTAGTGCTTTATGTTACATATGACCCAACCAGAGATAAAAAGGTTTAAAGGTCTCTTGTAACCCTGCAATGCCATTTGTAACACAAAAATAACCCCCTTTCATTACTGGCATGCCACTGTAGCAGGCAGGTTATTTTTTCCCTTCGCTGCAATGAGGGCAGCTTTCGCATCAGAAGAATTCTTGGCAAATTAATGCGCTACCTCTTGGGCTAATTAAATTAGAAAGGATCAAAAATACAGAGCAGCTTTTGTGGTGGACACAATGTTGTGCTTCATGCATCTTGCTCAGAGAGGAATTTCTGCCATTTAGCCCCTTTTTGCCTCTAGCAGCGTTCTGGACTCTCTAACACAGTCAAGTTCCTAATTTGCCTCAATGAGAGAGAATTATTAACTGATAATAAGAAAAGGAGCATTCACAGCTCCAGGCTGGGCTGTGCGGAAAAGGGTGAGCTACACAGCACCTGAAGCGCATGCAATTTTTATTAATTCCTGCCTAAAACAACGCATTCAGGAGTAAAATTGCTGTGCAAATGACAAAAACAATTATAATTTTGATTCTTCGGTTCTGAAAATATGAACTGCTTTATCTTAAATATGACTAGATTAAACTAGTAATAAGTTCACCTCTCCTTGAGCCTACACGAAGCAGTTTTGGTTGTGGGAAGTGCATTTCATTTTGAAGTTGGTTCCACTTAAATTGATTGTTCTTGTCCTCAGAAGTATTTTTGAAATCAAGAGAGGTGTAGTTTTTCATTTACGCTGGCGACGCAAACAGCAAAACTGCTTTTACTCATTGCAAATAGAAATTATGCTGCTTGGAGAGAGCGATCTATACAATAAAAGGTATTAAAGTGGATCTGGGATAATGCAAAGCAATGCAGCAAGAGTGCCCATAGGTGGACATAGGGTTATAGTAGGCTATTCTTATATTTTTATTTATCCCAAAAGACATTTTTTGTTAGCACACAGAGATGTTCCCTAACACACGTTGTTGTCAGAGTCAGACTGGGCTGTGCTCCTCTTCCAAATGCAATTAATGGCCACGACCAAGCAGGCCTTGCTCTGCCTGCACTTAGACAGGGGAAACGTTTATCAAAGCTAATGGGAGTTGGCTGGATAGGGAAAAACAGGATGAAGACCCTTCATGTAAAGCTTAAAAAATAATTTTCTGTCCAAGAACCACTAAACTTTCTTTGCTTTCAAGATATTGAAACCTCTGCTTGTTTTTTCCTATGCAGATACTGTTTTTCCATGGTCAGTATTTTTGCCCTCGATGGTCCCACTCGCTGCCATACTGGAGTCTACAAAATTTGCCAGGATCATCTCTATCTGCTTTATTTTTTATTTCAAGCATACATGCTTTTATATGTGTCTGAAAAAGATTAATTCCAAGATTTTGGAATAGTCAGGAGGGCAGGCATTGCAAGTTACAGCAGCTTCAGGGTAACAGTAACCTCTTCACTAATGATTCACATGGAGTTTGGGAACAGACAGACTTGGATTTTATTTTCTTTTCTTTTCCAGAAAAACAAAAGTGTGCTGTTGAAATAATTTGCATTTCACCGGCATGCTCAGCATCTCCTCAAATATCTTTTCTTTTGCATATATTTAAATTGGAGGGGGGAAAAGCATAAGTGAAAATCCGGAGTTTGGGTAATTTTTTGGGAACATGTGAAACATGCACCAGTGTGTGGCATGTGATTTGAGTGACTTGTGACTCTGTCTGCATTTATAAAATAATTATTAAATTTAATATTAATAATAATAGAGATGTAATGGGTAGCTACAGTTTTAAAGAAGTCCCTGTTCTGGAGAATTTTGCAAACTGAATAATTGTGGAAGAGAAAAGAGTATAGAGGGAAAGAAAGGTTGAGGAAGAAACAGGCTTGGCTACAGGATGCAGGAGAGAAGCAGTGGGATGGGAGCAGGATAGTACCTGGTACCCAGTCCCACCACATGGGCTCTGCCCTGCTCCTGATGCTCTCCTGAAAACCTAAAAACTTTTGGGCAGACTGGGGAGGGGGGGGAAAAACAGTGTGAATTAAAGGATTTAAAAACTGATCTCACATATTCCATATTTCCTTGAAGGAAAAAAACATTGAAAACAAACAGTCCAAGAAACACTGCAGAGAGCCCAAGAGTTTCAGTTAACTACTTTTGGAATAAAATATTCTTGATATGTATAAATGTGGGAGATGGATGCATTTTATATCTTTTTTGTTTATTTTTTATTTGTGTTAATGTTACAGTACTGATTAAACAGCCCTTCACAGAACCTTTAGCACTGCCAAAAGACCTGGAGGTCCATGATATTGTGCTAAGAGCACTGGGCTGTGTGCTGGGGCTGTGTCTGTTTATTTGTGTGAAAAAGAAGGGGAAAAGGAAAATGGGAGGGTGTGCAGTGCTTGGGCTCAGAATTTGAAGACTGGAGGTGTGTTTTAGTGGGAAAAGCCACCTTGGCACCTGAGTTCATGGACAAGGCAAGAGGATGCTGGGCCGTGGGCTTGTGGTAGTGTCTGGTCACTGTTATGGGCTGTTGAATTAATGCAAAAACTCTGGCAAAATATCAGATTATTTTATAATTTTGTTGTCATTTTTAAAGATTCTGGAAGAACTGGGTCAGAGAGTGATAGGGTGAGTCACCAAAGAAAAATATGTCTGAGAATGGGGAGAAATGGAGTTTTATAGCAGGATTTTTGAGATGGAAGGGACATGAAGTCAACTCAAGTCAACGAGAAGAGTTTCCAGAGACCAGTAGAAACTTTTTGTTGCTGGATTAGTAAATTGTAGGTGACACAGCAGTCATTTCTCTCCACAGCAAAATCAGCCATTGACAAAGCTCACCCATTTGCTGGCAAACGAGATGCTTTCAAATATATATATTTTTTAATATTCAAGTGTTGTTTGGGGCTTGGAAGCATCTGGTCTAGTGAAAGGTGTCCCTGCCCATGGCAGGGGATTGGAATGAGGTTGTCTTTAAGGTCCCTTTAACCCAAACCATTCTATGATTTCCAGCTGCTTAGTGAGGGATAAGTGAGGCTCTTATGGTGCACTGTGGTGGAGTATAAACATGAATAAAAGGCAAAATAAAATTATAAGAAAGTCATTTCTTAACTAGAACTGAAAAATATTTTAATCAAATCATTCAGGAGTGGGAATGATCTCTTACAAGTCTGTAGAAGTCTTTTGAAATATTGTTTCCTGTACACTCATTAGAGCAATCTGGTAAAAGGAAACGATGATTATGCACATAATTTAGGAAAGAGAAGAAAAACTTGGATATTTCAAGCAAAGCTGAAAGGTTTGTACCAGTCAATCATTATGAAAAGAAAAACTCCTGACTTTGCATTTATA
Organism: Monarcha castaneiventris obscurior; assembly: GCA_026261815.1. Lineage (NCBI taxonomy): Eukaryota > Metazoa > Chordata > Aves > Passeriformes > Monarchidae > Monarcha > Monarcha castaneiventris. The sequence goes on from JAMPIT010000467.1 coordinate 19,404,075, forward strand.
TGTTTACATGAAATAATTTTGTGGATTAATCACTTTCTGATTCTAGATCCTTACCAGGAAAACAGAGAACCTTGTGCAAAGTGATGGCCTGACTGTAGTTAATTCTTAGACTTAGCCAAAGTTCACTTTCCAGGAACTTCCACAGCCCTTGGATGGTAAAGAGAGTTTTGTAACCAGGTGACTCCCAGTAGTGCAAGACTGGATATGAAAATCATCTCACGAAATATCTCACACACCTGCAGAAAAATGAAACCCTGGCCAGGTTCTGATTGCTTATGGTTTGTGATGTGAAATGAGGCTTTTGGCAAAGAAACCATCCATGAATTTTATAGGGATAGGGAGCCTACTCTACTGATCCTTTATTCCCAGGTCTTCTATGCTCAGTGCTGTCCCTTCTTATGTCCAGCTTGCACAGTAGGAACAGCTTCTCTCTCCTGTGGTGGCTGGCATATTTTATTTTTAAATTTCAGTGATTTAAATAAAATATCTTACAAATCAGACTACCACATGAACAAGTAGTGCAGCAACCCCATGAAAGCCACAAAAGTACCACCTTACATGCAAGAAATTGTCTCCATATTGGAAAACATTAGGGATAAAAAAAATAGTGGAAGGTTATAGTGGTTTAAGTTAAATAAATTGAAGTTTATCTGCTGCTGCAACTGCATCTCCCAGTTAGTAAATCTCAATGAGGTGCCTAAGGTTGTAAATCCATCCTTCCTTGGGTCAGTTCTGAGACAGAAGCAGCCTTGGGAGACTCAGCCAGGACCAAAGGGAGTCCTCACTCAGCACTGCAGGGAGCCTGGATCTTCTTCTCCAGAGGTCACCTCCTCACCCCAAACATACGCACGCTTCCCTTGAGCAAATTTTGTTGATGTCTGTTTGCTAAACTTGTCTTTTCCTAAATACACAAACTGTTGCATGGTTTTAAAGCAGAACCAGTTTGGTACTGATGATTCACTCCACACGGCTCTGCCCAGGCAGAGTGATTCCCTTCTGATTATCTTTCTTTCTTTATTCTTTCTTTTTTTTTTTTTTCTCCGTGAAATTTCATTTCCTGGCAGTTGCAACATTTCAGAGCTGTGTTGTTTGTAGTGGGGACTCCCTCTTTTTTCAGCTGTGTTAAAGTAGATTTATTTGGGGGCTGGGTGTGTTGGAGATGTTTGGTTTAAATTTAAGTTTTCCTTAACTTGGAGGTCAGTAATGAAAAAATGCACTCTGAGTCTGAAAGGATGGATCTTGTTCTGGGTGTGGGTTAATTGAGGGCCCTTGTACTCTCTGCACAGGGGAACTGAGGCCTTGGAATCTTGGAAAAAGGCCTGGTTGGATGGAATTCTGAGCAACCTGGTCTGGTGGAAAGTGTCCCTGCTCATGATAGGGAGGTTGGAATGAGATAAGATTTAAGGTCCCTTCCAGAAGTTCTGTTTTGTTTCCAGTCCGAAGGCATTTTGGGATGATGTAAATTGCTGTAAAAGGAAATTCATTCCATAGTTCTGCTCTTGGATCCTGCTGCAAGTTCAGGATTGTGTGAGGGCTTTGCATCTGTATCTGAGCTTCACATTTGGTTGTTCTAGCAAGGCACTGGTGGGCAACACTGTCACTTTTTGGGTAGAATTTTATCACAATGATATAGTCCCTGCTGCTTTTTCTCATCTTTGGTATCCTTTCGGGAAATAAAGAAGTTTGCAAGTGACACAATTTCTAGAGAAACTAAGAAAACAGAGAAAATTTTGGTGTCCTGACACCACACTTTGGATTATTTTTGACTTTTTTCCCTCTCTCTGAAATTGCTAATAACAGATGCTTGAATGCTAGTCAAGTGAAAAATTCCAATTGATTTCAAAAGTAGTTGGATTGGATCCTAGCATCAGTTTGGCACCTACAAAAATACAAACATATGCAAGGGCTTCACTTTCAACTGCACTCAAAAACAATATTAAAAAAACCCAAACCATCAGCAAAATTTTGAAATTAGTGATTTAGAAGAAAAATCTTCAAAATTTACAGACATTTCAGGTAGGAAATTTTGATAACAATTTTGAATAAAAATTGGAATAAAGGCCATATGGTCTATTTGTCATGGAATTGCTTTTGACCTCAACATCCTACTTTTTCATGGGTTTTATGATCAGGAATCCTTGGTTCTGAAGGCACCACACTGTTTGGCTCAGGATTCCCATGTAGATGTTTGATTTGGGTTTACTCTTGGGGTGTTCTGTTCTAGCTGGGCTCGAGCATATGGTTTGATTTTCAAGTGAAGTGACACCACTTCTTACATATGCACATTACTCATTCCCCATGCAAGTTCAATAAAATCATGGCATCTTTTATTTTTTTATTTAAAGCTGACAAAGAAGTCATACTTAAAAACCAATCTAGGAAATTACTTCATTGTCAAAATTATTTCCTCTGATCATTTCCATGCTTTAATTTTTATATTATTCTTTCTGTAGCTGTGGTGGTGGACTTTTACCACTGGAATGAATGGGAAAATGACATCATAGTAAAATGTCATGTTTTTTCAGCTCTTAAATGGCTGAACTACAATTAATCAAAATTGGTGTGATTTTTATGAAGTGATATGACCAATAATTTAGGATTTTAATTGCTACATGAAAAGTCTTATTTTTTTTTAAAGGCATAAACATTTAGGAATACCTTTTTATTTTGTTAAGAACAGCACGAATTAATATTATCACGTGATTTCGACATCAAATGTTGCGTGTATGGTGTGAAATGGTAAATACAACATTGTTAAACGATGTCTACTTTTCTTTGCAGTGTCTGGGAGGATGATGTGCATAACTCCCTGCAAAAGATAGCTTGTTTCATGTAAAGTTGCACTGAGCAGTGTATGGGATGGCAGCCTGCCAATTAGTGATCCATTTTCTCAGAAACCGAGTTTGAGGCCGTGCCAACCAGTCACATACATCTTATCTTCAGCATCATAGAGCGGCCTCGTAATTCGTGCAAAATTATGTTTGACGTTAAATTATAAACCCTTAGTGAAATAATAAAAAAAATAAATAACCCTAAAAGCAAATTAAAAATTATGTTTTCACTGGAGCAGGTTATAAGCCCACTAGAAACGTGATCTGTAGTCATCAGTCTATGGGCAAAATTCCATTTCTCAAGGGTTGTGTTTTGGTTTTTTTCTCTCTCTACCTAGTAAAAAAGCTGCATTTCAGAAAATTAAGTTTAGTTAGTGCAGGGAGGTATTTTTTTAATTTGAGGTGATGGATAAGACCCTTTTTTACTTTTAAAAAAAAAAAGTCAGATGTGATGCAGGGAGGTGTATCTCTGCCACATCCCTACCTATCACAAAAGATTTACCTTTTGTTCTAAAAAGTGGCTTTTTTGCAGAAAAAAAAAAGTAGTGAAGAGGTGAAGCAAATGCTTTCCAGATGCTATCCTGATCCAAAACCCTGTTATGTGACCATTTCAGTGGTCCAGTGTCACCAGCTGCAGGTTTGGGGAAGCAAAGCTCCTTTGTGCCCCACAGATGTGATGCAGTCCTTTGCTTTTTAATCTCTTAAAACTTACAAATAAACATCAACCTTCAGAGGCTGAGAGAGAGAAAACAGAAGGATTGGTTGAAAGTAGAGTTAAACAGAGAGATAAGAACTACTTTATTTATTTACCCATGCAAATTTCATAAACTACCCCTAGGTACATAATGACATTCTTGTATCATGTTAGTTTTGCACTTAAAATAAAATAAAAAAAATTGATTTCCAACAGAATTGAGGGTGATTATTTATTTTCAGAAACCTTTTAAAATAAGGAAGATTTGTACTAAACATTTTTACATCTCCCCACATAACCAAAACCCTATGTCACATTTTTCCTGGTTTGATGGTATTTATCTGGCAGGATGAGTTCACAAGTCTAACAGAATTAAAGTTGTGGTGATCTTTCTGTACACAGTTATAAAATGTTGGTCATATCAGCAAAAAAAGTAGATAATTAGTGAGAATATTTCTCACTACAGTCTAAGATTGTTTTTATGTAAAGTTCTTCTTATTAACTGGAATTCAAGCTTCAGTGAAAATGGTTTTAGGAATCCTTCAGTGCCCAAACATAGGAAAATTAATCCAAAATCACTTAAAATCTGGCTTTAACTTACTTTGCAGAGCAGACTTCACTTTACACTTGTACCTTGAAGATTTCTTAACACCTCTAAGTTCATACTTATCATCATCTTCTCACAGAGCCAGTGAGGTGTTCATGTTGATTTATAATGCCCTGAAAAGAGCCTATTCACTTTTCATCTGTTCTTTAATTAATTTGGTTTTAAATTGTTTCTTCCTTTGTGTGGCCATAAAGAACATACTGTGTTAGCACCAAGATTTGGAGTTCATCCATTTAAATGCCCCAGCTTGTCCTATTGCAGTCTTCTCCTTGCTTGGTGGTGCCCATGATTCCCAAAGAACGGTTGGGATAAACTCCATTCTCCAGTGGCAGGCACGGGCCAGTGTAGATTTCCATGGCAGTGGTTTCTGAGCCTCCATGAGGTGGCAGACACCGCTTCTCTACCTCTGAGATAAGACCTCAACATCATTTGCCAGGTAACTCCAAACAATGTTTACACATCTTCTCGTGCCAAATTAATTCCAGCAATGGAAATTAATTTCCTGGCTTGTTTTGGGAAGGAAGAGGTGAATTAATTACTGTGGACACCACGACACCATCCAAAACCTACAGTTAGTCATGGGTTCAGATTAGCATGAAACCAGTTGTAATTGGGTTCCGCTTCTTTATCATTCAAGAGCTCTTTTACATGACAACAGGATACTCACATCTCCAAGGGATACCTTTGGCACTTCCACTGCTTTCATTTCTTTGCACACCCCTGATCATTATTGAAATCTTGGAACCAAAGCAGGATGTGGGGAGGTCTGTCCGTCTGCTTTATTTCACCTAAGCAAACTCTGCGTTCCCTCGTTGGCACAGGAAGCATTTACAAAAGTTGTTTAAAGAGCAATTGCTCTTCTTCACCGGGGATGCTGGTCTTTGCTCAGAATTTAAATCAGGTTTGTGGCTCAGAAGGGGAATGTGAGGCTTCTGAGCTGTGTTTGTGAGGCAAGTGCTGCTGATGGGCCTCAGAGAAGGAGATCTCATTGGAGTGGCCGTGTATTTAGGCAACTCTATAGCCCCGTATTGCTCTTCATCATTAAAATTGTGTGCAGGAGACAGAATTAGGAGGTTTAAAAATGCATAATGTAAATAAGCTCTGAATGCTGTCAAGTAAATGCAATTGTATTGTTGAAAGTGGAGATCCTAGAGACGTTCTGGTGTAGAAAGTGGACCCTGTGTCCATGGGAAAAAAAATTAACTCAGATTTTAAGTCCATAAGTTGGGTCTGCACTGCATGCACTTGTTTTTGTTGCTGTCTTTATGTTCCCTGCATGTTTTGCTATGAAGTCTCTTTATCTGTCTTGACAGATGGAATCAGTAAATGTTACATTATCAAGTTTTATCTAAAAATGTCTCCCATTGATAGCGCATTTATATCGTGTCATAATAGCTCTTTGTACCAAAGCAAGGAGAGCTGGGAAAATCCTAACTAGTGAGTAAGCTTGCATTTTTAAAGTAGTAAAAAAGTTCTTTGTTCTACAGCATCCTATTTTTAGAGAGAACTTAATTAAAGTGAGTAAGGAATTTTGAAATCTGGAATAGGAAAAATTGGGTCATTATTAATTATTATGTATATAATAAATCCAGGGGCTGTGGTCTTTTTTCTTCACAATGCACGTATGTCTTTTCCTTCCTCACAGGCATTTTTCATTACCAGAGGAATCAACTTCCCTTCTCCAAGGCCCTGGCTTAGCAACTTGCTGAGCTGAGAATGGAGCTGTAAGCACACAAGGAAGACTTTTTTGGTGGGTTCACTCCAGACACTGTCAAGGGCATTTCTGTGCTGAATTACACATAGCGCCCTGTCAAAACCCAGTTTCTTTAATGCATCTCTGCAGCCACTTTTCCTCCTCCCAGTCCTTCAACACCTTCTCCCTTTCACCTGCTCCCTGTCAGTCTGCAGTCAAGGAATGCAGGTTTCTGTAAATGGGAAGGTGAAGTTCTTGGGACCACAGGGAATAATAATGTCCCCAGCTCATATTATTTTCTAGTGGTGTTCATATCCCCTAATCAATATAATTCATGTTGGTTTTTCTCTCCCTTTTTCTTCCTCTGACTCTTTTTCAGAGTCAGCATTCCTCTTGTCAACCACTTTTTCTTTCCTGTTTTCTTTCTCCCCATCACCCCCAGCTCCTGAGCTCCCTTGTCACCTCTCCGACTTGGATTCTTTCCCCTAGATACTTGGTCCTATTGTGAGTTCCCATCTGCCAAATCACCACCTCTGCTGCTGCTACATGTGAAAAACAACGTGCTCTGGGGTTGGGCAGGACAGAAGTGGCCTGTCCACTTCACGTGGGCCCTTCTTTGCTTCTGAATCCCTGGGGAAAGAAGTGTCCTGGTGAAGCAATGCAGAACTGCCTTAATTCAAACAGCTCACCTGCAACTCCTGGGCTTGGAGTAGTGAATAGGAACTTTTCCAGCTTTAAACGTGATTTCTATCCCTGTATGAGCCAAAAAACACTGAAGAAGTTGAATTATTCTTTTTATAAATAATTTCTAACAAGTAAATGGCAATGCCTTTCTACATTTGTGTGTGTGTGTGTAGTTTTAAAAACTCTAAAAGTTTGATTGCATCATCTTTTGAGAAATGAAGAAACACTGGGACATCAGTTTTTCCTCTCTCCTTCTCTCAAATTTGTCTGCACACTTCAATTGGAGTTCAGTACTATTAGAGCTTTCCACAAATATTTCCTAAATAGTTTGTTCTAACTATGCCATGTTGATAAGAGATCACCACTCTCCTGGTTTTGCAGGCGTTGCTGAACTGCCAGGGCTGCACTGGTTTGTGCTATTCAATATCTGTTTTTACACTCATAATTTTTGGATTATTCCCTGTGACATCCTGTCAAATCTCTTCAGTTTGGACTCTTGTAAATGATGCCCCTTGGGTGTCTCTGAGTGCCTACAAACAGACAGGAAATGTTCAGCAGTGATTAAAGCCCATCAATATACTCTGTCAAGTAGCTGCTGTATTTAAAAATATACGTAGATAGATCTTAGTAGTGGAAAAATTGGTGAGGTAAAGAAATGATGATGTTTATCTCTAAGCTACATAAGAGGACACAAGTACCTATACGTGTTTACCAACATATTTATGAAAAACAATGCACTTAGAATTAAAAAATTAAAATAAAGACCAAGTAACTCAGAATTTATATTTTGCCTCATAAACCTCTAGTTTATTTTAATTGTAGGTATTAACTACTATATGAGTAATAAAGTGTAAAAGAAAATTTGTAAAGAGAGAAAATGAGGTTTTGACTGTATTATCCAACATTATCTTTTTTCACTTGAATATTTGTTTTTCCATATGTAACATGCAGTTGGAATGGAATAACGGGTGCAGAGATTGTTATTATTACCAGCTTTCCATTAACAGGTAAAGGGTAATTCTTTCCTGGGCCAGGATTTCTCTGTGGCAAATATCAGTTTTGAACTGCTGATCTGAGGCTTCAAATCTGTATCAGACAGACCCAGAGAAAGGACTTTTAATCTTCTCTTACATGGTATTAGAAGGAATTCTTCTAAAGTTACACATGGAAATCAGTAATTGTTGAGGGGGGAAAAAAAGTATGAAAAGGTTAGTTTTCTCTCCAATCCATGCATAAATCTCTTGATAAATCCAGTGCTGAAGATCATGCTTTGCACACACAAAAACACACCTTGTGTATAATTTTTACAACCCATCAACAGATATGTTGCACAGTATGAAGAAGTGTGTTAGCTTAAGAATTTGGGTGCTGTGGTGGGAGATTTTCAAGGAAGATCACGTTGAGAATTGCAAAGGCTACCTCAGGGGCCATGTCTTTTGTTCACTTGTTTCTGCTTTTGGATCAAGAGGGAGCAGCTTATTTTGAAAAAGCCAAAACTTTGCTTTGAATGGCCTGTCCAGGAATTAATCCACAGCCCTGCCTCTAGTTAGGTTTTTTTCTCACTTTGGAGGTTTTGAACATGAATGGAAAGGTGGTTGAAAGGTAAATGATGTTATATTTCAGGGTTTTGGAGCCTTCTGCTGCAATCCTTTTCAGCAATGTATTGCCTCTGTGATGGAGTGTGAAGCCAGCCCTGTGTTTGGGGCTGTTCACTAATTCAGCTTCAGAACCCCAAAATTTCAAACTGCTCTTAGAGGTGTTCATCCTTCAGGAAGGAGGGGAGTGAGAGGACAGAACCAAAGTGATTGTAGCCAAGCTATAAAACCAGAGCCAAATTTCAAGAGTTATTAAATTTGAGGGATGTGACTGCAGGTGCTGGTTTATTTCAGAGATAGTGGCTGATGACAGCCAAGATTCAGATCAGTGGTCACTCAGATTCCCAAACTTTGGGATTAAGGCTTGGGTTCGGTCTGGAAATTTATCTCTTTTTTCTGGGAAATCTTTTTTCCTGGTTCATTATATGTGCGTAAAACCTCTGTCTTTTACTAAGGCCCATATACAGGCCATAAATACCTGGTGCAGACATTCCTTGCTGTCTTTAGACACCAATATTCCATTTGCCAAACTATTACTCTGATCTAGACTTCGCAATGACTGCTTAGATACATTTAATTAAAATGATAGACTAGAGTTCAACCAAGAAGTGTTGAGATAATTTCATTCCATAAGGGAAGAAATAAGATTAAAATCCAGAAGGGACTCCCCCCCTCCCTTTCCCATTTCTCCAGAATTACCATCAGCCATGAGATTATCTCCAGGGTTTCATGGAGATGCATAAGCCCAAAGCATGCCACGAACATCTACCCTTGAATGGAATGATCCATCATTCATTCAAACAAACAAAACCCCTTCTGAGCCTAATATCCTTAGTGTCATCGTTAATTATAATATGCAATCATAATCATTTTGGAGGTAGACCTGGGGTTAATTTGGCCAATCAACTGCTGATCATTAACAGTGGCCTATTGAAGTGTAGGAAAATGATCCCCTGTAGTTCCTACACGTATGACGGAAGTAATACATTGTGTTCTTTTTTCCTACAGGCTGTGTGCCAAAGTATTCATTTTCCCTGTGACTCCAATTCACAATTACTGGATACTTTTAGCTCTTATCATTTTTTTATGAACAGGTGGATAGGAAATAGTTTTGGCATAAAATAAACAGGGAGAGGTGCTGCAACGGGTTGTCTCTGTTTTAAAGGCTTGTTGCCAGTCTTTTATTGTTTTTTTATCTCTCCAGTTTTCTTTTTATAGCAGACTTTGAGGCAATATGCAGGTTTGTTTTGTCAGAAGTACGAAGAAGGGGTCTTTTGTGGCATTCAGTTGTGTCACTATTCTTCTACCTGTGCTGACACTGTGCTGCTCCTCAGGAGCTTTGCTTCATTTAACTGGTAAAAACTGATCTTAGCGAAACCCCAAAAGTAGAAAAAGATGTGTCAAAATCTTAAATCATCTCTGCTTTTGTGTTTCAGCACCCACATAGCAGTTAGGCCCTGTTACCATATGTATATATGCGCTAATATACCTATAAAATGGAGGGAGATGTTTATTTGAAAACATAAATAAATACAAAATATTTTTCTGTTTCACAGCACCACAGAGCACACAGTTATGAAGGCAACAGTTTAAAATTATGAAACTTTGAAATATTCCTATGGTATTTGAGTGGAGAGGCTGGCAGGATTCATGTTAATCGAATCAATTGTGTGTCCTGTGATTTGATGGCCTTTAGTAAAATCGCAAAATAAGTTGTTTGTATATGAAGTTATAAAGGGAAAGAAGTGCATCCAAGAGGTTCCTTTTCACTGGTAAATTAATAAGCGGTGGCCAAAATTACTTTAATAAAAGAGCTGATACTCAGATAGTGCTGAATAAAATTAGATGTCTACAGTAAACATCTCTTTTTCCTGTGTCTGAAGAAGGATTTCCCAAATCAAGGCTGCCAATCACATATTATTTTTTAACTACAGTGAATTGAACTGCTTCAAAGTAATAGAAGAAAAAAAAATTGTATGAATGATCATATAAATTCTTTCTCTTCTTTGTTTCAGGATTATTATCTTGGAAAAGGGATGCTGTGTCTGCAATGGAACAAGGTGATGATACGATGAAAGGCAAAAAAATGCCAGAGTTGGAGGTTATTTTGATTTTTTTAAAAACATTTTTGCCCATGTACTAGTGCCGAGGAAATATGAATGGGCACAAATGTCTATTTTTAATGAAAGAAAGGAGTTGATTCACTCTCAGGCAGCAGTAACGTAACTTATTTTACAACAGCAAGAGCCAAGCATATGGTATTCATCATTAGCAGTAGCAACAGAAGCCGTTTCTGCCGGGCCGTGGCTGGATAACGCCGCTCCAGCGGCGAGCCCTGCCTCGCTGGGTTCCCACCTTCCTGCTGCCAGCCGTGCCCTGGCACCTCTCCCACCAGTGCCACTCTCACCCCAGCATGGCATCTAAGAGTCCAACCCCATCAGCTGCTCTCGTATTTGTGGCCTTCGCAATGAGACGAGTTCCATATTTAAGGGTGTTTTACCTTTATTTGCCCCTTTCTATGCTACTGGTTATGAGCTGTATTCATCTACAGGGTTATCAGGTCTATCTGAAGAAACACTAAGTGACAAGAAGAGCTTTTTATTTATTTTTCTCACCTCCTCTCTTAGCAATTGGCTGGGTAGCTTGGAGATGTGAATCAAACCTGGAGCTGTCAGTGAGCAGCTTTTAAAATATCTTTACCATTCCCCATTATCATTATGCTTACACACTACACCAGCAGCTAAATCTTTGGCTTGATAGTCACAACCATCATCTCTATTCCTCTATAGCTTTCAAAATGTTCCTCTAAAGCAGAAAATCCTGGCAATACATCAGGATGGAGACAAACGTTTAATATTCGTGTTACTAGTGGTAAAACTGAGACACAGCTTGTTTCAAGTGGCCAAACCCAAGAGTGTTTTTCAGTGAGAGATCTCCATGTGGGTAGCACCCCTGTCTCACCAGCCCTTGCTACTAGAGCAGCCCATCTCCTACCCCTGCAGACGCTTCAGTTCGCTCATCAGTGACCTTGGGTGTGCTGTGTTAAATTACAATCAAGAGGAGAGGAGAGGAGGCTTGTACAGCTATCTGTATTCAGATATCAAGTTGGATGGCAAAAATTTTGCTGACTTGCAATGGATTTTGGAATGGGAAATCTTGAGCTCTGAGCTTTTTTGCATTTGTGGATACTTAGGGATTGGAGATGAGGCACATGTAAACTGCTTATAAAAGACTAGAATCGCTAAAATTGCACGTGAACTACAGAAAAACTGTGTGCTCAGGCCCTGCCACAGGTTGCCCAGAGAAATTGTGGCTGCCTTGTCCCTGGAAGAGTTCCAGGCTGGGTTGGATGGAGTCTAGAACAACCTGGGATGGTGGAAGGTGTCCCAGCCCATGGCAGACTGTGGAATGAGATGAGCTTTGAGGTCCCTTCCAATCCAACCTATTCCATGATTTTATAATCCATTGTAACCTTTATTAACCGTTAACATTTCCTTCACAGCTTTTATTCTTATGAAAACTCACTTATTCCTCAACATCAAGCTTTCCTCTGTTCATTTCTGTATTTGTTTTAAACTGAGAGAGATGAATCCAGCCATGGGCTGGCCTGTGAGTGCTCTATTGTTGTTGTCCTCAAAATTCCAATTCAGTTTGTACTTTGTACTTTGTTTTTCCAAAATCCCATGATATTGCGTAAAACATTGTTATGTTAAGCTGTTACTAGATTGTGTCAAATCAGGAAAATAATTGGAGGCTACCATTCATCCCAGAATATTTTAATTAGTGGATTTCTTTATCTGTCTTAAATTACTAACAACTTCCTCCTCGAAACTAGAAAAGTATGGAGGGCCTCATTAGTTATGTCTACACTGCACTTGAGCACTGCTAGAAATACAAGTTTGTGACTGAAACGTGAGTTTTGCTTTCAGTACATTTATGTTCTAGTCTCCCCCTGCCTCCACCATCCCCCCAATTTTCCATATGAAGCACATATGTTAAAGGCTGGTTTGTAATGATGGTAGGACTGTGTGAATACTAATACAGGTATTTGTATTCTCTACAGGGAAGGCAACATCGGTTCTGTTCTGTAAATATGTACAACAGTTTATGGCTTTCATGAAATATTGGAGGAATGCAAAGATGGGAAGTTTAGTAGCATGGTAAGAAAGCCAAAATTCAAACAATGCTTCAAAGGCTTTTAAAATAAATCTTTATGTTGGTGTTGACAAAACTGAAGTAGTGCCATTTGAGACAGATTTTTCCACTGAGAGGCAATTTCAAAAGCACAATTATATTCATATTTGGCCAAAGTGGTGTCCTATCTGAGGCCACCTAGATGCAGAACAAGATGAATTAAAGCACCAGCCTCTATCCAGAGCTGAGGGAGCTCTGGTATCCCTGTGGCTTCCAAGGAAGATTCCCCTCTCACATGTAAGCTTACAAAAGAGCTGATGATTTATTCTGTAGTACAAAACCTCCCAGATACTTTTAGATGAAAAAAAAAAAAATCTGTATTTCTGCTTTGGACCACTTTGTTCACGTAAATTTGGGTATCTGTTTGGCTGAGGCAAACAACTAGCCCTCGTTTGATACCAAGGCCTGAAAGTCATTAATGCAACAAATTAATAGTTTTGGGCAAAATTTTGGGCTTTTTTTTTTTTAATGATCGGTTATTTCATCTTCATTCCCTTTGGAAATTTTTCCAATCCTTATAAATATTTGTGAGAAAAGTGAACTGACTCAGCTTTTACTTGAAAATGAAGATGTGATGGGTCCAGCCTCTGTATTCAGGTGATGCTGAATGCCCATCTAGGACAACCCTTGTCCTGTGATCCACCAAATAGAGTGGTAACTTCTACCCGTCATTCCCCCAGCCTGCAGCAAAGCAGGAGCAATGACATTGGGACAAGGAAAAAGGCTGGGAAATGGTATGGGAAGGAGAAGAGGACGATCACTTGCAATTCTAAAACTACAAATTTCCACTCCTGCTTGCACCCCTTGGGGAGAGGAAGAGGAGGGTGATTAGGGCAGGTGGCTCCACTCTGCCCTGTTATTCCCTGGAGTGGCAGGGATGCAGCATCCTGGACCTTCAGCCTTGTGGCTGTTATGGGATGGGATGAGCACTTTGGAGATTTGGTAGGAGCAGGCAGATTTTACCAGTTTCTGTTGCCAAGCTGCACACCACAAATGTGTCTGTAAGCCCTGAGAAATAAATATGACTGCAGCTTTGTTTATAAGTGGCATAAAAACAACAGAGACAGGCAGTCAACCAGCTTTTATAAATTATAATTTTAAACTGAAAACATAATATGAGGTCAAGGCTGCTGCTCTGATTTCCAGGAATTTTTTTTCTTTTAATTCCCTGATTTTTACCTCTTCCTCCTTCATGCATTTTTACCCATGTTCAAATATTCAAAGCAGAAATAAATGAAAATAAGGAGTACTCTTCTAAGAGAGTAAAAGATGAGGACTTCAAACTAAATTGTGGGGTGTTTTATCTATTTGAGCAACCTCATGTTTCCCTGAGGTAAAAAGTGTGCAGCCCTTCAGCTTCTGTTGCTGCATTTTGGAACTTCAGCTGCAGATGTGTTTGTGAGCAGCCAAAATGGCCTTTGTAGCACATTGGGGGACACAGATTTTAAATCAGTTATTTAAATTTAAAAAAACCCCAAACCCCTAACAACAATTCCACTACTGCTGTAAAATTCTCCCAAAGTCAAAGGTGTAGTGCTTGCTTTGCTGATATTGGTAGCAGATATAGGAATTTGTATGAACTTTTGCTAACTAATCTCAACTGTTTATTTAAATTGAACAATATTTGCTTTTGTTGTTTATCATGCAGATGTCCTCCCTTTAGTTTTTTCTTTTTCAGCTTTCAAGGCTTTTATTGCCGCCTAATCCCTTCAAATGTACTGTATATCACATTTATGAAATGTATTGGTACCAGAGAGAAGCAGACGACTTTGTTTTTAAACAAAGACCCCAGGATAAGGGGCAATGTTTTTCCCCTCACAGGTGATGGAGTACGTACAAAGAATGCAGCGGATAATGGCAGTCCTGTCCTCTGAACAGATGGTGATGGTCCTGTTGCTAGGATAAGGCCTGAAGAATTTAGTTTTTAATTCCACATTATTTGCCTCAGTGCCATGAATATCCCTAGGTTTCCTCAGGCAAAAATACAACAAATACACAGAAAGAGAAAGAGAAGTGACATGCGGATAGAAAAGGAGACAGAGCACGGGAAAGGACCGGAGCCAGGTCAATAGAAGCTTTTGGGAAAATGTCTGCTCAGCTGTCTGCAATCACCTGGGTTTGAAAGGCAGGCAGGAAGGAAGATTGGTTTGGCATGAGAACGAGGCCTTTGATGCTTTAGATACCACAGAGAAAAATACGCATTTCTTCCCATTAGAAGTCTGTTGACTTTCCTAATTAAGATAAACATGTTTCTGAAGAAGTTAGCTCTCACAGTACTACATTTGTAAAAACAACCATGCTTTTAAAATATATACACAGACAAGGACGTGTGCCAAGAACTAGTGCTGGTGTGGTCTTACAAATCACTTTAGAGGAATATTTTTAAATCATTGCTTTATTTAAAAGTGAGCGAATTTCATTCCCTCCAGTCAATTAAATATCTAATTTCAACTCAAGTAGATAATAACCAAAGTATTTTTATATAAATGAATGAACAGTTAGAAAACTGTTAAACACACAGCCCTCAAGCATGAAAAATATATTCGTTTAACTGTTTTATTCTTTTATCACTAATTTACTACAGAGATTTTTGCACTTACATCATTTTTAGTTTTGGCACTGGGGGAAAGAAATCTTATTTAAAAAAAATTAATTCAGATTGAAATTCTCAAGGATCCCTGTGCCATCTGAATTATTCCATCAACCATATTAAGGATGTGGTGGATGGTGCTGGTGGAGTTGTGATTTTTCCACAATGGCAGTTTTGAGAAAAAAAAAAACAACTGTGAAAACTTCCAGTGACCCAGTTCCCACAACAAAGCACGTGTTAAATGTCAAAAAACATGTTGAATTCATAAAAGGACACAGTGCCTGTAAAAAGGTGCAATGCCTGAGGTTTAGGGGATTAATTGCCATATTCTCCCTTTTCTAGGTGCCTGCATAAAGCCAGACTGTTTTAAGTGATTTAAAGGAGCCCCCATATCAGATGCTCTGGGATTGGTGAGTGTCTGGTTGAAGTTGTGGATTTTTTTCTCTGTAGTGATTCTGGTAATTGGGATGTGATCCGTGCCACCCTCATCATGATTTATCACACAAAAATGTAGGGAGAAGGAAATTACATGAAGAAAGCATCTCATGCTTTGTGCCTAAAAATAAGTTGAGGAAAACGTAGATGAGACTATATGGGACAGAAAACGCACCGTGTGCCAAAATGCATCGTATTTGTTATTTATATGTATGTGTTTATGCATATATATAATTCATGCTTTTGTCTTCAAAAATCAACAGAATTTTATTTTCTCAATAATGGTGTGTTATGTTTCAGTGAGAGTTTCTGAACTGGCTGGTTTGGAACAGAACATTTTGCACGTCTTCAAGAAGCTCCTGTTTTCATTATCTAGAAATACTATTAAGTAATATAAAATGGATCAAAATTTATTGATATTCAGCTGTCTGAGTATCACATTGTCTTGCAACCTCATAATCACCAAACAGGCAAAAAATTAATCACTAATACACTCTAACTAATATATTCTATTTCCAAGCACTCTTTTACTTTTTACCTCAATCTTTGGTGCAATTGGTGATTGGTTCTTAGAATTTCTTCTCCCTCATCTTCATAACCTTGAAAAATATTCAACCAGCTTGTTGAATATTTTTTTCTTTCTTAGTACCTAGATGTTACCTAGCTGTTCTCAATTCTCAGTTTTTCAGGGTACAGTCACTTGTTCTACCACATTCAGAGGATTGATAGAATTTTGCTTAATATTGGATGTTCACTGGAGGGATATTTTGGGTGCAGATGACATCTGACTATCTGGGGGACAAAACTGCAGGCATTCCGTGTCTTGGTGAGGCTGCTGAGTAGATGTATTTTTCAATTTATTGTACGAAATGATGAGGTGAATTTGGTTCACAGCCCTTCATGTGTAAATAAATAAAAATACCTCTGAAACTTGATCGGAGATGAAAGAAACCATTTCCGTCGGAGAGCGGCAGAAGTGGTTTCCCGTGCCGTGCACTTTGTGACACACACAGAAGCCTTTGTGGCCCACGTTGTTTATCCTTCGTATTCTAACAAGGAGTCAGACACATGCCTTAAAATGGGATAATGTGTCACTTCTGACATTGCTCTTTTTCTATAGTTTGTGTTCTTTCCTTAAATATTGGCTGTTCTTTCAAAAGCCCGTTGTGAAGGAAGATGTGTGTGCTATTCTTACCAATTCTTGATTCATAAAGTATCATACACTGTGATCTTCTCAGATTATTAGAATGGAATCCAGATTGGAAAATGTTTTATTTCTTAATCTCATCACAAGCGTACATGAATTTCCTTAAAAACCGAGTTTTC
This sequence comes from Monarcha castaneiventris obscurior, assembly GCA_026261815.1. Classification (NCBI taxonomy): domain Eukaryota; kingdom Metazoa; phylum Chordata; class Aves; order Passeriformes; family Monarchidae; genus Monarcha; species Monarcha castaneiventris. The sequence goes on from JAMPIT010000467.1 coordinate 19,420,724, forward strand.
TTTGCTTTCTAATCTTAAACCATTTTTTTTTTAATACAAAAGCAAAAGGTGCCAGTGGCACAGCTACCTCATGTAAAGAAACACATAGATTTCTCTTCTACTTATTTTATTTCTCGCATTCATCATTCATATTTAATGCCTCAGGCATTTGACTTCTTAATTCCTTATATTGAATTGAAGAGGCATGCACAGCATGCACTCCAGTTTAATGACTTGTAATTCTTCTTCATTGATGACACACTTTTTCACCTGGAAAACTTGTGGTGCCAAACTTCCCCTCACATGTGTGATGTAGTCAGTACCCTTAACAAGGTGGTGATGGCTGGAGAGTGGAATGACTGGAAAGTGTAAGGTCCTGACCTTAAATGCCTCTTGGACTGAGAGAACATTGGCCTAAGGGTTTTTCTGGTGAGAGATATATATAGATATATATGTATATTTTTTTTTCTGTAGTTGAACCTCAGTTGTTGACTTCTCTCCTGCTGGCTCTAGGACATGCCTCTTTGCTTATTCATTCTCTTTTTCTGAGCCAAATTTCGAGTAATACACAACTTTCCCACCCTAAGCTAATTAGCATTAATCTACTGAGTAGGTTTGCCAATAATATTTCCAACAGAAAGGTTTTGTAGACTTCAGCAGGGCTAGAAGATCATATGAATGATAAATTACAGTATCTGACGTCAGTATTTTGGACTAAGATTTGATGGACTAAGCAGTATCCTGAATGCTATTGTTTATTTACAGACATCTCATAGGACTGTCACAGTTAGGTTTAGTTACTTGTAAAAGCTTAAGATTTTGGAATAAAAAATTCTGTGGAACGACAAAGCATTCAGGCCATTATAAAAACATTGCACCTTTCCAGGTTTTCAAAGCACTTTAGAAGCATTTACCAACCCTCACAGCACTGAAACATGGGAAGTCTTATCTTTTATTGATTTCCCAAGTGGGTTGACTGAGACATAGAAGAGTTCTGGTTTGCTAACTGTGAGCACTCTGATAGCCAAATGCAGCATCTGAAGGAAAACAAAAAATGACACTGAATTTCCTCTCTAACTATTACAGGGAAACCCTTTGGAGAGCTTCCCTCAGGAAAACAAAGGGAAAGACACCGAGATGAAGTTGCCTGGTTATTCAGTGAGACCACTCCTGAATGGGATCAGGAGGATGTGGAGGGATTTCACAATCAAAGTCAGCTCCAGAGTAGAGGAAGAATATCCTTCATTCAAAACTTGCCCAAGGCATGTGCTCTTCAAGAGGATAGGTGGAACGTGGATGGAGGGGGAGATTTTTTTGGAAGAGGAGTTAGGTAGGAGAACAAGTCCGGTTCAGCTCCTTGTGTAAGCTTCAGTCACTGGTGATGAAATTTGTGAAAAGGGAATGTGCAACTTTTTGATTAGCATTAAAATTTCTGTTTCTTAGTAGTGTGATTATTGAGATTCTCTTTCTTTCCTCCAATGAGACCCTGTGAAACAATTTCCTGCCTGGCAGGGAACTCTCTGTATGTGCCTATCTGTGTCCATGACTCCAGTACAGCAAATCCACAGCTGTCCTGCTGATAGAAGACTTTATTTGCTGCTGGATGTGTAGTGGAGAGCAGGAGGGAAGGTGGATGTTTCTGGTCCTTTTCAATCTAACATCAATTTTTCAGCAAGCTCCTAGAAGTGAAAGAAGTTATACTTGAGTGAGTGCAGTGATCATGAGAAAATGAGAGTTATTCTGTTCATGAGTGATGATTTAACTGTAGTCTTAGTAATAGCCTTGAAGTTTTCCTTTGGAATATATCCTAAAGGATTAAAAAATAAATTAATGGTACATATTGAAAAAGATCTTCAAACATTTCAGCATAGAAGTACAAAGCTTATGTCTGGGAGGGATTTCAGAGGTCATCTAGTTCCAGCTCCTGTCCCAAGGCAGGAGCAGCTGTACCTAAAATGTGCTTTGGTTGTCAGGTGGTTTTTTAGCCTTGGAAGTTTTCTGTTATTTTCATAACTTTCCAATAGTTCTGCCTTCTACCCCCCGCCCTTGAACATCTTAATGTATTTAGTGTTCTGATTTCTCTTTAGTAGTTAGAAATGTCTCAGAAAGTGGTTATTAATAAATCATTAAAGGTTTGCATCTCATTTCATTTCCTTGCTGCTCTACTACTCTTTATTTCCAATCATAGTACAAAGTCATTTTGAAAACAGAAGGAGGAATCTTTTACAACTGAGTCAAATCTAAATGATGGGGGTAAACCCAGAGATTTTTATTCTTTACCTGGAATACTCTTTGTTATTCAAGTTATTTGCTTAGGTAAAAGATTTCTTAGCCTGATCTTGTTTTATCTGGCACTGGCGAAGAAGAAATAATCTTGAATGCAGGGCTTTACAAGCTGCATATCTTGAACATGGAGTCACTTCACCAATAGGGCTTTCCTGGGAATAGGGAATAGCAAGGTTGAATATAAGGCTTGATAACTACAGATATTTTCAGTAGCACCAAAGGAGGTATGGGAAGTGATGAAAAAACTTATGAAAGGTAAACGGACTATAATTCATCCTAAATATCTCCCCTTGTGCAGAAGCTCTTTTTAAATTACTCAGATAAATGAGCTCATTTATGGAATATTTTGTACTGCATGAACTTATATGGGCACCTGTCATGTATATATATTTTTAATACTGAACTCATATAGATGGCTTAAAGTCCCCCTTGCCCTTTAGTAAATTTAAATCTCCCACAAAGCTGCTGTACAGTAGTCATAAAGAAACATTTATGGTTCAACATAATTTCCCTTCATTTCTTTTTCTCTTTCCTTAAAAAAAAAAGGCAGTTTAAAAGTAATAAAGCACTTCCTTCTGTAAATCTTTGATCTTTTTTCTTCCTAAGGGAAGATTAATTTGTAAATATGCTAATGGATTTGTATAATATGAAACCTTCATAAGAAAAACTACATTAGTTCATATGAATGAACACATCTATCTTATTCAATTTATAAACTAATGGCTGAGAGCATCAACAATGCATTCTGCTCAGTCTCGTGTCCAAAATCACTGCCTGTGATTCAAAGACAACAGAGAATTCTGCAAAAAAATGTAAGCTTGACAGATTTTATTTTCCTTGATTATTTTTTTTTTATTTGTTTGCAACAGTGAGATTTGCTGCTGCTCCAGCCAGGTGAGTACCCTGCTCTGAAGAAATCCCATGTGATGTGAGCTGTATCTTGTGGATGTAATGCATCCAGCTGCATGCCTTCCTAATGAATCCTGGTGGTTTCCAGCAGGGTGCTGAGCCTGTAAGCACAGTGATCCCTCGGGCAGAATCCCCAGAAGCTGAATGACAGCAAAGTGTTCATCCAGGTGGCTCACATAGCTGAGGAGCTGACCCTCACCAGCTCCTCGCTGGGACAGTGATCCTGCCACTTTCCTTCCAGCTGGAAGTCTCGGAGGAGTTTGGTTCCACCAGTGCAGGAGCTGGAGGCAGTGATCTTTGTGGATCCCTTCCTGCTCAGGATATTTTATGCTGTAGTGTCTCTCTACTCCCCCAGACAATGCAGCTGCACTGTGCCAAAACTGCCCTCTCTGCTCCATGGCAGGAGGTGATGGGACATGGGCAAGGATTTAATGTGGGGGGATTAAACCCAAGGCAAGTGCAGGGAAAAGTGGTTCATTGGAAGCTCCTCGTATTCCTGCCTATGTCCTGGGTGCCTCCAGGCATTGCGGAGTTCCTTCCTCATTCCCTTTTTTTTTCCCCCCAAGCCCACATTTCACCTCTATCCTTAATTTTGCCTTTATTTAATTTATTCTGGTGCTTAACTGAGAATCCAGTGAGCGTTGAGCCTTGGTTGCTGGTGAGGCTGTGGCACCTCTTCTGGGACCATGGGACTGGCAGTGGAGAGGACATGGAGAAGGTGGGATAGAACCTTCTGTGTCCATCATTTTCCTTCTGCTAAGGTCTCTCTGTTATTTAATTTTTTCCATGATATTTTTTCCTGGTTCTCCTTTGTCTCTTTTCTTTTCTGAACTATACAATTCTAATAGAAACTTGACATTATTAAATGAGTGTAAAAATCAAAGTCTGTGTGTTGATTCAGAGGAGCTGTGCTGTATGACTCTATGGTCATGCTGTTGCACCCCAGCCCACAGGGAAATGCCTCTCTTAGCCATGGGCTCATCTCTCTGCCTCTCCACAAGGAAGAAATCCACACGCTTTGGTTTTATTCCCTTCAATATCTGGCATATTTTTAAATAAAAAGTGTGTGGGGAGGATTTAAATTGATTTGAATTTAGCCCTAATTTTGATCCAATTTTGTTTGCAGAATGAAGCTTAGCGCCGGAGGAGTCTAAGTGGTGCCCTTGTACCTCTAAGCACCTCTAAGCTTTATACGGTGATTTTTCAGGCCTGGTTTATTAAGGTAAGCACAGATATGTTGAACTTCAAGCCAGCATAGCCAATGAAGGATTGTTTGATGTGCTGGGGTACTCAGCGCTGCGGAGCCGCGTCGTTAGCAGCTTCTTTTCCCAGGGGCTGACAGATTTGTGTCCAGCTCCAGCTCATGGCTTTCATCCTGCTGCCATAAACAAAAGGTGTGCATTTCTTCAGGCGTGGAGCTTACCCAGACTCCTTCCCTCATTTGATGCTATCGTGCTCTGGATAAGAATAGAATTGTAATGTGCACCTTAAGGCTGGAGAAGAAGGAGCACAAGGAGGCAACCCACGGCTGATTCCTAATAGGGGTGGGTGGGAAGGAAGTGTCAAATGCTGCTCAGAATAGATTAATATTATAAAGGGGTCTGCAAAGATCAGAAATAGGAGAGATTCAGATCTTTTTTTCCCCTTTCTTTTCTCTCCAGGAAATTCTTTCCAGGCCTTCTCAATAAGAGTGGGGATGGAGGGTGAGCAGAGCAAAACTGGTGGGAGAGACGTGGCTGTTGTAATGAGCAGAGCTGAGCCCGCAATGCCAGAGAGTCTGTTCTCTTTAAAACAGAAAAGGCAGGGCGTGGAGGGAGGTTTGGGCTTTTCTCTAGCAAAGTTTTCTTCCCAACAGTCAAAAATAATAGAAAGTAGACATAGAAGAGATCTGTTAATTGATCTTGTCCATATCTTGCCCAACACAGGGTTATTCCCTGCAGCATATTTACTAGTGCTGAGTTCAGCTTTGTTTTTAAAACCTCCAGTGACAATCTCCCGAGGGAAGTGGTGAAAGCCTGACTCTACAGCCTACTACATCTCCTTGTCGATCTGCTTTGCAGAGGGAGACTCGCACAAACCAGGAAATATTTTCTGACGTTCAGCCTACACCCCTCACTTTTTTTTTTCATTTCTGTCTTATTAATTCTATTTATACTCTTCTGTATCATGCAAACTAATGTCCTTCCAGGAGCACATCATGTGTTCTAACACCAAAAAGGTTATGTTTTTGAGAAAGAAGAACTTTGCCTCATATTGGTTCTTTCCCAACCAACGTAAATGCATCATTTAATTACCTGATCCATTGCTGGTTTGTAGGTGGTTGTTAAAAAACTGCAGGTAGAAGTTTAGGTCAGCCTCTAAACTCAAGATATTCTGCATGAAAAGAGCCAGTAAATCAATACTATGAATCCTTAGCATTTTTAAAAATTTAATTTCTAATGTCTCTATTTTTTCTTGTTTCACTTCATCAATAGAAGCCTTTCTGCAAAGCATGTCCTTTTCCTTTGCCTTTCCCCCTCTCCTAATCTTAGCACTAGATCGTGATTTGGTCAAGGTCCCATTTAAATAGTTTTGGGGTTGCCAGCGTGGTGTGTTCTGATATTCAGATCTCATAATCCAATTTTGAAATTAAAGAGCTCGGGGCAAAAACACTCACACAACTGAAATGCATGTTTTTGAGCACTGAGCCAGTGTTTTCTTAAGAAGAATATACCAAACCTCCTCTTTCTCTTCCCAATTAATATAACAAATGTCACGCACAAAATCTCCCTTTTTAACTCATGCCCCGTGTGAGCACAACAGACAGAGGAAGTGTAAGCTGGGCTATGATTTCAGGGAAGGTATCTGAATTCCAGCTGAATGCAGAAAATATGCAGAAGAGCAACTGATTTATAGTGCCTCATTTGCTGTCTTAGCAGAGCGATGTTCTCTGTATTCCCAACAATAAAAGCAACACTGAGGAAAAAATAAGTCGGCGTGTTTCCCTCCCATACCAAGGCTTTTTCTCCCCTCTGCCCAAGTCATTATTTCAAGTTTCTCAGTATTAAATCTAAAGGTTCATCAACTCACATCTTTACAGCTCTGTCTTTCTGTATACAGGACCCTGTCTGCCTGTTTCCTCTATTGCACTATTTTGTTTGTACTACTGTAATCATTTTGCTGGCCCAGATCTGTGTGGGTGTGCTGGCAGCTTTACAACAAAGTTACATGGGAACTGAGTTAAGGTTGAATATTTATTAGAAGAAGCCATCTGGCGTCAGGCTGTCTGTACAGGGGGGCTTATTTCTTTAGTAGTCTCTCCTTTTTCTTTCTAGCTCTTCCTCCCTCTCTCTCCGTTTCTCATTTACGTGCCGCATATATGTGAAAAGTGGAACACACATCTTGACATATTGATTTGATTCTTGATATTTATAGCAATTAACCCCGCTCATGTGATTATCCCTGTCGCTTCACCCCGTACCTCTCTCTCTCCCCCTCTGTTCCCGTGGTGGGGGATGCTTGGGGTCTGTTCCCATGGTGGCAGCCCCCCGGATGCTGCTGAGCTCCCACCGCAGCCCCTTCCCGCTCGTGCTGCTTCTCACAGGCTCCGGGCAACTACAGTTTTGCTTAAACATCTCTCTCCTGCTCTTTCCACACTTTCCCTCCTCCAGCTCGTGAGCTCATAAAAGAGTGCTGCGCTCCAAAAACTCCCGACTCACCATATTAAACAAACTAGCCAGCAGAAGGGTGTCCGTGCTATTTCACCATTTGTATGACATCGCCAGGCTTCAAAGTGCAGCACTAAATTGCCAAAAGATGTTTACTTTACTTGCTTAAGAGCTCCTCGTAATTCAATTGTTCTCTCTCCCGCAGTAGAAACACACATGCATCCTGAGCCGTGCTCTTGCGAGCTCCCACTAGTTATTTACCCACGGGCTTTCCTCTGCTGTTTTTTACACAGTGCTTGACTTTTTTTTTTAAATTTTTTTTCTTCAGGGGCTTCTGTCTCAAGGTAATTTGTTTTTTCTGGGGTGCTCAACCACAAGGACCTTGAAACATGCAGCTGCCTGGCTGCCTTTTTTTTCCCCTCAGTTATAGACATTTAGTGTTTTTTCCAAAATAATATTTTTTTTCCTTTTCTTTTTTTTTTTTTTTTTCTTTTTGGTTTTTTTTTTTTTGTTTTTAAACATGCACAAAGTTGGCCATCCGAAATTGTTGGTCACCTTGGAAAACCTTGACCTATTTTTCCTAGCGGGCCAGGGAAGCTGATGCAGTCAAGCTGGCAGCCCTTTCCCACCATTCCTGACTTTTGTAAGTTAATATTCTGGCCTCACAGCCTTGCATAACCTCCTCGTTGATCGGTGTGGTGGTTTTGGTGGTGATGCCAGGTGGGAGAAGAGGAGCACTGGGCAGCAGAGATTCTTTCCGCTGACAGAAACAGTGAGTCACTACTGTCCTGTGATTATTCCCTGGCCTTTTTTTGCCAAAGGCTGCCTGCGGGGATGAAAGGAAAGTCCTTTCTCCATGACCTACGCCGGGGGTTAGCAGCCTCCCAAGCTCCGGCAAAGCACAACACGTGGGCTGGTTTTGAGCAGTGTAAAGCAAGGAATGAGGGCTGGGAGCCGTGGTGGCTCCAAGGACGTAAACTGGGAGATGTGGTGGTTCCCATCTCCAGCCTCCCACTGCTTTTCCGCTGGCTGGATGATTGGCAGCCTGTTGTCTCCTCCCCCAGGTAGTGTCTCTGAGCTTGTCGTGTCTTTTTGTATGCTTAATCTGGGAGAGAAAAAAACGAGTATTTTTCCATGTGGTGATCTAGGATGGATGAGCAACAGCCCTGCTTGTGGGAAAGGGATGGGGAGTGGAGCGAGGAGTGGGAGCAATGTAAGGAGGAGAAGGTTGTGAGGGATGGGTGATAAAGGAGACTGGGGAGAAGAGCTGCTGAGCTCACCTTCCTTCCTCTTTTCTGAGTTTAAATGAAGGAGGCTGCTCATCTTCACTAGCTCATGGTTATTCTTTCATCCATAATATGAAAGGGGGCCACGGCAGGTACTCTGGCCAGTGGTCTTAGCTCCTGATTCTCCAGCAAAATGGGAAAGGAGGGTGAATCATGCAGGCTTTGTTTTCCATGTCCTATGCACAATGATGTGAGTCAACTCTGGGTCTGAAGCCCACCAAACTTCCGTTGCCCAGCAGAGTGGAAGGGTTGTGTTTAAATCATTGGGAAAGAGACATTGACTTCTTTTACTGCTGTTTATTCCGTTTGTCCTTTGGCAAGACACTTAAGTCATCGTGTCTCATTTGTAAAAGCATAATGATGATTGTCTTCAACAAATATTGCAAAGCAAAGGCTGCTGTTGGTAGTAAAATTCTCTGAGGTGCTCAGAAGAAAAGATTTATCAAGGTGTGTAGCTCAGTTTCCTTCGTCAGGCCTACAACTTTGGCAGTGATGCTTTCCCACTGATATAAACCCTATTTTCTGTACCAAAGAACAGGCAGAACTGCTCATTACTAGTGTGAACAAAATATATAAAAAGGGGGTCGAGTTCAGGTTTGCTTTAAAGCTTGTTGCGCTTATCAGCTTTCCATGCTCTCTGGACAGGCAGCCTGAGTATTAATCTCTGGTGAAATATGTCAGTGCTTGCCCTGGGTTGGTGTTACACAGACCAGACCAGATAATGCCTGAGCAAGGACAGTAACAGGGCAGCAGCTTCTGACAGGGATGAGAAAGCAGCCCTGAGACAGGATGAGCGTTCAGGATGGAGCAGGACATGGGAGAACCTCAGTGCCAGATTGAGTACTTTAAGCAGTGAGTACTGTCACCAATTAAAATAACCATAAAAAGCCAGACATTCCTCACTGGAATAATTCATAACAGATCCCCAGTGCTGCATTACCTTTCAGCAGGGCTCTGTGAGGGAGCCCTGGCCTCTGCAATGTGTAGATCTGATCAGGAAAAGAGGCAGAGAAAAGCTTTTTCCCATCCCAGACCACACCATCTCATTAGTGTCACTCTGGGATGGCTCTTCTGAGGCTCTTTCCCCATCTCTAAAACCAGCACTGCTTTTCAGCAGTCCCTGTTCTAGTGTCCCCCTCCTTCCTAGGACAGATGCCCAGAGAATAACCCTTCTGGCTGATCTGGGGCAACTCACAGAGCTGGAGATGGGCAGCATCACCTGTCAGTTCTCCTGTCCTATAAAAACACCAAATTTGGCCCACTGTGCTCCAGGTGTGGATTGGGAGCTCCCCCAGAATAGAGGCAAGGGGAGATAGAAATGCAAACCAAGAAAGCAGAACCACTGAGGTCTGTTCTCTGTTTGTGTCCTTGGAGAACCCCCTTAGTCCTTTGTTTAAAAAATTACACTCAGAAATCTCCAGAGCAGCTACTCTAATGTGTAAGTACAAAGTAGGAGAGTGTGGGTCTTAATGTCTGCCTTCAAGCTGCTTCAAGCAGCTTGATTTCCAGTACCAGGAGTGAGTAAATACTTTAGATTTGTCTGTTCCCACCTTTCCAGGTACTCATTAAAGTCTTCCATTGAGCCTTTTTTCTGTTTGATCAAATTTACCTGTAGCTAAACTCATTATTTTTGTTTTTAAACACATGAGTATAAAGGCGCTGGCACACATTTGAATGAAAAACACAAGTCGAATAATAACAATAACAATAATTATCATATTAATAGTAGTAATAATAATAACAATAATAGCAAAGTAAAATACAGACTTCAAAACATGAATCCAAGCCCTGTGATTTGTCTTGGAAGAGCTGAGGATCTGAGCTGTAGTAGGACCACGTGGCCCCTGTGGTTGAGCAAACCCTCCCAGCCCAACGGTTATTCAGAGAGAGAGCCAAGTGACACAGTTAAATAACAACTGTGCTAAAATCCTCAGCGCTTTAGTGTTTTGTAAAAAAGGATGAGGTTGTGACAAGAATGTGTGTATTTTGAATTTTTGAGTATGAAGTGTTTTGATACCAAACCCAGTCTATGCAGCATCCGTATTCTGTTCGCATGGCTGTTTTTTACAGCAGTGAAACATCCTTGGGATCCTAAAACTTATTTTTTCAGATGTCAGTGTGCCCCAAACAGGCCTGCCGAAGATAAGACCCTTTTATTAGAGGGATTTTTGCCGCACTCCCAGTCCCTCAGAGCACCCTGGCTGCTCCCATGGGGCTGCATCAGCCCCAGACACTCCACTTATGAAACAGAACGTGGTTTAAAACCCAAACTCTTCTCTCTACTGCTCGTTTAGTCCAACAAAATGTGTTGTATTGTTGTTTCTTGACTTTTTCTTCGCAGACACAATTCCTCTAGGCTATTGTTATTTCAACAAAAGAGGGGGAGGATAGGCTCAGCGAGTCACTCTGTGGCTTTCTGGTGAGGAATTAAGAAATACTCTAACAGTTTAATAATGATAATCTCCAAATAGTTCATAACGGCATTAAGGGTAATTAATGACATTTGAACAGTAAGAGTACTTAATCCCTAGGGAAATGTGATAGCCACAATTTTATTTACATCTGAAGTTGTTTCAAAGGTAAAGGGAAAAGAGTAATCTGTTTTTAAAATGGTTTCATACTTGCACTCTTTCAGATTTTATCTTAATTTATTGTAAGCAAATAAAAATAATAGTTTTTTCGCTAATAATAAAAACTGCATTCCATGTTAGATCCAGCATTAGGTTAAAAATAAAGAGGAACTCTTATATGTTTCCTGTGGGATTAAGATTTCTGAAAATTATAAATCACCAGTGATGCTGTGGTTTACAAAGAAGGATAACTTCTTCTAAAAGACCCGCATATTTACATTTTAAAAACATTTTTCATAGCCTTTAGAGCCATTAAAAGAACTTAAATAATTTTGAGGATAAATGCTGTGTGCTTTACCTTTTATGTTTTAGCAGCACTTCTTATTTTCTCTCCACACAGCTGACCTCCCTAAACCTTTGAAAAATGCTGTTACATCCTTTTATGTTTTCACAATTTTACAATGAGGGGAAAAATAACTCCTGTGATAGTTTTCGAGATAATACTCGAAGCAGCCTGATTCAGATGTTTAGCTTTCGAAAGTCAACAGAAGGAAAAGGGTTTCGTTGACCTTGGGTTTTGAGAATAAATAGGATAACACCTGATTCGAGACAGGAAGCTTTAGCTGGGGTAAATATGCAGAGCAAAGCAGAGGGTGTCAATCCAGTTTAGCATTTGAATGCAGCCTCTGCTCTTTTGGTTATGCTCTTGAGCCTGTTTCTACTTTTGGCTCTTACATTCCACAGAACTTCTGTAAAATCAGCAGGGACAGTGCTAATAAATTTATAATGTTGTTTTGTATTTCTGAACATAGTACCTCAGTAATTAAGTGAAATATTTATGATGAATATAAAACAATGCAAATTCATTTGTTTGCCTGAAAGCCAGCTTGTTATTTATTTAGATTTATCTTTGAATGATTCTTAAATTGAATCACAGTATGAATGAGGGTGATATTTAAAGCAGAGAAAATTTGCTATAGTGTATTGATGCATTACACTGTATTAGCTAGTGTTAAAGCTATGCAGAAGATGATTAAAAAAACCTTCAGAAAACAAAAAAAAAATCTTTGATCTGAGAATAATTTCTTTTTGTCTTTTTTTTTTTTTGTAGAAGTTCCACAAGCTGAATCAATTCCCCACTGCTGAAATCTTTAATAAATCTTGTGTTTCATTATAGCAAGCTATACATATGAGAACTGGATCCTGAATTACAGGACAGGTAGGAGTAGGTTCAGGATAATGTGATCTAATTTTCACCTCAGCTGGCTATGTTTTCCTTCATGGGCTACTACTTCTAGTAGTTTTTGTCATTTACTATTTTCAGTCCTCTAACAAATTCTAATCCAATGAATGTAGTGACCTATGAAAGGAAATGTCTGTGCAGTGTCCCTGTGTTGATGATTATGAACTAAATTGTTTACTTCAGTTGGATTTTTTTTTATTCTTCCTTAAGTGAAAAATATCTTCCAAAAATAACTTCCTTTGCAAACATAATACTGTTGTTCTCCTCAGCTTTCTGCTTGACAGTCATCATGTTCATATCATGACTAAGGAAGGTTATCTTAAGGTAAAAAAAAAAAAAAAAGGAAATACATGTATTTAGTTCAAAAAGGATATTTTATTTTGAAGCCATTATGTGAGAAAGTGTTGTGCATCCACTAATAGGAGCAGCTATAGGTTTTTATCATATTTTATCTAATTTTGGATGGACTGCTAATGTGCTGAAAAATTATAGAAGCTCACAGGTAGGAAAACTTCACAAAGAAGCACTTTAGCAGTGTGTGATATGAACACATCTTCTGCTTCTTGCCTGGTCTTGGTTTTGGCAAAACAACCCTGAGCAATCAAATGTGACCAACTCTTACATGAATTGACCAAGTACACTTTCCATGAGGTTCTGTCTTACTGTCAAATCTACAGCCAATACCTGGGTGTTTGGGGAACATATGGCCATTACATGGGAGCTTTATTCCTCAGTTTTATCATCATTTTACATTTATTTTATGAGCACATAAATAGATTTTAAAGTAGCTTTGCCTCATTACACGACGGCATCTAGGTTGTGATGTTCAGACCGAGAGCAGGGCTCCTGGACAAAAGCAGGGAATGAAGTTTCTACCTTATGGTGTCTTATGTTGCCACCAAATGTGCTGCCACCAGAGCACATGGACTGTGATACACGAGCAGGTGGGGACACAGGAATGAGCTCTGTGTGTCAGAGCTGATCTGTGACGTGTTCAGCCCAAGGTGAAGGTAGGCACCAGCGAGGATTTGCAGGTTGGCATTTCTATATTTTGTTGGCTTCCTAATATCTTAAGGGGGAGATAGAGAAGACTGGAGAAAATGTGGGGCTTCCTGTAAGGAAATGAGAAATCTGGTTACCTGGGATATGGAGAAGGCTGAGCTACTCAAGGACTTCTTTTGCCTCAGTCTTCACTGGGAAGAGCTCCAGCCACACCACCCAAGGTGCAGAAGGCAAAGACAGGGGCTGGGAGAATGGAGAACCACCCACTGCGGAAGATCAGGAGTGAGATCATCTAAGGAACCTGAGGCTGCACAAGCCATGGAACATGAGGAGACACATTCATGTGTGTCCTGAGGGAACTGGTGGGTGGAATTGTTAAGCCCCTGTCCATCATGATTGAGGAATCATGGCAGTCCAGAGAAGATCCTACTGACTGCAAAGGTGAAACAAAACCTCCATTTTTAAAAAAGGGAAAAAGGAAGGAGCTCACCTGTGCCCAGCAAGATGATGGAGGAGATCATCCTGTAAATTATGCTAAGGAATAAGTAAAATAAGGAGGTGATTTGTGACAGCCAGCATGGATTCACTACAGGCAAATAGTGCCTGATGTGATAGGGTTAGAGTGTTGTGGATAAGAAAAGAGCAGCTGACATCATCTACCTGGACTTGTGCAAAGCATTTGAGGCTGTCTTGCAGGACAGCCTTGTCTCTAAACTGGAGAGATTTAAAGGACTACGTTTTCAACAAATCACCCATGCCTGCTGCTCACTTTCTGGGCTCTTAAAAATTATCTGAAACATGCTGAAAACATAGAGGAGCGCTCAGTAAATTTAGTTGGCTTGAAATGTGCTACTGCGTGTTACTATGAGAATGCTGTTCAGAGTCTCTTGCTGCCACATGCGTCTTTTGGAAAACAATTTCCTTTTTGGAAATGCAAATCAGGCACTGATCAGGTTTGATGCCATAATAGGACTGGGAAGTTTGAGTCCTTTGATACAGAAATGTTAGTCACAGAAAAGGTAATTGAGTGGTGTGCTATAACATTCATTACTGCAGAAATTTCATTTGTGATTCTGCCTTAGAAAACTGAAGTCCAGACATGATGGGCAGTCCTTGTCCCTTTTCCTGTTCCTACGCTAAAAGGTCTTGCTAAAATTTCCTTCTTTACAGGCATTCCCAGGAAAAAGATGAAGTTGTCAGCTTCAGTAAGTGCAATACTCCTCTTCTTCAAACCTCAGTGGCATGAAATTTTCAGCTTTTTTTCATTTTTAAGAAATAAAAAATTATTTCTCCTGGTGGATTGCCCATATGGAGAGATTCAAAGAAATATATGAGGCACATTCATAGCAAAGAACAAGCGAACGTTCCCACTCTCTCAATTACTTTTGATTAAAAAAAAAAAGGTATTTTTGAGCAAATCTCATAATTTTAGGGCTGTCTCAAGGCTTCAGAGCCCTGAGCTGGCAGTGGCACAGAGGTGGGGGGTGTGCTGTGGAATGGTATGGGAGGTGAAGTCCTGTGATCGTTTCCATCCAGCTCCAGAAAGGAGGCTAAAAAAACCCTCTTTGAAGGAATATTTTGGTTAATGTTATATTTCCTGATATTCCCGGATCACATGTGCAGTAGAGTCACAAGATTGTTGAAAAATCTAAAAATAGAACTCAAAATACTCAAAATAGGATTTCAGTGGTATAAATAACAATTGAAATCAGGGTGCAGAAATAGCTCATGCTCAGCTCCTTGTCTCTGTGCCGAGCTGATGGTGGCAGGGCAGTGGTGGCAGCAGGGCTCCAGCCCACGTTGTCACTCCTGGAGCTGTGCTGCTCCTCTGGGCTCCCTCATTTCTCCCCAGATCCCAAGCTCACTCCAGATCCCAAGATCCCAGATCACCGTCACAGCCACGTCCATGGCCATGGTTGGACTTCATAGATTCATAGCATGGTTTGGGGTGGAAGGGACCTTATAGATTATCTCATTAGAGCACCCTGCCGTGGGCAGGGAAGCCTTCCACTGTCCCAGGTTTCTCCAAGTCCTGTCCAACCTGGCCTTGGACACTTCCAGGGATGGGGCAGCCACAGCTTCTCTGGGCAGCCTGTGCTAGGGCATCACCACCCTCACAGTAAAGATTTTTTCCTAATATCCAGTCTAAACCAATTCTCCTTCTGTTGGAGCCATCCCACGTTGTCCTGTCACTCCAGGCTCTTGTAAATAGTCCCTCTCCATCTTTCCTATAGGTTCCCTTCAGGTTCTGGAAGGCTGCAATTAGGTCACCTTGAAGCTTCTCTTCTCCAGGATGAACATTCCCAATTCTCTCAGCATTTCCTCATAGCAGAGGTGCTCCGTCCCTAAAATTCTCTCTGTGGCCTCCTCTAGATTCACTCCAAGACCTCCATGTCCTTCCTGTGCTGGGGATAGCAGAGCTGAAGGCAGCACTGCCAGGACTCACCAGGGTGGAGTAGAGGGGCAGAATGACCTCCCTAACGGTTTGGTCGATATAAATAGTAATATTTTACTGAGCAGACATATTAAGTTTCTGGCCTTGGCTTGCTGATATCATTTTTAAAAAGTATTTGGAAGTGGCCCATGAGAATTTAAAAGTGCATTTATTCTGAGACAAAAAATAAGGAATATTAAAAGGAAAATTATATTTTTTATAGTAATGACTTAAAATGTCCCATGGGCTTTTCTATTGAACCCTCAGTACGTTTTTAGTAAGGGGACTACTCGTTCTCCCTGCACCCCCCACAAGAAACCCACCCCAAACCCACATTTATGTTGTTAATAGCCTAACTGCCTCAGTCCTAAGATGTAACCCTCTGCTGTGGTTGACAGTGCTGGCTAAGTGATTCTTGGATTTTAAACCACAAAATGCTGGTCATGAGTCCAATATTCACTTTTCAGCTTTGGGAGGAATGGGACTTTGACCTCAGAAAAGGCACAGTGCCTGTACTCATTAACATCCTCATGGATATCTTTTTCTTTAAGGGAAGGTCTATAGGAATAGATCATAAGACAACGAAAACTATGACTGTGGACTAGTAGTGAAGTCATGGTAATAATGAAAAATGATGAAGTAAAAATGAGAACTCAGAAACCAAATTTTACCCAGAAATTGAACTGCAGATATTTTCAATGCTCTTATTGGCTGAAAGCCACTTGTTGCTAACAGAGTTTTATCTCCATACATTTAAGTGGAGATCAGATACGATGCCAGTAGCAAAAATTTGCTTTAATTACAAGATGAAAATAATTTTTAGTGGAAATTGAAGTCGTTTAGGTCTCAATCCTGCAAAGAGTTTTATGCTTGTGTTTAATTAGTGTTAATGTCACTAAGTAGTCCCATGATGAATCCTATTGATGAAAATGGTGCTGCTCAGCTTGGGTACAGCTAAACATATAAATATGTCTTTGCAGGGTTAAGGCTTGGTTTGCAATTGCACAGATTGATTTTCACTCGAGGTCTTAAATAGGAAATAGAAAATAGAAAAGCTTGAATTCTATGTTAGAAATGCATTTTGATTTCACTGTTTTATTGCCCTGGTCACTAAGATAAAGGCTGGACACAGTAACCTGTTGATTCAAGTACCAAGCTACACACAGTCCTTGCTCTCTACCTGAAAAAAAGCCTTAAAATCCTTATCATTCCACTGGTCTGATTTCCATCCTCTCCTAGCCTGACATTCCCACTAACAAAAGTATTTCCACTATACCTCAGAGAAAACCAAGGCCAGAGCAAATTATTCAGAGTAGCCACCTGCTTCTGCAGTTTAAATCATGTAATCAAAGAACAAGAGCACTACAGTGGTGGAACACTCATTTCAGATAGCAAATAATTTATCAAATATTGAGAGAACAGTGTTCTCAGAGTTTGGAGAAAGAGTGATCCCTGCTTGTCAGTTGGTTACCATGAAAAGGTCAAATATTCTGAATTTTTGATCACACACTACATTTGTTGTAACCCAATACTTCTCCCAAATTAAAAAACAAATGAGGCCAGAAGATGTTTGTCCCATTAGCAATGTGCAAGTGAAAGTCTGCAAATAATTAGATTTCTAGGATACAGTAAACAGATAAACATTTTAAATTATTAAACATATTAATAAGGAGCACTGAGGAGTTATTTTTCCCAACTAAGAAATGATTTTCTGATGAAAGGGAGAAAAATTATTCTGTGTCAGTAAAATCTTGTATGTGCTGATGATGAAAAGCCCATGAAATTAAGTAAAGTTCCAAGTGATAAAATTTTATTGTCATGGAAGAACATATATTTGAGAAACACCTGTGCACACCCATTCTCATAATCTCTCTCAACATTTTGAATCTCTATTACAATTTTTCTTAAAATTCAGACTATCAAAGTGACTCCTTTCACTAGGAACAGTGAGATTGCACACACAAGGTTTAGAAGCTTTGGGTGGGGATGTTTGTCTGTGGTTATTTCATGAGTTATGCCAGACTAAAAATAGAGCTTTTCCCCTGCCTGGTGTTCTGTCTGCCTTTGCTCAGTTATGAACATAAGGTGAGATATTAACTTGCTTACATTAAAAAAAAATGCATTATATTCTTCTTCTGCTACACGATGAAGGCTGGAAAAATACCTTTATTTTATTTATTTTCCTCTCAGCATCTTCCCAATGCTATTTTACCATCACCAAACCTATAGCAGTTCTTCAGAATAAACCCTTTCAAATATGAACACCATTGCTTCACTGAGACCCTCCTGATGGACCTACCCCAAATCTCCTCTGAAGTTAGGAAAATTATTTTCCTTACAAAGCTGCAGTCCTACCACCGAACTTGTTGCCAAAATCTGAAGGCTTCCTTGCTCCTTCGTGGGATTTTACTGACCCAATGCAGTGTGGGATGCTGCTGGAGAAGAAAAGTGGATGTGCTGCAGAAACTATTGTAGCTGAAAAAAGGAGAAGCAGGTGAAGAAATAGATGATGTCTTCATCAACGGAAAGCAAAAAATTACTGGAATTAATTGCACATCTGCCAGTGATGGTAGGCATAATATAAAATTATGAATATTGACAAGAGGGACCATGTCCTGCTTTGGCTAGCAGACAAAGTCACAGACACAAGAGTCATATCATCAGCTTTGGTTAAGATAGCTGGATGAACCTGGCTGAATGTAAGAGGTGATACTTCAGTGCTGAAAGCAGATAACCTTTCTTACCATCTCTGGTTGTCTGAAAAGGAGATTTTTTTCTTAAGTAGGTAGCTGATTTCATCTGAAGTGTGATGTCATCTGTTATACTTTTATTTCCTTTGTAGTTGTTAGGATAATGTGATATATTGTAAGCACAAAGCGTGCTAGATCTGCACTTCACTCTCTAGTGGCTTCTTTTAACACTGAGTTAAGTTGAAGAGATCTATGCTTTTCTTCTAAGTCTCCAACCAAGATTTCAAACCAAATTCAAGGTTTCCAACCAACCTTTTAGACTTGGTTCTTGCATTTCAGGCATTAACCAGCATTCTACAGGCAGTGTAGAATAAGTTTCCTGAAATTTTTTTGCCATAGTTGCCAGACTTCCATGGTTTCTATGACCATTAAAAAAACCCCATAGAATATAGTGGTTTTTTTTAGTTTTTAATTCCTTGATGTGGTAAAAACAGTATTCTTTTCATCTAATTTAGAGGGGCATTGAAGAGAGAAATAGCTTGAGTTTTGCTGGATATTAGGATCCTTCTGTGTGCAAATAAGCAGGGTGCCTTCAAAGGAAACTTCTATGAAGGCCTGTGAAAAGGCTTAATCTCTCTTGACCACAGTTCTCCTATCACATCTTACACATCCTGTCCTAACTTTGCTGGCCACAAGGTACTTGAAGTGTTTTTTTTTTAAATCATTGCCTGGCCAGTGTTGATTTGCTCATATTTTTGTGCTAGAAGACTCCACCAAGGGCTAAGTTTGATGGTTGGCAAGAGAAGGTGGAGGATTTGAAGATTCCCTGGTGAGGTGATTTCCTTATGAACAGAGTGAAAACCAGAAAAAATTCTGCAAGAAATCTGGGCTGATTTAAGGGAAAATTTGGGGAGATGAGAAGTGACCACCTCTGAGCTGCAGAGAGAGGAACAGAACGGCAGCGAGATGCTTTGAGCAGGAGGATAAAACGTGAAATAACAGGGTCAGAACCATTGTATCTCACAAGACTTGGGGTTTAACTAAGCATATCAAAGGCTGTGTCTTCTCCAGCACAATTCCTGCCCCTTCCTTCCCTCACTGGTGTTTAGCCTTTCCCTGTGATGGTGATTGTCCTCCTCCAGCCTGTCACACACAGCAAGGCACCAAACTGGAGCTGCTCCTTGCCCTGTGACTCCCAGCTCCTCCTGGCTTTAGCACAACGAGTTCCCTCTGATCTCAATGCCTTCAGCTGTTGTTCTCCACATAGGGGACCCTCGTGTTTGGCAGCCACTGCTGGATCAGGCCCATGGAGCTGCTACCATGGCTCATCTCCTCCAGATTAGCTCCAGGTTATCAGTCTGAGGAGGGAGTCAAAAGTCTTTGATCCTGATGGAGGAGCAGGGCACGTGACACATGCATTGGCAGCTGGAAGGCAGAGGGACCAGGAGAGGTTTCATCAGGAAAGGAGTTGAGCAGTAGAGAATGAAACTGTTGCTCTGCTGGTTCTGAGAGAAAAACACTCTCCAAAAGACAAAAAAAAAAAAAAAAGTTCTGCAGTTGATTTATATTTCTATTATGGGCTTATCCTGTTAGCTTGTTCTTAGAGAAGAGCTGTTCCCTGAGGTACAATTTATCCTTTTTAGAAACTCTCCTCCCCCAAGAAACTTGCAACAGTGGAAAGAACAAAAGTTGGGATGGTGTTTGAAAGAGGAATCTAAGAAAAGTGATTGAGCAGCTGGATTCAAGGCTGCATGCAAAGGAAAACTCTTCTGGGTGCAGGCACTCAGTGTAAATAGTTGAGAAGCACTTGTTTCTCAAAGAGAGGGACTTCACAAGAGGTGTAATGGTCATTGCAGAGGTTTCCCCAATAACAGCATTTCCCCCAAATGCTCTTAAGGTGGTGTTTTGAGAGCAACAAAAAGAAAATTAGGGATGATTCTCAGGTAGTCAGGATTTTCTGTTTTGTTTTTCCTCCATGGAATTCATGGGGAGGACAAAGGATGTAAATGCAGCAGGAGACTGGATGGGTGAAAGAAATACGAAAAAGTTGAGTGAAGAGCTTGCAGAATACAGGAGACTTTTGCATCCACGAAGACACGGCTGCTGAGTCAGGCCCGTGGCTACGTGCACACTCAAGAAATTCTCATGTGCTGATAGAAAACAGATTTAAAAAGTAATCGTGAAATTGCTTTAGAGCTCTGGATGTGTTTGGAAGTTTGTGACTGGTTGTCAGTGATGTCATAACCATATTTATTATAGCTCATAAATGGATGGGTCTGACTGTTTTCCTTATTTTAATGTATAAATTGCAGTTTATAATGGCAATAAAACACTCCAGGCTGTGCATTTCAGGGTGATTATTGCATTTCTCAGGTGGTTAAAGTTACTCTAACTGCCTTTTAGCTCAGATTTCAATAGTATTTGCCCAGTGTTCAGGCCATTTTTACTTGTATTTTTATGTACAAACCTCAAATTAAAGTGTTTTATTGCTTTTTAATTAAAATGTTGAAGTGTAAAGAAGGAATGGTCACAGGCAGATAGAAAGTCACAGTAGTAGGTGTTTTGATGTAAGAGGGAGGGAGTCTGTGAGAAGGGGAGATGGGGAGAGGAGAGGCTGCAGAGCCTGTCACTGCATTTGGGTATTTCACAGGTACCCACTACTGGTTCCAGTAAACACAGGGCTGAATGGAAACATTTGTGAGCCAAAGGCAGGGGTGTCTGCCTCGTAAAATCTCAAACTGAGAAATGAGGGATTAAATGGCTGTGAACCCTTAATTAAGTGCTCAGCACCAACGTGCCCTCCTGCTGGAAGCTGAGACGTGCTGTGATAGTCTGCACACAGGAGCTTGTGGCAAGCTCAAGCTCATGGTGCTCCTGATTTTCAAGGTGGGGAAAAGTCCTGCCCTCTCCCTCTTTGAGACACCACCTCATGCATGGTCGATTGTACAGGGCAGACTCCAAAACCAGTGGCAATGGTGGGTTTTTAGTGGAATGTAGTTATTTTGGAAGAAGGAATTTCCTGGATATGTAAGCGAATTAATTCACTGGTTTGGGCCATGTGGGGGGTGAAAGATCTGCTCTTGAAATCCTTTTGGGTGATGTCATGTCTAAGTGTCTGCAAAGCACCTTGTGTCACGTGTGTTTGTGGAGTGGTGGCCTCTGTGAGGGGAAGGATGACCCGTGGGGAGACTGGGACAGGGCTGCTCCTTGTGATGGGGGTGATGGGTCCATGCCATTCCTCCACACCCTTCCTGACACAACCCTGCTCCTCCTCTGAGTCCTGGACCAGTGTAAAACTGGCAGTGCTGGCTTGGTCTCAATGATCTAAGAGGTCTTTTCCTGTCCAAATGATGCTGTGATTCTGTGGGACGTTCTCTTGCTGGAGGCCAGCAAGGCCCCTTCCTACCTTGGTCCTGTCAGCTTCTCAGAGAGTGTTGAAGATGTGTGGCGCAGGAGAACATGGCATCCACAGGGCTCCTGCCCCTCTGTAAGGCTCCAAATCTGACAAAAAATACAGTCTTGTCTCAGGTTTGTGATTATACTTCAGTTCTCGGAGTTTCCTTCTTGAGGCAGGGCCATTGCAACACTTTGGATGTGTTGGTTTTTGCAGTCCGTGATTGGTGAGGGGTTGGATATTTGTACATAGAACTGAACAATCATTTAGGCTGGGAAAGATCTCCAAGACCATTGAGTCCAGCCTGTGCCCAATCCCCACCTTGTCACCCAGACCAGAGCACTGAATGCCACGTCCTGTCGTTCCTCAGACACCTCCAGGGATGGGGACTCCACCATTCCATGGGCAGCCCCTTCCAATGCTTGAATGCTACACACAATCCAAGATCTTCAACTGGGATCATCTCTTCTGGTACATCCTAGCAGGAACGAGTGTCAGAGGGCACTAGTTTGTATCATTGGTACAATTTTAAATAAATTAAAAAATAAAATCATGGCTATTCGCCTGGGTAAGGGCATGAGTATTACAAATTTAAATTAGCAATTGAGCCTTTCATTAAGGAGACAAAAAACCCTCCACCCAAACAGACCAAAACCCAACTGGTCTTGCTGCCTAATTTTACACAAAAAAAAGTACATAAAATAATTCTTTCAAGGCAGTTCCCCACCCCCTGCACCACCATTGTTTCCCCCATCTTTATTTCTATTTCTCCTCTGCAAAATATCCCTCTTGCACACCTCCCCTTTCTTCCCATGCAAGAATGGAAGAAATGCTTAATGGGAACCAAAGCACCTTAGGAATATTAAGGAAAAATTACAGTATATACACTATGAAATGAAATGCATCTTTTGTGAATAAATCCCCCCAGAAATCCTATATTTCCAGGCATCCACTTGCATACCTTCATGTAACAACTTATACATTCGTAAAACATTCATTGAAAGCAGCTCTGCAGTTTTATAGAAAACAACATGCCAGGGATGCAAGAATCTTGCCAGTTCTGTGAAAAATGACACCAATTAAAGCTTAAATTGCTTGTTTTCTCATAAGGTACATATTTTCATAACTTTGAAATCAAATAATTGCTGCTTTTATATTAAATACAATAAAACAAAAAGGATGCTAGTTTAGAGGAACTGCTACAAGCATTTTAATATAATTTTCCCACCATTTAAAGTCACAAAATATGGAAAACAAGTCAAGTATGCAAAGTTCCAAGGAGATAGAGAAACTCCTTCAGATTATTACATCATTTGTCTTTTGTGTCAGGAAATGTGTATGTGATTTCATTGTTTGATTAAATGCCAAAAAAAAAGGCATATTGCACTTATCTAACTGATTACAGATTTTATTCATCTGAAAAAGTATTTGTTCGTACTTTGACATTAGAAGGCAATATTTTTTTTAATGCTCCAAACAAGCATTTTCAAAAAATTATAATCCTAACTTCCCAGGCTTGCTTTTTATTTTGTATTAACAATGCACTGTACTAAAATTTCCCATACTGGAACACAGTCCCTAGTGGTTTTCAAGCTATAAACTGAGTAAACAGTCCTTTTCTTATTGAGTGTCTGTGTGAATGCATGTTGTTTCTGGAATACATCATATTCATTTGCAGAAACCCTGTGTATGGATCTTTAACACTTTTTTTCCCCCCTCTTTTTTCCGAGGTACCTAAAATAATGGCTTTTTAAGACAGTAATATAGTCGTGTGACTTGTGGGGAAAAGCACACTGTGGCTCACAATCTGAATTAAACGTGTGTCATTGGGGGTAAGTTTCATTTAAAATACCTATTTCTGCTAATTATTCAAAATGCTAATGCTGTGCTGCTGTACTATCTCTGAATTGTGCTAGCGTGTTTCTGGCAGTGCTGTGCTAAGAATATAAGAAAATCAACTAAAAATATTTCCATACTGAGTTCCTTGTTTTTTTAGTAAGAGCATAGAAAGGTGGCACTTATCGGTGACATTTTTTGGACTCTCACCATATCAGGGTTGACAAACTAAGCTTTACATAAGGAAGAAACCTTAAAAAAACCTCAACAGAAATAATTTGAGGAGAAACACGAAGCTTCATCTGGGGACTTCAAGGTCAGTTACCATTGGCCTGGCCTCCATTAACCCCCACAGGAAATCTTCCAGAATCCTTATTTTATCTTGAGTGGGTGTTCCCAAACTATCAGTCTTTTTCTTTTTTTTTTTTTCTCCACCAAAATAGAGAGACAGTTTCCTTTAAAAGACATGAATTTCATCTGGTAGAACATTTTAACAATGTTTACATGCCACGGAGAAATTTGCAGGGAGAATGGTGATATTTTAAATTGCTCTATTAACAAAACTCTGCCTAAATTTGGAAGAAGGAAAAAGATTTGAAAACTTAGTAAGCGATTAATAGTAAGATATTAAAAGACAGCTAAGCGTTCTCAGTCACTGGGGAAAATAAACTGGGATGGTATAATGAGATCCCTACAGTCTTGTGATCAATCCAAAGTAGCAAGAATGTAATACCAATGGGTTAACTAATTATATGTATATATTTAAAAAGTCTCTCAGTAGTCTGAATCATGTCCAATGTGAATGCTGAGGATTACATGATCTATTATTAACCCATTAGTATTGCGCTTTCGGTGTTCTTTGGCAATGAAAAGCTCCAACAGGAATAAACTGTCTGAAATATGTGTCTTTTTAATAAAGTGGGTAATTTTTTTGGTGGGGAGAGAGAGTGTATCTTATTTATAGTGTCATTTTAAACTCAAGTTACAACGTCTTAGATTTAAGAGACAGTCCAGCAATGCAGGCAAGGGTGTCTCCTGCAAGGAGACAGAGATTAATGCCATGTGTACTGATGATTCTCCACCACAATTTAGGATTCTGGTGGCGCCATGACGCCCGTTTTTTATGGTGGTTTGCCAAGAGAAAATTACTTAAACCAATTGTGAATGCATTCCTGTTATACTTTTACACAACCACATTTCTGTACATAAATAGCATAATGAGTATTTTTTAAATGATCTCTCATTCCAGATTCACCTACTTTGCATAAAATGTCAAGCACAGGAAGGAGGGGAGTTGAGGTTTTGTTTGTGTTTTTCTTCTTTTTTTATTTTTTCTTTTTCCTAACTGAGAAAGGTTTTCACATGGGAATATACTTTTTTTTCTCCCTCCTTCTTTCTCCATGACAACTGACCACAATTGAAGTAGATTCTTCTCAACATACTGTAATGTGAGAATTTTCTTCAGCTGGAGGGTGTTTTATTCCCTAAATTGAAAGCTGTTCTACTTCACTGCATAAAATGTGAACATGAATGTTAGGATCAGTACCTTTGCCAGGTAAGAACTGGAACAAGGACAGATTTGAAGGCACTCAAAACCAGAAGTTTTTAAGACTTTGCAGATCAGAGGTTGAGAAGAGTTTGTAAGCTGAAATGTTCTAAGCCCAACATGATATCCTGATATTAAGGAGAGTGTACATAAGGCAAGGAGAATATTTTAAAGTTTTTTGGCTAACTTCACAATTGTTTTTATCAATTTGCTTGCTTCAAAATTTTGCAAAGAAGGCATTTATTCCTTTTCGCCCCAGTCTATGAGGAAGGGTTTGTGGAGCTGTCTATTTTATGGTGTTATTTTTGTGAGCCTGCTGTAGGTCAATAAAGCAAGATTTATGCGTGGCTTTCAGAAATGCTGGTATTCTAATCATTGCTATATTTTTAGGAGTGAGTCTCTTTGTTGCCTGAGCCACTTAATCTGTCTCCATGAGTTTGATTCTCGGTTGTGTTCCTATTTGAAGGCAATTCTCAGGTGCGAGTGTGCTCATGCTGGGTGAAGGAGCTCACAGAGCTGCTCTGTCCCTCTGAGGGTTTTGAAAACTCGAAATGAAATGAAGTATCCAGCCTGATATTTAATGGGAGGAGGGCTGTGTGTGAGAGTGATGGGCTTGGAGGCCGCCTCTGCTCCTGGTTTTGCTGTGCTCTGAAAGATTTGTAATTCTTTTAAAGTCAGTGGCTTCCTACTGTGACTGTGAGAACTATGGTAATCAAGCCTGAAGCATTTGAATGACAATGTTGTCATGTTTTAATATTAATCTGACTGGAGCAGATAGAGATATAATGCTGTAACTGGGAGAGAATTATATGTGCCTATAAATAAGGTCTTTGTCCAAGGCCAAAACGAGCACTCTCCCTTCATCCTTAGGCATGGAAAGTTCTTCTTGGTCTGACAGAAGGCGTGGAGGGGTCTGATAAAAAAATCTTTAATCAGAGTTGTGGTTTTCATGAAGAAATATGTCAGTGTGTGTGCTGAGGAGAGGGTTTTGCTTGCTTTCTTGAAACCATTGCAACAAATAACAGGGAGTTCACACAAAACACAGCAAAGCAGCTGATCTAACCATATTTCCATTTTTATGGCGCTCATGGCAAAGAGATGTTTACTAAGCAGACCTCTACAGAAAGAAAGGTGGTCTCCAGTGCATCTCTATGTGTTCTTTGACATAATATTTTGGTTTGGAAATTAGAGATTGATTCAAAATTATAACATTTGAAAAATAATTTCCTCTTGATGTGCAATTAATTTCAGTGTTTACATATAACTTCAATGTCAGAATATCAGAGATTTTTACTGCTCTGTGTGGTTCCTTGCAGTTAATACACCCAGTTGTATCAATATTGGCTGCTACACTGCTGCAAATACGTGAGGTGGTCTTGGTAGTACACGTTCTCTGAAAATTGGAGAACTATTCCAGGGAAAGCAAAGAAGAAGGGCTAGGAAATTGAACAGTTTGGTAGACAGGGCAGAAGAAGAGGTTTTCTGGCAATTTAGGGGCAATTACAGTCACTGGAAATTAAAAAGATTTAACAGTGTGGAAGGGGAGAGAGAGATGACTTTGGAAAAGGGATGGAAGGGCCAAGTACACAGGACAGAGAGGTCAAGAGGAAGATTGGCAGGACAGCAAAAGAGTTGGCCTCCAGAGAAAAGCAGAAAGGGATGACTTCCTAAAATAGAAAGTCTAAAGAGTATCATCAAAGGATTCAGCTGTGGGAAACCTGTCCAGCTAAAGAGGCAGCAAGTCTCAGATGTTTATTATTTTTTGGAATGCTGCAAGATGTAAAGCAGTCAACTTCAATTAAAATAAAAACATGTTTAGATTCAGACTAACAAATTTGTCTTTCAAATTTTCTTCAGAAAACTTCTACTGCAGTTCAAAAAGCCCCAGGTTAGAGCCCCAAGTTATCCCAGGGTCTTAACATGTCAGAAACTGCACAGTTGAAAATGGGGGTAGGGGACTGCTTTGCAGAAATAGGGAGCCTTGTAATGAGGAAAAGTTATAATTTAAATTATCAAGTGTAAAGTGTAGCCCAGTGTAGCCCTTGTCATTGGGTGACATTTTCAGATTTATTCATTTTTTAAATGCTCAGGTACCTTTATGATCACCTGTCATACCTGTCACTACTTACATCAGCTTGAAAAGTCAGGGCTTGCAGTTAGAATTCTGCAGCAACAAGTAATATCTGGTACTTTTTTCAAGTGTGTGAGATAATACAGTGTACATCAACTGCTGCTGCTGGAGAAACATTGACTTGTGATGTAGCTATGCTTGATAGCTTAATTATTCATTGCTTTGTTACTTCTTGCTTTTATAAAATTGGTTTCTGTCAGGTTTGAAGTATTTCAGCTCAAGACCCAAACATGGATCATACTTGCAAAGTCAGCTGTACAAAAGTCTTCACTAAATGAACATGTTTGCTTTACTTTTGTGCTTCTATAAATAATGTCTAATGTAAATTTCTGAGGTCTAGGGTCCTTTTCCCAGAGGGGAGGTAGTTCTGGTGCAGGAATTGACAAAGTTAAATCATTGCTGATTCTGCTGAGGGCTCTGCAGCTTTGTATGAAGTGTTCTCTAGACCGTCTTACTCAAGGTAACTTCCATTTCTGGCTGCCAAATGTTTGGAGATGGCACATATAAAATAAGACAAAGATTGGGTGTTTGTGGAAATTATACCCATCTCTATCACAAAGTGTTTTACTACAGGCCTCTACCTTGTGCCCCAGTTTAAGGGGGAACTAAAAACTTTACCTTTAATGCACAGATGTTTGTTTGACACTTGTCATATTATCAGGGTAGACCCATAAAACTTGATGCTACCGTTTTTATCAATTTTATACCCAGAATAAAGAGGAAAAAGTTACCATTTTGCCAAAATACACATTGAAGTCTTCAGCCTTTTGATGAGAGTTGTGACATTTCAACATTAGTACGTAAGAAGGAAAAGAAATTCAAAATGCCCTTGTAAGGAAGCATCTGTTTACCAATGATGCCTGGCTATCCCAAAGTCAGCCCTGTGTACTGGGCTGATTATAACAGGATTTCAGGGGAAGAGAGGCAAAATATTTGGATGAATTTACATGAATATAACAGAAGTAAATGCTAATAGTGGAGACTGACGTGTGTCTGAGTTTCTGAGAGCTGTATGAGAACTGTGTTGTAGAACAAGAGTCCTAGAACAGCGATACCCAGACTGCTTTCAATGGGACCAAAGCCCACATAGGTTTAATTTCTCTACACTTTCTAGTTAACCAGGAAGTTTTGCACACCATCTCCCTGCCAGTCCAGTTCAGGTGTTAAACCTGAGCATTGGTTATTTCTTGTTTGAGGAGCAGGGCTTTCAGGGAGGGCTCTGGGAAAGGAACAGCCAAGCCACACTGTCATGTTCAGCTGACACAGCTGTTTATTGTACAGCCTCTCCTCCTTGCTTGGACTACTGCCATGGATGATTTAAGTGTGTTTGGAGTCCTGGTGGGTGCAGGAGCCTCGCTGGGCCGTCTCTACTGGGACCAGTGACAGAAGAGGGCATCAGTCGTGCTCTGTGGTTGGCAAACCCATGCGATGCCAAGAGTAAGGAAATTAAAATCTAATGCTCTTCAAATGGGCAGCCTGACGCATAATGGAGATGGGGCAGCGAGCCTGGGTATGTCAGGAACAACATTTTAACCCAACAAGACACATGTAACCAGGCATGACACGCTGGCGTGCTGACACGGGCACGGGTGCATCTGAAACAAAGGCAATTTGCTGAAAATCAGATTCCCCTTGCCCTAAACAAATTTCAGTTTGCAGGATTTCATGATTAACAGGCTTTCTAGAATATTTACAACTTTCTGGAGAGCCAGGCTTTTTCTTTTTGTAAGAAAAAAGTTAAATGGAACACACACATTGCCTTTGAAATGTAGCCATAGGAAGGTCATATATTAAGGTGTTACATATTAAAATATTGATTTTTTAGAATATAAAACCCCTGCTTACAATAAATACAATGCAAGTCATAACCTTTATTATAAAAATATTCCAGTGTTCCACAGTAAAGGGTCATTAACATTGCTATACTGTAGAATTTGATCATTACTGGAGGATACTATGTTTTGTTTTTAATCAGGCAGTGATTTATACAGAAACTTATTAAGAACCAAGATATGGCTCATTTCTGATCTCTGACATGCTTAAAAGATGTTGCAAATTAAGGGATTGATCCTGTAGATCGCTGAGCTGATAGGAAGAAATATCAATAAGCAAAGTGCTCACTCTGTCACTGGCCTGCTCCTTGCACATCAGGAGATGCGCAGCATGTGCTGGGGGAGACTGAGATGCTAAAGCTGTCCTGATCCCAGCCATTCCAAGCTCCCTGCACTTCTGGGGAAGCCAAGCACATGGTTCTTTCTTTCATTTTTATGCTGGATGAACGTTTGAGAGTTGTTTTTCCTTTGAAGTGGAGAAAGCCTCACCCCTAGGAATGCATTGGGATGTTCTGACTTGAGGTGTTATCCTTGCATCTTCTTGCACTCAACGTGTGTGGCCAGACATTGTGAAGGGGCACCTGGGGAATGGAGAGCTTTGGAAGGGCTGATGGTGAGCAAAGGGGGTCAGGGGCATGGCTACAAAGCTGAGATAGAGCAGGGAGGTGTTGTCCATCACACACAAGTTCTTCAGCTCCTTGTACTGAGGACAGGAGCTCATGAGCCTCTTTTGTGGAGAAAATGGACTTTGATGGGGTTCTTCCAACTCAAGATATTCTGTGACTCTGGATGTTGAAAATTCCGCCACACAGTGACAAGGGGAGTTCACACAAACAGCTTTATGTGATAACTTATCATGCCTTTAATTAATTAACTTAGTTTTTTCAGGTTGCTTTGCATCACTTTGCTGGAGCAGTTCATCCAGAAGGTTTGTGCTGGGGTGGTCTTGGCTCCTGTCAGCATCACCAGTGCTCACAGAGCCACCCTCCAGTGATAAGAAATAGTGTCCCCTACCCATATAGCACAGACCACCTGCCTGGAACCTGATCTTCCTGCAGTGCTGGGATCTCCTCCTGAGATGGGCAGTGCTGAGGCCTTTGGGGTGGCAATAGCAGAGCCAAGAGTGCTGAAGGGACAGAAGTGCCACTTGGCAATTAAAGTAACTGCTGGAAATGGAGACTTCCTAGCAGAAAAAAATTTGCCTTCATATAAATCCCTTTATGTGTGGAAATCTGCGAACAGTGTGATGTCAAATGTTACCCAAGAAAATTTCATAGAGGGAGCAAAGTCTTCCTGTGCCAGAATGATCCTGCTATGCATGCAGTACTTATTGATGTGGGTGAGTTTGGTTTGAGGGATTTTTTAAAATATTTTTTTTAGGTAGTGCATGTTTTCCATTAGTTTAATTGGGAAAAGCCTGATAAAAGCGAATGTACACTTCACGTGTGGAAGAACACGCTACAGCTTTTTTACTCACATGTGAAACCTGCTTATATGTCACTTTATATGATTTTCTTTTTAAATTTTATTAGCTGAGTTTTAGTGCTCTTTAAAGTAAAAGTGATAGCAACCAGGTGCATTATGGGGTAGATGACACAACCCTGCCAACACACCTACATGAATAATTCCCACATTTCCAGGCTCTGCTGTTCATGCAGGACCAGGCAGATGTTTTGTGCTGTTGATACTCAGAAGGCTCTCAGGCAGACACCACCAGTCTGACTTTGAGACCATAAACTATATTTCAATCCTCTAAAATGAAATAATAATAAAAATAAAGTTGTCCACTGATTTTACATTTTTGTCGACATCATTTTTCTCTAATACTTTTCTGTTCTGATGAGAATTTAAAAAATGAAACAACATAACAAACCCCCCTACTTCATTTATTTTCTGGGTCAGCCATTTGAAGATTTCCCATGGCCACTCAAATAGAGGGAATGCCAGTTTGTCCCTTAAACAACCAACGATAAATATATGAATTTTTGAGGATAGTGAGAGGCACAAACTGCACCCCATGCAGTCACTGCTGCCTGTACCTACAGGAGCCTGTTACTGCTTAAAATTTTATATGTTTTTTTTTTAAACACCTCAGCAGATTGAAGCAAAGACTTTTGCAACCTGAGTTTAAAGAAAAAAAGAAAAAAATAAAAAAATAAACCCAGAAAAAGCCTTATATTCTTTTTTTCTTCAAGCCTTTGATCCTGACTCTCCAGTCGTGGGAACCAGGAGAAGTCATCTCCCGTGAACTGTGAGTAGGAAGCTGCGAGGGAATCAGCAGATGAGTTTGAACGTTAGGCCTTGTTTATGCTGGGGATTAAGTCATTTGTGGTCAGTACCCAACGCAGCTGGGCTGCTGCAGGCTCCCAGCTCCCATCAGATGACATTCCTGCAGGGAGAATCGGGGGCACGTGTGCCGGGGGCACCTCACTCCCCGCCCGACCGCGCTGGATCCAGACCTGTTCCCGCTCCTCGTGTTTCCAACGTGTCAGATTGGAGCGGCGCTCCCTGGGCGAACGGAAAACTTCGGAGAATAAAAGGGTCCTGGAAGGGATTGATCAAAACCATAATTTTATGGGTGTAGCAATAAACAGCCAAGCCAAGCCCGAGCTGCAGGAAAGCTCAGCGGCTGCTGCTCCGTGTTTCTCAAGGTCCTGAAGGAAAAAAACAATCAGCAGATAGGGAAGTGAAGGGGGAAAAACTCTGAAATTGCTGCAATGCTCTGTCTGTAAGACCATTTCAAATATCTGCCTGCATTTGGGAATATCCTGGGTTGTGCTCTGAAAGTTTAAGACTTTTTCCAAAGGTGATTTTATTGTCAACCACAATTAGGGTAGATTTATTTTTTTTTTTCTGGCAGGCACATGGTTAACATCTTTCTGTGCTTCTAAATATAAACCCACTTCCCAGTAGTATTATCCAGGTCTCGTTCCTCCTCTATTTCTCTTTCTTTTTTTCTGTTCCTCTCGCTCTTTCTCCCCCTGTCACTGTGGATTTGAAGAGGCTCCAAGTTACAACTGGATGCTGTGAGGATGGATTGCTGTTGAGATCTGTGCCGAGTTGCACCAACACTCTCTGTAAAGTTTTACTTTCGTGGAGTGCTATACAGTGACTTTTTATGTGTCTAAGAAATGGAAACATTTTGTCTCATATAAAAAAAAAAAAAAAGAAATATTTTTATACTGTGCTCCATTCACAGACCACATCAGAGGTATTCTAAGAATAGAATAGATCAAATATATTTTATGGAAATATAATGAGAAAAGGATGTGTTCCCAAAACTCACTCCGAACAAAGGAATGCAACATAGTCAGGAATACTTTAATGCGCCTAACAATTTTCTCATGTGAAAGGCTGAAGGAACAGTCTTGGTTTGAAGAAATCTTCCAATTCTCCCCAGGCACCCTGAACTTGAAATCAGAACTAGGAAAGCTATATATTACAAAAAAAGAAAATGTATGGAAAAAGTGACTGAGGGCATTAACCATAAAAGACGTTTTGAAAAGAAAAATAACATCAATATGAAACATTTTGTCATGTTTCATTTCATTGATCATATATTTATTTTATGTGCTCTGGAGCGCTGAAGCTTAGATGTAACTACATTTCAGGAGCCTCATATTAGACCTGTCATTTTCTTTGTGGTGAAAACTAAATAGGAAGGAAAAAATACAAAATAGATTGCAATTATTAGATTTGGGTTGGATTCCATTGGATTCTGCTTAAAAACTTCAAAAAATGGGGCCTGGAAAAAGAGACATTACATTAACAGCTATTAAAGGCACTGCCTGTGTGACAGATAGAGAAGTAGGAGGTACACCTACAATGTAAAATAATGCATCTTTTCCACGGTAATGCAATATGTTCACCTTAAATAGGCTTGTAATTAAACCTGCCACTGTTGATTAGATCAACCATGCAGGAAAGATGCATTTGTATTAGTTCTAATTAAATCTATTTTAAACAAGTTGAAGTTACGGGTTGGTTTTTCCACTCCTCAATACAATAAACATGTATTTCAGATGCTGCACGTGGCCACACAGTAGTAGATCACTGCTTAAAAGTCTTTTCTATAGCTGGTCTCTGATCCCAGCTTTCTTCTGCCTCAGGTCTGAACTTCATTTCTAGGCAAAACCCTCAATGATTTAAAATTGGGTTGTTACAGGAACATGATGGATGGGATCAGGCTGGTGTGAGCACTGTCAGAAATTTGTTTTACTGTTGGTAAGAAAAAATATTTATTACAACTCAGGTTTTTGAGTCTTAATGTGTTTTCCAATAAATATAAGGTTGGTTTAGAAGTTCTTAGTGGAGAGAAGTGGGGGAGGGAAGGCCTGAGCTTGGGGAGCTCTGGCAGGTTCTGGCACATTCTTGCCACTTTCTCCAGTGGTGAGTGGCACTGCTCACGCTTAGCATCTTTAAGGGCTGCTGGTATAAAGCCCAACGAGATCCACTGTGTTCTCAGAACCCCCTGTTGGAGTCTGAGACCAGGTTAAAGCCAAAAGTTACACTCTCCTTGGGTTTTCTGAAATGAGGATTTTGGCCCTAAGTGGAAATTTTCAGGTATATGAAGCAATGAAATCTATAAATGCTAATGAAGTCCCACTGTAGAGGTCAATTATTTGGGGGCATTTTGTGCAGTTCAGGTCTCTGAGCAGGCTGTCAAAGGTGTAAGTCCAGGGGAATACTAGCAGCCTTTCTCTCAGCTCATCATCCCTCCCCTCAGTGCAGAGCAGGTTGTAGCTCCATGGTGAAAATGAAGGGATTGGAGACCTTGGGCTCCTTTCTGGTGCTGAACCTGTTGGGCTTTTGGGCTTTCTCCTAGTCATGGTCCTGGTGGCTTTGTGTGGGCATGTGCCAAAACCCTTTCTCTGAGGCAGGATGTGTCTGGAGTGCAGAGGTCCATCCCTGGGACTGTCCCAGGATGGGATGATGGCTGGAGATGCTGATTCACCCTTGGGCACAGAGTGGCTCTGGTCCTCTGGACTCCTCCTTTACTACCAGTAGCCAAGTGGGTCAGGAATTTTGATTGTGGCTCTGTGAGTGCCAAACTTTGTTTCTGAAACAACCCAAGTGCACTGAAACCTTCAGGAACCAAGAGTGTTCTGTTTCGTATTGTAACACAACTGGGAAAAAAATAACTTGTGTTATGTTTTCCTATTGATTTTCCTTCTCTTGGTGCAGCATTTTCAATTTAAATGGCAGCAGACTGAGGCACAGAATGGGAAGGAATGTTCTGAGCTCCACAACTGGGAAAAGAGCCTGGTTTTCTGATTTTGTGTCCGTGTTATCCAATTAAATTTTGTCACTGTCCTGTGATTTCATGTCCAGCGTAGTATTGCTTCCACAGAAAAGCTAATTATGGAATAAGATAAGTATGAAAGTGCCCATATTTAATTACTACTATATAGTATATCTAGGAAGAAGATTTTTTTTCCCTAAAATTGTTTTAATTAACATGAAAGAAAAGTTTCTGCTGAATTTTATTGTCAAGATAGAGAGAAAATTATTTCATGCTACCATTGAACTATATTTAACTTCCATCTTTCTATCTACAACAGAAAACCTGAAAATTAGTTTATTAGATTTTATTGCTTCTTTTTATCTCATAGGAGTTTTCTTCAAGTACCATTAAATAATGATATAATTTTTATAATATCAGTTATCAGATGGTAAAAGTTTAATTTTTGTTTTTAAATAGTGTTTTTTGTCCATTTTACATTTCTTAGCTGAGGGAGAAATCTTCTACCTTCCAGAAACCTGATATTTTGGACCAGATCCCTGTCTGAACAGGTTGTGTGCTGCCCTTTTCAAAATCAAGCTATCAGAGGATGCCCTTCAGCAGAAGTGTTAAGAGGACTTGGTGAGCTTAACATGTTTCGCCTGCTTAATTTAATTTGGAAAAATTCAACCAGAAAATGAAGTTATTAACAGGTTGGTACATTCAGAGATAAGATGATGTCACAGGAAAGCAGTCAAGTGGGCAGCTTGTCAAAATATAAAATATGTATCTGTCAGAATCAAATGATAGATAAGCTGTGGCTGGGTGTAGGATGCAGTGAAAATAGTGTGCTAAAAATTGAAGCCGAATCCCACCAGTCTGGAGCA
Source organism: Monarcha castaneiventris obscurior (assembly GCA_026261815.1). NCBI lineage: Eukaryota > Metazoa > Chordata > Aves > Passeriformes > Monarchidae > Monarcha > Monarcha castaneiventris. The sequence goes on from JAMPIT010000467.1 coordinate 19,455,617, forward strand.
CAAGCTTTTAGCAACTATTGTGGTGAGCAGAAATACAACAATTCTGGGGACATGAACTGTGCTGCTTAAACATGGTGTGTGCAGTTTCTGGCCAGTGGCCAGAAGCACATTCATCAGCACGAGACCTCCAAGGGTCAGCAGACACCTCAAAAGTGTGGGTGTTCCAACAGGGGGGGACTGAATCCAGCTATGGGGTCCCCAATGTGAGAGGATGTGGAGCTGCTGGAGAGAGCCCAGAGGAGGCCATGGAGCTGCTCCAAGGCCTGGAGCCCCTCTGCTCTGGAGCCAGGCTGGGAGAGCTGGGGGTGCTCACCTGGAGAGGAGAAGGCTCCAGGGAGAACTCAGAGCCCCTTGCAGGGCCTAAAGGGGCTCCAGGAGAGCTGGAGAGGGACTGGGGACAAGGGATGGAGGGACAGGATAAAGGGGGATGGCTATACATTGACAGAGAGCAGGTTTAGATTAGAAATTAGGAAGAAATTCTTCCCTGTGAGGGTGGTGAGGCCCTGGCACAGAGTGCCCAGAGCAGCTATGGCTGCCCCATCCCTGGAAGCATCCAAGACCAGGCTGGACAGGCCTTGGAGCATCCTGGGATTGTGGAAGGTTTCCCTGCCCATGGCAGGGTGCTCTCACAAGATAATCTTTCAGGTCCCTTCCACCCCAAACCATTCTGTGATCCTATAACTGATGTTGGGACACCCCGTCAGCTCAGATATGCCAAAATGATCATTAGTAAATCTTTCCCTGGGAAGCCTGGAAACTTTTGAGGCCTTAAAATGTGAAAATAATCTGTCTGGCCAATGTAATGAGCATTTCTGTGTTGGAGAGGTCGGATCAAAGAGAGGAGTCTCCAGTGTATCCTCCAGGATCATGTACATGTCATGTTCTGTCACAGGGCCCTTCCTGCCTTCTGCCTTGTCATCTCAAATAGCTGGAACCAGGAGTTTAAAGTGAATAAACTTGGAAATTTTAAATGGCAATTTGGACTCTCGTATGAGCAAAGCAGAATAGACCACTTAGCTAGGAATGCAGTTGAACTTCCAAATATTGTGATGGCAAAATGAAAGAAATACCATTATAATAAAAGTCTGTATTGTGTTATCATTGAATTAGGGAAAATGATCCCGTTTGTGTGGAACTTCATCCAAAGCAAGTTGTAAAACTGAGCTTAAAGGCTGTAGACTCTCGGGGACAGCTCATGAAATGTGTCTGTTTGGTCGGGATCTTGCATGATGCAGAGTTTAATTGTGACCGGGAATTCTCAGGACTAAGAGAATACAAAGAGTAGAAGCCCTAAATAAAATGCTGCTCTTATATTTAAAGGTCAGAAGGGACTGGTCTGACCCCTTGATCTATAGGCCATAGGGCTTTGTTCATTAATATCACCATGATATTTCCAATTTGTGCTTCAGCTTAAATAGTTCCCAAAGACTCAGCTTGAGATACATTCTTCCTCGGAAAAAAAGAAATTTTAATATTTTGTTCCATGGTAAATTTTTTTCAGTATAAAACATTTTTCTCACTTGAATTTCTTTAGCCCTCTGAACTTCAGAATTTGATTTTTACTATTTATGCTTAAACAAATTTAACTTTTATCAAAATCCTTCTCTTTTGTAAATGGAACAGGTGGGCTTGAAATCTGTAATGGTTCTTAAAAATGGTAGTTTTTTGATTTTTTCCCTGAGTTAATTCCAGTGGTTTTGCCAGACATTTTATTGTGTTCTTCACAGAACTGAGTATTTTTGGTTTTAGTTTTGTGGGGGGTTTTTCGATTGTTTTCAAATAGTGTCCCCAGTGCTGTACACTGAGGAGACAACAACACTCTGCTGCTGTGTTATCCTCCATTTTATGTCCTCAAGGATCACATTCTTGCTTTGGAACTTCAAGCTGTTGGCATTTTATGTGCTATACTTAGTCTATATCATGCTAATTTTTTATTCAGCAATAACCGTAATGGTGATATAGAATGATCTGTAGTGCTGCTGTACACATTTAAAACATCATAGATATGTATCAGCTCTTAAAGTGGAACATATGCATTTTTTGGTTAAAATCTGAAAATGAATCACACATCTCCCAGCATGAGGAGCTCTGTTTTAGACTTGTGTAACGACAATGCTCTCGTAATTGAAAGAAAAAAGAAAAAGGAAATTTGGGAGACTGTTAGTCTACATGTGGCATACTTTTCTTCCCTTGAATTGAAAATAAAAAAAAAAAGAAATCCATTGACACATTTGGACTGAAAAACTCTTTGCTGCACATGTTTTATATATGTGGGTTTATTACACAGATCATGTGTCTTAATTAGGTAATTTATATTGTGTTATCCAAAGATGTTCTTGTTCAATTGGATACACAATGAAAGTTTCAAGAAAACTCATTAATCCTGTGTTTACAGAGATCAGAGCATGGGCATGGAATAACAACAACTGCAAATATATCTCTATATGCTGAGGCACTTACCTATGGGTTTATGTTCCTTGGAGAATTGTGTTTGTAAATCTATACATACATAGGGATTAATCATATTTTAGTGGGACTTTTTCTTCCTAATTCTCTTCCTAAGACTAAATATATTAGATTTATCCACTGTGCAACTTTTGAAGCAAAAATTTAATAATAAATCAAACTATTCTCAGTGAGGACAGTTCAGTCATTTTGTTATCTCGGACAATTTGAGCACTGATGTTTTGGAGGGGTAATGGCAACTTGAACTTAAGATCTCCCAACCTTTTTTTTTCCTCCTTCCCACAAAACCTCGATATTTCCTAAATGAGTGTTTTGTTTCCTTGTACTAATCTGACACTGTTCACCCAGAAACTGAATCTAGTTATCGCTGGTTACGCTAATTAAGATTTCTTGGTCTCTCTCCCCCTTTGTCATTAAGCTGGATTTGAGCTTCACATACCCTTGCAATTACTTTGAAATTCCAAGTCTCCTTGCAAATACTTTGAGAAATCTGAAAGCTAAATGATTCCCAAGTTTAAAATAGGATGTTCCCTAGTTGAAAGGCAAAAAAGCAATATTGTTATATTTGTATTCTGATGAAATTCATTATGTACAATATAATTTGTGTCTCCATAACAATCTACTCTTCTTCAATTAGGGATTAAGCCAGATACTGTATTTTCTCTAGATCTTTTTGGTAATTTTTTTTTTCATCAAAAATACAGAAGGAATTTGAAGTGTGTGTTACTGGCAGTAAAATATATGTTTGCAGAGTTTTTCTTCTGTTTATTGTAAATCAGCTACAGAACAGCAATCCATGGCATCAGCCCAGGAAACTGAGATTATGAAGTTAGGCAGCAAAAAGATGAACAAAAAATCATGTTTATAAATATCGATGAACATCTTCCTTGCTATGCAGTGAGGACCTGCTCCAGCTCCCTTTGAAGTCAGCAAGAAAACTCCCACCAACTTCCAATGGGATTTGGCTCAGACCCTGGTTTCCCACATTTGTGTCCAGTTTGGTGTGCAATGTGGCAAGAGGGAGTGCAGGCAGAGGACTGTAACTCATGGGATTGGTGCAAGGACCTTGGATGCAGTGGGGAATGAAGGTTGAAGAAGTGAAGTTCCTTATCACACCAATTCCATTATTCATGGAACAATATTCATGGGAACATGAGCACTGGAAATGGTGCCACACTCGTGGCCAATTTGTTGATGTGCTACGAGCCCTCACTGCTGTCCACAGCTCCACTCCTCTGAAGAACATCTGAAGTGTAACCTAAGAGAAATCTCTTGTAATTTGCTCTCCTGCTCTCTGTATTTATAAGCCTACAATATTGTAAGTTTTTGCTGTGGGTGGACAAGCAACATCCACTCATATCAAAGAAGATACAAGTACAGATAAATATAACTTTATACATTCATTTTTATATAACTTATGCAAATGTATGCGCAAGTTAGTCACAGTCCCCAGGCTGGCAGCAGATCCCATGTGGCCATTGTTGTAGTTTATTTTGGACACCAGTGCTGCTGGACAATGCTGCTGCCTCCAAGCAGAGCTTTGCATGTGTAAGTTTGTCTGCGAGACCAAGGTTTTTCTGGATGGAGACGGCAAGATGGGACACAGAGGAGCACACTCACGGCAGCTCTTCATCTCTCCAGCCAAGGTGTGGCTTAGGAAAACTGCATGTGGAGGCTCCCAGTGCTTTTTCTCTTGAGAGTATCAGCAAGAAGTGTTGAAGTCTGAAAACTGAGGCATGAGGAGCTGCCTTGTGCAGGGACGGTGGCCCTTGCTGGTGTCTATATATTCACAGGATGATTTGGGTTAAAGATCATCTCATTCCAGCCCCTGCCATCTTCCACTAGACCAGGATGCTCAGAGCCCCATCCAAACATCTCCTTGATCAGCCTCATCTCCTCATCAGCCACCTCCTGTGACAGCAAGAGTGTTGTTCTCCTTTTAAATTAAAGTCTTTTTTTACCCCATCACACCACTGGTTGCTCCAGAAATGAATAGTTTTCTTTAGCACTTGCTGTTAAGTACTAACTGACCATCTTAAAAACCAAATCAAAGACTATAGACACAGCAGCTTATTGTTCTTTTCTGTGTGAACTTATCTGTTCCCCAAAGACTAAACAGAACAAAAGGGGCAGTTTTGGTATGCTGGGTTCAATTGTCCAAATTAGTATTCTTAATGTTCTTCCTTATTTTAAACATCCATGAATAACTTGGTCCCTACTGCTTAGATTATAGATTTTAGTGTATGAATTTTAATAATTCTAATTAATGGTGCTATCTTTATTATATTACTTTGTACTCGGGTTCACTCTTTCATCACAAGATCTCAAAGCACTCTATTAAGCTGTACCAAATCTTTGTAAAGTAGATGAATTTTAGCCTATTGAGTTTATGTATTGGGTAAGTGTAGTAAAGGGAATGAACAGTTTTTCCAAAGTTCATTTCAGAGCTTTGCATTGATTCTCCGCAATATTTAAACACTGGGAAAATTAGACTCCAGAAAACTTGACTCCCACTTCTACCCGCTAAATTATGGATCTCTTTGCTCCCCATTTTGAATTTCAAGTAATCTTTGAAAAATTTGTATTCGTGAGTCTTCAAATATGAATAGTGGTAATTATACCAATATTATTAATATGCACTATCAAAAGAAATAAATCTACATTTTCAAAGCTTTGATGTGCTTACAAAAACTGAACTTTTAAATGAAAGTGTGTTTTTAAATCACGTATGTATTACAGAAATCTGTTAAGACAGTCTCTGCATATGCTCAGAGCAATGATTCACATGCTCCTGCAGCAATGCCCTGGGAGCATCACGGATATCTGATGCAACAGACCTGCTCAGCACCTCACAGGCTGTTTCTCAAACCAGTTTTGTTGTGTTTCCTCCTATTTGTTAATATGGTAATTTTTAAAAAATCTGTTTGCTGTATATATATAAATTTGTGTGTGATTTTTATGGTGCTGTAGCTGTGTGCTGTGAGATTTACCACCTGGAGAATCTGTCCACTAAATCCACACCAGATCTCTGTTGTGGACTCTGATAATCTCACCTTTCAAATCCACCAATTATTGCAAATATTGTAGTACTTTTCTAAAAAGTTCTTCCTCTCCTTTCCCACTGCTTTACACCAAGGTGAGAGCTGGTCATTCACCACATGGATTTCCTTCTTCTAAATGATTTTCATATTTTAAACTTGTTAAATGGTTCAAACTGCTACATCATTACTCTTTCTTTTCCATTTGGAATTTTTAAGACTCTTACTTAGCTGGTTTAAAAATAATAAAATTGTGACCTTTAGCTGACATTCCAAACTTGTGTTTTGAAGGCTGTGCTTATATTTTGAGGTCGCTGCCCAGGAAAATCAAGACTAAGTGAACTGACTAATTCTGAGTGCTTACCTCCTTTCAGTGCTTTTTTTGGGGGGAGTTTTACTCTAAAGGAGCATATTTAAGAGCCAGTCTCTGCCCAGGCTGCTAAAGGCAAAAGGTGCCTGAGGATGAAGCAAAAATATTTTGAAGAGCAGGATTGGACTCCCTGTCTCTCTTGCACTAACCACCAACAGCTGGAGAACAGGCAGCAGGACACAAGAGGATCGTGTCTCATGGACATGTGAGCAAAAGCTTGAGGCTTAGCAAAGTTTCCAGGGAAAAGCTATAGGTTTTTTATTGCCTTTGCTTGAATGTCTGTGTTCAAACAGAATGGAAGTTTTTTAAATGCTAGTACAGATCTTTGTAGAATATGTAAATTTTAGTCTGTGGACTTTATGTGTCAGGTAAGTGTAGCAATGTGTGGGGGTTTTTTTTGGTTTATAGCTATTTTTACCAAAATGCTGAACAATGCAGCTAAGCAGCAACAGGGAGAGGACTTAGGTGGGAGGGGGAGATAAGCTGGAGGAAAGACAGAAGGATGTCTGTAGGTGTCCAGGGAGCCTTTGGACTTTTCCTTTATGACTTCAAACCCTGGGATCAGTGGATTCTACCTCTTCCAGCAGAAGTTTTGCTCAGGGCAGCAGCATATGGGAAGATGTCCCACTGCGATTTATGGCTCCCAGTGCTGATGGCACAGTGCCTGTACCTATCTGGTTCCAGGTCATATGTGGTTGGAACATGTTTGATCTCCTCCAGAAGACAAGGAGTATCCCATGGCCACCTTTATTTCATCCTCTCTGGCATCTGCTGAAACATCTGGTGGTGGCTGGTGTTGGAGACATTACAGTGGATGTGTTGGGAAACCCGTCTGGCTCAGGATGAGAGTTTTTCTGCTCCTCTGTGCTGCACAGCATTGGGGGATCTGTAAGTCCGTCATGCTCTGACCTTTAAGAAGTTGAAATGCTCAGTGCACGGTTGTCATTGAAAAAACAGTGTTTCCTGATTTAAAACTTTGTGAGGCATATTTTTATTTTAATTGTGTACTTATAACCTCTGGTTAAAAGTGGGGTCTTTTTAAAGCTATTGCCTTAGACCATTGTACAGGAGACCATTTTAGTATAAAAACCCACCCTTTTTTTCTCAGTGGTACTCCTTTCTAGAATGTAGTTATAAGGGGATAGTGTTGACTAGTAATTATTTACTTGGTCAGACAGGTTAGTTTTCCTTCAAATGATGCATTTCATTTCAGCAGTGGCATCTAAACTAGTTATTTAGAGAAGAGCTGCAGAAGATAGAAACTTCACAGGGGAGGGGAAGGAAAAAAAAGCCCAAATCAAAAAAAAAAACAAAAACAACCACACACAAGTTGGAAGGGCTTAGAATAAATTATTGCATGTCATTCTGTGGGAAAATCTTCCCGTACGGATGCTGTGTTGTTCGCAATGTGAGTGCCAGATCCACTCAGCTCTGCTTTGCACTTCTGTCACCCTTATCACTCATGAGACGATCCTCTTCTACTGTAAGTGCTACCCCCAGCGGCATGTATTCATTTATAGGACTTGCATACTTATGCTGAACTCAGGCACCCAAGAGGCACAGGATGAATTGACAGTATAGGCAGATGCTTTCAGCAAAGGAACCAGGATGTTAAAAGAGCTTTAGCGTGGTTATTGTTTTGCCAGGCAAATCCATGTACTTGTCATCAAGGTGTTCAGGAGTATTTCAGCCTCGTCGTACAAGCTTGAATACAAGAGCTGTAATCAAGAGTTACATCATTTGGTGAGACAAGACCTTGAGGAATACAGCAAAGGGAAATGTGCATAATTAGAACAGTTCAGTTACAAGGGAAAGGGGCTTTGATAGTGTTAGAAATGCAGCTGAAACATGCAGTCTCCATTGCCCTGTCATCAGGCATTAGATGGTAGATGTCAACGGGCCAGGGGGACCTCAGGATCCAGGGAAGGAGTATGGGGTTCCCTCCTTGAACATTTCCAACCCTCAGGAAAACATCTAAGGTGACCATCTGCTGAGCCACAAGGTCTTCTTCTCCATTTGTGGATAAACACCAAACCAGAGATTGAAAAAAGAGTCACTAACTGAAAAAAAAAATTTAAAAAGCAGTTTGTTTTGAGTTTTTCTTGGAAAAGAATGCTGAGAAATAGGAGCATGACCAATTCCTCTGTCACCTCAAAATTCCTGTAAAGAAAGAGGCTGACATGAAGAGGGGCCAGACGTGGTGACAGGGAACACGTCGTAGGTCGTCAAACGCCTTGGGGCCAATGCGCTTCCCATGGTGATTTCCACACTAACAAAGTTGCCAAAATCCTTCCTAGAAATTTCACTTGGGGGAATAAAAAAAAGCTTCTTTAGTGACACCCGTTGTAAGTATGCAACATCCAGCCTGCTTTATTTAGATTTTTCACAAAATATTTATCACTGCCATAGTGATATCTATCCTAAAAAAAGAGACGATGTTTGAAAGCAATTTGACCTTCTCTAGACCCTATCCAAAGACATCTCTATTCTTACACGTGTATTATTGGCAAATGTTTTGAATTTTTGAGTTTGTAGAGGAAAATGTTCAACATCTCCAGGATTCTTTAGCCATGGGAGACTGCTTTCCACCCACCACTGAGTGGGTTACCAGACAGTACTGAATGTTTAGGTATCAAATATGTTGTAACTATCCCTGGACCTTAATGTGCAGTGAATTAATTACATTGCTTCTCTTTGCCTTTTCATTATTCTGTGTATTATAAGGCAAAGCTTGCTGGTGAGGCAGTGTGTCAGTGGGGCACTTCCAAGGAACACCATTCAGGGAGCACTAGAGGAAGGATTTCAGCACTGATGCTCTTCCAGGACATCAGCACCAACTGGCATCACTGGCATTCATCTTTTGGGCTACGAGACTATGGGTCGAGTCCTCTCTCTCAAAGCAAACGCTGTAGCAGTTCACTGCAGGTGAGTAATTCTGAAATTAATTTATTTCATGATGATACAAAACTCAAGGTTAGATATTTTGTTCCTTGAGGCTACTGGCTGAGCCCTGCTGGGTGCTGTGGAACGCCAGCAGTGCTATGAATATCAGGAATGCTAATAATGGGGTCCCATTTCTAACTTGGGAACAAGGGTTTCATTGCGTGCACATAACTTCCACAGGCAAGCATTCCTCTTGTCTTGCTGGATGTGGGGTGTGGCTCTGTGTGAATAACCCCAGTCCTTTAAAAGAGTACTGGAAGACAGTCAAAGAATTGTTTCTTTGCCAATAATCGTAGTATGGGGAGGCGCCAGGCTCAGGTTTTAATCCTGCAAATGATTCCAATGCAGGGAAGGAGGTAAATATAGAGTGCAATCTGAGATCTAGGTCTTCATTGGGTTTGGAGGTCTGTATGCTGGGAGTTTTGTTGCTGTGTTTTTGGGGGTTTTTTTAATTTCATTGTTTAGTAGTTAAATTAATTTATCTGTCTTAATTTTCTCTGGACAATTCATAGTGTTGCTTGTTACTAAGGCACTAATTAACTGCAGGGTGTTTAATATGCTTAAGCCAATAGCAAAGGTCAGAGGAACAGCATCTAAAGGCGACACGGAGAGCATCTGCATATTTGATTTTGTTTGTACCAGATTCCTGGCTCTTGCTGTCTTAGGGATACCCAAGAGGGTCACAGTTGTCATAAGCATGTCTTAAGTGGGTGCTTCAGAATTGTCCTGGGATGGTATCGAGCCAATCCAGCAGCTTCCTTGCTCGAAGTATGCACAGCGGAAGAGGGAGCGAGGGAGGAAGAATGCGTGGCATTCCCCTCCGTCTCTCTGGCACAATTGTCCTGGTGGTCCTGTTTCAGCTGGTGGAATCCAGAACAGCCCTGTGGCTCTGCTAGGGCACGTGAAGCTCCTTTTTCTGACCCTTATATGGCACAGGATCGCAGCACGACTGGCGGGGTTGGTTTGCAGCTCCTTTTCCCCTTTGCTCAGCCACAACCATCCCAAACGTGACGTGTTTAGGAATCTGGCTCTATATTTCCAAACTCCATGCAAATATGGTAATAATAGCTAAACTGACATTTGCTTTTGCTTCTGTATAGTATGTCTTTAATATGATTACTACCCTTAACATTTAAAGGAACTCTGACAGTTACGTAATCCCTTCAACATTTAAGTACAACAGGAATTTATTATTAAGTGCAGTGGCTGGAAATGGAGCACTTTTTTCATTCACACTATAAACAGTTATGTTGGATTAGTAATCCTGGTTGTCAGAGTTGTTCACTGTTTGGTATTAATCAGTAGGTTTATGAAAGGTGCAATAGAAGGAAGAAATGAGCAGTGAAGAAGTTGTAAACCTTGGTTCCATAAAATCAGACTGTATCTAATGCTCAGGTTCACAACATTTCTTGTAGTGACCTTAGACTAAGGAGAAAGGAAGTGCTGCATTATGGTAGTGGTACCTCTAACTATCTTTTGATAAACATATTTAGTTTCTCACTATATAAATGCAATAGCTGGTCGTGATGAAAGCCCAGACTTTTGAGAACATTTTTAGGTTGTTTTGTAAAGAGTGTGTTTTTCAGATTGCTGTGTAGATCGAGCATGATACAACCCAGCAAAACACTTAATGATCAAATATTACATGACAAAATGAATAGCATCTCCTTTTGGTGCTTATCCACTATTAAAATCATGTGCAAATCACTTCACCTGAATATTTCTACCTAATTTGTGGGTTGTTATCTTTGAGCTACATAATTAATTTCTGTATCTTGCAAACACTGTTGCACTCCAGGTTTGTTGTTGATTTTTTTCCTTTTTTTTAACACTTCTGAGTCTCTAGTACATATTCATGCAGCACGTAGAGAGGAGCCAGGTCCTCTGGTTGGAAATGTCATCCTGTGAGATCTTTAGATGATCAAAGTGACAATGACACCATTGTAATGCAACATGTCTTCAAACAATGCATAATAAATTACCATGATTGGTTAATGAACATGCATGATTAATGAAACAAAATATAGACATATAATAAAGGCTTTCCTTGTAAATGTCAGTCATCTTCCTTGTTTGAATGCTTCTGGATATGTTCCTTATACACCTTGCAGAATATTTGACATATATATGTATGTAGATATACAGAAGTGAAATCACAATGCAATGTATAACCTTTCCACAAGAAGTGAAATTAAACTTGAAGAGCGTATTTGACAGGTTTCTATACCTAGGTTTGCTTCAAGTTAATTTTTCTCCCTTATTGTTGAAGTCTTGCTTATTACAGCTTTGTTTCAGCATTGAAAAAAATAAATCTTCATTGAATAACATTGGACTTCGTTAAACTATGTATATCTTTCACTGGTCGCTTTTAAAACAACGTGGCATTAGCTTTTTAAATTCTCGGGGCTAAATTTAGCATTTGCTTGTGGTAGGATCAAAAGTGTCAAAAATCTGCATCACTGCCTCATTATCAATCACTGGGATATTTCGGGAGAAGCAGTTTGATTTGCATCGTCGGACCTCCTACCTAGCATCACAGAAGGCTGTGCATCAATAAAATTAACTTTTGTCACTCAAACCAAATTGGGCTGAGGCGCCCCTGCCAGAACAGCTCATGTGCGTGCAAGGAGCGCGGCTGATGCCGGAAACGCTCGAACCTTGTTTGGGAAGGCAGAATAAATTAATTAATCCACTTCTGGGTGCTGTCCCAGAGCTTTCTTTCTGTCTCAAAAGAAATCCAACCGGAAGGTGATAGATCCCCCTCACACAGAGCCAGCAAAATGAAAAGAGCTGGATTCAACCAGCACAGCAATGGGCTGGACCAGATCCTGCCTGCTCCAAGCCGGTGTGCAGAGCCCTGCCCAGCTGTGCCTCACCTGTGGAAGCCTTGGAGCTGTGATTTACAGTGCAGCCGCCCTTTGCTCAGCTCCCTGTTGCTCTGGAGGAAGTTGCTGCAGCTCTTTGCAGAGCACAACGTACCTCTCATCTCCTGCCAGCTCTGCAGAGCAGAGCAGTTCCCGATGGCAGGATCACCACCCTCGTCGCCTCCTCCATCGTTCTCCGAGCGGGAGACGCTGCTCTTCCAACATCTGGAGGTCTGGTCTGCAGCATGGGGTGCCTGGGGTTCACACGCTCCCCTTCTCCATGGATCCAGTTCCAGCCATGCTGGGAGCCTTTCCCAGTGAAGCCCAGCATGGCTGGCTGTCCTTGCTGCCAGCAGGCCACGGCAGCAAGGCTGTAAAAAGACAAAAAGTCACAGCCTTCCTGCAACATCTATTATTTTTTGCTGGAGGTTGTATGAAGCAGGGTGGAGGGAGGTGGATGTATCCTGCCTGGCTGCATCCTGCCTTGCAGCCAACCCACGCAAGAGACAGAGTTGACTTTTCTTGGACCTTTTGGCAGAAGAAACAATTTTGTTAAGTCTTACCCGTTCTGAAACACTTTGTGTGGTTTTAAGATAAAAGTGAGTGCATGTTCCTGGGCATCAGTTTCTAAATAACAGCTCATCATGCAGTAACTGCTTTTTTCACCCCTCCACTCTAAAATTTCTTTCAGATGCTCAGCACTGTGCTGTAATTATACGTGATATTAGCTGCTAAAGATATGTCCTTAGTACATCCAGTCCTCCTTCCTCCTGTGAATCCATCCGTAGCCCATTGATATGGCCCTCATCCATATTTACTGCTAGATTTTGTTATTCTTTGAATTCATGATGAAGAATGGTAGTTTTCTGTGTTTCTGGGGTTTTGGTTGGTTTGTTTGGGATTTAAGCTGTTCTGTAGCTGCAGTTTGCCCCAGGAACCGAAGAAACCACTGAGCTTTTTATCCCCTCAGGAAAAAGGTAACAATTTATGGAGAGACTGCAAAAAGGCAGGATTAGGGGATTTTAGAAAATGTAAACCTTTTCCTTTTTGTGTTGTACAGGCCTTTCCCAAGATGTCATTCCTAAGGAAAACGTGCTACTGTAGTGTAGATGGATGAAAAGTTTAAATTCGAGTTTGAACAAAGTCAGTACATGCGCACTCTTCGTCATTTAAATAATTGTTTCAGTACTGTCTGTGAAACAAATATTTAGACTTTGATCTACTTTTAAAGCCAGATAGCTCTTGAAAATTTTCCTAAGCATTTTCCTCATTTCCTGAGCCAAGGGAAGGATTTTTCAAAGCCTAAATCAGCTTGTTTTTTTCAGAGGAAATAATGTTATTTTAGTGTACCTGGTAGGACCAATGAAATATTAAGAAACCTCAAATGCTCGCTTTTGTGCAAAGATTGCTGAAAAGGGTGAATCCAAGCAGGACAAAATAATTTCTCTTAAACCCTTAAACAAATTAAATATACAGATTTGCACTGTCTTTTCAATAATATTCTTCAAATTCTAATTAACAAGTAAACCAGGCTACATGCAAATTCAAATGAAATTTTATTAAATTTTATCAAATTAATGGTATGGGACATGAAAGGAAATAATCTTTAAAATATCAGCAGAACACTAACTGGTAATAATTCTAATTGACTTCTCTTTGCTCCTAGACTACTGTGGGTGCTTGGACAAATCAGTCGGAAAGAAATAGATGGACTTCTACGAATTGCACTCTGTGCTAGGTGAGAAAGAGCTTCAAGAGGCTGAACTATTTCATGGTGAGATCGGAGCCAAAATATTGAGAAAGGCGACATTTGGTAAACCAGCTTTCACCTTTTCAATGCTTATAACAATCAAGCTTCTGTTTGACATTATCAAAAAAAAAGATATTTTTTTCCAAACTTTTTGAAATTTAAAGTTGTTTGTTCAGTTAATTGCAGGAAGAAAAGTGGGATGCCCCATTTTAAAAAACTGTTCACCTCTGACATGTGTGGTCCCAGTGTAGGTCATTATGACTAACCATGGGATGAGCTCTGCTGGTGTTTGGAACCAAGTTCCAAGGAGGAATTAGTGGCATCACTTGGAAGCAGGGTTTTACAACTGAAAGAAAATAAACTGCAAAAAATCTAATCCAGAAGACAAAATTAATTAGTATGAGAGCAATCTATGAAAGCATTCATAGAAATAGAAAAGCCATCACTTATTTGAAGCAAACTGTCCCTTTCCCTCCACTGTTTACCCTTTAAAAGAGAAGGTAATTTCTAATGTTTGCGTGCTATATTTTTTTTCCTTTAAATTTATTCCCTTGTATTTGACTCTAAGTAGTCTCTTTGTCTGAAAGGCATTTGTAACAACACCTAATGTCTGTTTCTTCAAGGTTAAGAATATCCATAGGTATCCATTCAGGACATATTTATTCAAAGGTTAGAAAGTACACCAAAGTGTTGTCTAGTGTAGACTTCATTTTAGGAGCAAACATAAACACGAAGAAACTATAATCCTGGTGTAATGTAGGAATCTAATTAAGACTAATGAGGCAACATTAAATTTAATGTATGATGCCTTTTATATGCCTTACCATTAGAGCTGCAGCAAGCTGTTCGTCAGAGCGTCGAACTTTGGTGAATAAGCCCCTCAAGGCATTGTTAAACAATCTGGGCTTAGGCCTTCTCCTGCCCATTAGGTTGTGTTGGGCTTGGAAAAATCAAGACATAAATGGAAATGGAGGGGGGAAGAAAAAGGGGGGGAGGCCTCAAGAAGTTCTGCCCATCTTCGAATGGCTCAGCAAGCTGATAAAAAGGGAAGATAAATGGATGGCTGCGTGTGACACCCTCGAGGAGGTACCAGGCTGGGACAGAAGGGAGGAGGGCCAAGTGTAATGTGTGAACTGCTGTTTGAGAGGCACCTATAGCAACAGGAGTGGGAAAAGGCTGGGATTTAAGTGACACAGTTAATCAAGATGAATGGGCATGGTGATCGTTTCTTGACATCTAATTCACTGTACTTTTTTTGTGGATTTTTCTATTCTTTTCTCTTTTTAAAGATTTTTATTCAATTCAGGAAGTTCAGCACATCCTTACATGTATTTAACTGTGCAGAAAAATAGGAGTATAGATCCAGATACAGGTTTTGCTCTCCAGATTCTTTCCCCCCAGTACAAATGGAAGACTCCTCCAACAATACAAACAAAACTTTTAATAATGATTGATCACATAACCCTTCATAGAGTCTGTTTATGTCACCGTTACTGGAGGGATTTAAGACTTGTAGATATGGCACTTGGGGACATGGGTTAGTGGTGGGCTTGGCAGTCATAGGCTAATGCTTCAACTTGATGAACTTAGAGGGCTTTCCCAACCTGAATTATTTTCTATTTGCCTTAACATCCAGGGAAGTAAACAGGATACAATAAGAATAAAGATGAGTTTGAATGAAGATTGGGTGCTGAGGAATGGAGAGATTTTTGGAGGAACATGTAATGAGTTGACTTCATGGGTTTGCAGTATAAACTGATACTATGGTGATGGATCAGAAGTGCAGACGGAGCTGTAGCAAATTCATGGGCTCTGGTGTTAATTGCTGCTTGCCAACTGCTGTGAGACTGGGCCTATCACAAGAAGAAGGGGAGGTAAGGAGGAGTTAGTTGGTGTGGGGAGAGGGGATGGGGAGGGCTGGTGTCAAAGTGCACTTCAACTCTGCTGCTCTGAAAGCTGAGTTTCAGCCTACTACATCCTGGAAATTCATTCTAGTTTATATTATTGCATGTGTTAGTGATGGCTTGAGTGTTTGAGACTTTGAAGTATTTCATCTACACATGAAATTGGAATTTTTTTCTCTCTCTTTTTTTTTTTTCCTGTGGAATATAGCCATGGAAACCTGTGGTCTGTGCTGGAAAATGAATGACTGGAAATGTTCCTCGGTGACTTACTTGCAACAAGACATTATTGAAAGTGCAAAAAACTATACTTTTGACAACAAACAAATATCATGTGCTGGGCTGGAATTAGGGATTCAGCAGTGAGGCTGGTCCGAGGAAAAAGATGCTGTCAGGATGACTGGCAGTGGTGCAATGGGCAGAGCAAAGGTACCTATTGCACGGGTTTGGGCTGGGGGAATGAGTTATTCTTTGCAGGAACATAAGAGAGCACCATGAAAGCTCAGCTGGGGGCAGAAAAGAAAACAGTGCAGCCAGAGGGGCTTCAGGGGGGTGGGAAGGAGCGACGTGTTCACAAGTGTTTGGGGATTGACCTCACTCGGCTGCTATGGAAGAGTGGGTGGGGGGGACGACTTCAAGGCAAGCAGATGTAGGCTGATGCTGAGAGTTTTTACAGTCCCCTGGTGTGTGAGGGACATGCTGGGACCACCCCATTGTACCTGACCCGGCTGCCCGAGAGATGGAGAGAAAAAGCACATGCAAGGGGGGTGGTTTTCCCACCACAACCTGCTCTGCTCTTTCCCTTCCCTAAGGGAATGCCTGTGTGCCTCTACCTGTACAAACCCGAGGGATGTTTATGCTGGTACATTCACGCCCTATTCAGTGCTGAGCTGAAGGTAGATGGAGGATGAATTTAAAGGGGGAGATGTGAAGGTTTGTGGAAGCAGACAACTCCTGTGACCCCTCCATTCCTTATGTTCTGGGCTCATCTATCCTTACAAAAAAAAAAAAACAAGCAGCAAATCACAGAAAGTTTAAATTTATTGCTAAGGGAGTTATTAATTTATTTTCATTTTATTTTTCCTTCTCCAACATCCTTCTCATTTCATTAATACCAATTCCTGATCTTTCTTGTGACTGAGTTAGAAGTATGCACGCTTTTCAAAGCATGTGTATAGGTCATATTTTTTCCCTTTAGGATTTAATCTTTTCCTTGAACATATCACACTCTGCTCAGCTTTTGCCAGCTGGGTGCTCTCTTCCTGTGGGTCACAGTTCTGGGATGTCCTCCCAGCTTGGCCTCACTGATCTGGGCCCCGGGACAGCCTGTGCCCCACTGGGGTTTGTAACACACAGGTTTAAACACATATCAGAACCAAAGCAAGCAGGGCTAAGACATTTGCAAGGCTCCTTAAATCCCACCACTTGGTATTTAACCCATTTCTGGTGAAAATGTAATAGATAAACCTACCTGCCTTTCTTATTGTGTATGAGTGTTGTTTGGATTTAGGTCAAATTCCTTGAATGAGATAAACATCCTTTTTATCGCAGCATCCTGTTGCAAATGGCTTTTCCTTTAGGAATGGATTCTCACCCTCCTCTGCAGCCAACTCCCTTCTGCTTTCCCACTGAAACAACCGTGGTATTACCATAGCTTGGGATTTCTGTCTGGGATGTTAGGACAAACAAGGATGGCGTAAACCTTGGGAAGTGTTTGGTCTGCTAGAAAAGCACTCTGATGAGCTTCAAATAGGATTCATAAATTGTGCAGGGATCTGGTGGTTGTCAGAAGTTCTTAGTTCTATTTACTGCCAACGTGGCCACGATGCAGTGGGAACTGCTAACTTTCCTGGTGCAGTGTTTTTCCTGCTGGGGTGTGGGTTGTGTTCTCAAAATCCATCTGGCCATTACTTGTTGCCCCATCACAAGGCAGTCAAGGTGTCTTTTACATAACCAGCCTTCTGATCAAAGAAAAGAAGAGATTCTTGCCCAAAAGTGTCACAGGGGTTCCTCCATCTCTTCCCCTTTGGCTGTGCTCAGCTCCTGCAGGCACTGAGCTGGCCCAGGGAAGGGTTAGTCTGTGTCTGCTCCCTTGAACCTCTTCCCTCTGTAGGGAGCCTCTCTTTTAGACAGTAAATCACCAGCGATGATCTGGGAGAGACTGATCCTCCTCACCTCTTCAATAGGTAAATTGCCCTTTTAGAAGGGTGATCCATGCTCCTGTCCTCATTTTTCATATTTCACTTAAAAAAAGCAGAAAAGAAAAAATAATCTTCCAGGGACTTTGACTTAAGCAAAGGCACTTTAGAGTCTTTTTCTAATGTCATTCTAAAGTTAAAAAACAATTTGACTTCAAGGGAGATACAGCCCAATTTTTTAAAAACTTAATAGGATTAGTCATGGGAACTATTTTTAGCAAAAGTTCAACTTTATCCATGTATTTTAATGTGGGAAAAGTGTGTCCTTTTCCCTCTGCTAATGTTTGATGTATTCCAGCCCTCCTGCGAGTGTGTTTGAGTATCTTAGGGGCTCTGGAGTGGAGGAGAACTTCCTCTCGGATTCTCTCTGTTTTCTTTCGTGAAAATGACATTCCTAAGCTGTTTCACTTTCTGACAGGAAATGGAGCCTTGCCAAAAATGATTAAAGTCCAAGAAAGCATAACAGTTCCAAAGCTGCAGCAGTTCTTTAGGAGTCCCGAGTTTGACATTGTGTCAAACAAATGTGAAATATTGTTTAATAAATTTGAATAATACAGGGAAAGGGAAAAATGGTTCTTGGCTTATAATGCTGGTGCTCTTTATTAAGTCTGTAAAGGCCTGCCTAGCTCTAATAAATTGAAATATATACATAAATATACTTGTGCATGGATAACAGTTTAATATTGTAATATATAATGAACGGCGCACTCGCACCCCCCACATGCAGACATTGATTTATTTGTGCTATGACCATATATATATTGATATGTGTGTGCAGACTCCCTCACAAGTTTGTATATATTTATACATGGAATTACC
This sequence comes from Monarcha castaneiventris obscurior, assembly GCA_026261815.1. NCBI lineage: Eukaryota > Metazoa > Chordata > Aves > Passeriformes > Monarchidae > Monarcha > Monarcha castaneiventris. Next base: position 19,473,966 of record JAMPIT010000467.1, read on the forward strand.
ATTCGCAGGCAACTCCTGTGCCTGCTTCATATAAGAAATATCATAAGTGTTATTTATAAGGTGTGACATGACATTATGACTTTAAAAAAAATACTAATCTAATGCTAGATAAAATACAATTGTTAACGGTTTCTCGATGGTTTTTAATTCAGTGTTTGTTTAAAGGAATTATTGTGAGGCCTTTGCTTATGCCAAATGACACCTTATCACGTAATTCCAGCATTTCTAGAAGGGCTGTGCCAAGGCTCAGGAAAGCAGGGGGAATTCTATGGCACCCAAGAGCCTGGCTCTGCCACCTCTTCCCATTTAACAACTCCCTCTGCCAGGAGGGCTTCCAGCCACTGAGAGTTTGACAGTTTTCAATACTAGGGTATTAACAGTTCTACCAAAATGAGCCAGACTTCTAAGAAATTCCTGTGCTGTCAAACCCAAGTGGGAAAAAGTCCTGCCAGGCTCCAGTAGTCCTAAGGTTACTTCTCAAAATCCACAAAAACCCTTCGGCATTTGTAAGTTTGTTTCCAATTTTATTTTGGATTTTGTTTGTACTGCATTGACTAAAATCACATTTTTAAGTTGCTCTCTGACCATAAGACCAGTAATTTCCTTTTTTTATTTTTCTTCTTGATTTTAATATAAAAGATAGATTACATCATCACCAGATTCCAGGAGATCTGAATTTTAAAATTAATGTAATGACTTGAGGCTCAATAAAATCGGGACCGTTGGCAACTTTTCTAGAAAACATGAAAAGTTGCTGTGTTGGTTATTGCAAGAAAAACTTCACTTGTTTCCCCCCTTTCAGATACATTGCTCCTCCACCAAAATATATCAAATATTCAGGAACTTATAAAATAATAAAAATGTTCTCCTGACACAGTCTCGAAGGCAAAACATTTTTAAAGGGAGGTGAGTTTCAAAGCAAAGCTGTGGGAAAGGTTTCTATTTTTCATTCTTTGTACGGAACTGTCATGTTACTTGATTAAAAGGAGCCCTCTTTAATAGTTTTTCTAATGGCATTTGAGATTTCACGTGGGTAAAGTTGAGCCGGGACTGTTCGTGCCGTCATTCAACAAGGACAGTGATTCACGGCTACTTTTCAGACGAGCTAAATTGATCAGACAAGTCAGTCAATGTCATTGAGCACTATTTGTCACTTCATAAGCAGCTACAATCTGCTGCTCTATAAATGCAGAAGGACCGTCGAATAAATCACATCAACCAGTGGGAGTAGATAGTATCCCTTCATCCATAATTGGAGCGGTCCTCTCCTGTCACATTCGCTCATTCCCCGCGACTCCGGCGCGGATTGACACTGACAAAGAAAGAGCAGCCGCTGTCAGAGGAGCTGGAGTCTGCCTGCTGCTCCACTCTCCCCACTAATAGATATCTATCATAATATTGTATTAACATCACGAAAAATCAGACTTATAGCTCCGCTATCTGGGTGTATCGATGACACGTGTAGGGGTTTCTCCTGGGTTGCGGGGAAGGCTGATTGATGCAAAAGGAAAGCTCCTGATTAAAACCACTTACCAAATCCATCGGCCGCAGGAATATTTGCTGCTGCGTGTGCTGCTGATTTCACAGACAAAAATATGATTTAGAAAAAAAAGGAGAACGGGATTTGTTGTAAACAAACCTTCTAGAATTTTGTTAATTGTTATTTGCTGGTGCACATGCGTTGTGGAATTATTCCTATGAAGTGATTTTATGGTTATATAGTTACCAAAATAACTAAGGAAATGGAACACCTTGAAAAAGTATTCTCGTCTGTTTAGGAAAAAAAAAAATAAAAAGCCCCCCCAAACTTTTCTCTGCTACCTGGTTTCGCATATATGCATTTTCTAAGTGAACAGATGAAATCAGAAGAGAATATTTATTACAAAGGTGTGCCAGGCTACGAACTTTTTTCCTGGAGAAATGTTGGATGGTTTCTACCAGGAATATGTTAGATTAATCAGCTCTCTCAGTCCTGGAGAGAAATCACAGTGGAATACCCAAACTGCTGTGTAGTCACATGTAAATCTCTCTGACAACCTGGAGGCACGGATCATTTGTTCAGTGTTCGGTTCCAACAACAAGCTCGTGGAGGAAAATACCTTGTTTGCTTATAAAAAGATTGTAGCTGAATATGTAATTGCTGAGAACAGAGCACCGAAGTCCCAGGTCTCCAGGATGAGGATCTGGATCCTTTCTCTTTATTTTGGGGGAGAAAAAGTCTTAAGCCAGTTTGCCTGTGTGTAAACAAGGCTTCACGTTGCATGCCTTGTGGGAAAGTAGTGAAACGCTTTCTTTTTAAAGGTGCTCGGTGTAAATGTCATGTTCCTGGCTGGAGTCTTTGCTGGGCCCAAAGGCAAAGCACAATATCAAATGACTCCCACAGTTTTCAGTCTGGGACGTCCCTTGACCCGTGTGCACAGATGATGAACAATTTCTCCTTTCTGGGTTGGCTTCTTTGCCTCTTGGTGCAGAAGCTGTCCTGAAAGCATGCCAGGAACCTAAGCCATAGGTAAGCAGTAGAAATTATTTTATATATGAAAGACTCAATTCTGTTAATATTCATATAAATTCCACTAGAAATGCAGTTCAAAAGAAAACTCAAAGCAGTAGATCATAAAAGTATTCATCGCTAAATACAAAACTTTGACTTGTTTTTAGATTAAAATAATAGAAATGTTACACTTAAAAGCAAAATGTGAAAAAAATCCATGTGCATTGGAGAACTGAACAGCATCCAGAGGAGGCAGCTTACACAGGAGCGCATTCATTGTCAACATCTGATACTGAAAAGGTCAATAGTTAATTAAATAATCCATCACCTTAGGATAGAGAGCCGTCCTCACTTCTGACAATCAATGGCAGAAATATTAAAAGGTCAGAAAATGAGTTACTATATATTGTGTTTTCTTACTGTGTGTTATAAAGATGTGGCTTGTGTTGAGTGGTGTGAGCATGAAGACAGGTGGGAAGAAATATTAGCTGTTGCCCAAATATTTTCTTAGATGCTCTTTTACCAGGCTTCTTTATGTGTGGGCTTCTGAATCGATGGACCTCAAAGATGTAGTAAACTTTTACAATGACAATTTAAGACTGTATCACAGAATTTATAACACTCTTTGTTTAATTATCAGTGTGTCTTCAGGAGCATTTTTCTCCTATGCTGCTTGAGGTTTGTACTGGCATAAACTGGGTGAGCATGCTGATATTCAGCTTTTGTTTAGATATGGGGTAGAGTTACTTTGGGAGCCCAAGAGGCAGGTTTTTGGTGCTTATTTCCTTGATCTGATGGGTATTGCAGGGTAAACAAATTCTGCTCAATGACTCCTGCATGTGTCATTCTGCCAGGGCATGGTATGTACCTGATTCCAGGGTTATCCTTATGAATAATTGTGTTACTTATTATAAGGTCATGCTTTTAGACCCTGAGTGTTTATAAATAATTTAAATTAAATATAATAACAGCGTTGCCATAAATATTTTTTGCTTTTTCTAGTTGCCTTCTGCAAAGATCTTTCCCTCCCTGGTTTTGGGGCTACTCCTGAGTTGTGTTTGTCAGACGAGTGTGGGTGAATTGGTGCATTTTTCCCTTCATTTCTCAGGATAGGCTGAAGTTTTATTGTTTTCTGAATGGAAATTGGGTTTTCCGTATGAAGGAAAACAACTGACTGATGTTTCTGTGCCCAACACAGCTGGAGGGGTCTCCTTTAAGCAATGCCCTTCTCACCTCTCCAACATCCCCTTTATGCTGGGACTCTCCAAACTAAAGGAAAAGCTACGAATGCACCAGAACAGGGATATGCTTCCCTCTTCTCCCACAGTGAAGAAACAATATGTATTTATTAATCCTCTCTCTAAGTTTTCTTAATTTTACTTTCCTGGTACATAGCTTTTACCCTGAGTGTAAAAGTCACCGCGCTGAATTCCGGCAAGTGTTATATGATTATTTTATCTCTTACTATAAAGAGTTTTGAAAGACTTTGAATGAGAGGCAATATAAAAATAAATTGAATTGAACTATGTCTTCACCTCCCCACTTTTTTAGTGCAGAAACCTTTAGAGCAAAAAGTGCAATATAAGGACAAAGGAGGAGATTAAGACTGTGTCATGAAAGAGGTGACACTGGGTGACAGGTCCGACCCTGCCTGAGCAGTTTGGTGGGTTTGCAGTCAGCTGTGTATTAATTAGATTTTAAGCATGTTCACAACTGGGGAAAAGCCTGTTTGTATTTTTAGTGGGAAGGTTATTTTAAGCCATGAGAAAGGTATTAGGTATTATCTACTGTGGTGCATTTATATAAACAAAGGTCTACCTGATGGCTGTGCAAACATCTGTTCTGTTCTTACCCAACATTGCACGGTTCATTAACACTTACCCTGTTGGCCTCTGAAAGGCCAGTTCTGGAAGCACATAATCTTACTTACAGATCCGCAGTTGCAATAATTTGACTTTTAAAAGAAAATATTCTTAGCTTGGGGGTAACGAGGGTTTTTTCTGCTGTTTTTTGTTTGTTTGTTTAGTGTGTGTGAGTCCCACAGTAAAAATATGATTTTATGTTTTACTATGCTGGCTCAATAAATTACATTAATAAATGACTCCTGGTTCATGAGAAGTGCTGTATTTTGACAATATCAGCCAACCTTACCATTTGTTTAAGCAGGAAAAGTGGGGAGCCAAAATAAAGCTGTTACAGAAGAAATCTCAAGAATGTTTATGAAACTTTGCTCTAGCTACTTTTATTAGGAGTAGAAGTGTAGTCTTAATTTGTCATGCAGAATTCCAGGGGAGTGAGTAATTTCTAGAGCTTCTCTAAATGCCAGAACTTAATATTTTTCTGCAGCAATTTGTTTGTAAACATAGAGCAAATTGTATAGGTTGCAATGTGACAAAAAGGTATCTAGGATTTGTCATCTTCTGCTAACAGCTGTTGGGTTTATTTTATAGCATCTCATGGGGTTTTTTGGATAAATGCTCTGCTGATGGCAAGCAAAAGCACCCTGAGGATCTCTAATGGTGGGCACGCACAAAGTTTAACTGTAATAAGCTGTTTGTCTGGGATTTGCTCTCCAATGGATCTGCTCTCCAGGGTCGCAGCCGTTCCCACCAGGGTGTCCATGTGTCACCTTCAGAGAAACCCACACGGAACAGGAGGCAAACTCCAGGCAAGATGGTAATCTTCCTTCTGGCAGGGAGAATTTTATGATGTGAAGAGGGGAATCAGAGCTTCCTAAGGAAGATTTTTAAGGGAATGGAATACATGAATTTTACTTGCCAGTTTCCCTGGTGCCGGAGGAGCCCAGGATATTTTTTTTGTCGTTCCCAGCTTTCTTTCTCATCTTGTGACATACTGTAGTTGTGGACTTTGGTCTTTTACTTGGTAGTCTGAGGCTACATCTTTGTTTGTGGTGGACCTGCAGAGCTAGGTTAATGGTTGGACTCGGTGACCTTAGAGGTCTTTCACATCCCTAATGATCCTAGCGAGCAGTGGAGATGGAGATGATGCTGAGGGCCTCAAATCTACCACATTTGTTTTTTGGGGATAACCTTGGACTGAGGCTGGTGCGGTCCCATGGACTGACTCCTTGGTACTGATGGACTGCTTTGGGTTTGCCCTTGGTGTGCACCAGCATTTTAGTGCCATTCCAAGGGTGCCCAATGAGAGGTTTCCAGACAGCTCTTTGCAGTGGGATGGAGAGCAGGGACTGGGAGATGTCTTTCAGAAGTTCACTCTGGACTCAAGAGAAAATTCCTGCAGAAACACACACCTGAACATTAGAAAATGTTTTGTGGCCTTCCCTTATGTAGCATGACGAGCTGTGTTCTCAAAACTCTTCAATGTTAGATGTTTCTAGCATGCTTAAAATCATTCCCATGCCCTCATTCAGTCTTTGTGCAGGAAGCAGATGAATATCTGCATAGGTGCCGTCCCTAGGCTGAATGCGAGCACAGCAGAAACCTCAGTAAATTCATGGAAACCACATTTTAGGCACATTATTACCTTGGGAGGGAGGTGAGCCTGTCTGCACGTGCTTTCCTGAATGCTTTCAGAGGTTTTTCATATTTGAGTAATGTGGCAGTGAGTGAACCAGCACATCAGTTCTCATGGTCCCCTGCTCCCCAGATCGATTACACCCTGTCACACCAACACAGCAGAAGTCATGGTCTAAGGGGAAAACCCACTCATTTCTCACTGCATTCCCAACTGCTTCAGAACCTCTGCCAGCACATGTTAGCCCTGATAACATTTTAAGATACTGCTCTATTGAAATGAAAGCCTTGCTTGCAAGGCCACGCTGTCTGAAGTTCTCCCATCCCTCATTTAAATCCAGCGTAATTAGCCCAACTACAGACCTTGTTGTTATACATGCTGAAGTATAATGGCTGCTATTATAGCAGCTTGCAGCAGCAAAGATATATGATTTTGAACGATATGTCAAGAAAAATAAACATGTTTCATTTCTTCATTAGATAATGTTTATTTATAGCACAATATATATCTACCTCCACTGTACCATTAAAGTTTTGACTGCTTTTTAACTATAAAATTTGATATTGTTGTGGCAGCTGCACTACTCAAATGAATGCTATAGTACAGCTGTTATCAAAGAGTAAGATTTATAGCTGCCCTACATGGTGTAAAGATATGTGCATATTTACTTTGTGTTTTACTACTTGTGTCCTATATTTTAATGACACAAGGTGAGATGAAATAGTGAAATAATAAACTCTTTTTGCTGCCGCAAAAGCAAATGGCACTATTTGTTTAAAGTTTGGTGTTTAATTTTCTATTGTGCTATGATAAAGCTTTTTCTCTCTGCTATTTTGGTTTATTTAAATATATTTTACATGTTAGTAGCAATCTTAGGGTTTTTTTTTTTACTTTTTTTACTTTTCAGAGAAGTGCTCTGGAACTGAAGTGAGAACTACATGCTTGATGAAACATGTCAAGCTACATTATATTGTAGGTAAGGATCAATATTTTAACCCTTGGACAGATTGTTAGAGCACAGTGAGCAGCAGCTTCCCTCATTGGTGCTTTTCTAGGAAAATTAGATGAATGTGTGAATAGGGCACTGATATCCACTTTTATGAGGCTGCTGTCCCACATGACCCTATTGCAGCAGGTCCCTGAGCCCTACACCACATATGAAAAGTGGCTCAGAAAATCTCTTGGTAAAGCAAGGGGTGAGAAACTCTGTGCAGCTCAATGGCCAGGTCCTGACCATCAGTACAAATAATTTATAGCCGGAGTTGAGCTCTCCTGCCCAAACCCAAGGCTGGTTTCCATGGGATTCAAATTTTCTAACCACAGTAAGCAGCATTTGCAGAGCAGGCACCTTTGGCTGCTGCTCTGATTTTGTTAGTGACCAATGCATTTTTACATATCCTTTTTTTCCACTGGTTGGATCTCACTCATCAAGGAGTGCCTAATCAAAAGGGCCTGTGAGCAGAATTGGGTTATTTCGTGAAGGCTGAGGTCCTTCAGCAGAAATGTGACACAGATCAAGTGCAATGGATGGTCTCGTGTGTAAGAGGAGAATTTAAAATTCAGGCATTCTCTGAAACTCTAAAACCAGGAGGAAACAAAAGGAGAAATAAAGCTACAGAGGAGAGGTGAGTGATAGACTTTACATTCTTAATTAATTCTTATGACCTGCTTTTTGCATCTTTATTTGGTTGATGTTAAGTCCAATCATGTCTGTGTGAAATTCAATTATGTTGCCTTTTTTAGAGTGGGGAAGAAGGGACATTGTTTGCCCCCTAAGATAATCCATAAAGCAGTATTCCTCACTCTAGTCTGTGTTCAGTTGAGTCAATCACGTATTGGTGTTTCCTACCAAGCTCTTTTATGTATTAAATCTATTACATTTATATTTTTCTTGCAATTTTTGTTTGTTTGAAACAGGAAAACATTAACCACAGGAACTGATCTGCTCTCCTTTGAACTCACTTCTGCCTCTTGCCTTGAACATTTCCTATGCCTGAAGTAGGTACTTTTATCCCTCCACCATATTTTGAATATATTTGAATGAAATAAGGACAGTGTTTGGGATACCTTCAGCTGGAAGAGCTGAGCACTGGACAACTCGGTGTCCACAGGCACTTGCTGAAGATGCAGCCTGCACATTAAGACTCTGCCAGGTTTTTATGCACTGTACCAACTCTTTTGACTTGGTAGGGAAAGTGACTCCTCGTGTTTCGGTACATTTTGGTTTTTTAGCTACATGTACCTTTTTCTGCCACTATGTAAGCTTTGAAAGCTATGTAAAAATGTAAAAACAAGCTTTCTCATGAGGTCTTCTTTCCTTCCTGGATTTTCTCATGTCATAAATCCAAGAATAGACTTTTGTCTTGATATTTTGGTATTTCTTTTTTTTTTTTTCCTTGTACAGAAAAAAAGTCTATGACAAATAAAAAAAAAAAAAAAAGAATAATGAGGACTTCATGTCTTGTAAAAGTTTTGGCTCTGGGTTTGAGAAAACCTCCATGCTTGCTATTATTTTACTCAGCCATCCCTACCATGAGATTACTTTGCCTTAGGGTGATGGCTTGTAGGATTTACTCAAGCATTACTTCTTATCAAAACTTTGACCAGCAACTTGGTGATCACTGGAGTCCCCAAGCACAGACTTTACAGGGAACTTACAGGCTCAGTTAAAATGCAAATTACTGTTAATTGGGCAAACAAGCTACCAGTAAAGCAGATATGGCAAGTGAGTTGACATTGGGTAAAGTAGAAGTGATAATTAATAAACCAGCAATTTGGACGGGTCATTGGTTTAGCTCTGCTTGATCAATAGCTGCTGTCTCTGTGCATTTTGGCTGAAGCTGCACCAAGAAAAAAGGACAATTTTGTGATAACCACTCTGCCCAGGCCAGACAGATGTGCTACCCCACATCTGTGCCACCAATCCCAACAGCTTTTTGCAGAAGTAGGGCTCTCCCAGTGTAGGGGGAACCTCATAGGAACCTCAGAGGTATGGAGACCAGTATTTTGGATTAATTCACCTTAAATGAGCTTAGTATTAGTTTTCAGTCCTTTTTCTTCTTTTTTCCCTAAAACCCCACCAGATATTGCTGAAGATCAGATTTTGCAATTACAGAGTAACCACATCCTAATCCTGGGTTTTCCTGCTAATCAGAAACAATTTTTCTGTTGTCGGTTGTGTTCCCTTAATTCATTTTGTCTTAACTCTTTCACTACACTTAAAAGAAGATAGATGCCTAAAATTTTCACCTCTGCTCATATGGGGAGCTTTTACACTGACCAGACACCAACAGTACCTTTAATATTATGTTACAAAAATATTCTTTGAGCATCTTAAGCACATGATTCTTCGAGGTTCAGGAAACAGGAATGAAAACCAGTAGCTCTGCTATAAAGACCTCTGCATCATCTGTTGAGTCCATTTTCCCTATTTAAAGTAGACAGAAATAAAGAGAGAACCATAAAGAAGATAGAAAATAAGTAGCTGAAAAACCCACTGAAATAACACACCCACTAAAATAATGAAGTCATAAACACAAGGAAAATTTGTGTTAAGGCTACAAAAATACTTTACCTCAGTTCCCCTGGGGCTTGTCTTTACAAGACACATGGCCCTTTTCACTTTATGAGAAGAATCCAAGACGCTCAGCTGCATTTCCAAGGCTGGGCAATACTTTAAGAAAATATTGTAAGAGTGCTCTGTCTGGTCTGACCCAGGACCCAGTTTGAAAAAGCTTTTTAAATATGCTGGAGCAGAGGTTTGACTTGAAGTATATCTGCCATCAGCTGATGGTGCACCCTGGCCCATTAGCTGATTCATTGTAGAGCTGATCCCTTAATGAGGGAGCACTCCTTTGAAAACTCAAATGTTGAGTATCTCACCTGTGTGACTGTTTTTTGAGACTGAACAAAAGCAAAACCCATAAAGCAATAATTTGTTCATCCTTTCTCAGGCACCGAGTCACTGTTTTGTGCTTCACAAATATGTTCCTATCATAGAAAGTTTTGGGTTGGGAAGGACCTTAAAGATCAATAAAATCTCCATCTTTCTGTCTCCCATCTCTTTGCTTCTATATATATTCCAGGAGATACAAGTCCAGCTCTTGCTCCCACACACTGATGAGGTGATGCAGAAGTATTTACAGAACAAACACTGCCTCTGGTTTGCATCCACTGAAGCTGTAGTGATACAGTCTTAGATAGCTCTGTCTTTGCAATATTTATGCCATTGTTGTCTTCAAGGTCTTAGAAGTCCTTCCCAGTGTCACACAAAATTAGCATTTCCTGTGACCGGAGTCAATAAAATTATTTATGTGAGCAAGTACTGCTGATTATGAAAAGCAATTGAATATTTTAGTGATTATGGCCATATTTTGACCATAAGTATTTCAACACTTCAGCAAAGTGCCAGATTTTCAGCAGGGTTTGTAACTCGGTGCCTTTGATTCTAAATCTTGTGGCCAGGTTTTTATTGTGATGAACACCCAGAGAGCTCTGGGAGTGCTGAGCTCTGTGCTGAGGAGGGAAGGGAGGCCTCGGGGAAATCCTGCTCTGCCTTTGGCAGCCTGGCAGTGGCTCCCGGGTGATTCCTCCCCAGGCTCCAGCACGAGGGGCAGAGAGGCTCTCCAGTGAGTGAGAGCCACACGCAGCTCTGTCTTTCAGTCATGACTGCACGTGTGGGTGGCACAAAGAGGAGTTTGGAATGTTTTTAGGGAAGTTTCTCTTTCTTCATGTGCCATGTTAGACAGGATTGCAACATTATCTGATAAAACAAATCTCAGCATCTCTTTGAAGAAAATGCTTCTGTGGCAGGGTTTTTGCAGACACATGAAGCTGGACTTGTGTTTAGAACCACAAAGAGGGGCTGGACACAGCTGTAGAGGTGACACAGAACTGATTTCACAAGGCCTCCATCTCCCCCTCAGTGTGACAGTCAGGATGTGTTGTACCAACAACATCCCTGTCCTCCTTCCCACTGAAAATGTTTCACCTTTTTATGGCCTCATGGCAGAAGGAAAACCTTTTTGACTTATTTTCACTAGGGCAATGGCTCTCCTTAGAGATTCAAAATGAAAATTGTTTTCCCTGTTTAATCACCTTTTAACAATGTAGCAAAGCCATTACTAAGTTGAACTGAAATTATTTTCTTATGATCATATAAAAGAGGAGAAAAGTGTTCATATTGTCTTTGGGCTCTTACTTTAGTGACAGTATTGAATATATACTATTATGAAAAGACATTTATAACCTTTTAAATTTACTCTTTCTCTATCTGATCTGGCATTTGCTGACTATGCTGGTGACCATATGTGTGTGCTATAGATCAGTGTGCTTGTGTTGCATGGAAGGAGGAAGAGGGCTGACCAACTAAATCCACCAGAAACAAATATGATACAGCACCAGTCTGCTGCAATGCTTTTCTCAATGTCCAGAAAATCTCCTTTCAATCAGGGCCTCTCAGCTCTGCTGCCTTTTCCAGAGCTCTGTTTCCACTCTGAAAGAGGGGTGGATGTAACAAGAAATGTACTTTGTCAAGGCTGGTTTGGGAAATATGTTGGGGGTTGAGTTCAATTTTCTGTAAAGTTTCTCTTTGTTCTGTTTTTTGTTTTGCTTTGGGGTTTTTTGGGGTTTTTCATTTGTTTGTTTTTTGTTTATTTTTTGTTTTATTTTTTTATTTATTTATTGTTTAGCTAGGAGGGTTTTTTTGGGTTTTGGTTTTTTTGTTTGTTTGTGGGTTTTGTTTTGTTATGATTTTCTTTCATAGGTGAAGCAAGACAGGAATTCTGTCTCAGAACTGGGAAGTGTCCTTTCCAAGCACATAAGGAAGTCTGGTTTGCAGCAGCAGGTAAGATGATCCATTGCTTGACACTGCAGAGGGTTATCCAGTATCACACGGGTCAAGGGGCCGTGTGTCCAACTTGTAAAGTTTCTCATCTGCTCCTTTCATACTGGAGGGGGAGGGAGTTGGTGCTCATTGCCCCTTCTAGTCTGTAGGATTTCTGCTACAGACTTAAAATATGCAACTCCTCCATTCCTGCAGCAAAGTCCAATGCAAATCCTATCTCAGAGATGACTTCTGTAAAAAGTAAATGAGTAAAAAAAACCTGTTATAAATGCAAGTCCCTTCCTAACACATAGCATGGGCTGCATTTTATTTACTGTTTCACTCTGATATTTTTCTACCTGAAGTGGTCACTCAAGCAAATGTGTAAAAACCACAAGAAATTACATTTGTGATAGTTTTCTGACTTGCTCTTCAGGAGTCTGCAGCTTTTTCACAGCACCTGGAGAAAATTTAAGATGTTGGTAATTTTCAGTAGGTGCAGGAAGTGTGTGTCAGTTGTCAGCATCTGCTGCTCTGTTATGTACAAATACCTCATTTCTGGGCATATAAAATTCCCAGCAATTTTTTTAGGTGAGACACAGGTGAAATTGTGGAATCATTAAGGCTGGAAAAGACCTTTCAGATCCTTGATTCCAATCATCAATCCAGCACCACCACCATGTTCTCCACTAAACCATGTCCCCTAGTGCAATATCCACACTATTTTTGAAAACTCCAAGGATGATGATTCCAGCACTTCCCTGGAAAGCCTGTTCCAATACTTGTCAACCATCCCCATGAAAAACATTTTCCTAATATCTAATCTAAGCCTCACCTGGTGAAATTTAAGTCTGTTTTGTCCTGTCCATTGCTACCTCAGAGAATAAACTGAGCCTGCCTCACCAAAACCTTCTTTCATAGAATTGTAGAGAGTTATAAATGTCACCCCTGAGCCTCCTTTTCTGCATTCTGAACAACCCTCAGCCACTCCTCACCAGACTTGTGCTCCAGACCCAAACCCTACTATCTTAATTTTACTTGGAAAAAAAAGGTGAATTACATTTTTTTTTCACAATACCTAGCATTTATTAAAAAGCACACAATTTTCTAAATATTTCATGTGATTTCTCATCTCAAATCTACTGCTAATCAGTGGGAGGCAATCTAAAATAAACTCTTTCTTGTTTTTGCTGGGATGTTTTTAATGTTCCCGGTCACATGAGTTGCAGGGAATGTGTAAACTGGAGTTTGAAGCAATGCTGGCATAATACATTTCAGGATACACCTTGACAGAGGCATTAATTCACTGCAGGTTCACTCCACATGGAATCTCTGTATTTTTATGACATGTACAGTTGGTTGTAATGCCATACTGGGTATCATGTATAACATCAAAGAGCTAAGTAAGTATAAAGGTATGTTGTATTTCTTCAGTTCATGTCAACAAAATCCTTTTCAACCTTGGATACCTCCTGCTTAAAATCTTTAGCTCTTCCTGCACTTTTGTTTGCAGAATTTCTGTCCAAAAATAATATTTGTAACAGGAAAATGGAATGACTGGGATATCTTTTTTTTGTTGTTTTTGTTACAGTCTTAAGTTATTTAACTCTTAGGTGTCCTTGGAAAGCAGACAAAAGTCTACCAAATAAAGTTAAGTTCCTGGAGTATCATCAGCTTGCTTTCCACACTGTCATGAAATTGTTTTCTTAAATTGGGCTGCTTCCCAAATGAAATTTTCCTCTACTGAGATAACGTCCCACAGCAGATTTTCTGAAGCCTTCAGAGATTATTCCTGGGCCAGGAGTGCAGGCTCTGCTGAGCAAATCGACAAAAGGTTTTTTGTGGGCTGGACCAAGCGAGGCAGAGAAAAGCTGGTTGTGACCTAGGAGTTGTGGAGATGCTTTCACACAGTACATGAACCCAGGGGGACAGGTTCTCCTGAGGAGGGGGGATTGCTCTCAGTGGCATCCTTTGATCACTTTGTAACATGGGTAGAATCACATAATCATAGAACAGTTTGGAAGGGAAATTAAAGCTCACCTTGTTCCCTTCCCTGCATGGGCAGGGACACCTTCCACCAGACCAGGCTGCTCCAAGCCCTGTCCAACCTGGCCTTGGTAGACTGAGTATCTGAATCCTTTTGGAAGGTTGCTTAAGTAGGGGAGTCTGGATGGGAACGCTCTACTGAACTGATGTTTGCTGAGCTGAGGTGTACATTTATGGGAAAGGCATGGACAGGCCTGGATCAAACACCTGCATTCTCTGCTTCCTTTGGAGGTGACCCTGAAATTCCCCAGACAGAGAAATGATCAGGCTGCCCTCCCCAAAAGAAGACAAAGGGAATGATTGTCCAACCTTTGCCCGTGCCGATGAGTAGTTACCATTAGCTGGCAAAATGTGTCAGGAGCTGGAAGGGATTTTGTTTGACCAAATAGTTTAAAATAGTGGTTGGAATTGAAACCAGCTGCTGCAGATACTGGCCTTTGCAGTAATGTAATTACAACAGTCTTTACACTTTCTACATTGCTGCTTTTAGCAAGGCAAATGACTTTCAGAAATTTATTTTTGTACGGCGTATCTGAAAAGTGCCCATCTCTGAGGTGGACAGATGCCAGTGGGGACATCACGTATCGTGTAACATATTTCAGCTCGAGGCTCAGAAATGTCACAGGATCCACTGAAATCCTTGAAGAACAGAGAGGACCTGAGCTTCTGATGTGTCACTCAAAGGAGAGGTTGTACATGACACATAGGTTGCTTTATACCACTCTGTAACTTGGTGTGCTTATGCAAAGAAGTGCATGTGGGATCGATGGCATATGGTATATTAAGAAAGAATAACACCAGATTTTTAAAAAATGTATTCACCCATTAAATGGTGTAAATTAAAGTAAGCTGTCAAAATGACAGCACAATAATGCCATCTTTGCAATAGCACATACTGCAGCACAGTTAAATCATATCACTTTTGGGGAAGAATTACAGATGAGATCCAAGAAAAAATTGCCTTTGAAATGCAATTTTTTGTTAGTTAAGAATCATCATTGCTAGCCAGGATCCCCTATAAACACATAAAGCACAGAGTCACCATAATAAATCATGATAATTTATATCACAGCTAATTCTGGGGAAGTAGCATCAGGGGTTATACTTCAGATACACTTCATATTCCTCAAACTGTAATTATTTTCATTAAAATATAAAATTGCTTACAGCCAAGTTACTTGAAACACACAGCATTGCACATTTAACCATGTACACAACAGGGCCACAAGAGTTCAAAATAAGTAAAGTCAAGTGTTAAATAACAGCACTTATACTTTTTAATTGCATATCTTTGCAGACACAATCAATGCACTTTTAATATTCCTTTTTAGAGAAACGTTGGACTGGCTTTTTCAATCATCGTCACGTTGATTAAAAGTCAATGTCAAAATAAACTTGAGAAAATACTGTTAGGTGCTTGTAAGCACAGCCTCTCTAATGGTTTGTGCATGTCAAGAGGGCAAATTTTATTCCAGGAGGAGAAAGGGAAATGCTTCAAGTTTGTGCGAAGGCAAGCAGTGGAAGGCTGAAGAGTTTGAACGTTTTCAAGTGTAATAATTTATAACACCACTCGCTCTCTAGTGCCTTTCTCTAACAGTCTCAATGGGTTCTACAAACAGTAATTAATTACAGCCTCCAACACCTCTGAGAGGTAAATACAGGCAGTATGAGGTGCTCTTCATCCGTCCACGGAGCAGAGCAACCCTACAAATCTCTAGAATATACAGGGGCTGCAGGAGACCTTCCCTCTTGGCAGAACCCTTAAGTATATTTATCTTTATTAAATTAAGAGTCAGAAAGTGAGTAATAAAATGCATCCTAAAGCCTGGGGGTTTTTTCATGAAGGATCATCCCCCATTCTCTGCAAAGGATGGGTTTTACTGCAGGCAAGAATCAAAGCTGGGAGCTAGCAAGGTCCTCACCTGTGTGCTGCAAAAGTTAGGTGACAATGGTGGATGACACACAGATTTCCAGAAAAAGAAAGACAGAGTGGTTTTTCAGATGTGCAACTGGCCCTTGAAGTCAGTGTGAGTATATAGAACTCGACTCTAACCCCAGTTTTCAATAATTTCACCAGAAAATCATTGAAAAATCTGGTGAACATTTCGTGATGCAGGTCTGTCATCCATTGCTGCAGACACCATCAAGACCTTGGAAATCTGTGGCACAGCTGAACCTTTTGTGTCTGTAAGAAAACTCTGTATTTGGACTGGATGAAGGGCCCAAGCAGGTTGACCAAGAACTCTTCTCTTGGAGGATTTTTTCCAAATGGTTTTTCCAGCAACTATTTCCCACTGCAATTCCAGGTGAGTTTAGAGTTCATTTGGAACCTGAGCTTGCTTCCTAGCTCTCATGGTGCTTTTGGTGTCTTTGACAGATTGAACCTCTAATTTTAATTTAGGCTAAACCATCTCCACCTTTTTAAGTCAGGCAGCAGTGAGACCTCAGTTTGCTTGATATCATAATGCTTATTTCTCCTGAAGTGGAACAATCCAAGTTATTTCTGTGATTCAAAAAATGGAGGAGCTGGTTTTCTCAGTCTTTATTGTGTATTCTCACAAACTGGGGAGCACTAGGAGTGTTGGAATTAAGGAACTAAGACACAGAGATTAGGGCTAAATCTCAGCACTAAATTTTTTGACGTCTAACTGATGTCAGCAAAACTCTTTTTCCCAGCTTTCCCATGCCTGTTGTGCAACATTACAGGGAGTTGAGGATGACATTCAGCAGTCTTCCTAGGCATTTCAGAGGAAAAGTGATCATAAGGAAAGAAGGATCATGACAACTCTCTGGCATTATCAATTAAGATGTTTCTATGGAAGTGAAAAATGTGTATGAATTCAGCAGTGAGGGAAGGGATTTGAACTCTGGCATTAAGGAGGGGTAGTTTGTTGCCGTCACTGTTTCTTGACTCTGTGACAGCGAGCTTGAGCTGGAGAAGTCTTCTGTGACATGTCCCAGAAGGGAAAACCCAGGCTGTGGCGCTTCCCCAATGGAAAAACTCACGGAGAATGCAAATATCTTTGCTTATGGACAACAGCTTTCTGAGTGGAACCTGAAAGTCTCAGGTAAATCCAAAATATAAAAATTTAAACATTCTCAAAATCCTGAATGAATTTCCAAAACACAAGGTTTCTGGACAGAACAAAGCTGACCTGCAGCTCCCGTGTGGACATTCTCTGTCCTGCCTATACACTTGATTGGCAATATCTTTTGTCTATTTAGTTTTGATTTATGAAGAAATTAGGTTATGAGACCCTGGCACAAATTTTCCAGAGTAACTGTGGCTACCCCATCCCTGGAAGTGTCCAAGGCCAGGTTGGACAGGGCTTGGAGCACCCTGGAATAGTAGAAGGTGTCCCTGCCCATGGCAGGGGGAGGAACTGGATGAGCTTTAAGGTCCTCTCCAACCCAAAACATTCTATAATTCTATGATTTATCCTGTCATTTATATGTAAACAAACTGTGCATTATTTCATTCCTTCCGCCATTTGTTGATTTTAGAACCAGCCCAATGAGATACTGAAATAGAAGAAAGCAGGTAAAGTAGTGGAAAGAAGTAGAATTATTCGAGATTGTACAAGATACCAGCAATCTCCCCAGGAATGTAACTTTTTTAGTTCAAGTTGACATTTAAATTGCATTTTGTGCTGGAAAGAAAAGTCAGTGGGAGAAGAAGAATATCAAATGAAATAGTGGAACATGTGGTGAGTCACATTTGCTATTACTTTGTAAGTATTATAAAAATATATCTGATTTTATTGGAATTGACAAAAAATTATTAAAAATTTGAGATAAAGTTTTCCTTTTGTAAACTGTGCCTTACAGATGGCACATCAGAGAAAATTCTCTTCTTGTTAAAAAATCAAAACAGTTCAGGGAACACGGCAGCATCAGGATAATAATAGTTGACAGGTACAGTGGCTGTGAACAAACACCCATATCATGGTATCTGAGATACCATATTTTCCCCACTAAAATTAAACCATGAGCTCTCTTTGACAATGCTGTGTTAATTATATGCCAGCATTTGCTTCAGTTTGGCTTAATACTGCTTTAACTCCCCCACCAGCAGGACTTTTTGGAGTTCACCAGGGATGTTTGGTTAGAAACCTTTTTCCACGCCTCAGATTTATCCCAAGTAGAGCTCCAGCAACTGCTGAGGGTACACTGGACACAGATAGGAGAACCAAGTCAAACACAACCCTGTAGTAACCCTGTAGTAACTCTGATGCTTGACCCATGTGTTTGTGTTGAGCTGTGCTCTCGATTTTCACTGCATTTAAACTCAAATTATGTTCTATGCCTAATGTGGCAATGACCAGGGTGGATTAAACATTTTTTAAACTGCATGGGTTAGAACAAGAGTATTTTTATTATGATAATTTGCTATTTCAGAATGAAATCAAACTTATAGTAAAATTGACATAGTCCCAACATAAAATACTGACAAAAAAAGTGATCAGTCTATCGTTACATTTGTCAAATCCCTTGATTAAATTGGTGTTTAGAGCAATAACAGCTACAATTTATATTACAATATATTGCATTTTTATGCACAGTAGAGAATTAGACAAAATATCATGTGTCAATGAGTGCCACTTCAAGTAAGGTAATTAATTACTTCAAGCAAGGTAATTAATTCTATAATAAATAAATCTGTGGTATTAGACAATTTCAAAGTTAATGCACTGGTTTTTTTCTCCATATAAGGCTTGAATTATAAAGAACTCTGTTCTCCTGCTAACTCCCAGTGTCCCCACCTCCCAGAGGTGTTTTTAGGGAAAATAACTCCCGAGTTTTGGTTTGACACAAAAATATATATCAAAATTATCAGGGAAGGATTCTGCTTCTTGATGGGTTCAGCCACTAAGGGTTAGGACTTGGATGTTACTTTCAGGCTTTCCAGTAATGCCAGAACTGCCATGGCTTTCAGAGCAAAACAATCATTCCAAAAATAAAAGGAGGGCTCTTCTACCCCCTCTTCTCCTTCTCTTGCCATGCCATTACAGGGGGAAACCTGCATTCGTTTTGCACAGCAGAGATAATTGCAGTCTGATAGTCTTAATGAATGAGTTTGTATAGAAATGTTATCACTGTGACAGTCGAAAACAGGCTGAAGCACATGTGTAGCGAGGAGACCGAAAGCTGTGCTTGAATATATATGAGAGCACAAGCAGCATCGAGCCTAATTCTTCTTTAACTCTCTAAATTGTAGTCTGGGATGCACAGGAAGCCTTGCAGTTGCTCTCTGCTTGCAAATGTGTGGGGGAAGTGAAATTAGCATAGATAAAAGTAAACCTAAAAGATATGTATCTGTGCTGGCATGCAGAACGGCAGGGTCAGTGAAATCATTCAAAGCACTGGGCTTGGATTCAGCATATTCAGGAGGTAAAACATGAAAACTGGGGAGAAACAGGCAAGTGAGAAACAGTGCAGTAGGAAGAAAACAGAAATACTGAATAAACCCCGAAGCTTTTCAGAATTACTACTTCCAGTGAGGAGGAGTGTCATGAGAGCATGGGGAAAAAAAAGGCCTGCAGAGCCCTATTTTTGGTGGTGCTGATCACCACTGTGTTATCTCCCAGAGCTGCCTCCTTGCAGTGCTCCCACAAGATTTCACTCATCTTTTTATTCTACATGCAGGGCCCCAGAGCAACCAAGGGTGTCAGGGCACTGCCTCCCAAGGCAGCAGCTTCTGCTCCAGGCAGGACAAATGGTTGAGGCACCATCAACCCTTCCCAGCCACTTCCTCTCCAACATCATGTTTCAGCCTTAGAAAACAAGATGTCATGAATGAAAGAAACCACTAAACAAAGTAAATTCCCTGAATGGCCCAGATATAATTGTTGTTTTTACCAGTGACAGTGTTTCTTCAGTGAGATTTTCTCTATTATTGTGAAAACGGCACCAGAGAAATCAGAAAGCTCTATTTTCTCAGTGATTTATTGAATATAAATCTGGAATTAGTGATCAGGTGGAAAGAAGGTGCCAGATCCAAAGTATGTTCCAGGCAATGAGATTCTTGCCACTGACTGAAGTGAATTTTGGATCAAACATTTGGAAGTACGGGCTGAAATGCAGCACAATATAGAGGAGAAATGTCAAGTTTGATTGCTGCTGGAAGCATAAGAAAGCAGAGCTGCTGCTCCAGAGGCCAAGGCAGGAGCTGAGAAGATTAGCATGGAGATGACAAGCTACCCTGGCTCAGGGAGTCCATTGGAGGTTTCTCTTTGTGGCACTCCCCAAATCCCAATCTCCTCTGTTATGCTGCCTCTGTAGAACCTGGAAATTTCTAAAAGAAAAAAGAATTATTGTGGCCTTCTGCAGAAGTGGGAAGGAAACTGAAAAAATAAGGAGAGGGAAAATCAACAAGGCAAAGCAACCCCAATCACCCTTCTCCTAACCACCTGTGGTGCATCCATGCTCCAGAGCAGGGCTCATGTAGATCAGAGATGGACCAAATCCAGAAAGGTTTGCTGAAGCCCAGATAAAACGGGATAAGGATCTGTGACTCACCACTTCCTCTGGTTTTTGAAAAGCCTGAGCTACATGGCCATGGTTTCTCGGATCCAGTGCAGCCCTTCCTTCCCACCCAGTGTCTGCTCTGCCACGCGTTCCGAAGCGAGCTGTTCTCATGACTCACGGGAACAGTTGACCACCATTCTCAACTGTGTTCCTTCTTACACATTTGGTACAAAGAAGGCAAAAAAAAGAGATCCATATTCCAGTTTTATGGAGACACAAGCACATACACAGCAATGCTTGATCTGGGGCCAGCTAATGGAGAGGATATGTTGAAACCACCAGGCATATTGTTACGAGGAGAACAATAGATATTGGCAACATTGTTTGATCCATGTGCCAAGGGTAAAATTAAAGCCGTATGTTCACCCCACCAGACACAGATTGTGGATGGATGTTTACGTAAACAAAGGGTTTGTTAAACTGTGTTATCATTTTCTTCCTTTGGCTCTCCAACTTCTAGGCCAGGTACATCAATAAACTCTTTTCTGGAAGAGTCTGGAAGAACCACATCAAGAGCAACAGTTACACGAAAACTTGGTTGATTACCATGTGGATATATAATAATATCTTTTCTTCCCTTAACCTCTTAGAATAGCAGCAATCAGAGCCAAGCCCTTTATTCTTGCAGGGAAAAAAACCCCTCTATAAAGAGCCTACAGATTTTTCAAGAGAGCCTGGGGACTGGATCAGGAATAAGCTGTAGGAAATTTTTTCTATTTCCTACCTGTGCTACCCAGCATCCCAACCTCCTCAGCGTTGTTAAAGCAATCGGTAGAAAATGAATCTGGAAAATTTCCCGGAGTGTACAGCTGCCCTTTTAACTTACACCTCACCAACCCACCCCAAGTCAGGGAGCCGACATGTGGTGTGCGCTCCTCGGGGAGCCGCGGGAGCACAAATACAGCTGTGCAGATCTGGCACACGGGGTTTTTGATTTCATATTTGCTCGCTGGCCAGGCAGCAGTGAGCTTTCAGGGAAGAATCACCCGTTACTGTCTTGTAGGAAAAGAACGAGGCAGGAAATAAAAAGGAAAAATCTACCAATGGTTTATCAAACTTGCCTTCTTGTTGTCCAAACCTTCTGGTAGTGGTGTGATACAAGTTGCTTGTGCATTACTGTGTACACAGAGCTCTTTTGGGGTGTGTGAATATAGCTGGTCTTTATGGAATTTCATAAAATATCCTAATAGATCTGGATGCATTGAAAATCTTTCACTATTTTAGCTTGACTTTGGTTGTCTATCTATGAAATCGGCAAAATTTCTCAATTTAAGAACTTATAGGGGAGCCCTGATGTATTTGCTTTTTTCATTATTTTTATTTCTTTTTTTAAGAGTGGCTGCTATATTTTAACAACTTTATTAATATATAATTATTTTTAAAAATAATAAAAACTATAATAAGGCTGTTGCCATCTGGTTCAGAGCATGAGTGTGGGACTATACTCATCTCTAGCTACATCAACAAAAAAATTCCTGATTGCTGTAAACCAGAATTAGATATTTATAAATGCCCACATCTTTGATTTCTTTGTGAAAAAAAACCCAAGTCAAAGAAATTGTATTAAAAAACTTGTAGCGACAAATTTTCTCCCTTTCTGCATGATATCAGCAGCTGCTCTGCTTTAGAAAATGCATACGGCAATTTTCAGGGTTATCTCTGTATTTCTGGCTGGCACCGAGGCTTTTGGCAGAGATTACTTGCAAGGAAGAGTCTGCTACATCTTATAGGTCCTACTTTGAAAACAGGCAATCACAGGTACTGAAAAGATATATCATCTTCATTCTGCTCTGGCAGTTAGCAGGAGGACTGATCACTAAACTGGTCTAATTCAGCTCTTCTCAGTCACTTGCAGAGATGAGAAAGTTGTTGGAGAGATATCACTGGAGGCTC
This sequence comes from Monarcha castaneiventris obscurior, assembly GCA_026261815.1. Classification (NCBI taxonomy): domain Eukaryota; kingdom Metazoa; phylum Chordata; class Aves; order Passeriformes; family Monarchidae; genus Monarcha; species Monarcha castaneiventris. The sequence continues at coordinate 19,496,243 of JAMPIT010000467.1, forward strand.
TGGGATTTTCTTCTGAAGTCATTCTGAATTAGCTGCTAATGGGGAGCTTTCTTTGATAGCTCTTTTATAATTAAATGCAGCTGGATGGAAATCAACCACAAAGGGAACTCAAGTTTGTTTATCATTACTTCTGACTTTGTTAGCAGATGTTTTCTGAGTACCGTGGTAGCTTGTTTAATTTGTCTCCGTGTAATGTGAAGCAGGTAAACTTTGATTAATAAACTGACAAGTACATTCCTTAATTTATTTTAGAAGTTTCCATCTATGTCTGTTGTAGCACATGTGCCAAATCCCAAAAGGAAGAAAATAACTGTTTGTGTTTGATTTTTACTGTTATTTTTAAGTCTAAGGCCAGATGAAAACGTGCTTGTTGGTAACACAGCCTTCACCTTTAACGGACACAACCACCAGCAAACTTCTGCCATGTGTGAAAACTGCACGTTACGTTTCCCACTGGGCTATTCTGTGTTAATTTATGAACAAGAATTCACCTTAGTTTACAGGTTGTTTATTTTTCTATTAATTCCACTGGAAATACCCTCTATTTTTGGCCTTAGTGTGTGCCCACCCTCACTAATTGTGGTGGATGACTGCATGCCCTCAGTCATGCATGTGTAATTTATACTTGATGTTGTCAGTAAACAGTTATCTTAGAAAAAATGCTTCAGTGCAAGCATAAATGACTGAACTTGAATGCTTAAATGCATTTTTTCCTGAGTAAGACATCTACATCTATGTGTGAAATTCAAAATCCTGGCCGCAGCCTTTTTGCTGTGCAGATTGAGTGTCCAGTGCTTTAACTGAATTATCTGAAAATCCTGCAGTGTTCCAGGCAACATTTTAAATTAAATAGATGGTCCACTTCCTGCAAAGTGTTTCAGATTAACATCTTGGGGATAGTTACTAAAACTGCATAGGAAATACATATGCAGCAGTTGGTTCCCATACATAAGATGAACAGCTTCTTTCTTATCTTCCTTTCTGTACTGCATGTTTTCCTTCTTTCTCTCTCTCATTTATCTGCTTCTAATCTGCAAGAAAATTATTTCTGCCTCTGTCTAGCCTGATGTCCTACATTGCAGAGCTGACCCTGCCTCAATTTGTAGCATTTATTCACTGGTTTGGTTTTTTTATTTTCCAATCTGTCCTTTCTAACAGCGAGGACTTGGACATCTGCTTCACATCACGGTGTAAAGTGTGAAGCATCAGGTTTTTGTAGCTGTCCCACTATTAAGTGAAGGCTGCCCTCCTCACCCCGGCCCGTGTCAAGGCCACTTCCCTGGGCTCTGCACACCTGATTTGGGCACTGGCTGGGGTTGTGGAAATGAGAGGTTTAGAAATGGAAGGATTGAGGGGAAAACCAGCATTGGCTTCACGGACACAGGACTGCCAGGGGGTTGGGCAGGGCTGGGAACACCTTGTGTTCAGGTGAGATAAAATTGCAGTACCTCAACCCAGCTACCAGTTTGTACTGTAATTCCAGCTGGATGTTTCTTGTCTTCAGAGGGAACCAGGATATTTTCTGAATACTTGGTGTCCCTCTCACTTTTGGTACTTCGGACTCTACAGGTTCACAGTTCTTCATATTTGTTACACACAGCCTGTTTGCTGTTTCTTGTTCTGCAGCTTAAGAAGTTGCTTTTCAATAACTGCTTTGTATTTTTTTTAACTAGAATTAATGAGTCAGAAATACAATTGTCAATAATTCTTGCTTTTCAGTACAAACATGTTGCAATGAATATTCCACAAGAGAAAAAATCCCAGTTACCTCACCTGCTAGCAAAAACACATTTTCTTTGTGCTTCCAAAGACTACAGAGCATCTTTTATACCAAATTGAAATACAAATAGCAGCAAAATTAATAAGAGAACCTTTTTGAAAGGACAATCAAATCTAATTCAGTGGATCTTGTCCTGATTTGTGGCTGATTGGTGCAGTCAGCTGTGAACCAACACTACCTGTGTGCCTCCTGCCAATAATGGGGGCCCAAAAGTCAGGAATTAATTGCTGGGTGACTCTGGTTTCAGGGATTTGGATACCTGAGCTCACAGCCCTGCAACCTGATCACAGGGACATTGACATGTGCTGCTGTCTTGCTGCAATAATGGGATCTATGGGCCCGAGCTAATATTTTAACTGCAGGGAAATGTAGGATATGCAGAAGACGACGTGTAGAAAAAAGAAAAACATTCCTGAGTCATCCTTTTTTAGAGCAGAACGAGGCATGAGATGGTAAATACTGGATATTTAACTCTGCCTTTACGTTTCCAAGATGGGGTAATGTTGTAAGCTCTCCTTACAAGCCCCAGAGTCAAGGGATTAGCAGAACCACAAGGTTTCCTCTATACTCACGATCCAAGAAGCAGATTAAAAAAAGGATATACCATTTGATCAGCAGCTTCCTGCATATGGAAATCCTAGGTCACCTTGCTGTTCCTTGATGTCTAAAGCCTGCTCTTAGATTTCTGCGAGGAAAATTTTGCTAGAGTTTTAAGGACAAAGACAGTGGGATCTAGCAGTGCTGGGATATGCCAAGAAGTCGAGCACTGAGCCCACGCAGGTCACCAGGGAGGGTCACCACAGCCCGGTCAGGTGGTGGCTGCTGAGATGGTTTTGTTTGCAGCGTTTTCACACATATTTATTCAATAAGGCTTTTGTTTTACTGAAACTGAGAAACACTATACAGCATTATCCTGATTTTGAAGTGACAGTGCCAAGGGGACTTCAGTAAAGGATTTGAAGGCAATTGAATCTGAAAAGTAAAGCTTTGTGATTGCTTAGTTATTTTTTGAAGCCGTGCTTACATTTAAGATTTATGTACAGAAACAGACTATATCAATAGCAGTGAAGTGGTTTCAGGCCAAGCCTTTTTCAAAGAAACTTGTGAACAGAAGGTCATTTCAGAGCTCTTTCTTCCCTTGCAAAGAGACAAACGCAAATCCCACCTCGCTGTATTTGTATAATATATAATACATTATTTTGCTGCTGCATTTAGTAAGCGCTTGTACTTCCACAAAAATATCTAGAGCATTATTCTTGATTACAGTGCACCGTCAACTGCAAGTAAAAGCAATTGTTATCCTCAGAGTTTCAGTGACCTATTAGGAAGATATAAATTGTGACAAGATTTTTTTTCCTCTCTGTAAGCTTCTGAAGCATCATCTTACAACGTCTAAACCCCATCTTAAAAATACATAATACAGAGACTTTTCTGAATCCTCTGATGATACTACAATATTGAATCATCTTTATATAATTATGCTGGTGAATAGAAAGCATCATTGTTTTCAGTATCTTTCATGAAAGCTGTTTTGACCTTCAGATTAAAGGATCCATATGGATTTCCAAATGCAAAAGTTGGAGCTCCTGTTTTAAAAACTAGAGCTCTGGTTCAGCACGCAGACATCAGATGTGTTTCCACTTGAAAAAATGCAATTGTAGCAGCCTATATCCCGTCTGAATTTTTCTCCTGGGTAAACTCTTATAAATGAGTGCATCGTGCATAATGAGGATTGGAGGTTAGCTGCTTCCAGTGAATTCCTTTTCAAAGTGCAAGAAAGAAGCAGAGCAGCAAGGAGGAGAAATCCATTGGTATTTGAGCTCTGTAGGATGAAGAGGTTTGCTGCTGGGGGAAGATCAAGAGGAGGCAGTAGGAATATTTTGGGCACTTCTGAAGGAGAGATGGAGACCATCTGGTAGAGAGGATGCTTAAAGGAAGAATGCCAGGACAGAGATAAAAGTAAAGGGAAAGGAAATAGTGACTGAGTAACATCAAAGAGCGAGGCTGACTATAGAGCAGAAATGAAGAAGTAGCAGTGACCCAATGTAGGCAAATCATGATACAAATGGTGACACTGGGCGATGGATCCATAGGACTCTGTGAAAGCTCAGGGGAAAATCTCAGTGTTTCAGTTTCAGGAAAGTCTCCAGGAAAGTGGTGTTGACATCTTTGGAAGGCTTATAATTTAAAACTGATGCAGTAAGCAGGGTTCCTGCTGTTTCAGAAATACTGTCCTGGAGTGTAATCCAGATACTGTCACTGTAGCAGAATTTCAAGTGGAGAGACGCCAGGAAGAATGTTTCTCCCCTCTTCAGCATCAGCATCTTTTCATTCGAATGATTTGAAGGGTATTAGAAGTTTCCGTCGAATTGCCTCCTAAGGCTCATGTCCTGAAGCCATGGTTGGTGTGTGGTCCTTCCCTGTGTTGAGCTGGAGCTGATCTCATTTGAAAAAGGGAGATGCTGGTTTTGCTTTGCTTCTGCTGAAGCAGAATAGCTGTTGGCCAACCCTTTTCTCTTGCCAAAGCCTGGAAAACCTTTCTGTCACTGGAATTCCATCCAGAGGGAAACTATGACAATCCCCACAGTTTCTCTGGGTAAAACAATACAGAGTAAAATAAGTCTGATATTCCCTTGTGTCTTGGTTCTCCTTAGCATTGCTTCTCACCAGCCCTAAAGGCAGAGAGTTGGGGCAGGTGATAAACCTAATTTTAAAGGCTGTGCTCCTGTCTCTCTCCACCTTCCTTCTTCCCACCTGCCTTTAGGAGGAAACTTTCTGCATCCTAGAGAAACTGTGCTTTTTGAGGCTAAATACCTTTGTGGATTCAAGTTCAATACCTGAAATAATCTCTTTGGGGTTTTTTTTTCTCTTTTTTTGGTTAACAAAACTTGTGTGCTGCTTTTTACTGAAGTCAGTCCAAGGAAAGAAAAAGAAGAAAGTACTTCCACAGAGTGATTAATCCCATCTTAAAACAAGTGTGTAAGACAGGTAGGATAAGTCTCTGTCTGAAAATGCCAATCTGTCACCACTATCTATAGAAGAAGCCTTCACGAGTAGCTTGGAGTAGGTGTTTGACTTTTACACAGTTAAATTTAGATGAGATGATTGCCACTTTATAAGTCAAAGTGTTTGTTTATCAATGATTAACCATAATAGATTGAGAAGTTATGCGAGATAACAAAAGTAAAAATATAATGCCATTGATGGAGATATCACATCACAAGAAATAGCAGTGATAAATGCAGATGGTTAGCATTTACATCCCCATTGTTTTTATTTTACTGTTAAACCTTCCCAGATTTTAGATCTCGTTTGATCTGAAGGAAAAATTTGCCTCTGCTGTGGCGTAAGCAAAAACTGCTGAAATACCAGTAGGATAAAGAAGTGATTTGTCCTGGAAATGTCAATTCTTATGTGTAGGGTCATTAATCCATAAAACAAATTTGCAAACATTTATAAGTTTCCTTTAGTGTTGTTGGTGTCTCACTTGTCATGCATCTGACTGGGCTCTAAATGAAGATTTTATTTAGAAGATCCTGCAAGGCGTGTGCTGGCAGGACTCAGTTTTGCATGTCTTGACCCAATGTATACAGTCAGTTACACTGAAATAAACACTCTTGTCATCTAGGAGAATTAATCCTATTTCAGGCTGTTACCCAAGGGCTCCATTGTGTATGATGCTTTCACCAGTCATTAACATATTGCAGAAATAAATAGATAAAATTTATTTTTCCTATGCAAAAATTAGTTCTTGTCTATAGTGTAGTTTGCAAAGTTGATAAAGCTTGCAAAAAAAAAAAAAAACCCAACACCTCAGCAGTGCTCAGAAACTTCAGCATATTGGGATGCTAAGAATTTTAAACAAAGTTGGAAAAAGCATATGGTATATATGGACGGGAAATCCTGTGGTAGTTTTGATTTTACAAAGAAAAAAGGTAACTGCTTAAGTTCATAAATCTGTTGTATGCAGTATTCAAATAGAAATGTTCATGATCTTAGCTTTCCCCTTCTTTTTTTTCAAACATTGCTTTCAAGTACAGATGGGCCCATACCACAAGTTTGGGATCCAGATTTGGATTTGGACCTGATGTTTATCAGAGTTTAGGAATAGCTGAACCCAGCATCTGAGGTCAGGCTCTGGTGGAATTAACAGCCTGCTGCAAAGATCTGGACTGAGTGGATCTCCCCCGCATTTCAAGGCATAGGTGTGGAAAAAACAAGGATTTGATTTGACCTATCTCTAAGGTATTTAAATTTTAGAATGAGAGACTTTTAGCGAAGTGGGAGGCTGTGATTATTGTTGTGCCTAAAGGATGAAATTGCATATGGGGATCCAATTGACTGAGTGCTGTAGGAGATTGTAACAAGAGACAGGAACTGCCTAAAATGGTTTCCAGCTTAAATACTTGTCCAAGGTCAATAAGAGTATCTGTGATGAAGTATTGAGATCCCTGATTTATTATCCAGTACTTTCATCACAATAGGGTTGCCTCAGTATCATTCTTGGCCTGTTCTAAAAGAGGATAAAATACCTTAATAACACCATACACCTAGGTGCAGAAAGAGACTTAGACTGCAAATGCTTTGAGCTCCTCTTCAGGCTACAAATCCCTCATATTTCCAAGATTAATGGCTTCTAATCCGTTTTTAAATGTTCCATGTGGATAGTGAAGGCGTAACTATCAAAACACTGTAAAATCATAATGTCTGTGTAGCTATAAATTACTGTTTTCAAAATGAGCTGGAGGTCTCCAACTTATTCCTAAGTGCAGATTCTTAGATGGCATAAAATTGCTCCAAAAAATGACTAGGAGCAAGTTTTCTGGCTTTTGCCAAAAGAAAGCCAATTGTGGGTCTGCCTACTAACTCCATAGCAGTGTCTGTCTTGGTGACACTAAAATTGTCCTAAACAGTATAGATTGGATAGATCAAAATCATTTCAGATCAGAGATTGATTGAAAGGCATGAGGCTTTTTGCATATTTCTCTGATATGTCTTGTGTTTTTCATTTGTCAAGTTCTGAACTACTTTGTATGAGACTGATGATGAATTCAACTCCTGCTAAAGCACCAGTTCCATGACAGATTGTTTTAAAAAAAAGTTATATTGGCTTAGGGTATTTTCCTAAGTCAGATTAACGCTTGGCATTCCAGAAAGCAGGTAAAAGAGAACTTTCAACTCATTATTTGAGTTAAATACATATGCAAGGATTACTTCTAAAGAAAAAAAAATGCATGATTTAAAAGATCATTAGGATAGTCTTTTGTGGGGCATGGAAAAAACCTTTACAGATGTTATGGGCTCTTTGGGGTTTTGCTTAAATAAAAATTTTGAGAAGTGCCTCATTTGAATTTATACTCCCTTTGTGGTCCATCAAAAAGGATTCATCTCCTATTCAAATGACGAGTCAATATGTTAGTCAGATCAAATACCACTAATAAGATGCTAAAAATGCTTCTGAGGAACAGGGGGATTTCTTTAACAAGCCATAAAGTGCTTTTTAATCCATTTTTGACTTGTTAAGTTCTTTGTGATTCTCACAACTGTTCCATCATGACGCAGTTTCAATCCTTTGTGCAGATGGAAAAAATCAAGGTGTAAATCAAGGGCAGTGCATGGATATTGCCTTTTCTCTCTAACATTTCCCAAAGCCACTGAGGTCCTCCTTGTACTTCCCTATCTCACATCTATTTAAGACACTGGTGCTGGTGGGTGTTTTGGGTTGAAATAGCTGTATTTGATGAGGTTGCCGAATCACAGAACCCAAGATTTGCTAAAGATTCAAAACAACATAAAAGAATGAAATTGTATCTCTTCCCTATAACAAAGGTCAGAGACTTTGAAGAGAAGAGATGCTCCTGGTATCCTGGGAGAAGGAGAACCTGGCTTCCCAGCTTTGCAATCAGTGCTCTCTCCCCTGCTCTGCAGAGCCATTTGCTGAGTTATCTGTCTGTGCAAAGTGGCCTAATATTGCAGTTTTGCTGCAGACACAGCTGCATGCGGCCCAGGGACGTAGGAGTTCTCCAGATATATCTCTCTATCAGTGGAAAGAAACGCTGAATAGATGCAGATATTATGAAGAGGCTGATGAGGGGTTGCTTTTTTTGCATATCTTCCTGGTCCCATCAGCAGAGCAGAATTCTCCTGTGTCTTAGCTCTGAGCTCAAAGGATGATCCTTAACATTTATCTGATACCCAGGATGTATTTCTCAATCTGCTGATGGCAGTGGCAAAACCCCTTGTCCTGTTTAGCTTCAGTTGAAGCTTCACACACCTCTCTTTATTTTTTTTCCTTTAGCTAAACATATTTAAGTTTTGGGATGTGAACTACTCTTAGAAACTCACTATCTACTTAAAAAAAAAGTGGTTTTGATTAACATTGTTTTCCTTCCTGACTTTGCTTATCTCTGAAGAGACCAGAATAGGTCAAAATTCAAAATTCACTACCAAATCTTTGCAGATAACCATGAAATTGGCTTATGAAATTCCCTTCAAAACATCTTTTATTTCCTGAAAGTACAGTGCATCTGACCCTCCCTGTAGTTTCTGATTGAATTTGCAGCTGAAGACATAGAGTGTTGTGACAAGTTGATCTCTAAATTTTGTGTGGAACATGGGGCACCAGCCCACAACACCCTTTATTCCAGAAAAGTAAATTAGTTCACTCATTCAAATAAGTTTTTCAGGATTTGGTCTGTGAGTACCAGCCATTAGGGAAGGAGAAAATAAATAGCAATGTTTAATAAATACACAGTGCACTAAGACTGTATTTATTAGTCTTTTGTCATTTTTATCTGACTCTTATAGAGAAGTCTTTGGAGTTGGGACAGCAACTGGTGCAGGTAAATTTCCTACATTGTGAAAGGATCTGGTATTTAGTTTATGGGAAGCAGGCCTGAGCAGATGTGAAAAGTTCAAATAAAGGAAGGCCAGATAAAACGCACTTTTGTGGCTGGAAAATCAAAACAGATGTTATTATTCAACCACAAAAAAATCTATTTGCACTTAAGTAGCATTAGGTGTCTGACTAGTTACATTTTTTTTTTTTGTAGTGAAAACAACAAAATTATTATAAAATTATATAGGCTGATAAAGTGCTTTAAAACGTTACCAATGGACTGAATAGTTATCTAACAGAAAAAACCAAAGCAGATCTTACAAGACCAGTAGAAATATGAGTAAATCTGTATTTTAAGGGAAAATCAAGAAAGATACAAACACTGGAGGAGCAAAAAACCCAAATGGACTCTCTTCTCTGAACCCCTGATACATATCAGGGAAATGGTGATTTAAGATGGGTGGATTTTACACTGCCCATAATCTTTTCTGGAGACCTGCCCATAGGGAAAGGTTGATGCTGGCAGAGGATGACAGGTGCTGGAGATCCTCAGGAGCCCCTGACAACAAGAAAACACTTGTGGGGTATGGATGCTGCCAAATAGTCTTGCAAATTATTTCTGATTAAAAGAAAATTCAATTTAGTTTCAGAAATTGACATATAGTCAAAGAAACACCTAATATAAATGGAATAGTGCAGGAGAACCAAAATGGGTATTTCTCACAGTGGGAAACCCTGCTCTTATAGGCAATGGAAATAATCTTTTTCTGGAAAAGCAGGTCTGGTTTGTAGAGACTTTGTTGGTCTGATGTGTTTCTGCTCTTGATATAGAACTTTTCTGCTCTTGCTTGCTGGGAGTCAGAGGTAAATTAAGAGTAGGTCCTGTTGGCTTGCTGGAGTTGGTAAAACTTGTCAGTAAATTGGGGGCTTGCTGGCTGTTGCTTCCTTCTTCAATGGGAAATGGAGTCTCAGACACCTTTATCTCAAAAACGGCAAAAGAGAGGACAGGGCTGCAGTTCCTTTTCGTTGCAGTTGTTTGAGGTGTTGCAGGAACACGGAGGGTTTGCATGGTCGGGAGGATGTTGTGTAACAACAGAACCTTTTCCTGTTTGCACTGTTATTCAATATTTGATCATTGCTCCTCTTCTGCCCTGTCTTCAGCACCACCAGGTCTGATGCCCATAAACCTCTCATCTTACATCCAGCTACCTTTCCAGCTCTGGTTTTTTCCCAAGGTGGAACTGCCCTGCACTGGGAGATGGAGAACTGAGATGTCTGGGACACGAGGTCTCCCCCCAACCCTCCTGTTTTCCTGCTGCATTTCTGGGGAAAATTCAGGCAGATCTGCTCTGAAGAACTGGACTTTTCAATGCAGAGAAGAGTGGTATAACTAAAGGAATATTATCCCACCTCATATTTATAATTAGGAGCTTTCGTCAGTGAGCCTGTAGCTCATTTATTCTCTGCCTGCATGCCCCTGGAGCCCATTTTTGTTGTGCAGTCTCCTCTCTCACATTAAGATTATGGGGAGTTACCTCTTAGTTTAATCAAAAGATTATTGCAGGTAATTTGGACTCTTCCCTGGTCTTAGAGCTCTGTGGTTAGTGGTCATCAGTGATAGTTCCTCTCAATATCTGGGATTTTAGAAAAAAAGCATTGTAGGTCCTCAATCACACAGGTCTTCTCCACTTTTCCCTTATTTAAAAATGCAACGGTGCCAGAGGCTACACCTTTTGGAGAGGTGAGTGCTTAGCCATGATTCATACATTTATGAACCCATTTTTCTTGGGAAGACTTCAGAACTGGAAAAAAAAAACCAAAACACTCAAAAGTGAAAAAAACCCCACTCAAAACATGATTAAATATTAATTCTAAAGGTAAATGCCTGGTTGGCTTTAAGGCAATGTCAGGCTCCTAAAGTTGAAAATCAAAAGGTTTTTACAGATCTGAAATTCCTATTAAAATCTGTGGTTTAGCAGCCTAAATCCAATTGAAATGCAGTGTAATTAAGACTTTCAAGACACTTGGGGTTTGTTTCTAAGAAATGATGACCTGTAGGCAACTTGCAGCATTTTCAAGGGACTATGTACTTTTAAAACTATGAATACTGGTCATTTCTGTCAGAGACCTTAGAAAACCTCTGTAAAAATGCATATTCCTTAGGAAAAAAAATGTATTTTTTGCAGCACCAAGACTCAGCTAATACAGCTTCTCCCTTGAGCAGGTCCTTCACATGCTCAAGGAGATTGTTGTTGAGATATTCCTGTGAAGGTGGGAAAAATATGATGCAAGGAAAGGTGAAGGGACCATTTGTCTTTTCCTTCATTCATAGTGTAGAGGCTAAGTATCCCACTGATGCAAAAGGGTCGGAGGGAGCAAAATGTGTAAATAATTTAATAAGGAAAAGAACTGTAAGAGAGAAATTCACCAGAGTAAGGACAATAGAGTACAAAACGCCATAAAAGATAATAGACTTAGATGAATTGGCATGTGTTAGTGATTATGCAATCATTCATTTCCCACAGATTTCTTTTTATAGGAAACCTTGGAAAATCCCTAAAGAACTGACCGAGTCATTTAACCACAACAGGTTTCTTTTCAACATGGCTGGGAGTGGGCGAGAAATATTTTCACATATTTATGCACTGTTGGCTTGTTTGGAAGTGCTGGAAGTAGTGGCGCAGAAGACGACGGAGGACAGTGACTCAGCCCCACGCCGAGTGGGTCCTTCTGCCACCCTCCGTGTGGGACCAGGCAGCACAGATCCAAGTGGGAACACACTCATGTGATCAGGAGCTTTGAGGTTTGGTCCATGACTGATGTGACAGGCCCTAGGGAGGCTGAGGAGAGGGATGTCTGCTCCAGAGAGTGTTCCCAGATCCAGGCTGGATGTGAATCCCTCTGGCTCGCAGGGAGCAGCTGAGCTCTCCTCGGTCACTGGCAGAAGCAGTCATTTGCTTCCTTGCTGTCATAGGCTGTTTAAATACTTGTACTTCTGACAACAATTTTCCTTCACCACTGGGCTAAGGAAAACAAGGCCTTGGGCTGCATTTCTGAGTTTCTTAAACCTTTTTTTTTCTCATTTCTTTTTTTTTTTTTTTACTTTTCAAACAGGCTGTTTTCCTTGCATTCCTCAGAGCAGCTTCTCACAGCCTCAAAATGTCCCTGCTGCTTTGAGATGTGTCACTGGAGGAGTCACCCTTCACCCGGCTGCCTCGCTCCAGGGAGGCCTTGACCAATCCCAGCACCCAACATCTCTCTCAGATTCTTCTTCTGCTAAAGCTTCTTGGTTTTGGATGAACCTTGTGGGTCCTTTCCAACCGGGGATACTCTGTGACTCCATGATTTGCTCTCCCCAACGCAGTGGAACAAACATGCCCAAGCCACAATGGTGAAGGGAGGAAATGAGCAGGTTTATAGACTTTCATGGAGCTTTGTGGCCCTAAAATACAGCACCCCGGATCAGGGTAGGCAAAATGGGTTTAATCACACCCACCTCATAAGAACCTTCAAGCATAAATTTGATGGTATTACTCAAATGATCTTAGCTGGGTGCAAGGTGTTATTCTTGTTTCCGCATAAGTAGCAGTATGAAAGGGAGAAAGACTTCGAATTCCGAGTCACTTTAAAAGACTGAAAAGTAAAATCATTTGGAGGATCTGGATCTCCCTCATGTTTCAGCTTTCAAATCCAGACTTCTGATTTGTGAGAGCTGTCATAAATAAAAATCATGCACGAGGTTACAGACATTTCTGAATATGAAATAGTTTATTATTAACAAAAACCCAACAAAACAAAAGAAAGCTGCCCACTAAATCCTGCAAGTCAATAAAAATGGTCATTAGGAGCATTTGCAAATATTTATCTTAGCTTAAGTTAGATGGGCACAATTTTGACTAAGCCAAGATTTTTTTCCTTTTAGCTACATTACTAAGTCAACTATGAATAGTAATGTTTTTATTTTTAAGATGCATTGTCTCTCTTCTCAGTTTCAGCATTCTCCTGTTAGAGTTTGACCTGCAGTACTTGGACAGGAAAAATAAAACAGGGTCACGGGCTATACTAGAAAGAGAGTTTCATCAACCCCTTCTCAAAACACCAATACCCTCACCAAATCCTTCCCCTTCTTTCAAGATACCAACAAACTGCATCAAAACCTGCTTTCTATCCTCTGCAGCAGGGAGGCCACCTGATGGTGGAGCTCACCTGATGGCTTCAGGTCATCAGCAATGGTCCGGAGGTGAGAGCTGTGCCCGAGCTTTTTTCCCCCACAGTATCTGAGCTGATCATGGCTGCATGAAATATGAAAAGCAGTCAGCTCCAGTTGGCTCAGGGCAGAGCTTCTAAAAGGGAAAAATTCTTGACAGTCACACAATAAATTTTAAAAAGTTGTCATCAGTGAAAGCTGTGCATGATGGTTCTCACCTACGTCTGATCAAAAATGGCTCATGATTTCAGGTTCCTTTGAATTGGTCACTAAAAATGGTGCAGCTACCTCTGTTCCTATTTTAATTTTCTTAGAATCATAGAATGGTTTGGGTTGGAAGTGACCTTAAAGATCATCGTATTCCAGCCTCCCTGCCAGGGACACCTTCCACTACCCCAGGTTCCTCCAAACCCGTCCAGCCTGGCCTTGGACACTTCCTGGGATGGGGCAGCCACAGCTTCTCTGGGCAACCTGTGCAGGGGCCTCACCACCCTCACAGGGAAGAATTTCCTCCTAAAATCTAATCTAAATCTACTCTTCTTCACCTTAAAGCCATTCCCCCTTGTTCCAAGTACCTCTCCAGCTCTCCTAGAGCCCCTTTAGGCATTTGAAGGGGCTCTACGGTCTTCCCAAAACCTTCTGTTCTCCAGGCTAAACACCCAAAACTATCTCAGTTTGATGCCACCCTTCAATCTTTCCATGGTTTTTACCTGTGATTCCAGTCTCTGTGCATGCCCTCACTGGCCAGGATGCCAAGTTTTGAAGTGTTTTGGAAGTATTTCTACAATATTTTTGCAGTTAGAAAATACAAACCCAAGGTAGACTCCACGTTGCCCACCGTGTTTCTTCCACAGGGCATGGACACCAGCCGGAGTTCCTCTTGCAGCAGTGCACTGAGCCAATCAATGTCTGTGATTTTAAAGCAGTGTTAATCTAAAGCAACGAGTTCTGAATAATGTTTATTAACTGTATTTTAATGACTTGTCAGTTTTCTAAAACACATGCTGAAGTATTTTAGAAATCACTTAGTAAATGCAGTTTTAATTCTGTTCCCATATTCATGGGCTGCTACTTACTTTAAAAAAAAAGAGATTAGAAGGTTCAGATTTAGAGCAGCAAATTGCTCTGCTAATCTGCAGGTATTTCTCTTCTTGATACGGCCACTAATGTCTAATCTTAGCAACGCAGGCCCAATCATTGTGCTTTTTCATTAGAGCTGCAATGAACTGTGTGCCAGGGACTTGAACTCTGGTGACAAGCTGCTCCGAGCCTGCGAGCTTTCACAGGAAAATGTTCTGTACGAGTCTAAAATGATCCTGTTAAGTTTGTGCAAAAGATGGGGAGTTCACCATATGAGCTCTGGTAGGAGCAGCATGTCTGTGAACCTCTGGGCAGTGTGGGGTTAGGGCTGGCTACGGAAAAGAGTCTGTGCCATGAAAAATTTTCAAGTCTTTTAATTTGTTTCTATTTCTCAGGAGAGAGGGAATTTTTATTTTTTTTCCCTGCAAAATGTCGTGGAGTAAGGCTCTGGAGCACATCTTTCCTTCTGGATGCTGTCAGCAACCTTGGGAATGTCTTCAGAGTTGGGATTTGGACCTGGACCTCCCGCCATCCCTGGGCGTGTAACCATCAGGCTATGGGTGAGTCTGGATTGGCTTCCTCTGTCTTTCCTTTGGCTGTCCAAACCCCTCATCCCAGACTTAAAATCCTGGCAATGACATTTTTTGAGAAAGAGCTACATCTCTGTGAAAGTTTCAAGGCTATTACAATTTTTTGATCACTGGAATTTTGGTGAACTCTTTTTACTGGAGGTTTTAATGGTTGTGACTGGTCCATGACCTTGGCGTTATGATGTGCCCTAATGTCATTTACTGTCCCTCTTCTTGGAGCATGGAACAGACTGATTTTGGTACAGAGCTCAGTAATGAGAGATGGTTATTGATGTTTTGTTTCCTTATGAGTTGGGGTGCTGCTCTTGAAAGGGAGATATTTGGAAATCCTCACCTAGAGGTGAGAAGTACCTCCAGGGAGTTATATCCCGGGTGTTGCTGAGTATGGAAGTCTTGATAACTGCCTGTTTTCCAGCTTTTCGTGTTACTTGAGCTTTGCCCTCCTATATTCCTGCATTTTTTCCAGTATTTCTGTGTTTCTGCAGCCAAGTGACCATGCAGACTGCTCCCAACATGCTCAGAGCTTATCCACTTCCCCGTAGAATAATCGTCTCTACCTCTGTGGTTTTCCTCTGTCTCTACAGTCTCCTAATTCTTTTTCATAATCTTTCATCTTACTCATTCCAAGTATATACTAGTTTTGTCCTCCCCTAGAAACTTGTTTGTCAGTTCTTTTGCTTCTCAGACAAGGGGATTAAAGACATCCTTTGAAACCAGTGGTCATTCGACCATGGACTTTAGAGACAGTGAAGCTCTTGAGGACCAAAATGGTGAATACAGCACAAAATCAGCCTTGATTTAATATTGTGAACTTTATAAGTCTAAACCTCTGCTTTCTGTTTTTCTGCTTGGACCTATGGCCCACTGTGTAAAAAATTCAGGGTGTGGGGAGCATTGAAAGAAACCACCATCACTTTCCAGAACAGAATTCAAAGGAAAGTTCACTTTTCCCTTTGCTTTTTATCTTTTTTCTATTCCTAGTGCTTACTCTTTTTTTTTTCTTTCCATGCTGCTGTTCTAATTTTTTTTCTCACTTTTAATTTCTCTATTAACTTTAATTAGGCTCATGAGCTTGATCACCAGGTGGGTTGTCCCCAAGCTTCCACAGCAATGTTTTCCATCAGCAGCAGGCTTGCAAGGGAATTTTGTTAAGCTGCAGATAGGAGATAGGAGCCTAATGTGATTGGATCCAGTGTGCTTCATTGCTAAGTGTTTTTTATATCTGGTGAATTTGCCAGGAAGTGTTATATATTTAATTATTTTTAAGCAGGCAGGCTCAAGAGCCCCTGGTCAGTGGGGTACCAGAGTGTGAGTGAGAGAAGAGGGATGTGGTGTTAGCCAGGGGAATGAGTCATACCTCTGAAGTTAACCAAATGACTGTGTATCTCGGGGAAGTAGCTCTGCATCTTCCAACTGCCTTTTTCTGGGGAAAATGCAGTGTAGGGAAAAAAAAAGGAGAAAAAAATAATGTAAAAAAAAATCCCTGGATTCAGTTCTGGAGAATCTCAGCAGATGTGAAGTTCAGCACTAGGAAGGAAGATTGGCACACACCTTTTGGGAATTTTGTGCATGGTTTTCCTGGGCAGGTTCTTACAGTGTAAGCTTTTCCTGTCTCAAATGCTAAGTAGCATAAAATATGAGCTATCGGGGTAAATTGCAGTTTTTGTAGCCTTAGCTTGGCGTATTTGCATATTCATCATCTGCCTTGGGTTTTCTTGTTTTTATTCTTAGTCCTTTAAAACTACATTTACCTGGAGAAGGGCTTAGTTCTGAGTGCACAAAATAAGCATTTTCTCTGCAGTTGACTTTAATCCTACTGAAAGAATTAACACTCAGAGCAGAAAACCTTCTTTGGGTCCTACAGGGCATTAGAACATCTCAGGTACTGGCTGCTGGTTTAATAAAAGGATAGGATTTCCATTTACTTCAGGCAGGCTTAATGTATTGTTCTTGTAGTGAGACAGTCAGAATGAGTCAGGAGCCAAAGAATACACTTTATAGACACAAATAATCGTAAATTCAGAATGTCACCTTTAGGCAGAGGCATTTTTATTATTGTTAGTGGAGCTGCTGAGTAGGTTTGATGTTTTATTCTCTTGAGTACTAAATGTTCCAGAGTACCACAGCCCTATCTTTATCAGGTTCACAAGGAGGGAGCACAGCCAAACTTGCTTCCTATACTTCTCTGTGATTGATAGCAGATGGCATGCTTTAAAATAAACCTATCCATTAGCAGTCCTCAGTGTTTTTACTCAAGGCATTTACAACTGTCTCAACCAGAAAACACATTCGCTTCACAAGCTCGTTTCAGTCTGCAACAGCTGTACAGGTGCAAATCTTTCATTAACTCTTAAACCATGGTGAAATAAATGCTGCACTGTATTTTATTTTTAGTGGAGGAGGTTGTTCTTCAGAGGCAGAGTGGATTCTGTTCTCCCTTTGCATGTGGCAGAGGTTCGTGTTAATAAACTGATATTGAAATACGGGAAGTTTAATTTAATTTCTTTCTTTTAATTTTTTTTTTTCCTATTCCTCTGTAAATCTTTAAGATGCTATATTAGCCAAGAGATAAACGTGGCTGTCTGTAGGTATATAGAAAAAACTGGTGATGTAGCAGTACTGAAGGAATTTTAACTCAGGGCTGGGGCTCCTGTGGAACAGCAGCCACCTCCTTCCCCATCCCTATAGCATGACCTGGAGCAGCAGCACTGGCTGCACCCTGATGGAGGAGAGGCTGCAGGTGTCCCCCACCTCTGCCTTACACTGGGGTTATTTTTCTCTATTCTGGTTTATTGGAGAGATGCAGGGAGGCACATACTCACATGCCCACACACACATACATTTTCAACCTGATTCTGAGCTCATTGCTGGCAGGATAGTCCATAAATAAATTGCTAAAACCTGTCCCTCTATTCCAGTTATTTTGCGTAGATTTCTATGCAGTACCCATAAAGGCTGTTAAAATTTATCCAGCAGTCCTTCCAACACAATGAACTCCCAAGAACCTCCCCAAACATTAGTACACTACCAGCAAGAGCTTAAAATATTAGTAGCAAATCTTTAATATTAGCATTTAGCATTAATATTAGACAAGATCTTAAAATATTAGAGCCAGATAAAAGAGTATTAACAGGGGTATAGGAGTCATTAAGCAGAATAACCATCACTGACTAAATGGATGCTGAAACTTTAACACGCAAACCAGTGCAGATGATAAGAACTTCACAGAGACAAGAGGATCCTTTCATTTAAAAGGAAGTTGGAGAGAGGAAGGTTAGGGATTTGAAAGCTGGTAAATAAAACAACACAGCGGGAGAAGTTATATAGAACGTGCTGTCTTGTTAGTGGTGATCATGTCCTATGTTATTTTTCTTAAGCTGAAAAGATAAAACAAGAAGACAGGCAATATTCTGTCACAAATAAATGGAAATTGGGGCATTTTTTGTATAAATCCAAAGCAGCAGGAGAAAAATACAAATGTGCTCTCAGCACTGTAAGTCTATATAGGGTAAAGGAGGTGCTAAAATGATTTAGCATGATGGACTGCAGCTAACATGTTCTTTTTATGGCACAACAAACAAATTCCAGGGAATTTGAACTTGATACCATCGAGCTGAGGGAGTTATGGCAACGTGGGGAGCAGACCTGCAGTGGGGCAGCCCCTGAACAGCACTGAGCTCTGGGGTGGCAGCGGGGACCAGCCCCCCGTACAGCTCTGCCCTGTAAGCACCTGGAGGATTTGGTGCTAAATGAAACGGGAGAAAAAACAAGGCCAGCTGTAGACATAAGAAGTTTAAGAGCATCAGTACTTGCTTCCAGCTAATCTCTCTTGATGACTCCTGTAAGCAGCCACGGCTGGTCGTTCCTGTTAATTATTCAAAGCCCCACACCAGTTTTGCAGCTGAGTGGTGTAAGAGGATGTGCAGTGTCCCCATTTCTCAGTCTGACGGGGGGAAAGGCATGAGACATCACTGAGTGACATCGTGTTTTCCACACGGGAAAGGTGAGGCTGGGAGTGGCTGCAGCTGACCCCATTCCACAGCCACATTGTCACCATGAAGCCTCACCTCTTCCTGGAGGGTCTGATGAGCTGGATGCAAGGCAGGACTCATCAGGGTCATACTGTATCTTAAAAATATGAGTGTGATGGCTTTTTCTGAAGGCTGCATTCTTGCATCAGGGCTGCATTCTTGCATGTAGATTAATAATCCAAAAGATACATGATTGCATTCATTAGTGCTCCACCACAGGAGGTAACAGAAGGAAGAGCAGGCACTCCGGGATCTACACAATGTCCACCATATCCTCAGGCTGCCAGACACCAAAGGGTCAAGTCTGTGCATATTTTCCCCTGTAAGAGAGATGGGGGGCAAATTTTTAGCAGGGCCTGCTGTGATAGGACCAGGGATAAACTGAAAGAGGGTTGGAAATAAGGAAAAAGATTTTTAATAAAGGAGGTAAAACTGTGAAGAAGGTTGTCCTGGGAAGCGGTGGCTGGCCTGTTCCTGGTCAGGTTGGATGGGGCTCTGAGCAATGTGGTCTAGATGAAGATGTCCCTGTTTGTTGGAGGGGATTTGGACTAGATGGCTTTTAAAGGTCCTTATCAGAAGATTTAGAAAACTTTTCCCAGAAAACAATCTATTCCAAAAGCATCTGTTCTAGAGACAGCCCTTGAGACAGTGTTGGTATGTGGGATGGGTTTCTGTTGATGCCCAGCCTATACAGATATATTTTATATATATATGTACACACACACATTTTATATATATATATATACACACACACATATTCCTCATTATATAATTTTTCAGTTTCAGTATAGCAAATAGAATTTATTTCATTATAGCTTTTGGAACTGCTGATGGGGTTTTTTTGTGTGATACAGGCTTTTTTTTTGGTGTCCAGGGCTGCTCCCATCCACACAGACAAGTCCTTGAGCCTGAAGGAGAAAGCCTAAAACACTTGTCAAAGACGGCTGCTCTTTTTGGTCTACTGGTGCCGTGGGGGAAGATATCCCAAGTCCATTCCTGATGTGATTAGGAGCTTTCTGAAGAAAGGTTTGCATAAAATATCTTCTGCAATATGCAGAATCTACTTTTGGTTGCCACTGACCTCATCATGGTTGTTTCCAAGAGTCAAGGTGCACAGGTGCCTAAATATCTAAATATTGGCACGTATGTTCTTCCTGAAAGGCAGGGAAATATCTCTTTTTATTTTTCCAAATGGGAGTCACATTCACTCTCTCAGTTAAACATATTCTTAAGCACTGTATGAGCTTGGGGCCAAAGAACACAGTTTATTATGATACCACAGGTTACTGAGAATTATGTAGGGCCTTTATAGAAATAGTTTCGTTTAGTAAAGGAAAAATGAAAAATCCTTTTATTGCCCCTCCAAACCCTTTATTTATTAATGACCTAGAAGGATGCGATGTTGTTATTATTAAGAAATGAACAAATTTTGCCTGGATGGAGTCCAGCACACTCGGAGCTGGTGTTGCCTTCTAATAGCTCCTTTTTCTGAATCAAGGAATAAGTCTCAGTTCCATGTCTGAGCTGGTAAATGGAGGGTAGCCAAGGGGGACAGGGAAGGGGAGGGTGGAGAGGGGCTACACTTAATCCCCAGTGGATTTGCCCTTTCTGTGGATAAGATGGATTTCTGATGTTGGTCTCCATGCCATTCATAGCAGTGTTGCCAGTAGTAAATTTGTGCTTGAAGAACCCCCCATGCCCCCTGCTTTCTTGCCAAAACTTAGCTCAACTAAAATAAATCATATTTTGGAAAGTTAATTATACAGCCAAATAACAGAAAGGTATTGAAAAACTGTTGTGGGCCTAACATTAAATGAATTTAAATTGGCAGTAAGGAACACCCGCACTAAAAATATATGCAGTAATATGGGCAAGCGGAAATAATGGAATTTAAACAAAAATGTAATGCCAAACGTTGGGATCGGTATTCAGGCCCATTGCAGATGCACACAAACCTTCACAGTTTAAATGTTCTGAATTAAATTTGCTGTTTTATCATTTTATTGTATTTCTTGGAAAACTAAAATATCAGGGGAATGTAATATTCTCTCCTTCAATTGTATTACAAAGGGTGTATGTAAGTCCTCTTTAAGGGGAGAACAGCTTGAGGCTGGGGGTTTTAAAAGCATCTGAGAAATGAGGTACAGCCTAAACAGAAGCAAACTATTAAGAGAAGGGAGAAGCAAAGGGGGAAGAAAAAAACCAACAAAACCCCCAACTCTAGGAGAAGATTAAAAAAGTTTCCCAAAGGATCAGCATCCTTGAGATTAAACATTCCCATATGTAGGCTGACATTTTAAAATGTGAGTCTTATGAAAGATAAGAAGGAAATGGTGAGAAATGCAACCTTAAATATTTTGAAGCACGACTTCCTGTATTATGTGGCAGTTGGCAAAACTTCCTGGGGAAAGATGCACGCCGCAAAATCCAAGTGGTGAAGTGCATGAGTTTTCCCAAAAGTTTCCTCCTGTTGCTTACTAGTTTGGTGTTCAAAAACTTCCACACCTTTGGAACAGTGTCGCGGTATCCCTTCAACGTTGCTTTTAAACTCAAGGACAGATGTTTTAGATCAATCGCTCAAAACAGAACAGTTTAGCAGTCAGAAAACACTGTCAGAAAAGATTTGTTGTAAGGAAGACAAAACCGTGAAATAAAATTGAACTTTTATCCCCATTTGGATGGGAACTGTGCTTGGCTGGGAATCCCAAGGGGATGAAGGCAGTGGCCTATCATGTGTTGAAAAAACAAACAGATGACAGTGCTCTGCAGTAATCAAGCACACGCTGCTTCTGGGAAATGGTGTGATCACCATTGTTCAGTGCAGCAAGACCTAAAATAAAGATAATTATCGAAGAAAGGAAGGTGGCCTTGTGACTGGGGTGAGGACAAGCTGCTGCCAGTGGGCCTGAGTTCCTGCTGGCCCTGGAGAGCCCATGTTTTCCTTGTGGTTAAGGTGTGTCATAGCAAGTCTTGGCAGAACATCTGGACTTTTTTTTCCAGTGTTGTTCAAAATCAGGGATGGTGAACACACCAGCAGTGGAGGGTGTCAGTATTTCCTGGATGCAAGGGCTCTTCCCTGTGAGAGTGGTGAGCCCCTGGTACAGGTTGCCCAGAGAAGCTGTGGCTGCCCCGTCCCTGAAAGCGTCCAAGGCCGGCTTGGATGGGACTTGGAGCAACCTGGTGTAGTGGAAGGTGTCCCTGCCCATGGCAAGGAGTGGAACAGATGAGCTTTAAGGTCCCTTCCAACTCAAATAATTCTGAGATTAGAAGATCTTTTTATTTCTGAAAATCCAATGCAGATGGGGGAGTGTCACTTATTTAAATAGCCACGAGCTCTGTGCACCTATTCAGTAAAACAGAAGAGTCTCTTTCAGGACAGCCCCAACCTCGTGGCCCAACTCAGCATTCTCCTGCTTATCTCAACATATCCTACAACAGAAATATTAAAATTTAGTCTTTTCCAGAAGGCCTAGTTTTGTTTTGTGTCCCGTGGTGGCCTGTTCGTATGCTGAGCTGGAGCTTTGCTTGGCAGCGTCTTTTGGTCTAACCATGTTGCAGTGTGGTACCTGTTTGGAAATGGCAAATGTTCCTACCAAGGATGGAGTCTTGGAACCAGTTCCACCCCTTTGTCCCACTCATCCATGCTCGGGTGTGCCACATGCTTTTCCCTGGCCTTGTACTTTGCTTTCGGAGATTTTTGCGGAGCGATGCCTTTCCCTGCCCGCCTCCCTCCGTATCCTCTGTGCTGGATGAGTTTGCATTGTGTGGTGTTTTCCTCTTCATTTATTGCAAACAAATCTGGTCTCTGCCATTTGTTTACTCTTATACTCTGTCTTTATGCCTTGGTATGCATTTTTAATTAGATGCGCTTCAGTTCTTTCACTGCTTGTTAACACTTTCGTATGGTAAGTACCGTCTCCACCAGTCCTGTGAGCCTTCTCTGTGCTTAGGAAATTCGGATTTGCTTCTCCTAGCCACAATTATCATTTGATACAGAGGCTTGTTCCCTGGCTGGCCTGTCTGCTGTGTGCTTACACTCTCGTCGTGGTCTTTTAAGGTTGTTCCCCTACACAGCCGGGAGAATCCAACTGCCCTTATTCTGCTTAAAAATATTCTGCATACAGAGAAATAGTGTTTTCACTGTTTGTCTGGGTTGTTTCCGGACTTCAGCAGCTCCAGTTTGGATGCCTGACATGGAGAAGTCCTGGACAAAGCCTGCAGTGTGTGCAGATCAACTGCCTGCATTGTGAGAAGTTCTTCTGCACACGCAGAGCGGGTCCCAGGGATCAGGAATGCGCCGAGTTAGCCCTGAATGCGTTGGCCATCAGTCCTGTGAATGGAGGATGGATGTGTCTGGAGGGGAATACTGGAGTCCCAAACACATGACAGCTTTCAAGAACTGCATCTTTCCTGAGTGCCAGTATTGTTAAAGCATAAAATTACTCATTTTTTTTCTTTTTTTTTTTTTTTTTGCAATAGTGTGAGCCCATTCGTGCTTCCACTGTTCTCTTTTGCCTCTACATCTGACTCATGCCACAGGCAAAGGACTTCACCCTTGCTAACTCTCCTCTATGCTGTCAGCTTTCTGGAGATGATCTGGGAACTGGGATGGAAAAACTTGACCCCGCTCCACCCTTTCCTTCCAATTTGCCCACCCTGCTGCAGCACTTGCCTTGTGTTGCAGAACCTCTATGATCTCCAGGATTTCATACCCTGTGAGGGACTGCAAGGTTAAAAAGTGACTAAAATGGCTATTTCCATCTCAGCCAGTCTTTCCTGACCCTGCTCTCTGGCTGGAGGTGAGGTTGACAAAGGTCACAATCCACTTCAGAGTGCACAGAGATCGATATCTGCAGAAGCCAGTGCCTGGATTTTCTCCCTTTCCCTTGCCACTGCTGTATTTCACAGTGAGGAGCCAAGAAACATTTCTCCTCCCTTCCAAGAAGAAGGGGGAGAAAGAAAAAAAAAGGAAAAAAAAAAGGAAAAAGTCTTGTCTCCACACTTCCTCCCACCAGGAGGGCATTGTGTTTGGCCTCTGCTCCACTTTTTGTTATAAATTTGCATGGTGTGATGTTTGCTTTGGCCGGTGTGGTGGCAGGGCAGCAGCTGGCACGCCGACACCACGACCGGCTCCTTTGCTGGAGGACTGGCCAGGGCAGGGTCCTCCTAGTCCCCTGTGGCATTGGAGAGGAGATGCTCTGTCTCTGGGAGGCTTCAGGAGGTGGAACACCGTCTTTGAGGGTTTGGGATGTCGAGGGCTGTCTTCTGCACTCAAATGTCGTGATTTCAGTGTTGGTGGCAGGAGCAGGGAGCTCGGTGCTGAGCCTACGATAAAGCATCACTCTGTGGAGCACCCTTGCACTGGCAGGGACACGGAGCACATGGACTAATGGGTCTTTTCCACTTTAATTTCTACTCTAAAATGACTCTTTGTTACTGTTCTCAGACTCGGCGCCAACCGTCACTTACGCCACACACCAGATCTTTCTTCCTTTTCTGCCCTTAGCTTTGCAGAGAAGCCTTTAAAGCAAACAAACACAAAACTGTGAGAAACCGAGGGAAGATATGGACTGGCCCACTCGTTAGTGCTGGAATGTGGAAACTATGAAGGCATCTTTTTTTATTACCAATGCTGGAAAGCACAGTCACTGAGTGGGCTGGGATACAATTTATACTACATGCAGTAGTTAAAAAAAACTGCAAAAATGGGTGTAACCCTGGGCTGTGGTACAACTGGCCTTTCAGCCCCCACTTGAGATCGGGCCATCCCAGGGGGAAACTGTGGTTTGGAATAAGAGCATGCATTTAATTTCACTCGGAGAACTTATTGGAGTTGGCACTTCAAGAAAGAAACTGAAGTATATTTTTTGTCATGATTAGTGGCCCCCTCACCACTACGTTTGATTATGTTGGAAGCTGAAAAGTTAAATTCTTATAAAATGATGATTTACAGTCCGTGATTATCCAGGTAGGGTGCGTGGTTTGCGCCAGCTTGGTCATGGGACTCCAATCTCATCCTATTTCATTGCTGTGAGAAAATAAAACTAGAATGTAAAAAAGCTGAAAACACATCCTCTGATTGCTCAGGGAATTTTCTTAGTCATACGTTATCTTTCCTAGTAGTTTCAGTTATTTTGTCTCCACTAAAACCCAAAGCAAAACACTGCCCTGACACTTTCCCCTTGATTTTGGATCCGCAGCGGCCGCATTTATTTTTATCTCGTGTCGTCTTTTCCCCTATGGTTATGCAAATCCTTGGAATAGGGGACAAAGGGAAGAAGTAATTTTAAAGCCAGGAAATTCCAGTGGAAGATTTCTTCAGTCGCTCTGAGCAGGACTATCCTGGGTGCTGCTGTGGCGATGGGGCTGCCTCCAAATAGCACAGGGGTAGGTGCCAAGTGGGGAGGTTGAATATTTTCCTTGCAGACACATAACTTTGCCCACAGGATTGAAGTCTCTTGCCTTAATGCTCTGCTAAGCTTCTTGGGAAGTACAAAGCTGTGCCTAAGGAAGCACACGTTAGGGAAATGTATCTCCTTATGATCAGCTGCCGGATAAAACCACGGTGTGGAAAGGGTTTGGTGGTGGGTGAAGTGTGAGGCTCATGAGAAAGATCTTGGAGAAAATAAGGGGCATCAGCATTTCATTGCTTTTCTCAGCAATCTTTTTCTGTTTCAGTTAGAACTTGCTGCATTTTGATGCGCTTTTTTTTTTTTTAATTCATTCTCCTGTTTTCCCTTGTTCAGGGACTTTTTTGAAATAGCAAAATCTATTTTATTTCAAATTTATCTAGTTTCTTTTGATGCCTTTCCTAGTCTTAAAAATCAAGAGGCGAACACGGTTAGAAGGGGAAAAAGGGTTTTACCTTGGTATTTATTGTAAGGATCCTTAGGTGCACCACGAACAGGTCGAACACACTTCTGTGCACCCCCGCCATCGCCACCGCCAAGTCCCTCTCTCCTAGATTTGGTCTTACATTCCAGGTCTTACTAATTAGCATATCTATCAAATATTCCCCAATGAGAGGCTCAAATGAGCCCCCCCCTCCCAAGGAACCTTCCCCTGGATGGTTCTAGCTTAGTTTACAAAATGTGTTCTGGAGAGGACCTTGGGGTTTGGGCACCCTGGCACCTTAACTACGAAGCTTCTAAAATGTTTAGTCTCTTGGCTTAACAAACAAGTCCAAGAATGTAGGCAAAAAGCATCGAAAATACAGAAGTTGCAGAAAGGTATAACAGGGGTATAAAAGAAAAGACAAAAATCATTATGGCATCACTTTCCCTTCCCTCCACCCTTCCCCTAATATAACAATATTTCCTTAAACCTATATTTAACTCTTTTACAGTAACAGATACTCAGTGAATTCCCAGGCTAAAAATCCAGCAGGAGTGTGTGGACTGGGATGTGTTATGTACATGTGTGGATGTAAGACTTGTAGAATCACAGAAGATAAAATCATTAAGGTTGGAAAAGACCGTCAGGATCACCGAATCCAAGCTTTGACTGATCTCCATCTCTTCAATTAACCCAGGGCACTGAGTGCCATGTCCAGTCATTCCTTTTACATGTCCAGGGATTGTGACTCCACCACCTCCTGGGCAGCTTGACCACACGTTCAGAGAAGAAATTCTTCCCAATATCCAACCTTAACCTCCCGTGGCACAGCCTGAGGCCGTTTCCTCTTGTCCTGTAGCTACAACTTGCTTTGTAAGTTTTACAGAAAAAGTTGGAGATATCCAGAGTATATGGCACATGTAAGAGCCTCCTGCCAGGGCTGTGCTTTATCCAGCGCTGGGTTAGTCGATGCAATTTGTGGTCAATGTCTGGAATCACATTCAACGCCTGTTTGCTCTTCCTTTGAGTACCATTGCTCTGCTCATTACTGCAACAAATTAACCACAGTCTCTAATCTTCTGTGGGGCCTAAAGTTTCTGCATCTAGCAACACACACAACCCTATCCTTGCACGATATGTCAAGGGGCTCTAAATGCATCCTTAAATGCTGCTTAAACTACGATGAGTTTAAATATCCATTAAGCTTTTCTCTGTTTTGGGATGGGGAGATGAGGGCGTAAATATTTATGAAAAAAAAGTCATTTAGGTGCAAGGTCCCAAAAAGGTTTGAGAAACTTGGCCCATAAAATATATGCAGTGAGGGTGCTTGTGGTTATATAAGATAACAAAATTCATAACTCATTTGGATTAATCTCTCAAGTTACTACAGGAGCATATTGTGTTCACATTCACATTGCCTGATTATGAATTTGTACTCCTGTTTTTCAACCTAATAGATGTACACAGTTTAAAATGGCTGAAAAGGGCTATGGGGTTTGGAGTATAAACTTTGTTCCCTATGTTCATGAAGCACTGTATGGATGCCTGACCCTCCTTGGAAAGAACTGAGTCTCTCCCATGTCAGTCTGCAAAGGGACTGCCCATCTGAATGCCAAAAAAAGTAGAATAAATTATTTCCTTCAGATATACATTCAAATGTGCTCAACCTCAGCGCTCTTTTTCACATGTTCAGTTATTTGTGAATTCTCTGGAAGTCAAGTTTTTTGTTCAAACTTTTGGACTCCTTGTGATCTGGCTGGAAACTGGAGCACATGGAGCTTCAGACGTAATCAGAAAATGCCGTGTGGAAACGAGGACTGCTGGGAGCAGCATCTTTGTTAAATTCCAGCTACTCTGAACTCCTTCCTTGCTGCTTGAGCCCTTAGCTCGCTGGTCGTAGGACTCTGTGTGCAGTCTGCATTGATTTCTGAGCCCAGCTAAGGGAAAGAGTTAAGCTTGTTCTCCCCTTCTCGTTGGCAGAAAGTTTGCAGTTTAAAATTACATACTGACTCTGGTGTAGAGACACAAGAAATTATAGAGCAGACACTGTCCAGGACAACGTATAATTTAAAATGTACTAAAGAATGTATACCACATGGCAAAGTAAGTGAAGTGCTTCTTCAAATATAAGTGTTTTGCATAGAAAGGCTGTAATTATCCACTCCTAGGGAAATGTTTGCATTCATTCTAAATCAATATTTACTATTCATCTCTTGTGTTCAACAAAACAAGGATTTAACATTTTTTTGTTTTAATGAGGTACTAAGACTACAATAATACTACAATGTAATTGTCTTGATACAAAATATTGCTAAATTGTGTTGCTATTTCGGGAGCAAACAGTTTTTAAGAGGAGGGGTGTCCCTATTTGTGAAATGTTACTGCAGTAACACACAATTCAAACCCAGCCAAGCAGGGAGGCTCACCAGTTCCAAAGAGCTGTTAAAGCCGCCTCTCTGCTAAGGCCCTTAACTGGGATCATTCGGGTGAGTCCTCTGTCTCCCCCCTGAAAGTATCAGCCTCTTTATAATTATTCCTTTTCAGCTGGCATCTCAACAACCACAACAACGATGCGATTTCTTTCTCTGGTTTTAAGCTTGGGTGTTTTTTTTCCCCCCTCTCCCAGCATCTTTCAGCCAGGCAGCAGCAGCCGAGGGCGGGCGGTAATTGGGCTGCAGCTGGGTCTGCATGCTGGTTCAAACCTGTTGATGCAAATGGAGTTTCCTGAACTTCACCCCCCTGGGAAAATATTGGGGGGAGAGTGGGAAAGTTTGCAGGATGCTATCAGAGCTCGGTCCTTTATCTTTTTCAAGGAACTGATGCACCTTGAAAAAGTTTTATGTGGTACTTGGGTAGGACATGGCGAAGGAAAAAAGCCCTAAAATTGCATGGGAAAGTCAATGCCCATGGTGGGGGGGGGGGTTGGAACCAGATGATTTTAAGGTCCCTTCCAGCCCAAACCATTCTATGATTCCTGCACCAGGATTTGGGTGGAATGAGAGCATCTGAGAAGGATCAGAGTCTCTGGGAGGAACAGCACATTTAATCACAGCCTGTGGCACTGCTATTCTGTGGTTAGGAGGATGTCCTTGCACCAAGTGTCCCTCTCTTTGAATTTACCTGGCATGTCTTAAGAAGTAATTCTCAAACTTCTCCAACTTCAAAAAAACCCAACAAGCATGCATTTTTGGCACTGCTGTGGCTCCATGTGAATCAAATCAGATAACTGGAAACACTTTAGTTGGAAAATCCTTTAAAATCCTTTTCTTTAATCTCTTTTTTTTTATTCCTGCACACTGCCCACCATATTCCAGGCTCTAGCCTACCCTTCCCTACACTAAATGCTTCCACTTCTGCTGCTAAAATTCACAGTACGAGC
Organism: Monarcha castaneiventris obscurior; assembly: GCA_026261815.1. NCBI lineage: Eukaryota > Metazoa > Chordata > Aves > Passeriformes > Monarchidae > Monarcha > Monarcha castaneiventris. Next base: position 19,524,982 of record JAMPIT010000467.1, read on the forward strand.
ATAGGCTCTTGAGTGGATTTCAATCTTGTGCTCAAGCAGATCGTCCTGTATTTTTTCCCTGAGTCTGAAGTCATTCTTGTCCTCTTAGAAAATCATGCACATAAATGGGGTCAATAGCCCTGAGAGAAGAACAGTCTCTTTCCCCAGCAAATGTTATTGTAACTGGTGTTTTAATTCTCCAGATATCACTCTCAGTGTACTGGGTAACAAAAGGCTGTGTAGTGCCTAATCATTCAGCAGTGATCCAGGGAAAAAGCAGAAGGTTAAGAGCAAGTTCCTAAAGTCTGTAAAATCAATGGGACACTAGAAAGGGAACTGAAGTGTACCAGAAGGGACCTCTTGAGGGTCATTAAAAAAAGCAGAAACTGATTATGAACAGAGCTTTTACCCAAAGAACTGGAGGGGGCCAGCAAAATCATTCTGCTGCACTCCAGTTAAATGTCTAATAGTGCAGACATTTTCTACACAGCCCATAAAGGATAATGAGGATGCATTTGATAGCTTTCAAGAAAGTTGTTCTTGTTGGTGTTCACAAAAACATGATCTGGGCAAGCACTCTCTGCACATACAGCCCACGGTGATCGTACACAGACGGTGACAGGGAAGATGGCGGCCCAAAACTCTGCATTCCACCCCTGAAACACATCCCATTAATAATGTGTGGGAAAAACTGGATTGACCTGACAATATGATATAAACTGCACTAATGATGAAGCTTGGTGTTGCCTACTTCTTTGGTGCCTCACCTTGCTGTGATGGGGGATGTAAGAAGAGGAGAAAAAATCAGATGACTTCCTCCGGAATGAGTGAGAAATAAGGGTTTGTCCTAAAACTTACTGAAATCAATTGCCAACAGCAAAGTTTGGATTAGAATCTAATTGCTTTCTGCTCAGTTTCTGTGTTGGGAAAGCAATCCACTCTTGTGGGAATTGGAATGTTTGTTCTCCTCCTGTCTCTGACCCTGATCCTCTGTGTGGCTCTGGGTGAGTCACAACTTTGCTGTGATTCATTTTCCCAATGAAGAAAATTAGTATGATCCAACTTGCAGATCTTATCGGTGTACTCTAAGAATGATTGTAAAAAAAAACAGTTAAGTGGAATTGTGTTTTAAAAGTTAAAGGTTTTACTGGCCACCTTAAAAGTAGAGATCTGGCTCATAGAGAGCAGACTCTGCTCTGCTTTTAGACTATAGAGCAGTTCTGTTGGGGAAAAATACCAGAAACGTTTCTAGTAAAAATGAACTTTGAGTTTTTTGTACTTCAGAGGAAACAAACCTTTTCTCTAGAAAAAGGCGTTCACAGGGATGAACTGAATGTGAGTCAGTCCAGCAGTGCTACAGCCAAATTGTGAAACTTTTGTGTCATCGCCCTGTGATTCCAGCTATCTTCAATTAATAGAAAAAAATGCAGGAAATTCAGGTGGAAGGAATGCATGGAAATTGAAGTCAAAGAAAAATATTCGTTGTGGCCTTGGCAAAGTGAGTTTTCTAAGCTGAAGGAGCTTTTAAGCAATTAGCATCTGCTGTGTGCAATTACTGAGTGACACGCAGCCCCAGATGGAGGGCTCAGCAGCCAGTGGCCATCTGGATTTCGGTCTTTATCAAGGGTAGGCTCTGCTCTGGGTTTCACCTGGCCCAGGAGAGAGACCTCCCTCTGCCCCACGTTGCACAGTCAACCTTGAGTCATTGGTGGGGGAAACAGTGAGACAATTCCTCCAGGTCTCTCAGGTCCAAAGCTTTCTGAAAGATTATGACTGGAGATGTTGACCTCTGAATTGATGCATTGCCCCCAGTTTTCCAAATCCACCTCTGAGCTGAAAAAGTGGCTTGATGTGCTCCCACCTCTGTAGGGACATACAGCTTGGGAGCCTCAGTGTCTGAAATTACACAAAAAAATATCAGCTCTTAAAGGGAGAATTTTGTCAACAGGCTTTTTATTTGCAAAAAATGCACTTAAATATTTCTTAGAAGTGCTGAGAGGTATCAGACCCAACCACAGAGACTAATTCTCTGAAGTAATGTAGTTTTAAAACTGAAACTATAGTTTGTGAAATTCAAAGAATAAAAATCAAACCCAACTCACAAACAGTTTCTGACTACTCAGTATCTAAAAATGGGCCACTCTCATTTGGTCTGTTTAAAAATTGTGAACCCATAGTGCTCGTATGCCAAGTTCAGCATGATGAAAATGAAAATGGTTGAGGTATAAACCCTTGGAAAACAGGGTTTATAATGGAAACAGTAATTGACTCTCAACTACCGCATCAAAAATACAATGCTGTAATACAAAGCCTCGTTCTTGGGATCCCAGCTCTGCTTCTGACCTCAGGCTGGCAGACAAACACCTCACCACAGAGCTAACTAATGGTTATAGGTTTGGTGTTTTTGTTGTTAGTTGTTTCTTCTTCTTTTTTTTTTTTTCATGCAAGAGGAACATGGCAAGTGAAGAAAATTTATAGGAGCAAAGCAAAATTGGCCAACAGTTCAAAAGTTCTCTCTTGTAAGTTTTTGATATTTTTCCCAATCACTGGTTCTCTTTCAGCTCCTAAGGCCGAGGAGATGGCATGATTCTACTCTGGATGAAAATTTTATTTTGGCGGATGATTTTATTCATCTCAGCCTTACAAATAATTTAACTGTTCCTTCAAAGGTCACAAATTTTGTTATCCTGAATGGAGAAGACCAAGAAGGACCAAAATCTTTGCAGCTGTTGACTTTCCCTTCTCTACATGACTAACGGAGAAGAGAGGCAAAGCAAATATTCCACTGATCATATTAAAGATGCTTCCCAAAGCCTTTGCCTGGCTGAGCCAGGGTGCCACCTTTGCTACCAGTTTTGGGTTCTATGACATCTTGTCATTTTGGGCTACACAGAAAGTACCAGTCCCAGCTGAAAATATCATTAAAGGTGGTGAAATGGGGAAGATCAGGAAGTTCATAGGGGGAGAACCACCAGTCAGCTGTGGTTGGCAAACCCATGTGCAGACATGTGAAATGAAAATACACTGAGATCAACATGCATTTTTAAAAAAAAGGAAAAAAAAAAGATATATTCTACTGAGGTGGTTGAGCTTGAAGCACTTTAAAAATTCCTGCTGCTCTGTGAAGCAATAGGTTATCAAATTCATATTTTCTTACGTGTTGAAGGACACACAGTGGAAGCATTTTTTGTCCATATCTGGCCTTCTTTCAGCTACACATTAAAAACAAAATTAATTGCTCTGGTTTCTTTAGGCATTGAGAATGAGACAGATCCTTAAGCTTCGATCTTGGTAGACCTACACCTTCCCCTGTGCTGGTTTTGCAGCAGCTGTAGGGGTGTTTACAACTGTACCAGGTGTGTACACAGGCAGAGCAACTCACAGCCTCGTTGGTGATCACTATTGGCACTTTTCAAATCCAAGGGAAAAGGTCATGGATATTCCAGCAGTATAATTTACCTCTTCTTAGGCAAGCTTCCCAGTGATGGTCCCATGGGCACTCTTTCTTCTTACCTCTAGGCATTGAACACCTTTCATTGCAAACTATCCTGCTGATGTCAGTGTAGAGAATCTGAAACCTAACCCAGAATATTATTGTTGAATCTCTTTTTCCTGGAATAGAGAAAATTTACCTTTCCTGGCGACCATGCCTTTATTCAAATGCTGCTCCTTGTGAAAATGATTGGGAAATTGCCAGTGCAAACAACAAACAAAAACTCCAAGAACTGGCCCGTTATGACGAGTGATTTATGATTTATGCTCTAAACTACATAAACTACGTATTTCTATTTGGATTTTGAAAAACAAGCCAGGAAAAAACAACAATAGCTCAGCAAAAAAAAAAGTGTACAGTTGTGGAATGTTAGTACAGTCTTTGGCAAAGGATCAAATAGAGATAAGGCTCGATTCTATAGGGATATTAACATTTTTTAAAGCCACCAATGTGAAATAAATCCAAGAATGTATGTTTAAATTATAAAAAAAAAAAAATACAGCATGAATATGCATTTTGTAGTTAACTGTTCCCTGTTGTTTTGGGCTCTTGTCCTGATTTAGCACAATTTTTGAGGAGGAAAATCCTGACTGGAGCACAAGTTACATTTCAAGTCCTATTTTAGATGGTTTGAAATCGTGGATTTCCCTATTTTTCTTATCATTTTTTCTTTGATTTGCTTTTTTAAGACTATTATCCAACTCAGCTTGGCACGGCTCAAGTGCACAACTGCAACCTTTTCCATGACCCAAAAGTCAGTGCCACTCTGTGGGTTGGCAGTTTGCAAATAAAACATATCCTTAATGAAGTGTGGAAGCTCCTGTTCTTTTCCTTCCTCAGGAGACGTGCCTTAATCTCTGGCTCAGAGCCTTGTCAAATGCTGCAGTACAGAACTGGCAAGCTCGATGCTGCTAATGGATTGAAACCTCCACCAGGTTGTTCATTTCTAGAGGGGTTTTTTTTTGCTCCTTTCTTTTTTTTCTTCTCCTCTTTCCCCTAAATGCTGCAGCAACCAAAGCATCACTCCGGCCCTCAGTCTTCCATAATGATTGGTTAGGGACTTCAGTGACAACTCTACAGTACACGTAAGAGAAATTTAAATTATGCCACTAAAGTGTACCAAGGATTTGGTTGCTTATGTAGGTCAATTATTAAGGGAAAAAATAAGATTAAAACCAGGGGGCTGTTCTGTGTATTTGAAGTTATTCCCGAAGATATAAAACTGTGCTATTTACGCTTATGACTTGTGACAGGTTCTCTAAGTCCCAGGCATTTTTTCTCTTCTACAGCAGAAGCTGAAAATGTTTGGATTTTTCACTTTTTATTTTCTTTTATATTTTATTTTTTTTCCCAGAAAGTGACCATAATCTAGTGAAACAGATTTGAATAAAATGACTAAAAATGACTAAAAATGCAGGACTGGAAAATATCATGGTCTTTTTTCTTTTTTTTACGTTATGTTTAAATAATATTGAGATAAGGGTAGTTCTCACTATCTGTGGCATAAATTGAGATAAATCGATAAATTAAGAAAACTCTGTATTTCTTTTCAAAATCTGGATTTTTATTTTTTCTTATCACACAGGTATGCTATGTGATCTCAGATTATTTTTTCCAAAAATTCTGGTGTTTATACAGCTGAAGAAAATTATATCTCAGAATTTACCTCTTTATTCAGTCATTTTGAGAGAGGTCCAGGCAACCTGGTCAGGGTGCAAAACTCAAAGTGCATTTTCAGCATGGTGACCAACAACCTGCATTGCAACCTGTTGTTGTCCAGAGCTTGAGAACTTTTACACCAGGAAAAAAAAAGACAGAAACAGAAAAAGCAATCATTCAATCCCTCATGCTAGGGGCAGGAATTTGTAGTGCTCCTTTAGTCTCTGTTAACCTGGTTCTGTCAATGTCAATAACTCTGTGACATCCTGGGAGGAGGGAAAGCCGTGGGATGCCGGGTACTCGGGTGCTAAAATGTTATCAAATAATGTATGTGAGGTAGCGCTGTGCGCTCCGTGTCGTTGTGCCTCTGCTCCTTGCAAGCACAGGCACTCCTGGGGGAAAGTAGGTTACCCTCAGTTCTGCTGGTGGATGGAAGGGGTGAAAAGGAGGTTTTCACATTCCTGCCTTTTTAGATCCACGCTCTAGCACGTTACTGGAGGGGCCTTGGTGTGATTTCTCTCCCGAGCAGATGGGAAGTCACGTTTTCCCAGCAATGCTTTGGCGAATCATGGGGTTTATTGCTATATTGAGGTTGGAAAAGCCCTCTAAGGTCATCGACTCCAACCACTCCCCCAGCACTGCCAAGGCCACCACTAGCTCATGTCACCAGTGCCACATCCACCCAGCTTTCAGATCCCTCCAGGGATGGGGACTCCACCACTGCCCTGGGCAGCCTGTTCCAATGTCCAAAAGGATTGCACGCTGCATCCCTGTTGGTGTTCTCCACAAAGCCTCTGTGCATCTCTGGGAACTACTGGAGTAACTGTTCTTCTTGAACATATTTCCATCAGTAAGGAATTTATGTAACCTGGGATTACCCTCATTATTTCCCCTCTAGAACATTTCTTTAAGGAAATTGTGGGAACATCCATGTGTCATCTCACATAGATGGTCTAGAACTCCCGAAGCAGCTCAGCAGCTGCCTCTGCTGCAGGTGACTTAAATAAAAGTGCTTTTGAGCTGCTTGCTGGAAGTAGTGGTTTGCAGTCTGTAAAGACAACAGATTTAGGAGAAGAAATAGGATATGATATAGGAATTGACCCGCGTTGAAGTGTTATGCCAGTTCAGGGAGTTTCTGGAAGAGAAAAAAAAAAAAAAGAAAGATGCAATGTTTGGCTATCTTTTCTTAGAAGTCTGAGTTTTATATTAAACAATTGTGTGTCTAGAATGCCTTGAAAGAAGACTGAAGGGACACCAGAGTCCTAGGGAACAAAAGGAGGAGAGAGGAGAACAGATCTGTTCTCCTGGAGGAGAACAGATACTGCAGAAAAGGTGAAGCTTCAAGGCAGAAATAGTGGGAGCTGTCTGGAGTGGGGAAAGGCACAAGTGAAGATATTAAAAGCTGTTTTAAAAGCTGATTAAAACTTGTGCAAGGATGGACTAAAGAGTTTAACATGAGGTGAAGGAGAGGACTTGAGGAGCTGCTGGAATATGGCTGCATTATTTAGCTGCTGGATTTTGGATGAATGACTTTGGACTTTGAAGTGCAGTCTGTGGATCACGTCACAGTGAAGGGAATCCTCACAGAGTTATTCTCCTCTGCCTGCACAGACCTTGATTAGTGATAAAGGCCCAAAGTGGCCAGGACACATATTAATGCAAGGCCTCCAGTTGTAAATCAATATTTGAGGTAAATGGCTTTAACTGTTCATTATGGGAACATCATTCTGAGAACAATTATAAGTTTCAAAGTGAAAGTGAGATTTGGCAAGCAGCATCCATACTTAATCAGTCACACGGTGGCTTCTGTGCTTAAGATGGAGCTTGCAGGTTGTTTGTTCTGAGAAATGCAGTGTATTCATTCATCATGTTTATTCAAATTAGGGCTTCAATGACAATGTTATCGTGCAGAATTACCCGCTGTGGTTTAAAGAATGCACCTGCCAGTATGAAAATCAGGGAATCTGGTGATGGCAGGCTTAAAAAGAGCTCAGCAGCCCAGTGTTACCCTGTGAAAAACAACAGAGCACAAGCTCCAGTGATTACCTTGACAGCAACAACCAGTATTGGTAACTTTACATTTCTTCTTTATCTCAATAAACTTATGTTTATGTCGCTAAATGTGAACTTTTATTGTCAGCACTGGAAAATTGGGCTGTATCACAGCTACATTAGGAAGCATTGTGCTGATTAATTCCTTACTGAATTTCTATACATTTTTTAAGGTACTTTACCTCTTATAAGAAATTATTATTATTGAGTAGCACATACACTGTCTATAGGAATAGTTATTGCTTTTTTTCTCTGCTGTTATAGAGGTCCCATTGCCAGTTTCTCCTCCTCCTCCTCAGAATTAAAAAAATAGAAATAACAATAACAGTCTTGCTGTTTTCTCCCTTCCAAGTAGGTAGAAGAAAATTACTTGATTAGATTATAGGGTTTGTATATGTGTTTAAAGAATTTATTGTGGGAAATCTATACTAGAGCCAAAATGATTAATGGTAATTAATGTTCCCACGTTTAATAACAAAAGAATTAATAGAGAGCAGCCACTTACCATAAAGCGTTTCCTTGACATATCTTACTAAAAATAAAATTTCTGAGCATGCCACATAGATTTTTGGGAAAGAAGAAAGAGAAAGATTAGGCAAGGAAACATCTCACTGTAATTTAAACCATTATTTCTCTGACAGCTTTTTATCTCCTGTCTGGAAGAAACAAACATATTAAATTTTTTATTAAAATAGTTAGGCTTTGTGAGAGTACTTTTTTCCCCAGTGCAATAATAAATATTTATTTGTGCCAGAAACAAAGAAGTTTCTCTACGAGGCTTTTACTGATGCTTAGCCAAAGGTAGGAGTCTCTTAACCTCATAAATACAGCTCTTATGCTCTTGCTTTCTCTTCTTCAGTAGAAATTTTTGATGTATAAGTAACATTCCTACAGAGCCCAGGTCATCCATGGTATTGATCACCTGCCTCCCTGTCCCCCTTTGAATGTTGTTTATGAAGGATGAAGTGCACGATATCAATTAAAGAACAGCTCCATAACACAGAGTTAAGCCACAGCCGCAGTAAATTTCCAAATAAATAACAAAGGCTTTCCAGCAAAGATCTTCAGACATACGGGCTGGACACTGGATGTGGCCAGAGAAGGAGTTTAACGTGACCTAGCGAGCTCTTGCAAAATCCTCCTTCTGTTGCTTGTGCTCTGCCTATCCCCTGTTGTGTTGCATTGGCATGGCTTTAAATATCACCTCCTACCCGGCAGCGCCGCGGGGGCAGCGTGTCTGGATGGAATGGTAGGAGACTGGTGTTAGGCACTCACATCAGAAAGGGGATTGCATCCATTTGGGAAACAGCTCTTGGCCAAAATGTCCGGTACGGAGTGAAATTCCATCCTTTTGAAGGAAAAAAAAAAAAAAGAAAAAAAAAGAAGAGCATGAAAAGAAAAATACTGTCAGATGTCCATGTACTATTAGCACAGAATAATTTATACTGAATTCTGCTCTTACTGTTTTGGTAGATCTGGATGTGCTCTGCCTATGATCTGGATGTGGCTGGGGTTTCTCTGTCTGTGCTTCTGGCAAATGTGGTCAGTATTTAACCCAGACTGTATTTTTGTGCTTGCCATCTGCTTAATTCTGAATGTCAGATCCACAACTGGCCTGGTAGTTATTGCTATTCAGCTATTTTGAACCCAGCTCGGTGCAGCAGATAGGAGAGGATGTACTGGTTGTGAGAAAATGTCATTTGAGCTGAGTCTTCTCCCAAGAGTTAAACCAAACCTTCCTGTGAAAATAATAAGAAGAGATGATTCTCCTTTTTTTTTTATTGCATTGTTTTCTTCAACTTTGCGCCTTCTTGGCTTTGTCACAAATAGGGAAAATAAAACAGAAAATATACTAAAGGCTGAGCTTTGTAGGAGTTTTCCATCTGGTTGGAATACCAAGTCAATGGGCATGCCACACTAAACCTTTACTAAGTAATTTTCAAACAGATTCTATGTTCTCAGGTGTGCAAAAACTTCAGTACATGACTTAACTGGAAATGTTTAACTGAAGTGGGCTATTAAATTCCTGACTTTAACCCTTCCAGCCTTTCTTACACAGTCAGGCGGGTCAGATTATTGTTTGGAACATCTAATAAAATAATTGGAAATGGTTTGATGACTCATTATAACTTAGAAATTTGGATGTAATGCTGGAAATCTGGGAAAACTGCTTACGGTTATTTCATGTTGGGGAAACTACTTAACACTCACAGTTATTTGTATACTTCACAGGTCTGATTCAGTCTTACAGTTTCGATGTCTCAAACAAACGTCAGCACCTTTACAAGGAGCACATTGACAAGTGGATGAGACAAGCAAGTGGGCTGGAGAAGACATCTGCTTCTAGTCTTTGGATGCACCTCGAGGACCTGTGTCTGGAGGTAGGAGAACTGCTGCAGGCTGGGAGGGAGAGCTCAGGAAGGTTTTTTTTTTTTTTGGTGCCTGAAACCTGGGTCATATTGGGTGCAGTTTGCCGATCTCTCGGGGCAGCAGCGCTCATAGAGGTCTGAGGTGGCTTGTGGCTTCAGAAATTCCTCCAGATCAAAAAACGGCCATTTTATATCAGAGGCTGGAGGAAATACGTGGGAAGGAAGGCTTGCAAGGGCGTGATCTGAATCCTAGGCTACAGTGCATTTCCAAGATACGGCCCCCACTGCAGGAGGCTGAGGTCAAAAAGTGCTGCAACTGGGCAAGAGGTTTTTCCTTAGTCTTGTTGGATGATGTGCCCAGTGCCTCCTTTGAAAAGGGTGTTGCCTGGGCTCCAGCTGGCTGAAAGGTAGCTCTGCCTGCCAGGCCAGCAATGGGAGAGCGCCCATGGACACCCTTGGAGGAGACTTTTTGTTTCCTCGCCCCCACGCAATCCTTCTGCTCAGAAATGGTCAAGCAAAATATGTACACAGGTGAATAAATCTATTACACAGAGCCACCCAAAAGCACTTACCCAAGCCCTATCTGCCAGAGATTAAAATGTTAAGGTATGTCTGATTGTAATCCATTTATTGTTTATGAATTCACAATCCTCTTGGATGTCCCCGGGTGCCAGGTTTTGCTTATGGATCTCTGAAACAGCTGAAGGAAATGTAAAATCAAATGTAGACAGACAGCTCCCTCTCGAATACATATCCACAGAGGCCGAGGAACACTTGTTATGCTAGCAAGGGTGTGGAATAAATTACGCTCAGGAAATTTGCTCTGGACCCACCTATTTTAGACGAGAGGCTTTGTGTGCCGCGCCGGAGCCGGTCCTGGGGGAGCAGCCGTCACTGCGGAGCAGACAGGTGGATCTGGAGATGCTTGGGCTTGCTGCGTGGCACAGGACCAGCAGATCAATATTTAATGTGAAGGCTGTTGCAGCCCCTCACATGCATAATTTATCCCTGCTTTTGGGTACAGCTGGACCGGAGTCGAGCGGTGCTTCCAGACTGCAGGGGTATTAGAAGTGGGTCCAAGCGTTTCAGATGGTCCTCACCTTCAAAACGGGGCACTTCCAAAGCCAGGATCCAACTCTTTCCCTCCCCTCTCTTTCGCCCAACTCATAAACAAATGCTTTGGGGAGGTCTTTGCAATTTGTGACGAATTACGCCGACTTTCCCTCGTTGAGGGCACACAGCAATGTTTGTATAGAAGAGAATTAGGGCCCCAGAAAGAATTAAGCATTTCAGAGTTTAATTAAGTGCGCTACCAACACATGAGCAAAGTCAGTCTCATAAAAGAGAACTTTATTGTACGAATTGACACAAAATAATAGCCTTTTGGGATTAAATTAAAAAAAAAAAATCTGAAAAAAACCCTCACATTATGGGGAGTAACCTGGCCACCCTGTCTCATTTCAGTGAGCAAATATCTCTGCTTGGGATTTTTTTATCCTGACAAATGATTAAATTCCAGCGATACGATAGCACGCGATGCCAGCATAACAAGGTATGAGCAAGAGGGATTTGCTTTTGACTAGTTAAGAAATAAGCTTACTAATTCACAAATTTATTATAAGATTAGCCTTTAATACCTGATAATCACCTTCGTCAAGGAAAATTTCATCTCTTCAAAAGGCAAATGAAATTTATAGATGGGTCTTGAGCCAGGCTCGTGGGTGGTAGCAACATTGAGGAGAGGTCCAGCCTTTCTCTCAGTGCAAGAGAAGCAGAAACAAGACAGGCACGGCAAAATCTCAGATGCCATAAGATTATTAATCTCTTTGCAGAAAACAAGTTTGATCTCTGTCAGGCTGTCCATTAATTTTGATGGAGGTACTTTTAAGATCTTATGTTTGCACTTCAGTGGGGCTGTAACAGCTAAATATTCAAGTAAAAATGTTTTCTCATAACGTATACAGACAAGTGCTCCCATTTCAAAGGTGATGTTGTCATACAGATATAAGAACATCAGTATTTGCTAGCCTTGTTATTATCTTCTTTGCAATAGCCCATCTGGACCTGAACTAAGAAATGCTCCCAATGTGTTAGGCTCATGCAAACATCTGGTGCAAAAAGAGGCCTTTCTGCTCAAGGACTTTTAGCTCAAACTAATGAAAAAGGCAAAGAGTGGGAGAGAAAAAAAGGACAGAGAAGAAGAAAAAAAAAAAAGATAAGTTTCCACAGTCCCACAACCTTTTGCTAACAGATGGAAGTCTGTCTCCCGACTCCCAGCCGAGACCCATTGCCAATAAAAGATATTGTGCAACTGTTGAGCACAAGTTTGTACCCAAGTCACTCATGCAATGATGTTGTGAACAGGTATGAGCGTAGCACAAGCCCTGTCGTATGCCAGGGTGGTTGTGAAGTGGTTGTGAAGACAAATAACAATAGAAATACTCACTGTGCTGCTGTCATTAGCTTTCAGACTCAAAAACTACAGGCTGAGGACAGCATTTTATGCACAGATGCTGAATCTGGAATAAGATTCTCCTCCCTGGCTACCAGGTATCACATCAGTTCTTATACACTTCTGTAGAAATTAGGTGAAATAAGGACTTGAGAATCGGCCCTTGAGAAAGGAGGAGCAAAGTTAACATTGTACCATGAGATGCAGAATTCCTGAACTCTCATTGCCACTGCGGATTAAGTATTTGTATCCTTCATCTTTTGATATGAAGGATCTGAAAATGGCCATCCTTTGCCATAGTGCCTCTGTTTCCCCCCAGTGCTGTGTCTCACATTTGTCTCTTGGCTGAGCCCAGGCCAGCAGAAATGTTCCTGTAGAACCTCCTAGAAATGCTTAGGTTGGAAGGTCTCTCTGAGATGATTGAGCACAACCATCCCCTGGCCCTGCCACCACAAGGCCGTGTCCCAAGTGCCACATCCACGTGGCTCTTAAATCCTTCAGGGGATGGGGACTCGACCACTGCCCTGAACAACCCTTGTGGTGAAGAAATTATTTTCTAATATCCAAGCTGAACCTATGACTGCAGTTTTGCTGTGGCAGAGGCTCTCTTTTCAATCCCCTACCTGTCTCCAGCTGCCAATGTTTGCAGAAGTTACAGGAATTTAATTATCTTCAGGGCTTCTACCTCTCTATTAAATTGGATTGAAATAAGCCAATGAATTGGCAAATGGTTAAGGAAGAAAAGGTCTGGCAGGCAGGGCCAGCATGAAAGCTTCATTGCTTCAGGAGAATTGCCCAAAAAGAATTGAACTCAGGAAAGTGTGGGATTTTGAAAAGTATAGCAGCATTTGAACTGTAACACAGATTTTCTGGTTATGGAATGAGTGAAGGAGAACAAATAAAGGAATTAAGTGGAGAGGAAAGCAAAGGTCAGGGGTCGGCCCCCTCCTAGGATGACATGGAGAAAGAGATTAGAAGTTTCCATGATTGGGAATATCATCTTCCCAAAATTAAATAACAGTTTCAAAGTCCAAACATTAGACAAAAGCTTGGTTATTCAATTTATTAAAGAGGTCTCAGGCTTAGGATTCCCATTCCTTCATTTCGTGTGGGTTTCTACACACTGGAGCAGGATACAGAGAGTCTGCCCCAGAACTCCCAATTTGAGTGGGTGGAAGGTCCTTGTGGGGCTGGTACCTGCTGGAGAAGGGACAGGCAAAAATCTCTGTAGAAATCCACAGGCTTCGCTGTATCAGAGATGACAGAGGAGCAAATGGCTTCTCTCATATTTAAAGTGGCAATTCCAAAGCGAAATGTGTTCCTGAGCAAAGACACAGGCAAGGGGCCTTTGGAACTCAATAAAGTCATAGGGCGTCCTGAACTTGAGCCAGGCAGAAATACTAGGACCTGAATCAAAAGGAAATATTTTATAGCTTGAATGCTATTTTACCTATCATTTTTTTCTTTTCTGTTTGAAATGCTTTTTTCCTCTTGTGGCTGAGATGAAAAGATTAAAGTATGATAATGATGTCGTGGAGGAGTCATGTTTGGCCAGGTGATAACTGAGCATTTTGGATAGCCTAGAAATTGGCTTTCATGGATTTGCACATCCCTGGGAGTGTTCAAGGCCAGGCTGGATTGGGCTTGGAGCAACCTGGTCTAGTGGAAATTGTCCTCGCCTGTGGCAGGGGCTGGGACTGGATGGTGTTTAATGTCCCTTCCAAAGCAAAACATTCTGTGATTCTGTGAGTAATACCTACAGTTCTGCATGTAAATTCATCCTCTTTCTCTCTTTTCGTGCTATCTTTTTGTGTGTGTATATATTCATGGTGGAATTGATAAACTAAATGACTGAGAATCCCACTCCCCCTAGGCACACAAGCATTGCTGGATCAAAGACTGGCAGCCAAGGTGAGAATTGATTTCTCAACACACTGATTTTAAAACTCAGTAAGTTTAACTCTTACTAGAGGTATTTCAGTTCACATTTCTGCTTTTCCCACACTGGGTGCTTTCATCCCTCTTCCATGCATGAGGCTGGGATAAGCAGGACTGGGGGGAGGGCTGATGCCCTCTCCTCCTACTCTTCGACTGAGAGCTGCAGCTCCACAGAATTTTCCTCCAGCCCACAGGTTGTAACAAGTGTTCAGTCACACCAGCCCTCTGTGAGATTGTACCTGCATTATTTATCAGCCAACAGACGTAACTCTGTCCCTTTTTTCAACCCAGCTTCAGTGACTGTGCATTCAGGGTCAATTCACTCACCTCTCTGCACGCTGTGGAGGGTGAGGAGAGGCAGGGATTTTCCATGCCTGTTCCTTGGCTGGCTCTCAGCACACTTCCCCTTCAGATTTCAGGGTTTACGTGGATACTTAAGCATTTGTGAGTTAAATTAAAGTATTCCTTGCAAAGAAGGAGTTGCATTTTTGTGGACATTGAAGCAGGTGGGCTGAGCTGAGCAGAGGGGTATCCACACATAATTGATCATTCAAAATCAATGCACATCATTTTGCAGTTTTATATATTAAAACCAGCTAAATGAGGAGTGCAGCACAGAAAACTGCAGGGCAAGCTGCCTGTCAGCCCTGTGCTTGCAAAAGCAGTCCATGTGATCTCACAATGGAGCTAATTTTCTTTTTAATAATTCCAATAGCAATTCCTAATAATTAGCTGATCTAATTTAGATTTGCATTTTGTCTTTTCAAAGCTATCCCATTACAAATAGTTGAGCAACCTTGCCCTTAAAAAATGATGATATTATCCTGACAACCTGGGACTGCTGTTGGAGAAAAGATTTTGCCTGAAAGGGTTTCAGGAAGTTACAAAACTCCTTTACATGGCCTGTTGGATCTGTGTATGATTTCCAACATTACACAAAATAAATACCAGGAGACTGGTGTGGTTTATACAAGAGTTTATAGAGAAAAATATCCACCCACCAGCTCCCTTGCTGAGGATTACAACCAGGTCTCTGCTGCCAAGTTCTCTGTTTAGGTAAAGCATGAGAAAATCTACCATTTTTTTAGTCACAAAAGGGGTGCTACAGGGGGGCAGTGAGAAGTTGACAGCTCTCGCTGCTTAAAAGGCAGCTGTTCCTTCTCAGGTACTATTATTAATAAACCCTAAGGTAATGTTTGCTCTGAAATATGTCTAATTGAAATAATTTACCCTAACCCTTAGAGAATTATGAAACTGTTTTCATCATGTTCACACACAGCAAAATAATTATGAGATGCCATATGGAAAAGACATCATGTGGTATATGTATTTCTGAATGTATACTTTTTGAAATGGTTCCCACAGATAAATCATACAGCTAATTTACAAAGAGGAGGTGGATAGTAGCTCTTAAGTATGCAGTTTAAGTTTAAAATGGTTTCAGGCTGGGTAAATTTACAGTGGTGATGACATGCAGTAATTGCACTGATCACAGGATGTATATCACAGAAGATGTCGATAATGCCATTAAGTAACACAGCACAAAATGGAACAAGAAAATTCTGCTGGTGACTCTCTGCTCTTGCCATAAACCACCCCCCAAAGCCTCTGCAGGTCCTGTGTGGTCCTGAGCTCATTTTGCAGCTGATATGTACCTGACCAAAGCACTGGAAATGCTCCTCCATCCTCTGCGAGTCTCTGAGATGTTCCTGGTTTACACTTGGAAAGCTCTAAGCAAAGGGAAGAATCTCCTTAATATATAAATTAATACACCTAAATACAAAAGTTTATTTTGAATGAAGCCCTCGAGAGAATATCTGTTGCAATGCTGTTCCTTTCTGCCCACCTCTTGAAGGTTTTCCAGAAGGTTTTATTCCTGATCTGTAGTTACAGCATTATCTTGTGTACAGATGACACATCTCTATTATTTGATGTACGTAAGTTTGGTTACAAACACACATAAACAGGTTTGGTAGCAGGAGAATTCTGCAGGGCACTTCTTGGTCTTTTTCCAGGAGCAATTGTGGTGGCTGATGAGACACTCAAGGTTCTCTTTCTGGTAGTTAAGTAGTTTGGAAGGTGCTTTTTGAATAAGGAACTCTTCTTAACATTTCTAGAAATCTGGCTGGAGATCAGGCTGTCTTGTCAGACTTCTGGTAGTTCTTGTTTCCAGATGGATGGAAGTAAAATCAGAGAATATCTTATTGCACCCTCGCTGTTTCATGTCCCATTGGAAACCAGCAAGGGATGAAGACACAAAGATATTTCATTCTGTCCACTCCAGTCTCTTTCATCTTTAAGGATTCTCCAAAAAAAAGGGTAATTTTGAACTCGAGCAGTTCAGATTCGCCTGTGTCTGAATTAGCTCACCAATTTCTCCTGCAATTATTTCTATGGTGATTAGTGAAATATTTGAAAGATGTGAAGTACACAAACTAATTCACCCTCAGCTCTGTTTTGCAAGAACTGTAGGCACGCACGGCAGCTGCGATGTTTATCCCCCAGTAATGACATCATTACCCTGCATTACTGCTCTAGGTAGTGTGTTTGTCAACAGCCAGCAACTGATGAGCACAAGGAAAATATTTACCCAACTTCTGTGCTGTGGCATTACCCCAGTAATGCCATTTCAGGAAGATCACACTGCATTCCCGAGATTCGTGCTGCAGAAACCAAAAAAGCTTTGACATTTCCGTGCGTGTAACACCAGTCTTCAAATAACCACCTTTTAGAGACTGTAATTACAGTAATTCTGGTTTCAAAGGACAAATAAAAAATAAAAAAGAAGGGGAAAAGCTATATTCCCCACAAATATCTAAAGGTGGGAGTTTTCCAATACCCTCCCTGTGTGTGGAGCACTGGGGACATCCATATTTGATGTCTCCCTAATCTTCCCAGGAGTAACCACATAAGCCAATATTTACTCTCCCTGTCTGTGCAGATACAGTATCTGAATGCTGCTGCTGCTGCTGCATTAACGTGTGAGTATTTAAACTGAGCTTTTCTGTCTCATCCCTGCGAGCTGCCTGCACAGGAGAGGTCTCGCCTCACGCCTTCCCCCTCTCTGTCATTCCTGCTTTTGGATGAGAAATGTGAGGCTCTTTCTCCGTTTCTAATGTTGCACAGAAGAAAAGGCAAGTTCTCCTTTTAGCAACTTCCAATCATTTGTTTTTATGCTCACTGAAGGTGTATCACGGTCGGTGTTATGGCAGTGCCCTAAACCAAAAGTCACTTTTTTTTTCCCAGTGAGTTACAGTAGATTATTACTTCACTACAGTATCTGAAAGCATGAAATAGAGATTTATGATACTCTTGTGTTTTCCACTTCAATTCATGTAATGTGGGGAAGGTAAAGTGTCTCTAGCTGCACAGTATCCCTTTTTTTCTCTTTGGAGCAGTGTGTGCTGTGCGATTAGAGGATAGTGAGAAGGTCACTGACCAAACTTTATCTTCCACACAGTTTCCCACAGAATGTATTCCTCCTAGGGAACATTTTCTCAGCTCAGGTTATTTCCAGAAATGTTCTCAAACCATAAGAGCAGTCCTTGCAGTAAAACATTTCATTCCCACTTTTTATCCTTTATCTAGCAGCGCAGTGTTGACAGCATTTATGTTTCTTCTATTGACTGGGCCAAGAACAACAGGATTAATGAGGTTGTCTCTTCATGAGTGCATTATGTTTTTTTCCTCTGACCTTTCAAACATGGGAATCTTCTGTTTGCAATATTTCTTAAGGGAGGAAAACCCCTTTTTGCTAAAGATGGTTTTGACGGTCCCCGTGCCTCTTGCCAACCTGTGGGCTGGAAGGAAAGGAAACCGGGGAAAAAGGAAAAGAGGGAATATCTTTATTTCCTCATTTTTTTGGAAAAGCTGTCTGGGGGGATGTGGGATATTTTAAGAACTTTCTCAAGCCTTGAAATTCTGATGATAAATCTTGCATGGCTGCCTATGGACTATAGTGTTACAGGAACTGTTCAGCAGACGAGTGGACATTGCCCTGCTGGTTATTATTTATTTATTATTTCCAAAGGATTGCATGTGTTTAGACTTAGACTGGACAAGGAGGGGAAGGAGGAGCCACTGGACTCACAGCCATCCACAGAACACCCTTGTGCTGTATCTTGCCTAGTTCTGATTATTTTTGACACTGGGTAGCTGGAACATAATCAAGATAGGATCATTTCTAAGTGCAGCAGGACAGGGAACGTGAGGAATTTTCCCAAGGATGGGAGCACAAATATCTTTAAACACAACAAATAGCTTTGCACATATGACATCTTTTAGCCAAGCTCCTCAAAATACATCAATTAGATAAGCTAAACATAATTAAATTTTTGCACAAGATCATTTGGGGCAGCTTATTCCCATTTTTCATCTGGGCAAATGGAGGGACAGAGAGCTGGAAAAACTCCCACTAGCCCAAAAGTTATCTATATAGGCAGGTCTCAAAGCTGTTAATTTCCCTTTTAAATTGTTCATTTGCCCTTTTGGTGGGAAAAGAGGCTTCACAGATTTGTGCATTCACATTTTGCATCTTTTGGGGCAGAAAAACACTTTATGGAGATAAAAGTGGTTTAGTGTCCGTCCTTTGACCTCTTCCTTCCAGCCCGTGGTAAAGGATGCAGAAATCTGTCTGCTTTTTTGGATGGGGAGAAGTAGAAGAGGTTCTCTGGATGTGTACATAGAGAGTTGTGTCTGTGTATAAAAAACCCAAAGTTTATGAAAATATATGAAATTTATAAATATAGAGATGTATAAAACTCCAAATATAATCTAAAAGGGACTATAAAGAGAAGTGGAAACAAGAACGCTTGCAAACACTTGCAGAATATGTTTTCCATAGGTGTGTAGTGCTGCTGCAAGTAAGTAAAACCTGTGCCAAGTAGGAAAACCAGCTCTTACCTGCTGACTGATGGGAAAATACAGCATCCAGGGAACTTTCTGAGCACTCCAGTGCTGGCTTTATTTCGTGTCCAGGGTGTAGAGGGCCAGCACTCTGGGCTGGGATCCAGGAGGGCCAGAGCTCAAGCACTGAGCTCAGGCTTTAAGCAAACTCGAGATCTCTGTGTGTGGATTCAGGTCATCCTGGGACTGTGAGATCGAGCTGAACTAGACATGTGGACACAGCCCAATTCATCCATGTCAAGCCTAGGCAGGGAGCAGAAACAAAAATTCCTGCTCGCTTTAATGATTTAAACAATCCCACGTATTAGGGACAGGCTGCTTTTGCAGGGTTTAAGTCGGAAAAAAGTGATCAGAGAAGCGAAGAAATTTCTAAGCAACTCTTCAGAGCAGTATTTCATGAGATCTTGAAATATTTGCTCCTGAGAATAATATTTATATAGTTAAAAAAAGTAATTCAACTGTGTATTGTCCTCACAGGAAAGAGTTTCTAATTTTTAAGCATGATTATATTACATGTCTTAAATTTGGGGTTCCTGGGCTTCAGAGCATTTGAGTTTGATGCTTGAACTCTTACGTGTTTCATTTAGAATTTCTGGTTTAGCTGCACTTAAATAACCAGAGAGACCATTTCATGAATCCACATTTGTCAGCATTTAGGGAAGTTGAACATAACTGGTATTCTATGAAATTATTGTAGTCTACTTTTTTCATATAATAATGCATGCACAGGCCTAAATCTGCTGAATGTCGCTGTTGATTAGCAAGAATAACAAGGGCAATGCTAAAGAGCCTGCAGTTTGCTTTCTGCTCCCTTAAGCAGACGAGCTCCCTGTCATACACTACTAAGATATTCTCATAAAGCCCCAAATGAAAAGAATTTTTGGGTTGTAACCCTCAAGACTTTCAGATTTTTAAATCCTGACACTTCAGGATTAAAAAAACCCACCCACGTATCTCAGAGAACGGTGAATACATGTTTGTGTAGTTTGCCTTATTTGCATTTGTTGGTAATTAATTAAAAAACATGAGTTTAATTAAATTTGGAGTTAGGGGATTCATTAAAATAAAAACAAAAAGCATTTCAGTTAAAAATGTAAAATAACGTGTTCGGCTGCGTTTGCTGGTGCAGCTTAAGGATTTGCAGGGAAATGCCGGCAGTAGGAAAACTTTAGGGACTATCACAGTGCACACAGTTAGAGAAGAGTTACTGAACAAAGAGAGTCTTTGTCAGCAGATAAATTTCACCTTGTAGATACCCAAATTGAAATAACAATGTTTGCCCTCAGTTTCTTTCTGGGCTGAGTCTGCGGCTATGAAAAAATGACAACCATAGAAGCCCAAAGGGAAGGGTTGCAGCATAACTGGAAGGAAGGTTATAAAAATAAGAGCTAGAGAGAAAAAAATATATATTAAAAAGGGAAGAGGTATAACTCGTTGAAAACTCAAGACTAAATTACATTTACACGTTCATACTATCATGAAAAGTTATTTCTTTTTTCAGTCTCTTAGGTACAACTCACTGCCTTTAGATATTTTTTCCTTTGAGAACCATGGAAGGGGCTTGATTTTTAAGAAAAGACATGTTAGAATGTTGAAAGCAGGAGTAGCAAACAAAACCGCCTCAACTGAGAATTAAAAGTTTATTAAATGTTTTTCTCTGCTGTCTGATTTTGCCCCTCTTGAAGGACTGAAATCATCCCTCCAGCAGAAAAGTATGAACTGCAGAAATCTTGAAGTTTTTGTAGTCTGTATTGTGAAAATTGTCACCTAGAACAGAAGTGAAACCTTTTCACCCTCTCAGACTGAAGGGCTTTAGTGAAGATCTCCCAAAGCAGACACCCAGGTGGGATTTTTGCCTACAAGGACCTACATACTGATGCCTCCAGAGGCTTGGGAAAGGCACAAATGGCAATATCACTGCCACCTCTGTGCTCCCAGGGTGGGAGAGCAGCTGAAAATCACTGACTTTCATCAAACTGCCTCAAAAATCAAGAATTTCTATTTTATTCTTTCCCTGCAGTATTGAATTTGGGGAGGAAACGATTATAATAATGGAATATAATACTCCCTAAAAAATTCCAAGTTGCATTTATTAGACTCATTTTCCTATGAAATCAATTTTAAACACCTCAGTAACGAATATGAAATGCATACAAAAAAATAATCTCAATTAATTTGCCTAGAGGTGTGTCATGACTGTGTCTTGGCACTCCCTCGCAGGATGCTGGAGGACAACTTTGGTGTGCAAAGGAGCAGATTTAAAAGAAAAAAAAAAAAACCCACAACAGAGAAATATTTTGTGTCTCTTTGAGATGAGAAACCATCTGTGGGTGCCCATTTCCTGCAGCGCTGGGCAGGAGGATCCCACTTCAGCAAAACACCTGTGCCTGCCAGGGAAGGTGGCCCTGGCACACAGCAGATGCTCCACAGCTGAAGCCCTTCAAAGGAGACACCTTTGGAGCTCCTGCCCTTGTGGGATAACTGAATCATCCATAAATAGTCTTTAAAGGCAGCGTTGTCTACCTTAAAAAGAAAAAAAAAACCCAAAAGGAAAATGAAGTGGGGTTTTTGTGTGTGGGTAAAGTAAATATGGTTGGAAATACATGACTTGTTAAAAGCTTTTTGAGGACCCCACACTCACGAAATCTTTTAGGTCATGTGTTTGCTTTCTGAAACATTTGGTAAGTAATAAGTGCCAAGGGACTATATGCACTCCATCTGGAATTAGCAGATTCCTCTTTGTTCAATTGTTCCTAAATTTGGAACCAGCCGACTTGCTTAAAAGTATTTTGATTTGCTTTTAAATAAATATGGGAGATAAACATAGCCCAGGACCAGGAAAGGTACATTATTAGTCTTCTCCCCCTCTCCACACAACTCCTAAAGGGCCAATTCTGATGTTTGCTGTTGGTTTATGGTAACAATTTGTTTGGAGTGGTCCATCATTTCTCTTCCCTTTTTATAAATAGTATCAAAGAAATCAGAGCTGGGAAAAGAACTATTAGATCACCGAATCCACTCCGCTGCCAAGGCAGCCTTGTTCCTTACAGAGTACTTTTTCCATTTCTTTCTCCAGGTTAAAGTTGGAATTAAGTTTAGGGCCTGTAGGTCTAGAGAGAGGTACAAGAGTAAGTGGAGATTTCGGTCTTTTCTCCTTTCCTTGCTAGAAAAATACCTCATTTTCGTCTCCACCATCCCTACACAAGGAAATGGCATGTCAAAAGATCAAGTAGATGCATGCTCCTTGCAGGTGCTGTAGATTACTACCTCATCCCTGTAAAACTTTAATTTTTGCTTGGGGAAAGCAGAAAAGGAAGAGAAAAGCAGCACTTCTCTTATCTTCCCTGATGTCCTATAACGTGTAAGACCAGAACACCTGCTTGTCCTGTAGGCGTATGAAAAGAAACTGCATTTCCTTTAGGGCCTTTAAAATTGTTTTAGACACAAGTCTTTACAAACATGTTAGAGAAAACATTTCAAAGAACTGAAAAAGCAAACTGGAATAACCCAAAATTGCACCAAATTCGCGATACAGAATTCAGCTGGAGGAAAATTTGACCCTGAAAATGTTTTCAATGAAAAGCCTGTAAATCAGGGATCAGGAAGGTTGTCCAATGTTGTTACGTTTGGCGTATGAATAATTATTAAGAGGTGCAGATCTGTAGATTTGGGATCCCAGCCTAAGATGTTCAGCCTGTATATGTTGGTCTGCTTCCATGGATTGGAGTGGAACGATGCCTGCTTACTCCAGCCGGGAATGGATGATCCCTCTCTCCATCAGCTGCAGAGGAGGCTTAGGGAGACTCTCTTTCCTAAGCCAGAGCTGGCCTTCCTGAGCTGTGTCTTACCAAGCATTACAGAGCAGGATCAAGGTCTTTATCTAGTTCACGGCTGCTCAGAATTTCTTTTCATCCAAAGTTTATTCAGAATATAAGCAAACATTTTATTTCTGCTTCAAGCTTTCCTAGGACTGGAAGCAGTGCAGCACAGGATACATATTTCCCTGTCTCTACAAGGCCTTTTTATTTGGTCTAGATACACATCTGTAAGTATTTTACCCTCTCATATATTCATATATATTGTAAGTCAAAGGAGCTTAAGTTTTCACTTCTTCCACTGCATTGGAATCATTCTGTTTCACAGGGTGCTTCTTTTGTGTTGTGTCTCAGCAGCCTCAGGCCTTCTCTAAGTCACTGTTCTGACCTTCCTAGCAAGCAGGAACTGAAACTATAGTCAAAGATTAGCGTGGGATATTCAAAACCTACCCATAATCTCTTCTACCTCTTTTCCTATTCCAGTCAATCCTTATTTTGAGGATCAAATCTTTATTTCCTGCGTGCTTGAGGAAAGTCTGTCAGCGTGATGAAGTACCAGCATCACACAGCAGGACCTGTTGAGGAGCCAGTGTTTGGGCTTGGCCCATCACAGTTCACACTGTTTCATCCTTTTTAAATCTAACCCCGTGAGTATGAGCTCAGGAGCTGCATCAAAACTTTGTGGGGACTGTTGTGTGCACACACCTTAGGTTAGGGCACTTCAGCGTTGTTAGGGCAATGGTTGGACTTGATGAACTCAGAGGTTGTTTCTAACATTAATGATTCTGTGATCCCATAACTCTAATTCTTGAAGAGAAGGAGCTCTCAGCTATAGGGAATGTAGTGCCACAGATTGCTGGCTGCAGTTAATGTATTTAATAATATACATATAAAATATAAGTGTTCATGTTAGGAAATATTTAGTAGAATCTGGTGATTTGAAAAGGGAAACCTCAGAGCTCCTGCCAGGCCCTAAAGGGGCTCCAAGACAGCTGGAGAGGGGCTTGGGACAGGGGATGGAGGGACAGGACACAGGGAGTGGCTTCCCATTGCCAGAAGGCAGGGTTAGATGGGATTCTGAGGAGAAATCCTTCTGTATGAGTGTGGGCAGGCCCTGGCACAGGGTGCCCAGAGAAGTTGTGGCTGCCCCTGGATCCCTGGAAGTGTCCAAGGCCGAGTTGGACAAGGCCTGGAGCAGCCTGGGATAGTGGAAGTTGTCCCTGACCGTGGCAGGGGGTGGGACTGGATGATCTCCATGGTTCTTTCCAAACCAAATCATTCCATGAAAATACAACAACTTGTTTCCTTCTGTACCTGCAACGTGAGTAAACACACCTGCTAAGAAAAATGGTGGTAATTGTAATAATTTTCTGATAATGTGTCCTCCTCAAGGATTTTTGTAGAGTGAGAAAAGAAGAAAGATTCATTCTCGCTCCATAGAAATTAATTAAAACCTTGTCATTACCACCTGTGAGAGGACAGAACCCCAGTTGCTCTGTAAGTGAGAGACCAGTGGTTTCTTTTTGTTTCTGGTTATTATTTATAAATTCTGAGCAAGCAACTTTGTTATGAGACTAAACTCATTTGCAACTTGTGAATTTTTTTGACAATGCATATGTTCATGCTTCACATTTTGTCATCTCCTTTTAGGAGACTACACGACTTTCCATAATTTCAGTTACAAAAATTTCTGATAGTTGGGCAAAACTGTCTTAGAAAAAGATGCAGAAACTCAGAGAACAAACAGAAATATTGGATGGTAGATGAGACAAATCTAAATTTTACAACAAAGGAAGAAGTTATCAAAGTTTCACTCTCACAAACTGGTTTCTTTTAAGGGGTTGAAGGCAAGTGGCTGTGGCAGGTCAGGTTATCACGTTGCTGCTATAGTTAGAACTCTAGACTGGTTCTGTGCTGTTGTTTGTTGAGATGACTAAGTTGTCATTTTTAATTAGCTTTATGCTCCTCTCAAAGGCTAATTACTTTACTTTTTATCAAGAATACTTGATTGGTAATGACAACGGTGCCATGGTTACGTATTTTTAGAGAATTCCCCAACCTGCACCATTATGAGATTTCCTGTTCCCCCTGGATTCTTTGTGCAGCAAACCCTTCAATAAAAATAATGGTTAAAGAAAATGGAAGTTTACTGAAGATATTGGTGGAAAAAAGTATCTCTTGGTTTTTATCTTTTTGGCAGGAAGGCCACTGCTAATGTATTTAGTCAGTGTAAAAATCTTTATGCTTAGTTTGCCTCCCTGTCAGTGACACCCATGCTGCTCTATTACCTTCACTGAAGTTACTTTGGGCAAACTGCATTTCAGACCTGCCTTTTACCCCCCCTCTGGTTTGTCCATAGCTGTGCATCTCCCCTGGTCGTCATGGAAATCTGGACAGACTGAACTGCATCCTTCTTTCCAAGTGTGCATATTGCACAACCAGACACTGACTTCCAGAAAGGGTTCACCACCTTTTTTTACCAATACCGGGTTGGGGAACCCTTGAGATAAACCTGAGAGGTGCAGTCACCAGTGAAATCTCTCTTTTCTTTAACAACCTGTAGATTGCTGTAATCTGTCCTTGTTTGAAACAGCAGCAGCCCAAAAGTTGATGTTTCTGTGAAGGCTCCCTCGATGCAGGGGGACAGCAATGGGAGATATGAATACTCCTCTGACACTTTTTAGAAATACAGCTATACCCAGAGAATGGCTGCTTTTCTCCTCTTCATAAATACATGTCAGATGTGTGGTAAACCAAATTCTCTCAGGAGCTTGTCCTGAAAGAGGGAAAGACACAATGATTTAGCGTCTACATATGCAGTCGAAGCTGCTTTGGTACCTGCTGCTGGAGAGAATTCCCTGCACCTACAGCCTCCTCATGCTGGGCTTGGAGCTCTTCCCAAAGCAGAAGCCCAAGGGAATCTAATGCTGTTCCTAATCCACTGGAAAGGCAAAGAGGGGACAGCCACCACCTTCCACTGCAAGTGGAAAGGGACTCCCTGGTGACAGCAACTCTTGTCACATTCTCCAAAAGGTATTGAGGGCAGGATCAGAGGAGAGATCTTCCTAAACTGAAGGGAAGGTCGGTGTGGTGGGATGCTGGCATGGCACGTGTGTGTACTCAGGCTGCCAGGAGGAGCTCCTGAAGGGTGTGTGTGGCTAGGAAGGCCTTCAGGAATGTGTTGAGTGGCAGGAACCCTGTGTGGGACATGTCTGCAACCAGGCAGCTGGATATGGGAGGGTGTTCTGGAGCGAAGGCTCACACAGCCCCAATGTTTTGACGTTATCCTTCTCAGAGCCAGACAAGGAATGTGGCAGCTCCAGCCACTGCAGCAGTGCAGTGTGAGTCCTTGCAGTCTACGTGTAAAAAACACCTCCTTCACTGAGCATCTTGTCTCCTTAATGAGCCAGTAACACATCCATGACTTCAGTAATTAAAGTAAGGTTTCGTTTCTTCTTACTGATATCAGCACCAAGGAGGAAGAAGAGAGAGACAGGTAAGGTAGGCTGGCAACCACTCTGGGAAAGAGGTATTTGCCTCCCTGCTTCCTCTGCTGCCAGAAAAATAGACAGGACTGGATCCTAAAGGTATCAATTGCCTAAATCCTATGGAATTCAAAGTAAGTGAGTGGCTAAATGCTGTGGGGATCTGGGTCTAATCTCTGTATGCCTCAAAACTTCATCTGCCCTGTAAGTATAGTAATTCTTCCCAGTTCACAGCAAAGTAAAATAATAAATAAGTTGTGGAAAACAAGGTGCTTAGCTATTGTTATCCTTGGAAAAAAAAAGAATATATATAAATATCTAAGCAGTATATATTTACTTTTTTTTTTTGAGTGATGTTTATGTTATAGTTTTTAATTTTAGAGAGAAGTGCTTGTTGATGAACTGATTGTTGTAGTCCCTAGCTATAACAGGATGTAGTTTCCTCTCCGGAAGTTCACCAACAGCAAGGATCAACAAGAAGGTAAGGTAAAGGTTCAACTTTTAGAAGTCAGACTAATAATATTCATTCCTCAATGCAAAGCTGAGCCTGTTTCACTTTCAGGCTAACTTTCAGCATCTCTGATTTCTATGTGGTGCCTTGCTTCCAGTATAAATAAATGATCCCACATTCCGTCATGATAACATATGCTCATGCAGAGCTCAAAATTAGAAGGAATATGAAGTGTTCTATTAATTGCATGAATGTTGATTGTTAAAATCATGTGCTAATTGGTAATATCTGTGTGCAGTAGGTTCCCGCAATATGTGTTAGATTACATTAACTGTGCTCGTGACTCAGATATCAGCATTATGCCTTTCGTAGAAGGAGCTTTTTTAGACTTTGTGTAATTAGGTTCTATAGATTATCAGTGTAGAAAAATTAGTAGAAGGCTGTGTAAAGGGCATGTGAAGTTAGAGGCAGGAGGAATACTGAGCTCGAAAGATGCATCTGCTCCTCTTTCTCATGGTGTGCTTTTCCTCACATCCTCTCCACAGAAATTCTCACCGTGTTTGTCTGGAGGTAATTCCCAGGCAATCAAGTACCTCCCTACCATGGTGATGACATCTGAAAGCTGCCATCTTTTCTGAGTGGGCTTTCTCAGTTTTCAGCCTTTGCCTTTGCCTTCCCCAGGCTTTGATCCAAGAAGCACTCAGGTACATTGCAGATAAACAAGGTTATTGCTGTACTCACCTATCAGTGGGGCACAGTGAGCACAGTGAGCAACACGACTCTCCTGGACCAGATGTGCTTCCTCTCCATTCCTAACCCCTGGGGAAAAATTCATGTGGATCTGTTTTGTTCATTGATGTTTTCATTTTATTGAGTGCCCATGAGTATTTATTAAAATAGGCACGGTAGAAGGAACTGGGGCTTGGAGCTGAATATGGTGAGATGTGTGTGTTTTTAAGAAATGTGGTGGTTGTTTCCAGTCTCTGTGTAACAGAAATGAGGTCTGGGGCTCCAAACTCACCCAGATCTGGGGCTTTGCATCAGGAATGTAGTGACAGGACAAGGAGCGCCGGGTTCAAACTGAAAGAGGAGAAATATAGGTTGGATATCTGGAAAAAATCCTTCCCTGGGAGGGTGGGGAGGACCTGGCACAGGGTGCTCAGAAAAGCAGTGGCGGTTCCTGGATCCCTGGAAGTATCCAAGGCCAGTCTGGATGGTGCTTGGAGCAGCCTGGGACAGTGGAAGTTGTCCCTGCCCATGGCAGGGGGTGGCACTGGATGAGCTTTAAGGTCCCTTCCAACCCAGACCATGAAAGGTTTCATATTTTCAGAAAGGAAGACTGAAAACAAAAAAAAGAAAATATTTTTTAAAATCGTTTAGAGAAACGCCAGGCAGATTTTTCTGTTGTTAAGGAAAAAAAAAATCAACAGTGTAAAAGTTTCATGGCTTGCATTGAGAAAAATATTCAGAATTGCATTCCTAACTAGCATAATTTTAATTCATTTTACAGTGGACCAGCTTGGTAATGATGCAATGAATTAAAACAGGTTGTCTGAGAGGAAAAATGGATGCAGTTTTGGTAAAGAGAGCATTTACAGAAGTGTTAGAAGTCTTGAGTCTTATCAGGGCTGTTGCTCTAATATCTCTTGATTTACTGATCTTGAAAGAGGCAAACCTCATGGGTTCATGAGCTTAATGTTAAGGCACACTTCATCAGTTGTCCTGAGAAATGCAGAGGTTTAAGAGGAAATCAGTTTTAGCCCCCATCCAAAATGTTGACACTGAATCAAACAGAGCATGAACTATATTCTCAGTTTTAATTAAAAGAAAAACTGACAAATTACCAACATTCTAGTGTTCAGAAGATGGTTATCTGTTACAGAAATATGTTTTCTAATGCACATGCTCTCATACATGAAATAGTTTCTAGATTTATTTTATTATAATTGTAAACTATGGCACAAACACTTAATCTTACCTACTTAAAAAATGTAAAACGTTTTCCAATTTCTTAGCAACTCTCCCTCCTCCCCCCACCTCCTATTCCCAAAGTGTTTCATTGAAAAGGATGAACAAATTTAGTAGATGAGATGACCACTGGAAATATGTGGAAAAACTAACAAATAAAAAGAAAAATTAACCAGAAGGAAGTTGCTTACTAATTTTTAAGATAAAAAAACTTAATCTAAAATGACTACCAGCCTTCCAGAGATTAATTGTCAAATTAAGTAGATAGACATACAGTGGTCACTGGCTACCTGGGGGAATGAGCTGTTAAATTGCTTAGTTCAGTGCACATAATTTACAAAGAGATCAGCTCCTCTGCCTCTGTGGCAACTCTGCATATTCCAGGGAAGGTGAAGGAGATCCCATGAGGACTCAGCCACTGGTGGGAGCATCTGGAGTAAGAAGTGTTTGTTTCCAAGGAGGTAAAAGTAAACTGGGGAACAGGGCAAGTTGTTACTCCATGGGGAATAATAAAAATCAGTTTTCTCTCATTTCCTTTGGACTGCTAAAAAATTAGCTAAATATTTGGAGAACGACTTTCCACATGGGCATGGAGTGATAGGACAAGGGGGAATGGTTTAAACTGACGAGGGGCAGGGTTAGATTAGATGTTAGAAAAGAGTTATTGCATGTGAGGGTGGGGATGCCCTGGCACAGGGTGCCCAGAGAAGCTGTGGCTGCCCCTGGATCCCTGGAAGTGCCCAAGGCCAGGTTGGACATTGGGGCTTGGAGCAGCCTGGGACAGTGGGAGGTGTCCCTGCCATGGCAGGGGGTGGAACTGGATGGATTTTAAGGTCCCTTCCAACCCAAACATTTCTGGGATTCTGTGAGCTGGCAAACCCACCCCATCAGCCCATGGAGCCAGGGGCAGAGAAGTGCTGAGAACCCTCTTTCAGGCAGCCTCCTGCCACTCTGGGCTCTGCTTTGAGCACAGCCAGGAGAGCTCTGGAGCCCCCAGAACTGAAGGACGTCACTAATTTTAACAAAGCCAAAGGGAATCCAGCACAATGCTGTTCTTTTCCCGTTATTCTCTGTTTCATTGTTTCGGGCTAGCAGCAGTTGGCAGCCTGGAAGGGGATGTCACTTGCTGTCCTTGAGAGCCGCTCTGGAGCATGGCTGAGGCCCATGGTGGGGCTGTGGTGGCCCAAACCACAGCCTGATATCTGGCCTGTGGTGAGGAAGGCAGGCTGACTCTGACAGCAGGAGCAAGGAGCTGCTGCCAGTGGCTCATGGATGCTCCAAGAGTGTCCGTGGTGGGAGAGCAGTAGTGTCTCAGAGCAGGAACCTCTTTCCAGTGCTGCTCACACCAGACTGCAGAGCTGCATCTTCCACAGGTGTCCCAGCAGCACTCCTGGAAACCAGTGCAGCCTCCCCAGTGCCTGCAGGGCCAGAACTGATCCCAGGGCTCATCCTGGGTTTTGGTGTTCGTGGGCTCCGTGTGCAGTCCACAGCACAAGCATCAGGGTAGGCTGGAGGCTGTTCCTGCTTGACCATGCAGTGCATTTCTCTGGCCGTTTTTAAAAGACTTTTTGTGACCTACCAGGCCAGTGGAGTGGCAGAAATTATTTCTCCCCTCCCTTTAAGAGCTATGTTTCCCTGCTGTTAATCCACCCCATAAAAAAACCTTAAATATATACGGTGAAAAATGTTATGCCTACTTAAGCAAGATAGTTGCCTGTAATAGTGTGCCATAAAGCAATCTGAAATGTTTACTGTCTGTTCCTCAACTGCAGTTTTATTTCTTTTTAGCAGTTTTTGTATCTACAGGATTTTCTTCACTATGAAAGATTCAAAAGAACCTTTTCCCTTTCCCTGCAAACAGAGTGATTATTTGTCCAGCAGACCCTCCTGCCAGTGCAGATACGTACAAGAATTTTTTACAAAACTTCCAGTTTCCTAAACTTTTTCCAGTAAAAAAACATTGTTAAATCAATAGCAAGCCTTGATATGATAGGCTTTAAAGGGCAGCCTGGCTTCCAAAGGAGCAGATAATGTTAAACAAGATGTCTTTTGTAAAGGCTTAAATAGGAAATCAGGAAAAGAAAAGAAAAGAAAAAAAAAAAAAGGAGAATTAAAAAAAAAGCGCCAAGGTTAGGGGGTGGTAAAGATGTTGCTGCTGGATCTAACTCCAGAGACACAATGTGTATTTCATTGCCACGAATAAACTGTATCCAGGGAACGAGCAAATGAAAAAGTGAGGACAGGAGATATCTTATTTTTGTTGTTTGTTTCCAAAGAGTCCACCCCCACATAGGTCACTTGGAATTCATTTGTCTACATCCTGGACTGCACGTAGGGGAAAAAAAAAATGCCTGGGATCTGAGAAAGAGGAATGCGATAGGGCATGGGAATCACAGCGTCACGGTGGTCACCAGAGCATAGTTTGGCTCGTCTTAAAACAAGCAAGCACCGTCGGACCTCTGTAACAGCAGCAAATCGGCCGTGCTATCAGGCTACCTATCAGAGCCTGAATGCTTGAGAAAAAGTGTGTGGGATTTCACCCGGAGCCTGGGGCGTTGCAGGGCTCTTGGAGCTGCTGCTTTCCTCTTGACATCCAGTACTACTCGGTGACCTCGGCAACAATCCAGTGTACTGTTACAGTTCATTTCAATAATTAAACAGTTCAGGGATGGCAGAGCTTTCTTGTTGTCAATAGAAAATCAGGGCTGCAGTTCGCTCTTTTTTTTTTTTCTCCCTCTTTCTCCCTTCCCCTTTCCCTCTGCTGAAATCTGAAGTGTTTGTTTTTAATTATATTAGCTAGAGACAATTAATTTCACAATCCGAACAGAAAAAAAAAACCCAAAAAACCCACATTTTGCGAGAAGGACTGGCAACTGGTAAATGCAATTATTATTGTAGCACATTTTCAAAGGAAGAGAATCCAGCTCCAACAAAGTCATATGTATAAAATTTCAGTCATAGAATATAGTCTCAAACAGCAGATTTACTCTGCAAGAGATGGGAACTGCTCTCCCATCTGGAGCTATGTTCTGTTCATGCCACGTGGACCCATTTGATACCCTCTCTGAAAAAAACACCAGCCAGCAAAATAGACCCCTGTCCATCAGCTCCTCCAAGGAACTGCCTGATGTGCCCCTTTAAACTTGCCTGACGTAGAGATGATTAATACCAGCCCCTTTTTAAGCGCAGCCTCTCAACAACAACTTAAAAAAAAAAAAACCTCTCTGTGCAAACGGCCGCATTTACATTTCTGCTGCTGGAGCGAAAATGAAAATAATTCAACTTTATGTCTTGCAAAATTTCCTACAATTAAAAACCTATTTTTTTTTTTTTTTTGAGGCGCTGGCTGTGCCCCTTTCATTGCCCATCTGGCTGCCTCCCAGCTACTCCCTGGCTGACTCCGTGTTCTGCCACCAGCGTGGCAGGAGCTCGCTGCGATCGCCGGCCCTTTTTCCCAGCGTTGGTCCTGCAGGATTGCGGGGCCGCGGTCTGGCCTCACTTACACTGATTTACTTTTATGGGATTCAGTCAGAATGCTGCGGATTTATGCGGCTGAGGAGAACGGCAAAATTTAACTCTTTGGGTGGGGAGTGCTGGAAGGGCTTCAGGTCCTTAGGGAATGTTTTCTGCCGGCCCCGGTGACAGCCGTGCCAGCCCCTACTGTCACACTCCCATTCCCTGTCCACGCTCGTTTTACACGCCTCACAGAGCTTTTACCTTTTCCCATTTCCTACCCGTGTCATTGACATAGGAATATTAAACCAAAATATACTGAGGCATCGCTGCTTTGGAAGCGGTGTCTGACATCCTCATTCCCAGTGAACAGTGCTTCATTTCCCAAATAGCTGCATCCTCTCAGTGAGGCGGCTGCAGAGGGAAGACAGGATCCACAGAAGGGTTTTGACATAGCTATGCTTAAATTGTAGGCCTGGTAGATTATTTTAGCTCGAGTCAGGAGTTAGGGAGTATTTGCAGGGTGCATGGAGAAAGTTGGACATTGTGGATGGGGGAAGCACAGCTCCAGGAATCTAACCAGGAAAACACTTTTGTTCAACAGCTGAAGCATCCCGATGGAGGAGGCACTGCAGAGGGTCTCCCTTTCCTGATGCTCACCCCAGGCAGGACCCTCAGGAACTCTCCTGGCTCCAGGCAGCACCTTCATTGTGTAAGCACCACCCCAGCCCATGAGAAACCCAGCTCCAATGTCATGATTTTCCAGAGAGGCCTCAGCCCTGAGTAACCCCTGTTTTAAACCAGCAAAAGGGAAACCTTTGCTTTACATGGGTGAGTTGAATCCTTGTTGAAGCAACCCAGGAAAGCAGGAGCTTGACTTCACAGAATCACAGAATGATTTGGGCTGGAAGGAACCTTAAAACTCATCTTGTCCCAGCCTGCCTGCCATGGCTGGGACATCTTCCCCTAAACCAGATTGCTCCAAACCCTGTTCAGCCTGGCCTTAACTTGCCAAGGTATTGGTGGACAGCAGCTCTTGTGGTAACCTTTATTTCCACCCCTTTTTGAGGCTATCAAAACATTTTACATTAAAATAGTCAACACGAAGTAGTCTGTGGGTTCCAAGCACCAAGTAACAGCTGTATGAGGAATTTTTTCTATATTAAAGGTCTACAGCAGGAGTTAAACACGGATCTGGCTTTAAGGCTGCAGGTGAGGCTCTCAGCTTGGCTTCTGCAGTTCACACCTCCAAGCGTGACAAACCTCTCACCTCTTAATTTTTGGACTTGATGATCTTAGAAGTCTTTTCCAACCTTAATGATTCTGTGACCTACCAACCCAGCCTTAGGAAGGAGGAGGTAAGAATATTCCCTGTGCACACGAATTTGCAGAGTGGAGGAGCAGCTGCTAAAGGTGCAGCCACTTGTGGTGGGGCTGCTCTTGATTTCCAGGAGAGCTCCCCAGAACCTTGTAGAGCCACGTCGATCTATACCCACATCAGAGGGACCAGCCTTGCCCTTTGCCTGTGTTTCTGATTCCTCCGCTTGCTCTTTTTTTGGCGGGAGGAGGAAACCTTGCAAAGCTGAAATGAAATATTAAGCCTCATTCTTTCCAGGTAAGTGCATGCCAAATCTCGCAACGATGTTGGCAGGCTCCCAAAGTTGCAAAATAATGAAGAAAATATTGAGTTTAGGACTCTGTGCCCATTTTAGCAACATTCCTTGTAAGTGCAATTAAAGCTGCCACCGATTTGACCTCAGGAAACACAGCAAATATACAGCAGAGTGCTAAAAAGTCACCTTGAAAGGGGATTGAAGTATACCTGCAATCTTGTTCTTAAAAAAGAATTAATAAATTCATTATTTAAGGGCCATTGGAGTCCTAGTCTGCACATCCATGGTAAGTCAGGCCTGTCAAGCCCAGCAGCAGCTGACATGCCCAGGATTAAAAGTAGTTTTGAGCATCTCTTGGGGTTGTGCTGAGCTGATTTGGTCTATGGACATGTTACCTAACACTTGTTGATGTAGTTTTTGCATATCTCTGGACCACCTGGGAGGGGAGGATCCAAACTTTGTCTGCAGGATGGGACAAGAAAACAGTGTAGAGATGCATAAAGGTAGTTTAAGGACACTTGTGTCTTGCTGCTGCTTGATATTATCATTATTGATGAATGTTGTTGGTGCAGGGAGGGGGCTCTCAGTGTGAAACCTTTTTTGTAATTCTTTGGTCTCCACTATCCTATTTTTTGCAAAAGTTACTCATGACAGATGCAACTTTCCTGGCTCCAGAGGTAGTGACAATAAAACATAACGCATTACAATATGTTATGAAATATGAAATATGGAATTCCCACAATGTAAGCCTGTTCTAGCTATAATAGGTTGAAACCAAAATGTTTGGGCTCTTATCCTCGAGGATATTGCACAGAAAGGTAAAAAGTCTCAGAGGAAAAACTAAGATCCTTGGAGTCACTCTGGTGGCCCCATGCAGACTTGTAGAAGACTGATTTTAATGATTTATTGTTCAAATTCATTTCCACCTATAAGGCAAATGAAGAAACTTCCCTTTTTTCCCCATCTCAAATTTTTTTTAGGCTACAGAAGAAAACACCAGAAACACAGAAGCCCCTGGTGGTACCAGCTGGAATGTTGCTGGTGCATCTGTGGGTGACACAGACTGCCCACACTTTTTTCCTGACACAGCTCTCTAATTCAGTTCAGAAGAATGACATGAGCTGCCTGAACATCTGTCAGAAACTGCAGCTGAGAAAAAAAAATATATTCTCCTTGGGATACACCATGGAGTAGGAGACTTGAACCTACTGCCATCGGTTTCAGTGGTGGGGAGTCAGACCCACTGAACTCTGGTTGTTCCCTCAAAATAGACTGGGAAACCAGAATTTTATAGTTAGGTGGTTATTTCTTTTGGAGCCAGGAACTGCAATCCTAATGACATGATTACAGCACTGAAAAGTGATCTAAGGTAATAAAACAGAGGATATTTACCTTGAGGACAGTTGTGTTTTGTTGTATATTTAAGAGAAATAACATGCTTGGCTAAGATACTTTTAACACATGGGGTTTTTTTTGATTGGGGATTTTATTTTATTTTTTTTTTAAATATGTAAAGGTTTCCAAGCAGAGTGACTCATGAGAGCACTGCTCCAATTCCTGTTTCATGAACTGACTCTGTGGATGTGAACAGAGCTGCTGGGAGCACAGGACCTGCTGCAAACATATTCCTACTTACTAACCAGCAACTTTAACTTTGTAGTGCTTCAGATTTATCCATATTTTAAGATTTTTCTATATTTCTGGCTGTCATAAACATTACTGACAGTGAGCAGGAATTTATTCTTGTTTGCTGATGGCTGGGCAAAGGATTTAGCAGGGGTAAGGTTGAGACGTGGAAATCATTCTGGGCAAGGACTTCTGATCTACAGGTGCCTCTACCTGCTGCTGCACTCCATGTAATCACTTTTGAAAGCCTGGATAGTTCTATCTTGGGATAAGTTATCTTTCCTGACTCCATTCCTGCGGTGAGGAGGCACCACAACATCAGCTCTCTGTTGATTGAAGACTTTCTCCTACTTTGCATTGCAAATTTATGTATGACTAATTCAAACCCACTGGCTCTTTCTTTTTCCTACTTTTTTCTCTTCAGTTTTCCCTTTAGCTGAAATAATGTTTTCTTCACCCTGGCCTTTAGACCAAGAAGTTCACAGGTTTTCTTGGAGCTTCAACTGAACTGAAGCTATTGTTTTGGGTGGAAAGAAATTTAAGATGTTCATGGTAGATCACAGTTCATAAAGTTTTTCCCAATTTTCCATGTATCACTGTTTTTCTACTTCTGTCTAGACTTAGTAGATGTATTTGAATTCTGGATTTAGCCCCTGGCTACAACCTACCAACCTTCAGATAGTTTTGCCCCAGTTTATTCAACAACAAAAATCCAACATCCCCCCCACACACACACAACTAGAAACCACATAAAACATAAAAAGGTCTGATTTATGCTGGATATCAGAGGAAATCATCTTATCCCCTCTGATATGCAATCTATGCATGTAGAAAATTTTGGCTGACTCATGAGAGTCCCAGAATGGCACTAGATGTTGGCAGATATATTAAGAAGAGCTAAGCAATTTTTTCTACCAATGCAGAGGCAGGGGAGATGTGTTCATTAGTTGTTGGTGAAATTACTGAAAGTGCTGCAACAAAGTTGGGTAAACTTTTTACCTTCCCTAATCATGGGCTTACCTGGGTCACAAGCATTAGTCATGGATATTCATTGCAAACTGCAAGCTCATAAAAGACAGCATATGGCAGCCCCGAATTTCTTGCTATATAAAGTTAAATTCACAGTAATAACATCTGTGCAGAATTTAGAGCCCCACCAATTAAAGTGAGGTCAACGTGCTGAGGCAGAGATTGATGGCATTCTGCAAATCTTAAATGACAAGTTAAATAGGTATAAAATAAACAAACAACTTTATTTCTTATTAAAGAGCAGACAAGAGGGGTGAGAATGCTGAGAGCTCAGTAATGAGGGCCAAGAGGAGCAGGGCAGTGCTGTGGGCTGTGGCTGGGCTGTAACTCAGCAGCGAGGGGTGCACATGGAGCAGGCTCTTGTGGCCTTTTCTTGCTGGTATAGTACAAACAACGAATAAAAACTGCTGGGCAGGACTCTGAAACCCCAACCTGTGAAATTTGGGCTACAAAAACAGTGAAAGAAAAAGGGGAAGACCCATGAGGAGAGGCTGAGGTTGCTTGATCTGTTCAGCTAGAGAAGAGGAGACTGAGGGGAGACTCATCCTGGTCTACAACTTCTTCAAGAGGGGCAGAGGAGAGGCAGGTAAAAGCACAATTCTGGGTATAGGCAGCAACACCTCCATCATAACTCAGGTTCTAGATTGTTTGTTTTTCTTAAACAGGTGATGTAACTTTTCTAAAGTGATTTCTGCCTTGAAATTTTCAGTGTGTGATGCAGCATTTACAGGAAGAAAGAGTTAAATTGCAAGTGGTGAGTAAAATCGTCATAATTGGGCTGACCCCACCAGGGAGCTCTTCCTTTGAGTCAGTTTGTCTGTCATGTTGCACTTGAGATTTAAGAAGTCCTTCTCAATGAAGGCAAAAATACTGAAGAAAAATTCCTGTTTAAGAAGGTGGAATTTAGTAAGTACTTACCCAAATCTGCAAGTAAAACTTTAATGTTTTAAACCAATATGAATTGAAAAAGATGAAATTACCGCTTTACCTGAAGCCTGGGTAGCTTCTGTCCTTTTAGTGCAATGTGCCTTCAGGTCATTATCCAAACGGCTTCAGCTCAGACTTTCCCAATTCACAGCCAGGATTTTTGCTCATGCTTTTCCACAATGCTGCACATGAATGTCTGAAGCAACATTTCCAACTCTACAGCAGGGTAGGGGGAATGGGAAGGAAAGGGAATATATGTTTTGCTCAGTTGTGAAGCTGGAGACAAGGAAACTTGTGCTTGTTTGGGTTTTTTTCCCATGCAGTGAGAAAAACATGCAAATGAAGTGTGAAAGAGAAATTATTCTGAAAGCAGACAGGAACAGCATCACTGAAAGAACAGGGCCATCAAGAGAATCCCAAATCCAGGGCACAACTGAGAGAAATCTCAGAAAGCTGGGACTAACACCACCACATTGATTGGCAAAGGTGATGTTTCAAAGGGAATAGTCAATGACAAATAGACCTTTCTTTTTTAATTCTGTGGAGAGAAGTTGGAGCAGGATGGGTGAAGAATACTATTACATAATTTCAAAAACCTGCTACTTCACCATTTCTCAACAGCCAAATCCTGCTCTTATCCAGCCAGGCCAACCTAAATCATGTACTCATGATTTAGTCATAGAGTTTTCTGTTTCCAAAGCAGGAAAAAGGCTGAAATACCTTGTTGGAAGGAGAAGTTGGGCAAGGGATATATATTCTGCTGACCAAAAAAATGAAACCATGTTTGAACAATGGAAGTGCTGTACTGGTTATCTTTAAATCGATGTATTTATCAGCACCATTTTTGTACCGAGGGTTTTCCTGGCAAGCTCTTTGTTATCATAAAGGAAACTCACGGCTGGCAATTCTGTGTGGTGGTCATTCACTAAAAATGAGAATTTAGTATCTTCTGGCATTGTATCAATCTCCACTAGAGCCTTATGTATAAACTAACTCTGAATATTGACTCAAAATTTGGAACAGTAAATGCATTTCTTAGCTTAGAGATGAGCCTGATCTCTTTTTTCCTCCCGTAAGGAATAATAATGTCTTATTTAGAAGAACCTGTAATGTTTCTGGCCTGCACTCAGTGTCTTGTACAGCTTAAACACTGGATTTTGTGAAGCAAGGAGAGAGACTTTTCTTAGCTTGGGAGTCATCCAGGGAAAAATAGGTATGCCATGGAAGTATGCAGGAAAGGCAATAGGTGATGATGTTCTTTCGACTGCACTTCCCAGCCAAGGTTGTATCATATTTCTTGGATACCAAGGAACTTGGAACTGGGGAGATATCTGATGGATTTACAATTTGGAAATGTTTTACCTCAAAAAACCCCGGTGTGCCAAAAGCCAGGAGTTTAAAGAAGTGTCTTTGTTTTCAGAAAGATTCTGCTGGAAGTTGTGGAAAGCTCAGCTGGGTGCTAACGGGGACATCCCCAGGGCACGGCCCCAAATTCTGCCAGGACTGGGTCAGCCTCCTCTGAGAAGAACTTTCTGCTTTTCCTATTACTAGTCCCAGCAGCAATTTTGGAGGCAGGATTGCCCCAGATCCAGGGAACAAGGTAGACCTGGAAGTTGTTGAGTAAACTGAGACACAACCACTGTCCCTTGTGCTGTCCCAATTGCTCTGGGGCAGCTCAGGCCCCAGAGAGGGGGGA
The DNA here is from genome assembly GCA_026261815.1 of Monarcha castaneiventris obscurior. Taxonomy (NCBI): domain Eukaryota; kingdom Metazoa; phylum Chordata; class Aves; order Passeriformes; family Monarchidae; genus Monarcha; species Monarcha castaneiventris. The sequence continues at coordinate 19,563,892 of JAMPIT010000467.1, forward strand.
ATGATAACGAGCTTACATCCACCCCTCAAGTTCTCAACAAATAATAGGATATGTGTTGTAAGTGATCTCTGCCTCTTTCCTTTAAGTGTTGGCTATTTTAACCCTTTGATGTCACACAGATAGAGCTCTTGCTCTACTTTGTTTCCAAACAAGGATTTTCAGCCTTTGATATCTTAGGAGAAGTTCTGAAAAATGACCAACTCTGATTGGCAATAAAAAGACCTCCAACCAGCCAAACCCACCCCAGTAACACTCAAAATGAAACAACAACAACAAAAAAGAATTTCAGCTAACTACAGATGTAATTCACAGGACTTTACATATTTATGGTCAGTAAAGAGACCACAAAATTTGGAAAGGTAGAGGTGCTGCATGTTTGTGTGCAGAAAACAGCAGTTTGCTTGATTTCTCTCCATTGTCATGCAGTTTCCACAGGAGTTATTAGTGGCACCTTGTTTTCAAAGGAAAAGGTGTTTCAGTGAATGGTAAATCCTGTGCTGGGTTTGTTTGCTGGGTATTGATTAATTACTTCTCATAAAGATGTAGTTCTAGAGGGGACAATGTTTGCCTTTGCCTGGGGGAGTTGCACTCAAGGTGGTGTTGAACCAGCAAATCCTAACGCTAAAATTCAAAATCTAAAAATTTCACATAGAAACGTTCATTATGACTCAATTTTGGTTTTTTTTTCCATAGGTGCCTGTACTCTGACAGCCACATACCAGGAGCTGAGAGGAGCCTGGCCAGCGCCACACATGATCAGAAATAGAAATCCTGAGCTCAGCCAGTAGTGACTGGAAGAGTTTTGGCTGGGTGATGCACAAAAAGCTTTGTGTAGTTACAGGTTCATGGTAGAAAAGTTTGCCAAGGCAAAAAAAATAAAACTCACCTCAAAAATGCTCTCATGGTTGTGCTGGGGATCTGGTTGATTCTTGTTGTTTCTTTTTTATTTCTGAAAAAAAAAAAAAGGATTGAAGGCTTTCCAGGTTATTATTAATAACGACTATAACATAATAATTCTGTACACAATTTTATGCATGATTTCATATACAGTGTATATTATACATGCACAATATTATTTTATACATGCACAATATTATTTTAGACATACATAATACTATTTTATACATACATAGATGTAATCATGTCACAGTGCCCTGCTCAGGAGATACATTCCTGGCTTCCAAGCTCCTCAAAATGAGTTCAACCTGTGTGGCCCTGAGCAGAATGGCAGACAGGCATATTTTTTATTGCTGATTCCAACTCTCATAAATTCTTAGCTTGCTTAGAATTCGCCAGATTAAATGAAAAGTTACTGTAATTAGGGATTTATTAAAACATGAATCCTTGACCCAACAGAATATAATAACTCATTTGTTTCAAATAAGGCCTCTTTAATTGTTCCATCATTGGCCTAAGCAGCCCGTGCAGTGCAGAGTCACGTGTGTTCTCCAAATCCACTTGCAAAATGCTCTGTGAAATTTTTGATCCTCACACCACTCCATAGGAAGAAGCCCCTAAAACAAAAATGTGTCATTTTAATTAAAAATTCAAGTGCTGAAAGCCCTTATTATTCTGCACTACAAAGCAAAATCTGTGAAAATACTGGTTTTATATATAAGGTTCTATTTTAAGTTTTTGTGAACAACCTTCTCTGTATCTTCAAAACCAATAGTTACTGATTTATGATCTTATAAAACGAGACTGTAAAATCTTGTACTATGGAACTATAAATAGATATTTTAAAAATATATGAAAATTGTTCCCAAATCAGGTCTATATAAGGCACTAATCAGCAGAGAGCCATTTTGCAGGGGAATATAAACTGCAGAAAATAATTTCTATTGAAAATGCAAAGAAATCTGAGACTACACACAAACAATGCAGCCAGAATTAAGGAATTACCCATTCCTCCTCCCCATCTTTGAAATAAGCCTTCTCTTTTTTTTTAATTGGTTGGCTGTAGAAAGCATATTACTATATTTGGGTCCTGTTTCCCTAGTATAAGAACAGTCCTACCAGGAATTCCCAGTAAAACACTGTTGCAGTTCTATAGTATATTAAAAAAGAAATACCATTGGAAAGTGTTATCCAGTGGGCAGATGTTAACTTAAAGTGCACATTGTTTGGAAAAGGAGTTAATTAACAACTTATTAATTGGATAGAAAGTCTGAAACTGTTGTACTTCTAGCAAATACATAATTTTCTTCAAGTATTATTAAAGCGTTTTTGTTGTACCTATTAAAGATTCTTGTCTCTAAGTTAATTTCATTATGCTAATAAGCTATCATCGTTACAGAACCTAAGCTTTGATCCATGTTAATTGTCGTGATCTTCAAAGACAAAGTCACCACTTACTTTAAATGAATTTTACATCTTTTTAAAGAATCACACGGAAATTAGGGGAAGTAATTAATTTTTTATTATGTGTCTCAATATTTTTAAGGGAGGAAGTCAATGGTATTGGCTAGAATTCATTTTAACATTTAACTAGGGAAAACAGCATGAGGCAAAAAAACGTTCAGATGCAAAAGATTAAAGAAAATTTGAAACTGGGACCTAATTTGTCTTGATAAACTTTGGTGTTTAATATGCTTCTTTTGTTCTCAGTGTGAAACTGCAGGGTTTTGATTTGTAAAAACTTTTTGAAGAATTAATTCTTTCTAATTTTTCTTCCTTTCTTTGCTTTCCTTGTACTCAGAGACAGTGGAGTTGACCTTCAAACCATAACACTTTTAAATATCTGTGAATATACAAGGTTAAATCTATTAGTGGTCTGAGATTAGCTGTTCTACACTTGCAAAGTGTGTACCTTCTGCAGCAAATTTTATCTTTTGGTGAATGATAACAAGCTTACATCCACCCTACAAGTTTTCAGCAAATAATAGGATATGTGTTGTAAGTGATCTATGCCTCTTTCCTTTAAGTGTTGGTTATTTTAACCCTTTGATGTTACACAAAGCTCAGCTCTGAATCGGTAAGACATTTTTCTTGTTGATATCAGGACCTAAATGTTTGCATTGTCATCACTGTCAGGATTGAAAATTTGCAGTTCTCCTTTAGCTTTTTCAGACCTCTTCTGCAAAAAAATGCAAATAAGAATGTAAAGGAAAAATATATAAGGAAAAAAAAAAAAAACCAGTAGAAAGGTTGTGCTCTGTTTTCCTGACAGGATTCACCCTTTCAAGCCCTGCTACATTGAAACTGCTCCCTGTCATATTTCCACAGCACAAGCATCCTGTTGCACTTGCAGTGAGAAGTGGTGCCTTTTTAAAAGGCTGCAGACAAAAGTAATTTAAGGGTGGTAGCAGCGATTGAAACAACAGCCAGATTTACCTACCTCCTCCCCCCTGGTTAGCAGCACAGAAGTGTTGTAAATGCAAGTAACGCTCAAGTTGGAGCTGAACCTCGGATTTCTGCAGCAGACAGGTGGTGAGCTCAGCGCCAGGATTTTTCAGCATTAATGCTGTACTCATTTAGCCTAACACCAGGCTTGAGTGACCCTCATCTGGATTTAACCTCTGCCCCGTCAATCCACAGACATACTTTGAGATCTCAACATCAGTTTTGCTTTTTTGCCCTTTTTTTTTGGTTTTTTTTTTTTTTTTAGCATAGATGACTTTAATCATTAAGCAGCTTTCATAACTGGAACATATACATGTGCTGCTCAGTGCTCTTTGATTTGTAATCTCAGGTTCTGCCCAAATAATCCCCAGCGTCTGAGCGAATTGAGCTGAAGTTCAAAATTCTTTGATTGAGAGTGTAGTGATGATTTGGCACAGGATTCTGCTGCTTTTCTCTTTTTGTAGCAGGGGCTTTAGTGTGCTAAAAAGACAGATGTGTTGTTCATTATCATTATTAGTGGTAGTAGTATTAAGGTTGGGCTCAATGGTCTTGGAGGTCTTTTCCAGACTGAATGATTCTGTGATTCTCTTATTTTAATATTTGGGCATTTGTTCCAGTAAACAATTCTTTTATGAAACAAGCTTTTCTTTGTCTATTATTTTTGTTTGTTTGTTTTTTAGATGTCAAATTTAATTAAGTTCAGATATAAAATGCTTGTTCTTCTGTTTAGATTCCCTTTTGTAAAACCTCAGATTATAATGGGTATAGGGCATGGCATGAAGGCATAACCCGCTCTGCTGTACAGAGCAGCAGGAGTTTCCTCACCACTTTAATAAATCCAAGGAAAGTAGTGGCTCCCAAACTATCCTCCCCTTGCCTAAGCAATTGAAAGGTGCAATTCTCCCTATCACGTCTTTTCTTAATAATCATAACACCCCATAAATGTTTATGTAAATACACAGCTTAAAAGGACTCATCCCAGCAGCACTGTGCTTGTCAAGTGAGTCATTTTTTCACCTGGCAGGATGATGTTGTAAGGCTCAGTTGTCTTAACTAATCCTGGCTAAAAAGCAAAATTCTGTTTTGTAAGAAAATTCCTGGCCAGCTCTAATCTTAACCTCTTGCATGTCTGTAGCTTCTAAATCGATGTCACAGTTGTAATAGCTTTGAAAACCCATATGTTTGTAAACTAAATAAACCTTGATATTCAAAGAGATGAAGACAAGAATTACATCTCTTGGCAGTGGTGCTCTGAGCTCCGTTTCAGCTCGTGTTGGCTCCTCATTTTTATGCCCGTGTACCACGCCAAATCTGCCTTATCTATGCAAACATATTAACACTGGCTGTTTGCTAACGCTGTGATGCATCAGCCTCTTATCTGCAGTTCTGACCCTAATGTTACATAATAACTCCGGATCGGTATTTCTTGATAGTTCACTGGGACCGCCTTCGCTTTCTCAACTCTTCACTGGGAGCTGCCTCTCCTACCCACTGACTAAATCAGCTCCTGGCTGCTCTCTGCCAGCGAAGGCAGAAAGGCTGCCAAATAGCTTCCTGCTCAAAGATCTCTGTATCCTTTCTGTGCCACGGGCCATCACCCTGCAGCTCCAGTGTTTTTCCCAGGTAATTTTCCCCATTATATTAAACTCACATGCTTTGGCTTTAGTGATGTAACCCCAGGTGTTCCCGAAGTTGCCCAAAACCTCATCCTATTTTCAACACTCTGCCTTTAGACAGGCTTTTATATCTTCTCAAAACAAATGGGTGTTGTATTAACGTGTAAAAAAAATCTGCACTAAACATAATAAAAATGCCACCCTAAATACCATATATGAATACTGATAAGTGTTCCTAATACTGCCTACTAAGACTATTAATGCCAAAAGAAGAAAATAAATATTTGTCATCAGTTCTATCTGGCCAAAAGTCTTCCTTTAGGAATAGCATAACATATTCCTTTACAGTATATAATTGCCTTAATTATTTTTTGGCCTATCCACAAAAGCTTGGTTCCATGTCTCTCCCCACAGTGTCCGAAGACTATGCAAATTCTGTTCATTCCAGCTCTCAAAAAAAAAAAAAAAAAAAAAAAAAAAAAAAACAGAATCTCCTTTAGCTATTTAGGAAAGGCTCAGAAAACTTTCCTAAGTGTGGCTGTGGTGTATGCCAAGAACTTTCTTATTTGTGGAAGATGTCCCCAAGCTCTTTGCTATTGTTCCAAGGTCTTCTCCTCGCCCAGTGTGGCTTCTCGTCATTCCTGCAACTGCTCTGTTCATCCCCTATCCCATCTAGGGTGTGGAGCTTGCAAACATGGGAAACTGAGTCAAGCCCTTTAAACCTTCCAGGCTCAGTTAGGAAGCCAAAAGCATGAAATGTAGGTGCTTTTAGGGTTCCTGTCCTTTTAACATAGAAGTTGCAAGATCCAAGAGCTTCTATCTCTTCTCATGGCTGTAAATGTCTGGTTAACAACATCCAGGAAAACTCAGGAAAGCCAAAGGGTGGAGGACTTTAGGAGGCTGGCTCTCCCAAACTTTCTGTTTCCAGCCCACCCTTTGTCTGAAATAGCTGAAAAGAACCCCAAAATCCCTGGACACGACAGGCAATGGGCCTGCGTGGTATTTAGGGTTGGTCTCTACTGCAAAATGTTCATACTGCAACTTCTCAGTTCTTTCTACTTTTTCCTCTCTGGCTATTAAAAATTCCACTTTTAATGCGAAGCAGAGCTGGAGTTCTGTGACCACCCTATGAGCACAGCAATCTGTAACTCAGTTATAGGAAATCATTCCCTTTAAACAAGACACTGAGGACGTGATCCAAAACAGGATTTCCAGTACTGCATGACCTAGATGACAGCTGGATTGACCTGCCTACACTGTGCTCCAAAATAAAATGGAAAATGATCCCATTTTCCAATGTGTTAGTGAGAAAATATAAGTGAAAGGAAGTCAAAGAGCAGCTTCTGATGCTCAGTGGAGGTGGCCCTTGTGTTGGACAGACTCAAACACAATTCCAGCACCTACAGCTTAGAAATTTGCATCTTGAAAATAGTGGCTGCTAACTGGGTATTACCCATTTTTTATATCACAGAGAAGTTAATGGCGTTCTGAGAAAAGCCCTTCGATTTCCCTGTTTTCCAGAGCAGTTGATTATGAAAAAGAAGCTTGACTTGAGACTTGCTGTGGGAATGTTATTCAAGCACTGGTTAAGTGCCAGAATGTGTTGGGAAGGAAGAGTTTCCAGAAAAATATCGCCCTGATTAAAACCTGATTCGACTGAGTTTTCTCTATGCAAAGGGTTACCAGAATAGTAAGACAACGTTGTTAGTCAGATTTTCCTTCCCTTACTTGATCATTACCAGTGATGGTTTTATTGCTGTTTTTTGAATGATTATTGTAACAACAACTCATCCACGAGCTACTTAGGTACCACTTGCCTCACTCCTCACATGATATGTTAAATGTCTTGTTGATGCCTGTCCTTGTTTGGCAATTTTTCCACACTACCCTTTTATTCTTTATAATACATTTAATTGGATATATGAGGAAAAGATGGGAAGGAAGGCATAATATCAATGGGATTTTTTTCTCCCTACATTATGTTCTTCATGAAGCCACCCTTGTGGCTATCAACAGAAAGCAGCCCATCAAAGGACAAAATTAAATCAGCAGACAGCAGAGGACAATAAAAAATGCTATTTTGATAATTGAAGGGATTATGCATTTTTATATCTTTTATAAGGCCATTTGTAAAGTTCATATGTTTGGTTCTTTTCAAAAGATAATAAATACGATGGGCAAACCATATTTGATACTGGTTGAGTGAGATCTTTAAAAATGGCCATGGCCATGCTACCACTCTCTAAATAGTGACTGAACAAACACCCACCACGGGATTTCTATGAAACATGACTTTTTTTGTTCCCTCTTAGCCATGGATGTGGTTAAAACACCCTACTGTATTCTGCGAGTGCTGTCCTACTCTTGGTAGGAGATCACAAGATGTTGGGGTTAACTGTCAGATGCTTTACTCTTCTAAAGACCTTTGCCTTTTAACTAAATGCTTGCTTATCTTTCTAATTTAATATAGTCCCACATTCTTTTTGTAGTAATTTTGGACTATCTGATAACATATAATGGAAAACATGTTTATGTCTTCCACTAGTTCTTGTTGCATATTTCAAATGCTTAGAACAACAATTTTCAGAAGCTTTCATTAAGGTTAATTTAAAAACTACATTAAATACAAACAGATTTTCTCACAAACAAAATGCAATGTGTACTTAACAGACTTCTGTATGTTATATTTGATAAACTACCTCATATAAATGCAAATTCTGACTTTCTGCCAGAACAAGGTGGTACAGAAAATATTTCTATTAAACAAATAATGCTGGGAGAGCAAACTTCAAGTTATGGTATGTTGCACTGAGAAAGAAGATTCTTTTTTTCACTGAGGTCAGATATACATTTATTTTATTTCCTCTGAATACTTTGCTACTTCTACACTAAAGATGATGTAGTACAGCTCTATATAAAAGGCAGGTACATGTATATAGAGGATAAATATCCATTTTTACCCATTTCTTTGTCAATGCTTTATATGGGTATTGCTGATTCCTTTTGCTTTACACAACAGTGCTTTGGGAAGATGTCATGCTCTGAGCTAGATGCCAAAACTGAGGCAGAAGAGTCAGGAGGAGGAGGAGCAACCCTCAAACCTGGAATGGTGAGGTATGATCTGAATACGGAGTTCCATAAGCGTTTTCCTGGGTGCCAGCTCATCCCGCTGCTGTTGGATAACATTCACTTGGAAAAGGAGCGTGAAAAATAAAGCTGCCAGAGGCGACTCTAAAGAGCATATGATGGAAACAAATTGAGTCACCACCAGTGTGGCTGACATTGTTGGTGGAAACTGGGACACCCGCATGAGCCATTGTTCGCTGCACCTCGTCTGGTTTATGTAGCTCGCTGAGTTGAAAGCTGGATCAGCGCTAACCTTGGGGTTGGAGGGGGATTCATGCCATGTGGTTTCAATTGTCCATGGATGCTTTCAGCTCGTACTGCCAGTAATGAGCCGTCCTACTGGTCCTCCCACAGTCGTGGTGCTGCCCCAGCTCACCCTGATGGGGCTGTGGTGAGCACTGTTTCCTGATGTGGTCCCTTTCTGCTGGGAGAGAGGGTTTATTCACTCTTCCCTCTGTCCCTATAGCAGCAGCTGCAGAGTTCTCCCTGAATATATTTTTCTGGGGAAAAGGGCTTTTTTTCCTTTTTGAGCTGGTTCCTTTCCTGACTTGGTCTGACGCTGCCTTTGGTGTAGTTGCGGGAATATCTGAGGATGTGAGTTGTTCTCTTGAGCTCATCTCACTTGAAAGTTGTGCAGAGTGAGGCTCATATTGGTTTTATCACCTATTTCTGTCCTACTGGTGCACACATCTCTTGTCTGGGAGTGTTTTTTGTGGACATGGGGGTGATGAGATCCACAAAAACAGTGAGCAATCACTTCAACCACCACCAAATTACAGCCATGCCTGAGGCAAATTACAACAGCTTTCTGACAGTGTCACCATGCTATCTTTGTGACAGAGATGGAGATAATGAGAATTAATTAATCAGTCTTTGATTAGAAAAAAGAGGAGGGGGAAATCCTTCTGCTGTGATTCCACTACAAAAATACATGAAACTGGTGAGGTTTTTGTTTGATGTTACTTCTCAAATGTAGGGCAGGCGTTTGTAATTGAAGGCTCAGAGTTTCATGGCTGCTGGCTTGGTTACTCTTCCAAACCCATCACTGATGGGCCACAGGGGCAAGAGATCCTCACTTTATAGAAAAAAACATGTTGAACACTAATACCATTAGACTGACACAGATGTTTTTACTTAGACAGTGCAAAAACTCCCTCTTATTCAAAGGCCTTGAGAGTCCCAGGTACAACCTCGTCGACTGGAGTCAACCCTGCCTTCTTTGCAGTACTGGGGGAGAAATTTGGTCTTGTACTCTTTAGACGGATGGCTAAATCTTAGAAATTGGTCTCTTATGATAAAACATGAACTACATGGTGCCAGTGTCTGACTGGAATTACAATTATCTAAGTAGATTCATTTGTATCCCTTTCATAGCAGCTTTTCTCTGGGCACAAGATTTTTCTGTGGGGCATGGGAAGAACTAAATTAATCTTATAAAGAGGAAGGGGTTTACACTGAAATCGATAGTTACAGAATTAACTGGGTAAATGTCTTTTTCTTAATTCTTTCTCTTCTCAGAAGATGAAGTTTTGATGGGTACACAAATCCAGTGGCTGCCAAAAAGCTGATATCACATGAAATATTTCATCTCAGCTGCGTTGAGCAAGTCTAGACTTTGGTATTAGTGAAAAATGAGAGTGTAAAAAATGTCAGTGCTGAAGTAGGGGAAAAAAGCCCTATTCTAGTTATTAAAAATGAGTAACTAATGAAGTTAGGTTTTTTAAAAATGTTGTCATTTTAGAAAGAGCTACCTGGCTCTCCCGGGCAGTTTTAAATATAAGCCATATATGCAATTTTAAGCTTGGATTTAGATAATTCACAAACACAGGGTGTTTGTATTATTTCAGAGAAACAAAGCATTGGATTGCACATGCAGGAGCAGGAGGTGTGTCACACTGTTGAAATTTTTGATGCAGTGTCAGTGGCTAGTTTGATCTGCAATCCTCAGGGCCCAATTCCCAGGCTAAGTTCATTTCCCTTTGTGTACCTTTGGTTCCCAGAGCTCTCAGATTTTAACTTTCAGCCAGGTGGAAGCAATCTTATCATTTCTTCTCACCACCAAGCCTTTAGCTTAGCTTCAGTTGCTCTTCAGCTGCATTTAGGGGATGCAACCCCAAAGATGCTGCAGGGTTCCCAGCCCGGCCATAGCACTTCTGTGTAATGATGGTGGTAAAACCTTCTCACATGCAGTTCCCAGAAATGAATTGTACCAAGAGCATCTATAAAAGCTGCAGCATCCCTGTAAAGAGCACATAATGTCATCATTTTTCAGTGGGTATCTTCTCTAAAGGCAAATAATCACTTTTCCCATTAATGGTTGGACTGAAACTTTTTCCTTCATTCCGATTTCAGCAAAGGTTAGGGGCAGAACATTAAACATGTATATGGGGACACTACAGGGTGACTCATGTGGCTTCCCACTGCAAATGTTGAAGGCAATATACTACCTAGGAAATTTTTTTTCCTCTCTATCCTGGGGACTATTTTCATTTTTACTTTTCTCCTTCTCTCATTACTCCAGAAATTTTTACAAGGGCATATAGTAACAGGATAAGGGGGAAGAGTTTTAAACTAAAAGAGGGGAGATTTAGGTTTGATGTTTGGAGGAAATTTTTTTGCTCAAAGGTTTGTGAGGCCCTGGCACAGGTTGCCCAGAGAAGCTGTGGCTGCCCTTGGATCCCTGGAAGTGTCCAAGGCCAGAGTGGGTGGAGTTTGGAACAACCTGGGATAGTGGAAGTTGTCCCTGCCCATGGCAGAAGGGATGGAATGAGGATTTACTTGCAAGCACCAGGTCATGGCTCTTGCAAATTCTTTTCTTTTTTGTTTCCAAGAGTCTTGACAATCAGAGTCTTGAAAATTACAGATTATTTTATGTTGGATGTCACTCTCTGATTTATCATTGGCCTCTAATTTGTCTAATTTGTCATTGGCCTCATTTAGCAGCAAGCTCCTGTGTCAGATACAGTTTGTATCCATCTAGGAATTGTATGGGAGAACCTTCACCATCTTGATGAGAAAAAGCCAAATTTAACTTACTTTATGCTACATGTTAGCAACTTTCAAATTTGGGACCACTGGGAACATTTAAATGCATTTAGTTATTTTCAGGCTCATTATTTCACTGTAAAGCTTTACTTTTAATATATTCTGCCCTATCTAGTAATTTCACTTGTGTACAAGTTCTGATCTCAAACTAAAGTTTTAATTGAGTTTTTTTTTCTGTTAAAAATATAAGATTCTGCTTTTCATTGCCCTGTTCCTTAAAAAATTGCTTGTGTGTACTTCTTGCTACAATTTAGGGTATTTATGAATGGTTCTACATAAAAGGAATGAAAATAGCTAATTATAATAATACCACTAAAAGCCATGGCTGGCTAGAAAGTGGAAATCCCTTCCCATTACATATTTTCTGTTTTTAGAAAAGAAATTAATCCAAGTCTTGGATGAAAATTGAAAACCACAACATTTTTCATATGAAAGGATTTCCAAAAATATCTTATTTTTAGAAATTCACAATTTAAGTTGCTGATAAAACTGAAATTGATTTTAAAATTTTAACCAGTTAAAAAGAAAGCTGTATTTTAGTGACACAGGGAGAAAACTCTTCAAGCCAACTACTGTTTTCTTTTTCATGGAGAGAATATTTTCTATTAGAAAAGTAATTTTGACAGAAAAGTTCTGATATGGTCTACTAATTAGAGCATCTGGTGCACCCAGCTGGCCTAAGGTAAGAGCAGCTATGAGGATGGAGCAACATTTGCCCAACCCGTTGTTTCAGATCATACAGAGAAGAGACATCAGAGTCTCTAAGAAATAATTCCAAACGTCCTTGCCATGAGCCAGACCTTGTTCTTGTCCAGTCTGTGGTAAAAAGGAGGAGTGGGACCTCCCTATGGATGAGGAAACAGCCCTGTTTTTCCTGTTAGCATCCAGCAGAGAGACACAACATTGTTTGTCATCAGGATTTAGTGAGAGGTGAGATCAAGAGCTGCTAAATCACCAGAAACACAAAGACTGACCCTGACCCAAGAATGTCCTGAGCTCTCTGAAGAAGACCAACCAGTGGCAGTGAGGCATAAATGCCTAAATCCCTTCCAGACATCCTGGTTTCTGTCTTGAGTCTCTAGAAACAAATATAAGAGAGAATTTTCTATTGAAAAGAAAATATTTTATAGCAATCATAGAACCATAGAATGGTTTGGGGTGGAAGGGACCTTAAATTGTCTCATTACAACTCCCTGCCATGGCAGGGACACCTTCCACTATCCCAGGCTGCTCCAAGCCCTGTCCAACCTGGCCTTGGACACTTCCAGGGATCCAGGGGCAGCCACAGCTTCTCTGGGCACCCTGTGCCAAGGCCTGCCCACCCTCATAGGGAAGAATTCCTTCCCTTTATCCCATCTAAACCTACTCTCTGTCAGTTTGAAGCCATCCCTCCTTGTCCTGTCACTCCAGGCTCTTGTGAATAGTCTCCCCCCACCTTTCTTGCAGACTCCCTTCAGGTACTGGAAGGTGACAATTAGACCCCCCAAAGCCTCCCCTGTTTGGGGGGAATATTTTGATGGGAAAATTCTGATTTCATCACTCTTGGTAATCTTTGTCACTTTGGCATTTTTTTGTAAATGTTAAAAATTCATGGATCCATACTTTAAAAAAAAGTTGATAAGATGGGATCAGCAGGGATCCTCTGAGCACTGGGTCACTCTCACATCTCATAATTCCATATGTGGATTTGTCAAGCTCCATCTTCGTCAGCCTTTGGGACTGCTATTTTCTTCCATCCCTCATCCCCATGTTCTTGTGGACTGGCCATGGGAGAGTTCACACTGTGGGTCCCTTTATCAGGCTTCTCCCAAAGCTCATTAATTGCCAAATGATATCCATTCATATTTGGGTTAATTACAAACCTTCTCCCCACTTCTTTTAACCCCACTGCTTTATCTATAGACAGAAATTTCATCTCCACCTTTGATTTATCGGGCTGAGTGTGCCCAGCTCCTTTGATCTCCTCTGATAACACAGGCTCTCCTCTGCTCACCTACAAGTCCCTCTTTGCAGATGTTCTCATCAGAATTAATCTGAACTGATACCAGGTTAACCTGACACATGCTCCCTTCCAGAAACCCATATGGCAACGCAGCTCATTTTGTATTTACTTCCACATCCATAGTTTTTCCTTCTTTCTGTTCTCATGCCCAGTCTTAAACACCGTTTTTCCACCCAATGAGCTTGAACTTGCTTGAGACAATCTTTTCTCTTTCCTAAATATATCTCTGTAAATCCTCACAGGAAATGCCACATGGTGCATTTCAATTTACTCAATTTCTCTAAGTTTCACACAGTTTCTATCCCAGGAACAAGTTTGTCATAACAAATTAATCTATTATGGAGACAGACAAATACATATAAGAAAATTCACATGTGTATGCACACAGAAGTACATATAGAAATGTGTTTACATATAAATACATCTATTTTTGAGAAGGGAAGGCTTATAGAAGGAGATATATATAACAAAAATATACATGAATTTTAGGAGTCATAATATTTCTGGGTCAGATTTGGGATGATAACTACCAGAGTGGAGGGAGGATTTGTGGATTGGACATTTCATGATAGCTAAATGGGAAGAAGGTGAAAGCAGGAGATAGGATTAATGATTCTTGGAATCTGACCTTATCCACTGAGATAAAGATACTGTTTGGAGTCACACTTGTTGCACCTTTATTTAGTTAAGACTTGCTGCAGTCCCGCAATAATGAGTTTCATGGGGCCACTTTTTGCATAGTTAAGCAAACACACTGTTAATTTGAGCAAATGATATTCAAAGCTCAATAAACATTGATAGGTACAGCAGGTTATTTAGTCACATAAACTCTTTTTAACAAACTACTTTGAATCAACAGACAAAAATAATTCAGAATTAACTTGCTAGACTCAGCCCCTAAGTGCACGCACAGTTTCCATGGAAGTCAGCATGTTGTAGGGCAGAATTTAGTCTGTGTGTTTAATTCATCTTAATCACTATTATTAATTCATAACTACTGTTTCCAGAAATGTATTCAGTTAGTTTTACATTAGTCAAAATCAATTCTATGTGATTTATTTTGATCATTCAAGATTACAATTTTGATGTATTTGCTCTCATCCTCTATGTCAAGCCAGAGAAAGTGGGAATGCTTTTCTAAGAAAGAGTCACCTTCTATCTATCGATTTAGTCTTTATTTCCCTTTTTTGGGAATTCACATATTCTTTGGAACAATCCTGGTTCTGGTAGGTTTTCACAGTGGCATGATGCAGTGGATAATGAAATGTCATCAAGGTGTCCAGCTAGGCCTGGAAGCACGACATGGTGGTTGTACCAGGCTGGGGGCCCAAGGTGACACAGGTTCTCTGTTTGTAACTAGACTCAGATACAGCAGAGTTGGCCCAAAATCTGGCTCAGCATCATCACTCATCAAACATGGTTCAAAATTTGTTGGATCTTACTTCATCCAGACCAGCAGCTTTCCGGAGACTGATTTCAAATAAAGGGTTTAGCTTCTTCTGGACCCTCACCAACTTCTAATCTGCAAGAAACATGATACCCTTGTGCAGGCTTGGGGTTTTGGGCAGGCCTGTGATGCTTCAGATATGGAAATTCACTTGGGACAAGTGTTTGGTGCCTCCTGTGATTTCAGAATTAGCAGAGTGTGTCAAGTGCTTCTCCAAGGAGGGCCAATTTTGGACACGCAAGGGCACAGAACAGTGAGAGCTGGAAGAGACCTTAAAAATAATCTAGTTCATGGCCAGGGAACCTTTTACTAGAATTTATCCAGCCTGTAGGAGGAGTGACTATAACAAATCTTACTTTTACAGGTGGCTTTGCTGGAGATTCTCGTGGGAATAACTCAGAGAATCAGGCCCTCGGTTTACAAATGTAAGTGGCGACTTCAGGTTGAATGAGGGTTTTGTTTGGCTGTTTTTCTTTATCATTACACTAAGCCCCACTCATGCTGTGTCTCCAGTTTGCACTCCCTTGTGCTTGTTGCCAGCTGGAAGCACCACTAAGGAATAACCCTGGATGTTAAAGTCCATTCAACTCCAACCCGTGATTATACATCGTCTGAAGACGCTCATTACCTTCCCCGCATATCTTTGTCTTTTCTCCCAGTCTTCCCAGTTAAGGATTACCATTTTGCAAAAAAAAAGCACTCCTATTTTTGTCTCTTTAATGGCATCTCCATCTAGAGACAATGTTCTCTGGTGGAGGCTTCCCTCCTGGTGATTAAACCTGGGATCCACTGGAGAGGAACCTCCCTGGCTTTGCACGACACAGGGCTGTTGTACAGTGAGCTCGGTTAAGCTGAATTCATAAAGCTTTAGTGGAATTAAAACAGCATGCTCTGTACCAAGATGCCTTCACTTCCTGTGCCTTAATGTTAAATCCTATAGTATTGTGGATCTTAAAGATGATTGAGTTATTTTTAAACCACTGGATGTCTTCCAGTCACTCTATTTCACACTGGATTAATTATGTAAGAATACTGACTTGTTCGTCACTAATGTTACAACTTTTAAAAACAACATGCTGTTTAAATTCAAGCTTGGCAGCTCTTACTTGAATCCCCTCAAATTTATGGCACCACACCCATAGCATAATAAAATCTTTAGTGGTCCTTTGTCTTTTAGCTTGCCTTCTATTTTTTCTCAAGGGTGTTTTATGCTGGAAGATGCATACAAAAGTTGTCCAGATGTTATTTGTATCAGAGCAGGGATTTCAGTCCAGCTATCTGTGGTTGCAAATGTTTATTTTAATGGGTTATTGTGCAATCCTTGCTGTGTGGACCTCAGTGGCCTTATATGTATGTTCTCAGCGATGCCAGCACATTGCTTTTGGAGATATTATTTTAGTCCAATCGCAGTGGAACTGGTCACTGGGGGAAGTAAAAAATGTAACACCTGTAGGAGCCCGGGCGGTGTTTTGGCCAAGCTGGGTGCGAAGCGGTGGGGCTGGTGGGCGGTGGGTGGGAGCAGGGCTGAGACAAAGAGCTCAGCCTGGCCACCACAGGATGTGCTGGGAGTTTATTTTACCGTGGCTGTTGCAACAAACAGAAGGGTGGGTTTATCAAACATATTTGGGAGCCTCGTAAAATCTTAACCGATGTTTCCTTGATACTGGAGTAAATTGTTTATCTCATAACTAAAACCACGCCATGTGTACACCAATTAGGGCCGTGGATTTCAGCTCATTAAGATAAATTTAAGATGCAAGTTTTGTTATGTGCTGTAAGGACTGCGAATAGTCACAGGAGGAAAATATCTGCAGAGCTCGGAGCCTTCCATGGAGCCTGTGAGCTGAGCCAGGCAGTGCACAGTGCTGAGGGCTCATCTGCAGGCCCTGCTTTACCTGTGTGGATCTTATTGAGACCAAGGTCTTTCATGGCAAAGAGTTTAAAGCTAAATTTGCATGCTAAAAGTGCCCAGCCTTCCATTTCCAAGAAATGTGAGCAAGCAAGATGACGGCAATTAATGACAATGACACTCATTTGCACATGCAAAGAATCAAGATCATTTAACCTTTAAGAGAAAACAGCTATTATATTTTAATGTTGTTTTATGTATTAACAGTCACATATTATTTTGATGTGCTTAATTAATATAAATAAGCTTAAGCCATTATACTGTCATTTAAAGCCACATAATTTCCTTTTTGTAGGAATTTGTGTGTAATTTACACTGTTGCCATTCAGCTCCCAACGTTCCAAGATCATGCTTCAAATAATTAGATTTCAAAAATACAATTGGAATTGTTCTTTGTCTTTTGATTTTTCAGCAGTAAACACATTTTGAACTTCTCAATAATAAGGACCAGGGGCTTGTTTTTAAAAGCCAAAGTCGATGTTTTGAAGCATCATATTATTCCTGGAGCTTGGGCTTTGGTTAGATGGCCTGATGAAATGGGCACCATCAGCAAGGCAGGCCTTGTTTGTAATTCTGCCCCACCCCACTTGTTTTCAACCCTGCTCAATTACACATGGCTTTACCACCAGGAAATTAGTCCAAACAACTATCTTACCCTCAAATTGAAGGTATCATGTCAATAGTGAGTGGCATCAATCCTGCCATGGAGATGACTTTATTTGGAGCCACTGGAAGCAGATAACAGATGGCTTTTTATACATATGGGGATGGGATGGGCGTTAAATATTTGTGTTCATGAGATTGCAGAGTTGGAAGAATAGGGGATGTGGTCTTTCTGATGAGACCCCATGTTCCCTGTGCATGATGCACCTTCTGCAGTGCCTCTTCCCTTGTGCCAGTCCCCAGAAAAAAAGGGCCAAATATTTAATCTTGGAGGTCCTCCATGCCAGGGAAATCCTGGGTGTAATAAAGGGCAAATCCTGCAGTGTTCAGTGCAATTCACATCCATGAGATCCAGTTCTCCTTCGGTGGAAGGGTGGGAGCTGCATGTCCCAGTGCTCCAGTGATCACTCCACCTGTGGGCCGTGGTGATTGAAACCCTGCAGCAACGCCTGGGAAAAAACAAATCCCCATCTCAGGTCTTGGCAGGCGGCTCGGAAATCAATTGCTTTTCATTTATGTTCTGTAGAAAGTAAATGCATTTGTAAATTTGAAAGCAGCTGCTGACGCTCAGCAGTAAACCAAACTGATTTTGTTTTACAAAACCTTTTGCTGTTTGGTCTTAACTAGTTGAGCTGTGCATGGATCCAGCACTCCTCTTCGCATTGCAGGGAAGATTTTGTCTAGCTGCCTCTGTGACATATGGTAATGCTTAGTGTGTGCTGTATGGCCTGGAGCCATACCACTGCAGCCTGTATGCTCCTCAGATCTCCCAGGCTAAGGGAATCGGGACGAGACAGTGTTTGAATGCAAGGGACCTCCTGGAAAAAGTCGGAGTGCAGTGTTTTCTGCCGGTAAAAGGACAGGATGTTCCTCCCTCAGGGCTGAGGCAATTCCCCACACGGGGCTAAGGTGACTGTACTCTCCCAGCCGTAGCTTTTTGGACTCAGATTATAAGAGACCACTAATGCGCCATAAAAGATCTCACAGCTCTCAGCCATGGGAAAACAGCAAACAATCCCACTTCCCAAGGTAACCCAGAGGAAGTGGTGGCGTGGAGGAAAGCACTGAGAGACTTTTTCTCATCTTGTTTCTGGGGGGAGGATGTTCCCATTACCAACCTTCCCTTTCAGGGTGCAGCTAACCCTGATGATGAGCAATCGCTGCTTGTTTCTCACACAGACTGCTCCCAGGCTCCCCGGGAAGCAGAGGGAAATCCAGAGGCACCCTCAGCACAGCCCAGTGGGCACAGAAACCCACCTCTGTGTGTGTGTCAGGGTGGGAAAGGAGGGAAGCAGCATGGCTTGCAGGGAGGCTTTGCAGCCTTTCTTGGCGATGTTATTAATTCGTTCTGGGACATTGGGAGACTCGTTTAACCTCTCTTTGTCTCAGATTCAAACCTCTACAAGCAGTTATTATAACATTTGGCTGCATTATGGCATTGTTGAAAGGCTTAATTAAATTAAGTGTTCCGAGATCTTTGAATGAAAGGTGCTATCCAAGTGAAAGCCTGTTGATGATGATGACTCTAAATTATGAGGCCAAGTCCTTCACAAGTTCTACTCAGTCCTTGGTTAGACAAAGTTGTTTTTAAACACTGTATTTGATGTAGCATTAGAATTGTTTGGGGAGTGCCATGTGCATAGACATGACATCTGACCCACAGTGGGAGGGATTTGTCACTGGAGGGTTTTCATGGCAGGAACCAACCACACATCATCCACATGCAGGCAATTGTGCTGGTCACAAGCAATTTTTAATTGTTTGTTTGGTTTGGTTTGGTTATTATAAATTTATTTGAAGACCTTTATTGGGAAGAATGGCCAGGACTTCTAGTTATTTCAGGAGAAATGCTGTCTCAGGTGGGAAATTAAAAGGAACTGCTTGAGCAAAGTTCATAAGCGTCACAGCCAAAGATGCATAAGCGGATGTCTTCTTTCTTCCAACCTGTCAGTACATCCCTGGAAGGACAACAAAGTTTGTTGGGGCTTTCACTAGATGGTATCTTACCAATAGAAAGAAGGCAAAATTGTGAACATATTTTTTTTAATTTTTATTCCTTTGCAACTTATGCAAAAATTCCTATGCTTTGACAGGAGGCCTGTAGTCCTAAAACTCCTGTCTTTTCTTCCTACCAAACTTCTCTTCACCTGTTTCTTCAGCTCACCTTTTCCTCCACCAGAATCCCTGACACTCTTATCCTGAGCACTTTTCTCATTTAGCATCTTTTCTTCTGAATTTGAAAGCATAGTTTTCATGACTGCTTTTATTGGGAAGCTTTGTCCCCCAGTATCACCCTGTAACCACAAAAGGCTGCTGCCCCTCTCCCTCCTGCCATCCTGAGCAAGTTATCAACCCTTCCCAGCCTTTCCCACTGGTTTGTCTCCTTTTCCAGTTTCCCTCTGTTGTACAAAACCCACCTTAAAAAACTCACCAGAAACACAGGTGTGAATCATAGAATTGTTAAGGTTGAAATACACCTCTAAGATCATGGAGTTCAAGACTTTAGGAGGATATTTTAAATGGGCTAATTGTTTTGCTGGCTACTACAGGCACAGGACCACATCTAGTTTGGGAGTCTAGGCTCCTTAAAGGTCTGCTTTACAGCCTATTATATAATATGTGAGTCTTTCAATAGACAGGAAGGATGGTATTTTGGTTAAAGCCTCCAGGAGATCAGGATTCAGCTTCTAGCTCTGCACGCTTCCTGTGTGGTTTTGGGAAAGACACTTTGTGCCATAATTCCCCATCTGCAAACTAAAGATGATATTACATCCTGTTTCTCACCTTCTCCCTGCAAGCTCTGTAAAGCTGCAGAGCCTGTAAGCACTGTAGAGCAAATAATGTCAGTTTTTTATGCAACGCTCTCCACAATAGCATTTCAGTCTCAGCTGAAGACTAATGACTATTGTGGTGTTAATAATAAATAATAACTGTAATCATACATAAGACTTTCAGCCTTACTTGCACTTAAGGTTGATTCTTCCAGACTTTCTGCAAGTTTACCTTGGGACCAGTCTGAGTAAAGAATAATCATATCAAACTGTGCTAAATAAGGTGGATTTCTTTTCTCATATACTTTCTCTGTAATTGCTGAAGGACAATGAACAGTAGACTTAAGACCATCAAACTCATTTCACCTTTGTAATATTTAAACTAATTAGTCTCAGAGATGAAAAACACATTGCTCAGATTCCAGATAATCTTAAACAAAACACTTCATGCTGATTTTATTCTGCTTCTATCTGTGCAAAGATTAAACAAAACCCACAGTTGGTTTCATCTGCCAGGCTCTAAAAAAAATTCATGTCACAGAAAGAGAAGGGGGGAAAAATAAATCCAAGGCAAGGTTTGCAGTGCTCTGAGTTTGCTCATCCTTAGTTTATCTTCTGCAAATGAGCATGTATAAAGCAGTCCACCTACTGTTCTAGTTGCTACGATATAATGCAGTTCCACTGAATGATCCTGTTAACCTAACCTTCAATTTGCTGGGATTTGAACTCTGAATTACAGCTTACTAACATAGTTTAACAGCTGGTACAAGGGCTTCTTTTGAATTTTTAATCACATGAATTAAAGATTGCTGGAGATGCTTTTCAGACCTCCACTAGCAGTGATCCAATGTACAGAAAGACAAGTATAGGTAGCCCCATGAGGATTAAGAGCACAAAGGTACTATGGCTTGTGAAGCTATGCTGCATTCTTTGCTTGCCAAATTAGGAATACTGGTGCAAATTATTCATGTGAAGATAAATTCACATTATGGCTCCAAATGGATTTAAAACCCCCTTTTTAGCTCGCATTTTTATACACAGTGTGCATCTCACAGAGCACAAGTTTTGAAGATAAAGCTTAGTTTAGCAAAATGTTTCTTCTGTTCCATGTATAAAGGGAACACGGACACACACACACAAAGCAAGACAGAGAAAGAAATATATGGAGAGTGATTGCAAC
This sequence comes from Monarcha castaneiventris obscurior, assembly GCA_026261815.1. Lineage (NCBI taxonomy): Eukaryota > Metazoa > Chordata > Aves > Passeriformes > Monarchidae > Monarcha > Monarcha castaneiventris. The sequence continues at coordinate 19,584,993 of JAMPIT010000467.1, forward strand.
TGATATCTGGAATGCAATGAAAACAAATCCGACTGTCTGTGGATGTTTTGGGGTGGATGTAATCATTTGTTGCCGTCGTACAGCGTGCGGAATGCGTGTGTTTAGATTCTGCACTCTCTGTATCTCCCGTTATTTATTCCAAGAAGATCTTTCTTATTGAGGATATTTCTCAGGGAAAGGGAAAAAAAAACAAAAGTAGTTCAACTGGAAGCTTCTCTACCCTGACACGCCAGCTGATGAGTGCTGTGAGAACTTGGGGAAACAGACCCTGTCTCCCAAGTTCACTACCCCTGCAAGCCTGAAGATCAGCAGAATAAAGTGGATGGAGTTGTTTAAACAAAGTAAGTAGGGGAAGGAAAAAAAATCTAAAAAAAAAAAAAAAAAATTAGGGCAGCAGGAACAAGAAAGCATGTTGCTTCTTAATTATGCTGTGTTCTCTCTCTAATGGATTGGCCTCCCCACACGGTCTAAGTAAAGCAACTGGCATGTGGCATCCTCTGCAGTGAGAGGAGCGGTGGCAAGTGTACAGCTGTTCGTGCTGACACACAGGTGTTGGATTTTTGGATCTGTTCGCTAGACAGATTTTTAAGGGTGTACGGGGGAATCATCTGCAGTTGCTGCACAGAAAGTGAGTTGTCCAAGAATACCGGAGTTAATTATTATGTAAATCCCACTCCACAGCCAAGGCTCGGGGCTGGAGCTGGAGCCGTGTTCTCCCTGCTCCCTGCCAGCTCTGGGTCACTGTCTGATTTCCTTGCTGTCCCCTTCTCATGAAGTGCTGTCATGAGCTGGCAGCGATGGGCAGCTGCGATAGCAGAGCTGGAAGGTCAAGTAGGGATGAGCATCCAGGGCGATCCCTGCCCCTCTCAGCTGGCACGAGATCTCCGGGAAGACAGAGGTGGCCATGCCAAGTCACTGAAGAGGGGATGCTGAAGCTTCAGGGATGCTTTTCCCAGTCCTCAGGGAAAGCCTTAAGAGCAGCAGGTGGGGAGGAAGTTCAGGCAAAGCTTTAGCAGTTTGTTGTCCTTTTATGAACGGGACTTGCTCTGGCACTGAGATCTCACACTGCACTAACTGTACTGAGCACCACGGTGGTTTTGGGCAGTCTGTAGCTGGGGTGAAGTGCATTAAAGTGGAAGTGAGGATTATCATCTCCTTCCAAATTACCTCTATGGATAGACAGTGATTTCTCCTTTCTCTTTGGCAAGCCTCGTTATCCAACAGTGCCTCAGTTTCCTCAACTAACCTGTTATTTGATTTTGTCAAATAATAAATGCCATGGAAATACAGGGCAGTTTTGTGAAAACTACTAATATGTAGAAACCTTTATTTTTTTAATGATCTTTATATTTTTAAAGGACTCTCAAATGAAGCCGAGGTACCAAGAGTGACTGGAAGGATGTGACCAAACAAGGCCAGGTTGGAAACAGCTTTGAGCAATCTGGTCTAGTGGAAGGTATCCCTGCCCATGGGATGGAAAGAGATCATTGGAAAGAGATGGTCTTTAAACTCACTTCCAACCCAAACCATTCTATGATCTCAAGATAAAAGGTTTTGAAGCCACAGTTTATGGGACAATTTCTCCTCCCTGTTGCTTCGGGGCTCCTGGGGTGGATCAGAGGGCTGCTGGTGTATTTGCTCTCCACCTGCACCCAACAGCACAAAGGGATAAATGCTATAACTTCCCATTTGGCCAATTTTAGACATAATTTCATCCTGCTAGAAATTAAACTTTGGTTTTTTTGCTCTGGGTCCCCTGGGTTTTGGACTTCTGCTGGTAGCCCTGCCAGGTGTCTGTGACTCTCCATCTCCTGCTGCCATGAGGGCCTCTGACCTGTGCAGGTTGCATCGCTCTGGTGGTGGTTGAGCTCCACTCTGAGGGGCAGCACCAGGGGAACAGCAGGAGCAGCATGGGCAGCATTAACGCTCTCCTGCAATTCAGATTTGAGTGATGAAACCCAAGAATGCAGAGCAGCTGGGAGCGGGTCTCAGAGTACTGATAGTGGGCAAGCTGGGGAGTATCACGTTTCTCCCCTGGGAATATGCTTTTTTTCACCCCCCTAGAGTCAAGCCTTTTGTTTTGTTTGTGTATTCTGCTCTGAGTTTTTCTCTTTTCCCCGAAGCTGACAATGGGAAATAAATCAAACTCATCTCTTTTTGCTTGCAGTTTCCCAGGGAGGAGGAGAGGAGGAACACCTCATCCCATCCTCCCGTGACTCCCAGCCTCTCTTCGCTGATCTCCGGAGCTGTGGCAGCCTCCCTCTCGCTCCTGGCCCAGCCTCTTCGTGCAGCTCCAGAGGTCTGGATATTACCATCCATCACAGCAGCTCCGGTTCCAGCGCTTGCTAAACGCCTGAATTTCCCGCTGGCTCGATGAACAGCTTTCAGCTTGTGGTACATTACCCAGCCACCGGGTGAATGGGGCTGAGCGTTCCTGTTTGGCTGCGAGCGCCGCGTTCACCTGAGCTCGCTGGCAGGATGAATAGTTCACCGCGGTTCTGGTGCTAACCCCCTTTGTGAACTAGCAGTGAGCCATGTACCTTATTACAAAGGCCGACAGCTCCCTGGAAACTTAAATCCACTCTTTTTCCCTTCCCTACCATAGGGAGCTGTAAAAGAAAAGGACTTGGTTGGTAGGCATGTAATATAACAAAAACCCCTCTGTTGTGGCAAGATCCAGACTCCCCAGTAACAATGGGGATTATGCTCTCGCATCGAAAATGCAGTTGCCAGTTTTAACTGCAGTACCTTATTACAGATTCCTACAGAGCACATTTATGTCAGGGGTTTGGATGTTTAACTTAAGTCAAGCCTGGTAGCAAAGAGAGCTCAGCAACCTCTGGTTTGGTTTTTTTGGGGCTTTTTTTTTTTTTATATGGAGGGAAAAGATGCAGCTCGATATGCTGCTTTGGTGCTACCTTCCCCCAAACCACTTCTCAGAGAGCTTTAAATAGCCTGACACTGGCACCGGGCAGGAGCTGGCAGAAGAATAGATTTTTTCATCTGATGGCTCGCCAAGGTTGTTTTCAAGAAGGAGAAGTAGAAGAAGAAGGGAAAAGAAAAACCCAAAAAACCCCTTTTGCATGCCAGTCATTCATTGCCTGCCAGTTCCCATGGTTCTCCTATGGATGGTAGCCACAGAACTATTCAAAGTACAGTAAACACTGAGGAAAGTGAAAAGAAACTCATGAAGCAGAGAACAGAGAAGGAAAAAGAGTTGGATATGGGATACATGGTAGTAAGAGTCACTTAGGGATTACCTTCGGGTGTACCATGAATGCTGCCCTCGGTGCCAGCAGTGGCTGCAGGGAGGACCTGCCTCACTTCTGCAGGATGGGGAACCCAGCTGATGTCACTGCAGGTGGGGGCAGTGGGGTGACTCTGTTCTGGGGTATCAAATATGGAAAAGAAGGGTATCTAAAATGTCATTTAGCTGTACTTGGGATGAGAATATACAGTCCTTTGCATGGACTGCAGATCCCAAGGGACTTGTGCTGTCACTCTCTTTTCTGCTCTTTCAGCTTCTGGAGTGGAGTGGGTTTTGGTTTTTTGAGGTTTTATTTCTTTTTATTTTATTATTAATTTTTCTTTGTTTTATAAGTCAGGCAAGAAAAAGAAAAGAGAGGAGATGAAGTGTGATGTCCCGTCCCTGGAAATGGCCAAGGCCAGGTTGGATGGGGCTTGGAGCAGGCTGGGATAGGTGGAAGGTGTCCCCGCCCATGGCAGGGGGGTGGAATGAAATGAGCTTTAAGGTCCCTTCCAACCCAAACCAGTCCATGATTCCAAGTCCTGTAGCTTCCCTCCCAGCTGATGCATTGACATGAAATCATTTTCCTTACCTCCAGGGCAGGGGAGCTGTAGATGGAGATGTCTATAATGAGACCATTCATGCAAGGGAGATCTGCATTGCCTTCACTGTGTGTATCCTATTTAGCACCATGGGATGAGAGGTGATGTACCAGAGAAAACATAATTATCTTGTCCAGAGCAAAACTTTTATAGAAATCACTATGGATTTTTCTGATACAGTTAAGCACAGGAAAGATGCTCAGATGGATCAAAACTTTCCTTCCCTGGGAGTGGTACAATGTGTTTTCCATATTGGTTTTCCTTTAATACTTTCATTATCAAAAATCTCATTTCTTTGACCAGCTGGCTGAAACTCTACAGATTTATTTGCTGTTTATGTTATGAATTACACAAATTAAACCATACAGGACTGGATCTGAGGACAGCTTTTCACTGATTAAAAGATAATGGGAAGTCCCACTGGCCTGGAACAGTTCTGAGATTCACTTCTCTGTTGAGCTCCTTGTGCCTGAGGTTGGTACCTGAGACAGACACCAGGTCCCGTGACTTTTGCAATCCCAGTTACTCTTCCTGGTGCCATGTGAGGGTCTCCCTTGCATTCCTGTGTGTGACAGGTTGTCCCCTGCTTTTGTACTCTTGTGTAAAATGAAAATTCAAAAAAAGAGTTATTTATGGTATCAAATCACGTCGTTGAGGAAAAGAAAACCAACACAAAACCCACCAAAAAACTCCAAAATCAAACCATTCTCTGAAGGAAGAGGAAGCTGCACGTGGAGAAGAGGACTCGAGAAGAGCAATAAGAGCTTTTAGGTGTCTTGAAGTCTGACTCTTGTGAAGATAAGAGGAACTGAAAGTCAAAGCAAAATTTATATTTCCCTACAGCCACAGAAAGTCTTTGTACTTGAGCAGAGCAGCTTTACAAGCAACAGGTGAAAGGCAGTGATGAGCATCTGCACAAATCTGAGGACCAGCAGACTTTGAGGGTCCTGGTGCTCCCCAGGAAGGTGAGACCCTCAGAAGGCAGGTGCTGGGATGGCCGGGGCCCGCTGGGGTTTGCTCAGCACATGCTCTGTGTTTGTGTAAAGAGCAGAGGGTCCCAGGGAGATCCCGATTGTCTCACCAGCTCCCTCACCAGCTCCCAGGCCCCTCTCTCACACAGCTGCAGCCCTGATTCATCTCTGTTCCCATGCTCTCCTCGCCAGTGAGAGTGCAGCAGGCACCTGGTGTGCTAAATAATCCTTGAGCAGTAGGCTCGGAGATGATTAACTCTTCCGTCACCACATCAGGGTGTTCTGCAGAGCACACGCCTGGCAGTGGGATGGGATCCCGCAGGAAAGCGGCGGAACACCTGGTTTTTATTGAAGTGGTGTACTCGAGGAGCACAGCACTGCAGATCTAATGTACAGGGCAGCCTATTTCAGAACAGTGGAAAAGGGAAAAAAAGGCAGCCTGAAGCGTGTGAGGGTCTTCTCAAAACACCTGCAAGTAATATTGGAGAGGACAGATGTGAGATGGAGATGTGAAAATGGCTTGATCCGCACCTCAGCTGTAGGAAGGCAGGGAGCAGCATCAGGGGAGTGTTTGAGGGAGGTCAGGTTGAGCAGCAGGAGGCTGAGAGCTCCCTTTGAATCTCTAAAACCAGAGGTTAGTGTCAGTCTGGCTGCTCCTCAGTGCTGCACATCGAAAGGTTGGGACGGGGAGTGACCGTCCCAGGAGACAAGGACCCCCATCCGCTGTGCACGTCATGGTTGGCCATCAGGAGGAATTTCTGCACTGAAAAGGTTGTTAAACATTGGAAGGAGCTGCCCAGGGAGCTGGTGGAGCCCCTGGAGGTGTTCCAGAAACCTCGGTGCTCTGGACTAGCTGTCAGGGTGGTGATTGGTCAAAGGTTGGACTCGATGATCCTGGAGGCCTTTTCCAACTGAAACGATTCTGCAATTCTTTGATCCCTGCAACCGTTCCCTCCATCACAAGCTTTCCTCTGGTTTAAGAGGCTCCTGCCCTTTTGTGCCCTCACTTCAAGAAGGATATGGCTTTGTACCACTAAAAAAGGTACACAAGGGAAAGGAGAGTTGGCAATGAGTCTCTTTTGGACCTTTCTCTAGACTCTTTATGCTCTAAGAAATGAGGGAGTGGGGGGAACACACTCGATGCAAGCATGTCTACCTGTGACCCCACACTTGTGCAGCACATTGTGCACTGGCCCTGTGGAGCTTCCTTCACATTCCTGATGATTTATAGGGGAATTGGCAGCAGGAAATGCAGCTGAAAAAGTCTGCTCTCCAACAAAATAAAATAAGTGCTGCTTGTGTCTAAAGGGACAGGCCTGGGGTCTACAATACACATTTCAAAAAAACAACAAAAAGTTCTACATGCTGACAAAAGAGACACCTGGTCATCTGGGACCAAAATCTGACTTTGCTCCTGAGCTGATGAATAATTCAAAAGGCCAAACTGATATTCAAGTAGTAAAGTGTAGATGTAGACCCCTGACTTCCCGATGCACCTACTGAGGGTAAGTCACTGCTCTGGATGACCAGTGCAATTCCAGGGACACAATGTGCTCGGAGAAAGACAGGAAATCTCTTTAAATACACCCCAGAAATGATGAGTTACAGTAAGGTTATTTAAAGCTTAAGAAAATTTGGCAGTGTCTATTGCTGTTATCCCCTCCTTTCCTTGGTCCCAGCTCTCTGCCATGTTAAAGTGAGCAGGAGAGGTGGCCCTGTCAAGCTTTCAAAAGGCAGAATATTGAAAAGGTCACAGTAGTAAACTATGACAGAGCATGTAAGTCATTATCATTCTAATATTGCCTCTGTAATGAGAACGAGAGCAGAGCAAATTATTGTGAAATACATTGTAAAACTTGGGAAAACGTAGTTATATTGCTGCCTAAGTTCTTTAATGACAAGTGGATTCCTTGTGTGTCTTTATAAACATGCTCTGTACCTTGAAAGAGGCTGAAAGAAAAAGATTTGTGGCAATTTCCATGATAACAATTAATTTTTCCCCCCAGCCATAAGGAAAACCCACATTGCTGCAAGGTTGGGAGAAACTGCAGCAAACTAAAGAGCCTGGGGATTTTGTTTGATTTTTTGTTTGTTTGTTTTGTCTGTTGTTTGTTTTAATTTAGGGTCTGTCAAAACTTTGGCGTTAATTCCTGACATTGGAGTAACATGAAATTGAGGGTGAAGTCTTTTTACTGTATCTAGATCCATATAACTCATAAAAGTCCCATGTTATATAATTTTACTGCTGGTGATACCTGGACTAGTTGCTGGAGATGTTTCTTTTGAACAAATTCGGGTGTCTGATAACTTACAACCCCTTATAGATTCATGAAGACAAAACAGTCAAAAATGGTGATGTTGGGAGCACCAAGGTGGTTAAAGACCTTATAGCAACATAAAAGAAAAAGAGATTGAAGAAACATCTGTGGAGGTAAGTCCCAATTAATTCTGGGTGTTCGTTTGTGGGTGATTACTGTGCTGAAATAAATCCTTCAGACCCACTCTCCACCCCTGCAGGGGGACACCAGACCCTGAGGGTTCACTTCAACTGATGGGAACAGGAGAAGAGCAAATGTCCTGAAGTTGTGCCGAGGGAGGTTTAGATGGATATTAGGGAAAACTTCTCTACTGTAAAGATGGTCAAACACTGGAATAGGCTGCTCAGGGCAGTGGTGGAGCCCCCATCCCAGGAGGGATCTAAAAGCTGTGTTGATGTGGCACCTGGGGACGTGGTTTAGTGGTGGCCTTGGCAGTGCTGGGGAATGGATGGACTCAGGGATCTTAAAGATCTTTTCCAACTTAAGCAATTCTGTGATGCTATGCTTCTGTCTTACTCTGACAACCTGCAGCCTTTTATGCACTCAGAGATTTAAATAAAGTCGATAATAGGTTGATTTCTGTGAACTGTGGAAAACTCCACTTGACTGGGTTTACAAGCTGGCTTTTGTCAGTTTGGCTTTCTTTGATATCTGAGATTGCAACCGAAAATACGCAAGGAAATGAAAGTTGTACAAAATCTGCAATATGTCGTTTATACCAAGGAAGATGGAATTTCTGGGTGAACTGTACACATTCAGGGCTTTGATCTTCAGGTGGGAGAAGCCACAGGCAGAAAGTGCTCTTGGCATTTCAAAACCAAGTTGTGATCACAGGAAACCACCTGTGATATGTTTTGGCTCAGGTAATTCAGAGAGACAAACGGACCCTTTGCTTATCTTGTTCCACACCCATTGGATGGGAACACCTTCCACTAGCCCAGGTTTGTCCACACAGTGATATCGAAAACTCTGAGCATCCTTTTCCACAAGTGCCAGTACTTAAAGGAAATAAAATCTATTCTTTAGTTTTCATAGAATCACAGAATGGTTTGGGATGGAAACGACCTTAAAGCCCATCCAGTCCCACCCTGTGCCATGGGCACCTTCCACTATCCCAGGTTGCTCCAAGACTCATCCAGCCTGGCCTTGGACACTTCCAGGGATCCAGGGACAGCCACAGCTCCTCTGGGCACCCTGTGTGAGATCCTCCCCACCCTCACAGGAAAGAATTCCCTCCTAATCTCTAATCTAAACCTTCTCTCTTGCAGTTTGAATTTTTTCCTCCCTGTCCTATTATTCCAGGCCCTTGAAAACAGTGTCCATCTTTCCTGTAGGCTCCCTTTGGGTACTGGAAGGCCACAATGAGGTTACCCCAAAGTCTTTTCTTGTGTAGACATATGACAGTGGCTGTCCTGAGTTGGACTAAATGTGGGTGGGTTGGACTGAAGGTCCCTCAATGCCCCTGCAGCCTCTGGCAGTGTCCATGAAATCAGGACAGGGGACACCTCCTCGGATTTCTTTGAAACACTTTTCTGGAAAAGTAGTGATTCAAGATGGCTTTTGTTGGGAACATCTGGGATTTGGTTTCAGGCTCAGCTGTAGTGAATGTGAGAAAAAGTGTGTCTTCACGGTTAATTTTTAGCTTATGTGACAACATTTAACGGGGCTGTTGAAATGTTTAAAAGATGGCACATACATAAGTGTTTGTGGCTCCCCAGTTGGTGAACAATCTGCTCTGACCACAGCATGAACTTGATTAATGTGAGAGGGCTGAAGTACCACAGGACACCAGAAACCCCTTGATCTCAAGGTTTTCAGTTTTTCTCAGAGTTTGCACAGGAACAAAAAACGTGTGAAAATCTGTGAGCTCCTTGGCTTTTGCAGGGGAGGGTGGGGCTTCTGAGAAACCCACTCTCACCCCAAGCCTCACCTTGGCAGGTGGCTGAATTCCTCCAAAAAGTCTTTATTCAAAGGATATGAAGCACAGGACTTGTCTCATAACCAGGTCATGGCCTTCAGAGGGAAATATTGAACTGCAGAATATGACATAGCAGGGAACTACCTCCCCTCATAGGAATTTGACTAAATAAGTTCTGACTACTTCAAAAAATCAGGCTAGAGGTGTAGTAAATATCCAGTGGGAAGTGTGAGGTGTTGCAAGGGTTAACTGGAGCATCAGTAGTTTTCTGAGAAAGCAGTGGGGGGAAGAAATCTGGACCCAGATTCCAGATCCTGGTTCCAGCTGAGCTTCACGGTGTGAGCTTGACTCTTCTCTTTAAAAGGAAAAAACAATACGGTGCCCCAATTATTCTTTTATTTTGCAAAATGTCAAACTGCATGTGATCCATTTAATTTCTACAAGTGTTCCAAATAGGAGAGCTGTCTAGAAGTTCCTTTAATTGAGCAATACCCTGCATAGCAACTATAGTTTCAAACGTTCCTGAAAAAGCTACCATAGGCCTAATACATATGCAGAGCTTCAGTTAGAATCTAAACTCATTTTTGGAGTTAAAACTCTATTTAACCTGTAGTTGTAACTCCTTATTGAACTCTCCTCATCTATTCTTCCTTCGCCCTGGCTTGCAAAAATGATGTGGTTTTTTTTTTTCCTTTTTCCTAAAGTTGTCTATAAGCTCTTCCCCTCATGATGGATCTGTGCTGTACACTCACCTCCCAGAGCTGAGAAAAGGTCACTGGCAGTTCACTCTCTCCTTAAAATTTGAGAGAGTTGCTCTGTAGTACTAAAGTTACATATAGAAGCTGTGAGACATAAAAACAATATTGTGCCAGCTTGTCAGAAATTCACCGAGCAGCTGCCCCTCAGGTTTCTCATGGATGCATATGTGCATATATCTGGCATTTTCCAAACTGTAAAAGGTCTGAAAGGTAACTAAAACAACCAAGGCAATTTATTCACTGAACAGAGGACATGGCTAAAGGAGTGCAAATCCCATGGGGCTTTCCTTTCCCCCTGCTTTTCTCCTATTTTTTCCCTCACTGGCAAGAATGTGGACTTCGTTTGTCATCCTGTGGGCCTACCTATAACAGTGCAAAGGTGAAATGCCTGAATATTAAGCCATAATCCATCATTGTACACACACTAATTACTTTCTGTCCTCCCCTCCTCTTGTCACCGTGGTCCAAAGCAGGTTTTCAGAGGCTGAGTACATTCATCTGAGATGTTTAGCTGCCACGCTCCACCGCATCCCTGTATGATCTGCCTGGGCTCAGGCCCCCAGAGGAAATTTGTGCATGCATACTGTATGTGAACTTTAGATAAATAAATAAACAGGAGAAACAGCTTCCAGATAATTGAAAGCGAGTGAAGGAGGGAGCAAAAAGAAAACAATTTCTCAGGGGAGAAGCAGGCTGAGGTGGCAGGTATGATTAAAATCCATATGATTTATGAGTAGGTGCATTACTAACACGACAAACCCTTAGTGTTTGTTTGTGTTGTTGCATTTGACAATAAAGTTTCTTTTTTTCACCCACTTTTTCTTCTCCCCTTCTTTTTTCCCCCCTTCTCCTTTCTTCCTCTCTTTTTTTTTTTTTTTTTCTCCTTGTCTCCTTGCTGCAGGTTTTTCTCAGGAGTTAGCCACTCAGGAATTCCTAGTGCCTGACTGAGCAGTAATTTAGCAAGCTCTCTTGTGCTCTTTTCCTGTCAGCATTAACATGTCAATTCATTTTAATAGTCTGGGCATGCGCAGAGGGGATGCATTTTCTCAGTAGGTATCCCATGAGCCCACCCCGTGGTGCAGAAATGTGTTATAGCTTGTCTCAGGCCACAGAGACTTCAGCAAGTTTATTTTCATTATGGCCAAGCGTATTTGTTAAGACAAAGCATGAACAAGAGGAAAGAACACACAAAAATGAGGCTTTAAAATATTAAAGGGGGATCTATGTGTCTGATTTGTAATTTATGACCCATGCACAGAAATGGTGAGAAAGGACTTCTTTGCATGATATCATTACGTGGGTTCAAGAAAATGCATGCTGTCACTTCCTCTGGTTTTTGGAAATTAAGTGATATCATGCCACATTAGGAATTATCTGTAATCACGATTAATAGCTGAATTGGCTTTTATATTAAACCAGAATTTACTTGCCATCTTTCTTATAAAAGAGCCTTCAGATAAATTTGTATCTAATGTTTTGCCTCCAGTATATAAAACCAAGGACTGTTCAGACCAAGAGCCAACCCTTGGATTACAGCATTATCTTTCTATCAAAAAAAAAAAAAATTTTAATTTTTACACGCTTTAAACTTGGGAGTAGGAATTGTAGATTTATGAGAAGAGAGGAGCAAAGAATTAGAAAGCTACCTCTTGGCATCTCAAATGACATGTTTCCAGATGCAACCTAAATTAGGCCAAGGTATTTTGGTTGCTCATTACCTTAGTGGAATTAAATATTTAAGCACACAGAGCTGTGGTATCAACGTCCGTATGGTACAAATGCTTCCTCAGCCCAGCTGGACTCAGCTACATTATCTAAGTGACCTGAAAAAGGTAATATCATGGCTTATGTTTAAAGGATTCTCTTCTCTTAAGGAAAATACACTCTTGTGGGAAGTCCTGCATTTTTTACTCTCTGTAGGCACGTGGAAGCTGCAACGTCCTCGAACTGTGTTGGGAATGTGCTCGTTCTGTTGTTGAGTAGGTGGAGAATTATGTCAGGAATCTGAAGTCCAGCCTAGAGATTCCCCCCTATTCCACTGTGGAAAGAACAAACTAATTTCCTCAAAAAGGGAATGCACAAAGTACCTTTTTTAAGGAACAGGCTCTGCTGGTCAGCAGGGATTTTCTCAAAAGTAGCTGGCACGAGACCTCGCGTGACAAAACATTATGGCACAGGGCTATAGAAAAGCCAAACAAACCCATGCTTTGAGCTGAGTTATGTCTGTCCACTGGTCAGACAGTCGTTCTTTATGGCCTGAATAAGCGAGTACAGTGACAGAGGAAATGCTGAGCCTAAGGGAGAGCTGCAGCTCCTGACAGAGAACACATCTGCTAAAAGGAGGAGTGGTGACGTGGTCTGTGCTCGATGTCTGGAGAGCAGCACAGCACAGCCATTCCTACAGCAGAAAAAACATAGCTCAGGTAGAGGGAACTCTCAGACTGTGGCCACCAGCAAGAGAAATAATTGTATAGGTGAGGAAATGTCAGGAGAGACCTGCTGGGTGAGAGCCTATGGTTTACCAGTGGGATGGTAAAAATGTCCTGGATAGTTGTATATGTGTGTCACCAAACCACCTGTGGCCACAGCCCACAGACCTGTTCCTCTGGGAGGGTTATTTTGCCATCAGAATTAATGTGGCTGCTGGGTCTCAAGGAGATCCTTCTCCTGGTACTTTGAGGAATTTGAGCAACTTGTTCTAATATTTTCCAGTTAAGAATTTCCTCCTAAAAAAAAAGTCAGTCTCCATATTTTTATAAGGTCCTTTATAAGTGTTTTATTTCCAGGATAAAATAGACATAGGTCAAGAGACAATCAGCCTAAGGCTGGCTGATATAAGCCACATTAAAATATCATCAGGTGTGCTTTGGGGAGGTGATGTGCATGTCCAGTAATTGAACTCATTGGCCAAATTTGTCTGCTAGCCAGTAGAAAAAACCTGTTTCTGTAAAGAGTAGAGAAGGTAGACAAGACTTTGGAATCAACATCCTAGAAGAACTGTGATCTCATTGGGTACCTGGAAGCAGGAGGAAAGAGAAAGAAGTGTTAGGAAGAGCCCCACAGCAATAAAATCTTTAATTCAGCTGCCTGTGTGACTTCTCCTAAGTCTAATAAGTTCTAGAGCCAAACTTTGCTCTGTGTGGGAGTTTTCACTAATCACAGTCCAGGAAAGGATGCACTGCCAGTTCCAGATAAGCGTGATAAGCTGAGGATGATGTTTGGGAGCTGATTCCCATGTTCTGTCTTTTCCCATGGAGGCTAAGGGTTCATGCAAGGAGGTGCATCCATCTGTGCCAGACTTTACAAACACACGCTCTCACCCTGCAAGTTTTACTGCCAAGTTGCTCTACCTTAAATCACTCACAAGTAGGGTTTGAACTGTAATTCATGTTGGGTTCTGGCAAAACTGGGAATGAAGATGTAAGAAGTGCAATGATTTGGTTCCTGAGAGAAAAAGCAAGGGAAGGGGGGGTGTGGGGGCACTTTACAGCCACATGGCAGTTTCACCATGTGGGAAAAATGTCTTCCTAACTCTAAATAGCAAAATTGCAAAATCCTTGAGCATTTCAGGGAGATCAGTCACAGCAAAGAGCAACACAGGAGGCAGGGAATGAAAATCTGAGGCTTTAGGAACAAGAAAGGCAAAGCTGCTTGAGGGAAGGGTGCATGGCATGAACTCCTGAATTTTTCACACAGGCATGAACTTCCTGAATTTCCTGACCATCAAGAAGAGACTCAGAGTTGCCAGGGAATCTCCCAGCCCAATGGGGCAGGAGGACCCCTCCATCCTTTCCCATTCACCACACGGCCAAGTGAGGAGAAAAGTAATTGCTTTGGATAGGAGGCACAATAAGACATGAAATACAAGCATGTCTTTCGTAGAATTTGTAGGCCATAAAAAGTATTTTAATGACATCTGGTGCAGGGGCGTGTTGAAGCTTAATTAATTAATCCTTGCAAAGGACTCGGAAATTCTGGGATCAAAGGTGTCGCAGAAGTGCAAAATGCCATTATTATACCTATAAACGTGTGCTTGTAAAGTTAAATGCTGTTTATTTATTGCCACTATATACCTGCTCAGCAGTGTATATCAAGTATTTTACGAACATTTTAAAAGTACAGTTTTTTACCACGTAAAACTTTTCCTGTCTCAGCCCCCTGCACGGGCTGTCAGGTACTGCTGGTACTGAATCTCAAAACACGGAATTGAGTCTGATAATGCCTGTGCTTTTAGGTTTATTTTTTTTTGTGTGTGTGTGTGTCTGCGGTGTTTTCCAGTCTGTAATATTAACATGGATGCTGCTGCACAAGAAACAGAGATTATGCACAGCAGTCCATAGCCATGACTAAAACCTCCAAAATTAACTTCAGGGTTGGTTTCAGCTTGGTATGTGGTTGCAGTTTTCTGTTCCCTCTCTCTTCCTTTCTGTTCATAGAATCATTAAGGTTGGAAAAAACCTCTGAGATGGAGTTTTCAACCCTTCGACCAAACACCCCCATGCCCACTAAACCATGTCACAAAGTCCACATCTACTCCTGCTTTGAATGCTCCCAGGGCTGGTGACTCCACCACTGCCCTGGGCAGCCTGTTCCAATACTTAACCCCCCTTTCTGTGAAGAAATTTTTCCTAATATCCAACCTGAACCTCCTCTGGAGAAATTTGAGGCCATTTCCCCTTGTCCTACCCTATATTCTAACATCTGTCCTACACAATTAAAAATACAACATTTAAGTGTGTTAATCCCATGCATAATTTGAGTAAATTCATTGAATTGAGGTCTCCCACCCACCTAGAATTTTTTGTTTGCTTGGGTTTTTCTTGTTTGCTTTTTTTTTCTGTGTAGCAATTTATAAGTAATGGAAATCATAATCAATGCTGTGTTCCCACTAATTCAAAATTTAGCGTTGGAGATTGTTTACAAACCAGAGAAGAAATGCACGTGCATGCTCAGCAGTCAGTTAGAATACAGGGTCTTTTTTTCCTCCTCTATTTGAGTACATAGTAAAATTATTCTTTCCCTTAGATTTATTTCAGCTTTTGTTAAATGATTGGCTTTATGGCTTCCCATAGTTACATGGAATCTTCTGGTTGACACCAGAAAAAAAAAAAAAAAACTTTAGAAATGCACTCCCTGTGATTCATAGCAGCATTATTTAGACTAAATTTGTAAATTCTGTGCAGATGACAATAGCATCTTTGTAAGTCTTTTAAAATATAAATGAAATATGAGTTTTCTTTCAAGGTACAAAATGTCATTAAGGGCTCAGGTGGTTAAAATCAACATGAAAAATACATGCTGCATTTTCCCTCCTTAAATGCAATAATGTAATCAGATTTCAAGTCATCTTACCTACCTCACTTACAGCTTTATGGAGATTAATTAGTTTTTAGCCCCCAGTCACATGATCTTTTCTGACTGCCATTTAGCTAAATTTGCTATCTGACTTGAACCTGTAAGCTGTCTCCAGCCCCAGAGGACAGATTAAATTTTAGTATTGGTTGCCTTCTTCCTTTGATTTAAAGGTAGATAGTTAGAGCCATAGTTCAATTATTCTTTGTTGTTAATTAGCCATGTGTTGTCATCATTTCTTTGGGCAAAGCACGTGTTTGAAGAAAGAGGTGAAAAATGGCTTTAGAGTAGGAGACAACTTTCATGTGTTTGAGCTGAAAAGATTTTTCCTGATCAGGTGCAGAGCCATAAAAACACTTTTAATTCTCATCTATATCACCCACCTCTCCTTGCTTTGTGTACGCCTGGCTTTTATGCACTGCTGATCGATAAGGTTACCTTCTCATTTCTGTAAAACGAGCTGGCCAGAGAGGAGGAGAGGAAATATTTCAGTTCTCTTCCCCAAGCAGGAGCAAGGCGAGTTTGTGTGTGTGTGGCTGTGACTTGGCTTTTGTTTTCTAAATTTTCCCCTTAAATTAACTTGAACACTTTTTCTATAATGTGATTTTATGTAAAGGGAATGTTTTATTCCTTGTTGAGAATGATTTCCAGAGCCATTTAATATCCAAATAAATTCCCTTCTTCTCTCCTAAATGTATTAGAGACGATAAATGTAGATTGGATAAAACAGTGTGTAGACAAAATCCTGCCCTTAATTCTGGGTATCCTGTTTACTTCAGTGAAATCCTCCTTTCTCCAGTCAGAAAAGTACATTTTGGCCCATACTCTGAAAAAGACAAGAAATGGATAAGCTTCAGGGGGAAAATAGAAGGATTTTTTTTTTTTCTGTTTGTGATTAAAAGAAAGAAGTAAATAATAAAGGGATTTGACTAGTGTTGGTGCTTAGGATGGTGCATAACTGGGCTCCTCAGCGTATATAACAAAAGATCAAAGGGATCTGTGCCTCACATAAGAAAAGGAGTTCTTGGAGTGAAGGCTGTGTGGTTTTTCCTTAGGTGAGGGCTGAAGAGAGTTAAGATAATGAAGGTGTTATCTATTACATGTTGAGAAAACATCAGAGCCAAACCCATCGAAGCCTTTATACAGACATTACATGTGGCTGCCTATTTGCCATTTGTTTCCTAAATTTCCTCTAATTTGCTCTTCAGCAAACATTCACCTTGGTTAAATAGGGCTCGGCTCAGCAATATTCCGCAGAACCGCGGCGTTTCCTGGCTCCGGCCACCAAGGCTCTGCAGGATTTTCACTGCTCAGGTGTTGCAAAGCCTAATCCTTATTCAGGAACCAAAATGATCCACTTTCCTTGCCTGCGGTGCTTGGATCCCTGCCTTTGGCAGTAGCCCCAGACTCCTGCAGAAGATGAAGACATCCCTCCATGCCTATAGATGGAAAGGCGCCAACATGGATGCCATCAGAAGGACGCAGCTGAGCATATGCTGAGAAAATTGTGGCATCCATACTGTACATGGGGAAGGGCTGACTGAACACACCAGTTTGTTGAAGCTTATGGCCCTGAAAAGGAAACATAGGTTTCCTGTAAATGTCATTCAGGGATATGCTAACTGTTATTTCCTGGCGCTGGATCATGATGCTTTCAACACATTCTGTTCATCTACCTCTGCTGCCTGCCTGCCTGGCTGTGCACAGCGATAGCTCTCCTGTCTTCTCACCTTTCCCTCCTCCCTGCGCAAGGCTAAGGTAAGAGACACTCAGGCAAAAGGGAAAAAAAATGGCTTGGGGATGGAGCACCAAGGGAAAAAAATAATTTCAAGGGCTGGTTTGGTGTTGCGTGCCTTCCCCTGGTTGCCACCTTACTGGTGTGCTTGGGCTCCATCTCGTTGACTCCATTAAGAGGTAAGTGGTCCCCTGGTGCCATTCTGCCATGAAATTCCATTTGTACAGATTGGTTTTAGTTTTGGTGCCCATGCCAGGGCTGCTCTGCTGTGGTGTCTTCAAAGGTTTCCCCAAGAGCCTCCTGCAATGTGAGTTGTCTCTTCTGCCTGCATTCCTCACATCCCTCCTTCCATCCAGGTGCTGTGCTTTGGGGTGGTAAGTGTCAGCCAATGGGAAGGTTCATCAAGGAGAAGTGGAGGAAGGTGTCAGCATTGCACTGTCCACCTTGGGCTGGTACCTGGGCCTGGCTGCTCCTCCCTCCAGGGCAGAGTATTTAAAGGAAAAGATCTAAATCTTTACAAATCCAATGGTGTAGGCTGCTGAGGGCATCCTTCCGAGCCAGGAGCATGGACCCTGAGCCTTTGTCCTGGTGATAAAGGGCTGTGTTATCTCCATTCCAGCTCTGCGCCGTACAATGCAACGATGAAAAACAAGTTTCTGTGTCTGGTGAATGAGGATCATTGTTTTGGGGATAATGAGGCTCCACTCCCTTTTGGCTCCCTCTGAAAGGGCCGGGCCCCAGCGAAGGAGCCGTGCCGCGGGTCCGTGAGCGCGTGCTGAATGCGGCGGTGACAGGGCTGACTCTTACAGCCATCATTAAATGCCACGGGAGTGGCTTGGTGCTCCATGTTTCACTGTATCAACCCTCAATAAACAAGCACTTGGCCACAGGGCTGCCACCTCCTACCAGCCGCCCTTTGCCATCAGGCCCCGGTGTTTGCTTCATTAGATTTCAACTTTCCCCCTCCTCAGGCGAGTCAAGAAAGGAAATAAATTTAAAATTCAGTATTTTCTAAATTTCTATGTTGTCATAACCCTAAAAATTCTATATTCTTATACAGAGCAAATAAAAGCAGATTAAAGCTGGATACCACTATGCCAATTTATGTTGTATCATAAATAATGTTTTAATTAACACAATAACCAAGTCATGATAACATGAAACTAAGCAGCTGTTCACGTCATATCAGGACAGTCTGGAAAATTGTGGTCAAAGCTCCAGGTGAAATCCAATGAAGTTGTGGAGTCTTTGAAACGCTGATGTCTCTTTTTAACTGCTGAAATATGAATATAAGCACTTTTTTAATAAGTATTCTTATTTTGTTCCCAAAAGTATTCTTATTTAGTTCCCAAACGACCTGTGTTTGGGAAGATCTGACCTAAGTGTCACATGTTACATTCAGTGAGAGTAAGGAACCAAAAAAGGCCTTTTTATCATTTTATTTTCAGTAGGTGTTTTCCTAAGCAAAAAAAAAATCCTAGGTTTTATAAGAGAAAACCATTCCCATTTGAAATAGGAAACGTGGCTTGCCAAAATGCTGCAGTGAGACCCCCGTGGTTCTAGGCTGGCAGCAGGGAGCGAGGAAAACCCCTCACTTTGGATGGTGGTGCTCTGGATCAAAGAGGGAAAGTACAGGAAATGCAGGAAAATGATAAAGCAATCAGTATCAGCAGTACTGATTTCCATGGAGAAATAAGACCAGGGGATTCCAGGGTTTTGCTGGGGTTTGGTGGCCCACAGGGGTTAATCAGTGGCCATCCCCAGAAGTCCACAGCCCACTGGGGACAAACCACACTTTGTGTATCCCCTGCCTACTGTGGAGCTTGGGGTGCCCAATTTTGTGTTCCCCTGCCCATCCTCCTGTTTCTTCTCGGAGTGTTTGGGAGCAGATGCTGATCATTTTTGGAAAATTGTGCCTCTTTGGAGTATGCCATTTCCCCCACTGCCAGGAATGCAAACTAATAAGTGAAAAGCCAAAGGAGAGCAAGATTTTAACCACACAAATCTACTTTACAACTGGCTCTGAACGTGACCAGGTTTACTTGGAGAGGAAACACCTCTGAGGCAAATGGCAATGCTTAACACAAAGAGCCAAAGGAAGCATTTCTGTCAGGATGCCTCTTCCAGCCATTCCCAGATGCAGAAAGAAGCAGCATTCCCTGTGTTTCCCTCCAGGAAACAATGACTGCTCACGTAGGGTGCATTATTAGATACCTGTTATTTACTAAGGCAGTTGAACTAAAGACCTGGACACTACTGGACCCAGTTCATGGATATTTATTGCACCAAATCCAATGTATAATATAGTGTCAGCCTTGTACCAAAGCAGGAGACAGTTGTATTTATGATTATTAGTACAATATTGAATCATCCTGAACCAATTACTGGTCCAATTACTGTGTCATTATTATCTTCTGAATAGGGCTTGATTTGTCTGTGATAAATATGATGCAATTAAACTACCTTTTTACATAATAAAACACTGCAGGTGTTTATTCTTAAGGGTTTACGGATACCAACAACCAATAGATTTAATTAAAAAAATCCTTGAAATAAATGTGAATTTCATTAAATTGTTCTAGCACTGGTGAGTATTTTAAGACTATCTATCAAAAGATTGTCTCCCTATAATCTGTCTTAAAAGCTATGCTAAGTGCACAAAAACAATGGCTTCAGCTTTTTAATGTTTCAATAATTAATAACATTTCTTTAAAGGACGTGTAATTGGTCTGTAATAGTTTAACTTAAGAAACAAAAAAGTTATGTCGGTCAAATTGCTATTATTGTTCTGGCAGCGTGAGGGATAAATGTATGCTGGCTTAACGAAAAATCTTCTTAAATTCAAATTTTCTGCTCCATAATTTTAAATTTAATCTTACAATTTTAGCACTACAGCCATAAACATAATATTGACTTCACTCCTGTTTGGTACTAGCAATGGGTACAGAATTATGTTGTGCTGGCTTTAGATTATTTAAAGAACAGGTCATTGATGCGAAATCCTACCTGGAATTATTTTGTGTCTCAGCACTGGGGATAAATACTATAGCTGTAGCTATAAAGAGAGAGTCAATACAGTGTAAATGGGTACAAAACCCATTGCTGAGCTGGGTTATGCTGATTGTCAGAAAGGAGAATCCCCTTTCCCAGTTTGCTGTTGGGCTTCCCTCTGCTGCAGAGTCTGAAGGAATGGTGATGTTGGTGTTGCCTTTTTCCTCCCTCCCACAGCTGAATTCAGCACCTGATCATCAAATTCGGGGTTATCTTGTGTCTGTTGGGTTCATCTTTTTGTTTCTCTCTGTGGATTTTGGTGGCACAGGATGTCAGGAGAAAGAGTAGGGCTCCTGGAGACAGGCCGGATGTTCAACGGGGGTAATTTTTTTCTTGTGTTGGAGAAGAAAAGACTCCAAATTTCTTCTATGACAGACAGCTGAGTCCAGGGTAGGAAGGAGCTTGTGATGCAGTTTCAGGGAGGAATGAGGAGAGGCAGGTGTGAGCTCCAGAGAAGAGTGATGCTGACCCACACCAAACTGAGCTCATGGTACCCTGGCTCTGTGGCAGGGAAACTCTGAGGGCTCCAGGCTCCAAAATAACCCTTGCATTTACAGATTTGTTTTATATCTAAATCGCATTTGATCATTACCAGCTAGATCCTTTTATGCACCCTTCCAGACATCTGTATTCTTTCCACTGAATGCATTCTGAGGAGTAGCTGTGAGCTGCTTTAGCAGAGGATCTCTCCTGACTGTCTAACCCTTAGCAGGAGTGCTCATGGCTCTGTGGAATAGCATTTCAGGGCAGGACACACCCCAGCTTCCCGCCCTGCACCCTTGGGATGTGCCTCTGCACCTCCACAGCTTCACCCATTCCCTCCCATCCATCTTCCCTGCAGCACGGGCCAGGCTGGATGATAAAACAAAGCTTTTTCAAAAGGTTTATTAAGCAAGACGTAAGGTCAGGCTTTTAGCTGGAAGGCTGGAAACGAAAGGTTACAAGCAAAACAAATACAAACACAATCCCAGCCTAAGCTTAAACAACTGGATTCCTTTTCAATTGCTTGGTCTGGTTTCTCAGCTCCTGCAGACACACTGCAGCTGTTGGGATTTGAAGCATCCTAACTTCTGCCCTAAATCCTGGTGCCGTGGTCAGGCACAGGCAGCTTGGCTTCCCTCCTCTTCCTCCTCTGTCTGTAGCTCCCCGGGCACACTGACACTCTTCTGGTTTGAGTCAAGACCTAATTTTTGGTGGAATGACCCTGCTGTAGACACAGCACGTAGGCAGTGTGTGTTTCCTCCTCCTACCCTTCACCTCCTTGGGCAGCAGCAGAGCAGATCTGGGTGTTCCCATCCTGGAGACCAGATCTGGGTGCTCCCACCTTGGCTTTGAGATGCTCATAAAGGCATTGGGGGATGCCTTCAGCCCCACTTGCATTCCTCATTCCCACCTCAGGGACTGCCTGCTGACCATTCTCACCCACCCCTGCTCCTAACATCCAGGTAAGGAGTAATTCCTACAGCATCCTGCTTGCCTGCTGTGTAGGACCCACCCAGGGGTCTGTACTGCACAGCCACCCCCCTGAGGGATTCCAGCACCAAAACAGGAAGAAAGGATGAAGTTAATCACATTTTCAACTTGTTTGCAAAGTAAGGTCAAGACTGATTAGGGCAGAAAGTTGTGATGAGGAGCGATGAAATGACCCAGGTCAGCTTTGTGCCTTCTTGGGGATGTTACACTCTCTTGGATGATGATGCCTGGATTTAAATTAGTCACAGCCCTACTCTGAAGCACAGATCAATAAACACTGAAACAGAAATACATGGAGAAGGAGAGCTAAATTATGGAGGGGGGAAAACATAAAGGGCAATCTAATGGGAGCATAGTGGATAGCTGATATAGTAATCATAATTCTGATAATTTTTCAAAGCAGCCAACATATTTGGGATTCTACTGTAACCTCTGTGCTATCAGGACCTCGGGTCCTTATTGGCATCCAGCATCAGTTTTGAGGTCTGTATCCCTGGGATGTGTCTGCCAGGGAGAGCCAGGGAGCACAGTAGGTCTCAAAGACAAAAAGTATTAATGGGTGGATAATTGCCCACCTTGTAATAATTTACAGGGAACCTGATACTTTTATCATTTGTCACAAACAACTCCATGGTGTAATAATATAGGAAGTATCATTGGTGCTATAAAAAAAGTGATGGTGCAAATTACACTTCTCTTTCTGCTGAATGGTGCTAAATAGCAGGGAGTTTCCATTCTTTTATTGCCAGGATTTCAATAATTGTAGATGTGCGTTTGCAGGGATCAATTGATAATTTGGATCACATGCCATCAATATTTCATTTTCTCTATATTTTTAAATGAAAGGAAGAAGCCCAATTTCACAGTGGTAAGATTAAAAAAAGAATCTCATTTTGTTTTCCTGTCTGCTGTTAAGGAAGAAAGCTCATTTCTTGCAGCATAAAGGGATATTAATGAATGCAAAGAGCATTTTCCATATTGCAGAATAAAATTTACTGTTCTAACCAAAGATATTTTATATAAATTAAGAGTTTGTTTAAAAAAAATCGAAAATAGGAACTCAATTCTAGACAATGCTTAATTTAAACTAAGTGTTAAAATAAAAAGCAATAATACTGAGAATAAATTAATGAACTACAATTAACTATATTTACAATAAGTGGTTTGGTTGGAAACACCTATTCCCTGCACTGATAAAATAAAACCTGCATTCTGAAAAAGCTGGAATAAGTTAAATGAAGATGCTTTTAACAAGGTTATTACTTAAGCAGTGACAGGTTTACAGATTTTAGCACCATTGGGTTTTCACAGGAGCTACAGCAAGTGCTAAAATAACACACACCTTCAGGTTCATTAAATTCACCAGTGTGATGAAATAACTGATATTTTTCTGTATTACTATAGTGCCTCAAAGAACTGACTATAAATAAGATACACTAATAACAACTGTTTGCAGTGCTAAAACAATAAAATAATTCTTCCAGGCTTATATGCAAAGGAAGAAATAAGTGTAAGGCAGACTGTTAGCAGAGTTCTATCTGGTGGCTTTAATTCTACTGGTGCCATGCCTTCAGCCATTTACTTATCATAGAAATGCCCTATAAAATGTTTTATCACTCATTGTGGCAGGAAGAAATTTGTTTAAAGGCTACATAAAGAGGGGGCTCCCGTCCCAAAATGCTCTCTAATCTGGTGTTTATTGGAGGCTTTCTGAAACCCAGCTTATGCAGAGAACTGAGTTTTAAAAAGGAGCATTTCAGATGGTAGTAAATCCCACATTTTGCCCTGTGTGGGAAAGAACCAGTGCTGGGGGAGAAGAAGCAGATTTCTAATAAATCAATGGAGTGTGGCCTTTGGAGACCTGGGAGGCAGATGGACAGTAATAGAGTATCCCAGGTTGTTCCGTGAACGATTCCATCTGGATGAGGGCTCGCTGTTATTCGCAGCCTCCTTCTCCCCTAAAACACCTCCAATCTCCCCCGCAGCCCCTCTCTCAAATGTCAGACCACCTGGGATCCGCAGCTGTCGGGCTGAAAGCGGAGCTGCCATCGGGGTGCCCACGGCCCCGCTGCCATCGGGGGAGACCGGGGGAGTCGGGGCTGGGTGTGGTATTGAGCACATCCCTTTCATGTAAAAATATGGGTTTAATGTCTTTTATATAGAATGTCCTATTGTCAATAGGACAAAGGGGAATGGCTTTGGGACGGAGGTCAGGTTTAGATCAGAGATTAAGAAGAAATTTGTTGCTCAGAGGGTGGGGAGACCCTTGGCAGAGGTTGCCCAGAGAAGCTGGGGCTGCCTCATCCCCAGAAGTGTTCCAGGCCAGGTTGGATGGGGCTTGGAACAACCTGGGATGGTGGAAGGTGTCCCTGCCCATGGCAGGAGGCTGGAATGAGATGAGTTTTAACATCCTTGCCACCCCAACCTGTTCTGTGATTCCATGACTCTGTGTATAGGTGTGTGCCTGCGTGTATCTATACATAAACACACATGTGTTCAGACATGTCTTTGCATACCTAAGCAGCAGCAATAAATGTTTCCAGTGCCTGGTTTTGCTCTACATGTGGGTACTGTTGCCCCCATGGAGATGAAGAGGCAAAGCAGGAGTCACCCTGTTGCAGTCAGAGGGCCTAAAACACACATAAATGGAGTTAATCAACCCCAGGATGCCACAGGCTTGCTTCAATTTTGCCATGCTGTATCTTTCCTCTGAGTGATTTGCAATTTTGCTCGCTGGTAGAATCATACAATCACAGCATGGTTTCAGGTTGGAAGGGACCTTAAACTCATCTCATTCCACTCCCTACCATGGGCAGGGATGCCTTTTACTTGACCAGGTTGCTCCAAGCCCCATTCAACCTGGCCTTGAACAAAAACTATGTGATGTGGCACTTGGGGACACGGTTTGTGGTGGCCCTGGCAGGGTTACATCAACAGCTGGCCTTGATGGTCTTGGAGGGCTTTTCCAGCCCTGATGATTTTGTGACTCTGTGATCTGTAAGCTGCTGTTTTGCTCACCCTTGGGGAAGAGTATGCAGCCTACCATGCTCCAGAGGCTCTGCTGAGTAAAGGAACTGCGGGGTGCACATCTCAGGTAAGCGAGATGTGAAGAGCACATTGCACCTGGGCAAAAACCTTCTAATTTCTCCACTTTGCTTATAGCCCCCTTGTAACAACTCTCTGAGAAGTGCAACAGGACCATTTTATTGGTGAATATGCAGAGCCACAGTGGTATTAAATGATTCTGAGGCCTTAGACACAAAAGAGCTGTTACTGGCCCATAAATGAAAAAGATGCCTTTATGTCCTTTATCTCAGGAGTTTCCCTCCCCCCCCCCCCACCTGGAATTTACACAGCTCACACTCACCAAACTTTTGGAGTTATTAATCCATTTAGATTTCTTGTAAACTGCATGAAACTTTGGGAGCAAGTCGTGTTTGAGTGCCTGGTGTTATTAATAATTTATGCTTCATACGAAGAGAAAATTGATCCGAAGCATCCTGGAGAGGCCAATCCATGCTGCCTGTGTGATCAGCTGAGGCACAAACTATATGTGAGGAATGAATGGAAATAAATTGTGGAGAAAAGCTGCACAGACCCATCCCAAGCCAGAAGGTGCAGAGCTGGTGAGGGCTGTCAAAGGGAAGAGCACGGTGTCCTTTGAAGCCCGGTCATGGAGACAAGGATGCAGGATAAGATCCTGCAGCAAAAAGTGGTCAAAAGTTCTTAAGAGGAGGACGAGAGCAGCTCTGTTTCCTGAAGGCAGCACTTCAGATCAAACAGCTCTTTGTGGAAATGTTCAAAAACAACCCAAACCACCTCATCCTGGGTTAAAGATGAGCTCCAGTACCTGGGGCTGGATGGGAGGTCAAAGGAGGAGCACTGGGGGACATCAGCAGATGCTGAGGCTGTGCTGGAGCTATGAGATGGACCTGTTGTGTCAAAGGTAAGAGTTTATATTTTCTCCTAAGAAAGAAAAATGTTCAGAAAATAATCCCTAATGGAATTTGGGAAGCGTTTTCTGAGCTTAAATTTCATCCTGGATACACTGATTCATCCTTTGTTTCTCTCTGCTGTTCTTGTGTTTAAAGTAACTTGTACTAGAAGTCACACATATCTGACCCAGAAATACAAGAATTTCACAGTCTCTGAGGAAATGTGCTGAAGGGAGGTTTACTGGAGCTTTTCAGCTGGGAATGAAGCTCCTGCCCGTTTGTTTACCACAGAGGGAGCCCAGGAGAAGGACCAAGTGCTGCAGTGAAGGAGGTGGTGCAGAGGTCACTGCAGGCAGCTGCAGTTTCTGGAAGCTTCTGCTTTGGGGCATGGGCTGACTTTGGACAGGTAAGCCACCATGGATTGGTAGAACTTTTTATCAGATATTTTTCCTGTATGTTTTAATTGCTACACATGAATAAGCTTGTAAATGAATGCTGGATGTACTGCTTGTCTAACTGTGAACAGTATAGATAAATGCATCTATATATTTATGTGTCCTTATCAGTCTTGATACCCTACTTGTTAATGTGATAGTGTCATCTAAGTTCTGTCATACTTGGTTCAGGACAGATTCATTAACTGTTCCTTTTACCCTGGCAAATGAGCACCTATTTCAGTGAGGTTAATCCAGAATAAACCCCTTAATCAGGGAAGTCAGGTTCTTCTGCCACTTCAGCTTAAAAATACTGGGAAATGCATATACTTGAAGAAAAATGAGATCTCTGACGCTGAAAAATGCAGTGAAATACGGCATAGTGAGGCAGAATAATTGAATTACATGTTTGTAGAAAATATTTTCTGTGTTGTAAAACCCTGGAATCATAGAATGGTTTGGGTTGAAGGGACACCAAAGATTACTTCGTTCTGTCCCCTGCCACAAGCAGGGACACCTTCCACTATCCCAGGTTGCTCCAAGCCCCATCCAACCTTGGACACTTCCAGGGATGGGGCAGCCACAGCTTCCCTGGGCAACCTCTGCCAGGACCTCCCCACCTGCGCAGGGAGGAATTCAATGGTGGCACATCATGGTCCAAAAACATTACTGCTCTGGTCCTTGACACACAAAGATTTGGCACAAAGCAAATCCGTTGTTTACACCCTGCAAGCAGCACATGCTGATCATGAGGAGTTGCTCTGCTCTGAGCACACCTGTGTGAAGCTCCGACCTGGGTCACTGCACCCGTGTTTATCCCTCCGTGCCCGCGGTGTCAGACCACGAGGAGCAAACACAGCCTGGGGGCAGGTGACGTGTCAGAGCAATAAAATGTCACCGTGGGTTTGCAGTCCTTGGCTGCTCCATCGAGATGCTGGTCAGGGTGCCAAGTTTAAAGCTGTTTCTAATGATTTGCCACTTTGCTGTTGAAACTGAAGCAGGAGTGGGAACATATCAGCTTCGGCCAACCAGTAATCGGTGCTCGAAGGCGATGAGCCCCAAAATACTTTTTGGCCGCTGTTGGTTCATTTTCTCTAAATTCCAAGGGGAAGATGTCAAATTTTTTGCCTTTTTATTTTTTCTTTCCTTGCAGGTTCAGTGCTTTCTGCAGCTTTTGCAGAGTGCCAGGTCCACAGTCTGGTTTAGCAAAGGCCACTGGTCCAAGTCTCTCTCCCATGGGGCCCACATGAAAAACAGGAGTTTGAGAAGCAGAGTCAAGGTTTGTAACCACCTAATCCTAGAATGGTTTGGGCTGAAAGGGACCTTAAGGATTATCTCATTCCACCACCTGACATGGGCAGGGACAAATTCCACTACCCCAGGGTGCTCCAAGCCCCGTCCAGCCTGGACTTGGACACTTCCAGGGATCCAGGGGCAGCCACAGCTTCTCTGGGCACCCTGTGCCAGGGCCTCCCCACCCTCACAGGGAAAAATTTCTTTCTAATCTCTACTCTAACCCTGCCCTCTATCACTGATGTATTTCTTCTTCGCAACAACAGTGTACCAAGTCTGCTGGAGTTTTTAGGCACATTTAAATTGTGCATCATTGAATCCTGGAAAAACATGCAGCGATCTTCTCCATTTCCTGTTTCATTGTTTCCATGAATGAAACAATATCATATCTCCATACACCCAACATTCAAATATCCTTTCAGGAAGGGAATGCTGGACCGTGGTGGAGAGTCTGGAGGTCTCTGCAGTGGTTTTGCACAAGTTGTCTAGAAAAAGGACAAAGTCTCCTGGGTGAGAATTTGTGGCACAGAGGTCTGAGGAACTGTACTTTCCATTGCATCCCTGATGTTTCAGTCCAGAGCTTTCCCACATCTCATAAGCTGCTTTGAGCCTGTGCAGTTCTCAGAGTGGAAAAAAAAAAGGAATTGAAGAAGCAAAAATAAATATTAAAGCACGTAAGAATTAAATATCACCTATTCAAATAGCAATTATGCCGTTGAAAACAAGATCACCACACCTGTACAAGAAAAGACAACCAAGCCTAAAACATCTGTTTGGATCCACCTGCCAAGCACCTGTTCCGCTGTTTCAATGCCATTTGATTGCTGGAGATGTAGAGGCTCTTGTGAGGTAATGAGTGATTTTACATTATGCATGATTGAAAACAGGTGTTCTAATGCTGTACAATTCTATGCATGAATAATTCAGTTTGTTTAGAGCAAGATCTTTAAAAGAAATATGGTCTTTATTTTTTTTTTTTATAAATATTAAGGTTATTCTCTGCAATGTATGGTGGCTGGTCTTTTCAGCAGGCTCACTGATGACCATTTTTGTATAATTTTATGGGTAGGAAATAACACCGTGAAAGGTAAAAAAAAATAATTATACCTAAAGCACATAAGCAATGAAAATTGAAAGCTTTCTTTAGCAAGGAGGGGGGAAAAAACCTGTCAGTGTTCTAAGGGAGAAAGCCAGATGACTTTTGGCAAAGGCTGCTTCTCACCACTAACAAAACAGCCCAAGAGCTTAATTATAGAGAGGGGTGAATGTGCCTCAGGGATAAGTAAGTAGCTAGTCCATCTCTTGGTCCGAATTCCAGCTGAGTCTGAATACGTTTAAGAATTTAGGTTGTTTTTTTCTCTCTCTCTCTCTTTCCCCTCATGATTATGAAAAGGTTTCTTGCACAGTTGTGTGCTTTGTGCTGATGGAAGATGCTGCAGACTCAGGTATTTATCCACAGACCAGTTTCCATGCTGGGAACTGCAGGATAAAGCAGCCCATGCTCCTCATCATGGAGAATTCAGCAGCTGCTTGGGATCACCTCCCAGAGATGAAGGACATGTGGGAGTCAGACTGAGAGGTGCAGCTAAGCTTGCAGCATCCCCTCTGCCTCTTCCCAAGGTAAGCAGTGCAGCTGGAACGGCTTCAGCCACAAGAGTTTTGAGCTGGGATGAGATGAACTTGAGCAGCCAAAGGTTTTCCTGCCACAACGTGTGTCTGCTCTCTCCTTGTTCCCTCAGCCAGGGATGTAATTTAGTTTAGCAATTTTAGTTTAGCAACCAAGTTTGTAATTAGCGTCCGTTGTGGTGTTAGATTTTATTATGGGAGTCTTCTGTGGTGGGCGATGTGGAATCTTGGTGAGGGTGAAGGGAATGGAGAAATTGAGAGTGAACAGAGGATTTCAGACCTTCCAGATCTTCCTGTCCATTGCGGTTGATGTGACAACAAAGTGGCAAAAGAGTAAGAGAGAAGAAGGAAAATGAAATTATTGATTTGAAAGGAAGAATGAACAAAGGTTTCCCAGACAGGTGATAGATGCCCCATCCCTGAAAACATCCAGGTCCAGTTTGGACAGGACTCTGAGCAGCCTGGCCAAATTGAAGATGTCCTTCATCGATACAGGGGGGTTTGACTAGGTGGCTTTTGAAGGTCCCTTCTAACCCAAACCATTCCATTATTCTAAGAAAGAAAAGAGGCTGAAAGCTGTTATTTAAAGCCTGCTGTAGTGCCCCATGTTAATTAAAAATTGCACCACGGTGCTAGTTCAGGCTGCTCATGTATCACCTGAACAGGTTTGGATCCAGTGGTTGTAGCGTTTGCTGTAATAAACTTCAACACTTTCTGTGGGTTCAGGCAATTTAAGGAGGAAAATTCAAGAATCCAAAACACCCAGGTGTGACCCAGGACCTCAGTGGGTAAACAGGGAGCTCAAACTCTGTGGCCCACACTGCTCAGGGGACATCAGGTCAGAGTTCCTGCAAGACCTAAGAGCAATGATTCTGTGGCCAAACCTGGCTAAGCTGCAGACACTCAGGGGTTTAGCTGAAGTGGATCTATAATCTTTCAGTATTTTATATACAGTAAGTTAGAGGAGACTGTAAATTCGAGTTTATAATACCCTATCCATTCAGCTACTGACAAAGTATCTAAGGTAATCTGACCTGCTTCACAGACCATGAGAAAAATCCTCATGTAAAGTGAAAAAGATGAATTACAGGGAGGTAGAGGAATTTGTCTCAACTCAGATATTGGGTTAATTCCCACATCAGGCAAAAGAATGTTTCACCAAGCTTTACTTGAATAAAGTTGGGAGGTTTAATAGATGCAGCCCTACAGGGCAAGGGATAAACTCTGCTCCCTTGGAGCCAGTGATCATGCCACCAGAAACATGGGTAGGAATCAAAGGGAAGGGAATGAGGAAGAGATCTCTGAGAGAAGACAAACAGCAAGGACAAAATATTGTAGGGGAAAAGTGGTAGGTTTTTTACTGAAATTATAAGGAAGAATACATCCTGGTAGGCTGAGTTCCTGCAAAAAAGAAAAGCATTTTATTTTCACTGGGAGTTATTCTCCCCTTTAATAATAAGAAAACAACTTAAATCTCATCTTTAGATGTTGGATAAGAGGGGAATGAAAAGGGGTGAGGTGGCATCTGTTGGAGTTGAAGATGCCTGGACTCCTGAGGGTTTATCTGTCCTGGTGCAGAAGAAGGAAACTCACAGGTCCCACTGGGCAGCTGTGAGAAAGGCAGGACATTCCTGCTCTTCCTGACTCCTTCCCACTAGTTCGCAATCATGATAGATACTGAAGGCTTCCTTCAGCTTGGAGGCATTTCCTGTGGATCTACAACTCTTTCCACCCCCCACCTCCCCCACTTCTTTCCCAGTAACAGCTGCTTTATAAAACACCTTATCTGATCATTTTTAAATTAATGTTAGGGGGTATTTTCTGTTTTCTGCTTTAAATCCAGCACATGACTCTCCCAGAGGCACATCCTTTTCTTACCCTGGAAACATCTCTGTAGCAGTAAGAGAAGGCTCCAGTAGCTCCTCTACCACCTTTTTAACTATTTCCATTCCCTGGGCACTGAAGTGACCCACTTGTCCTTGCAGTTGAATCCTGCACAGGCAAAGTGTGTCTTGGTCATGTTCTGTGGGCCAGGTCAGGTGGTCCTGTGGACCAGGAAAGAAGGTTTGGCTTTCTACCTTCATTCTTTTACTGCATGGCGTCAGAAGGGAACAGAGTTTTCCAGAAACACATCCCAAAGAAAACCATCCAAGTTTCTCTCTTGCAAGGGTACCTGTGTGATCGAGAGCTGGGAGGAGGTTTCCTCCAGATGAGGCACTGAAAGATGAATGTGGAGCTCCCTGATATCTGTGGTGGGTATGGAAACATTTAGTTTCTGAAACCTTTTGATGGACTCAGATGGAAGCTGTTCCATCAATCAAAAGTATGTATTTACCTTTTCTATATACACCTCCTGTGATTTATTAGGTAACTGTTTCTTGTCATTGTGACCTTCCAAATTATTTGACTTGGGATTCCTTTCAAGAATTAACCAGGCTATGATGAATCGTGGAATCACAGAATGAGTTAGAAAGGACCTTAAAACTCATCTCATTCCACACCCCTGCCATGGGCAGGGGCACCTTCCACTATCCCAGGTTGCTCTAAACTCCATCCAACCTAGCCTGGAACACTTCCAGGGATGGAGCAGCCACGATTTCTCTGGACAATGTTCCAGGGCTGCACCACCCTCACAAGGAAGAATTTCTTCCTAATCTCTAATCTAGATCTTCCTTTCTTCAATTTAAAACCTTCTCTTCATGTCACATCACTACAGGCCCTCATAAAAAGTCACTCTCCAACCTTCTGTATGTCCCCTTTGTGTACTGGAATGCCGCTGTGAATATACAGGAACTTCTCCATTGCCTACTAGGAGATCTATTTCCCTGATATCCCTGTTGCTACAGCAGAGGTGACAGAACAAGGTCCTTTCTCTAGGTACCAGTAGTCCCATTTCCTAAACCAGTAGTTCACTCCTTCTTACCCACAGTTAAAATCCTGTTGAAACTGTCAAGAGTTGTTTCCACCTCTTTAATTTCGTTCTCAAACGAAATCCTTCACTTCTTTGTATGCAGAGGCTGCTGTGGCCTGGATCTCATCTTGTCTTCTAGTAACATCTTCCAGATTTGTTTCAAACTGATTAGACACTGCTGAAGAATCAGCTTCTCTCCCCCGGACAGTACAAAGCCAAGTGTTGACAGAGCTGGCTCGTGGCCATCGGCTCCGTGATGACGCAGCATCGCATCTTTTGACAGCCCCTATTTCGTTTGGGGCACTCTGAAACACTCACACATCCCGACAAATTAAAATAAAATAAATTACAGACTGACAGGAGACTGTAATTAAAAAAAAAAAAAATGTGTCAGCTTGACCAGAGAGTTCCTTTAATTAAAGGACTTATTCTATATGCTGGGGCAGGGAATCAGAAAGTTATTTCTGCCCTTCTAATGTGGCTGCAGTTTCCCTCTGAATTTTGGTTTTGAGAAACAGAAGATTATCCTTTTTATTGGGCTATGGAGAGAAATTATGAGGAATGAGCTGAGTGATTTTAAAATTCTCTCAGTAGGAGTAGGAAGGGAGGGAAATACTTGTCCTTCCTTAACTAAATAGCTTCCAGTGCAGTTTAGAAACAGGGACACTAATTTCTGGGTCCCATCTCAGCACAGGGATGTATTTAAGCCACTGGGATCATATATATTTCCACCATCTAGATTCTTTTCTGGATGGAAATCATCCTGCCTTTAAGTATGAGGAGCAAATACAGAAGGTCACAGTAACAAATACCATTTCTGAGATTCATTTGTCCCTAAAGGTTAATAAAGCTCATCAAGAAATACATTGAAATGAAGCGAAGTTATCTCTAGCATTTGCGTCTTCCCATCACAGTGTCCTAAGAGATGTCCTGTGGTTTGACACATAATTAATATGTTTATTTATCTTAGCTTGCTTTTTTAGCATCCATCACCATAATAGCCAAATATAAACATTTCATCCTGTTTTGTGAAGAGCCTATGGTCCATTTTATTGCAACAGTCACTTTCCCAGCTCCCACCAGTGACACGGAGTAGATGCCTGAAAAAAAACCCACCAAATCCCTGAAATTTTCTCACCGCTTTTGCTGGAAGCTGTTTTGTTTACAAACTTGTGGAAAATGTGCCTCTTTTGCCTCCTTTGAGTGTCATGGGAACACAAACTGAGCTATGATCCAGTAGCACTGCTCGGGGCTGCCTGGTGCTTCTCGGGGGTCTCATAATCCGCCCACGAGGTTGTTCCAGAGTCCAGCTTAAAGTTACACTCTGTTTGCCAGCATCCACAATCCCAAACAGTTTTACAATCAACCTGGCTCAAGTATTGAAATCTGACAATTCTTCAGACAAGGAGAGCTAATCTTTTGGTTATTTTTTCAAGTTAAAGCATTAAAACGTCCTCATTACTCTCATTTTAACTTATGGGATGCCCAAAGAATATTTGTTAGAATTATTGGCTTTAGCTTATGCTGTTTGTAACTCACTTTTTATAGACTTGACTGGTCAGGTAATTTCCACAGTATTGTTTTTGGCTCCTTAACTGGAGCCCATCCAAGTTTGCAAAGTGCTTCTACAGAGATAATGGAGCACATTCCAGCATCCTGTGAAATATCAGCTGAATATCCAGTGTTAGATGTGTGGAGATAACCTGGGTAGGGCTGCCAGATGCTGTAATTTCTTGCTTGGGAGTACCAAACACCCTGAAGTTACAAAAACAGGTCTGCCAAAAGAAGGAAAAGAAATGTAAAGGAGAAAATAAGGAGAGTGAGAAAGAAAAAGTGTCCAAACACTGCAGTTTGATGCTTAAAATGTGGGGTTTACCTCTATTTACTTATAGGAAAAGCAAATACTATTTCCTATAGGAAAAGCCCTATTATTTTATACCAAAGAATGGTAACGTAGTTGATGTGACTAAAACTCCCATTCTGAAATGTATTAAATAATTTTTTTGAGCAAATACATAAATCCCATATTAAAATAAGAAAAAAAATACAAATGTAACTCTTGAGTCCAATCTGTTGAGAAAAGCACGATTATAAAATAAGATGTAGCAGAAGCATAAACTGAAAATGGCAATTAATGCTTCTTTTGGAAAATACTTTTATTATATAATACGTTTTTATTATACATTGATACTTTTTTAAAAGGGGCCCACTGGGATAAGCAGGTCTCAGAGGTGTTTGATTTGGCCTACGTAACCTTCTTGGTTACTGACTGGACTAGAAGATGTCCAGAGGTCCCTTCCAACCCTAAGTATCCTGTGATTCTCCTCTGAGCATATTTGAGAAGGTTACTCCTGGATGTTCACAGATTTCCCTGCTTTTCATTATCTATTTTTTTTTTTCCCCTTAACGAGGTCCAGAACCGTGTGCATGATTTTCTGTGATAGATTCACACGGGAGGTATTCTAGAACTGGCCAAGGACACAGCGTTTACAAGAAGGTCCTGACTAGCATCCAAAAGTCTTTGTGAAGCTTCCATCTTAGATGACCCCATGGAATGCGAGAAAGCTTTCTTTTAGGGGAATGGCATCTTCTGGCCAGAGTTACATCCAGAAATTCTGCTGTGCTTAACCCGTTCTTGAAATGCCCAATGCAGCGAATTTAAGGGTGGAAGTAGGAATGGCATGCTCGTGTTTTCTCAAGAAAGGTGCCAGGAGACCCCTCAAGCTCTTACTCTGACTTTTTTCTGCTCACAGAATGACCTCTCTGGTAAGTAGGGTTTCTGAGAAGATCAGTTGGACATTTGAGCCCCTCATCCTGGAAAAATCAGAAGAATTTGGGTTATCTTCCTCGCTGACATAAAAATATCTCCAGTTAACGGCATTTGGAAAGCCTATCATTTTGAATACACTTGTGAAGGGGGCAAAGTTTATAATTTTGGGTGGAAACCATGTGAAAGCTAGCTGGTTCATCAGCGCTTTGTTTTGCCTTTTTTTGGATTTGTTCAAAATCAAAAGTCAAAGTGAAACTCGGGGGATGTGAACCCACTTGAATCAAGACCAAGAGAGCGATGTGCCAGATCTCCCATGAACCAAAAACCACTGGGTTCTCACAGTCCTCATCCAAACAAAAATGCACAAATATAAATCAAATATCCTCTTGTACTCCTCGTGGCTTTCACGGAAACAAGACAGAATATTAAAAAGATCTGCTCAGTTTTGCTGCAGCAACTCCCAAAATATCCTGTGATCATCCGATAGCTGGCAGTTAATATCCTGATCTATTCTCTTTCCTCAGTAATCCAGCCCTTTCCAGCTAACACTCGACGTTGGCATGCACAGCATAGCCCCTCCACATCTTCCTTGGCTGTACAATTTCACAGGGAAGACTCTGTACAATTCACAGTCCTTTACATCCCTGCTCAAGGAGCCAAGGAGGGAGATGGATTTGCAATTATATGAAAACTGCAAGCAGCGTGATCAGTACAAAGACAGGACGCTTAACCAGTCTATGGCAAGCTGGAGCACTGAGAAAATATTTAATGATATTTTTCCCTGTGGTTCACCTTGTTTGAGAACAAACCCCAGCTCCTAAATGAGAGAAGGAAAAAAAAAAAATCAATGTTGTTCAGTGCCATCACTCATCGTGCACCAAACAGTTTCTGAAGACATAAAAAAGTGCTGGTCATGGAAGAACAGCAAAGGTTTCCTTTGTAACTAAGACACACTTGTTTGCAATAACATGTGTGCTTTTAAATGCTGCCAAGTTGCTGAGGCTATCTCTCCTAAATGCAATCTTTAAATATGTAAGTGTTAAAAAAAACAAGGTAATGTTCAAGAAATGTTGAAGTGAAAAGAAAGTTTGATCAGATGGTTAAAATCCAGTCAAACCAAAGACAACCTGTTTATGACCTTTCTATGCTAACAGCTAAAAATGTCATTTTTTTTCCCTACAAGATTAATTGCCATCACTTTGGGAGTAGTGAGCTGGACATTATTATATGATGTCAATTAATGATTAAAAAAAAGGTGGTTTGCAAATGTAGCACCACAGTCCCTGGTGCATTACATCATTTCTGAAAGATCTTAACACGTGATAAGCAAAGCACATTTTAACCTAAAAGTCCGAGTGTTACAACCTCGTTTTTGTTGTAACACCCTGTGCACAACCTTTTGGCCTTGAAGTCAGTTGCAATAAAATGAAGAAGTCAAAAAGAAAAGGAAAAATAACCTCTCAGAAGAAGACACCCTCCTGTCCCGCTGCCTGAGTGTTAATGCCATGGAATGAGTCACGTTGGAAAACCTGGTGTTGATCTGAGTGTGTGCACTGTTCTGAGCAAGATCCCTCACCCAAACCTCCTGCTCCAAGCCCTAGGGTTGCTGTGATCCAGGTATCATTCCCTGGATAATGCAGTTCTCTCTGCCAGAGACTTCAAAATGTCACCTGCTGAAAAAAATTACTCTTGCCCAGGCTCTGCTCTCCCTCATGGGGTGACAATGATCACTTGTGGGCCTCATCCAATTCACTGGATTATTTAGGAGGGGTTTTCCCTATATTTTACGTCTCCTCCCATTAAAACCCTCCTTTGCAGCAAGTTTGATTTCTTTGTCAGTGCCACACACAACCAGACCCATTTTCCTAAGAGCTGTTCTCCACTTTTAGCATCCAAATGCTGCTGAGGCTCCTTTGTAAACGAATGACACGCATTTAAAATACCTTTGTAATAATAAATACCACATGAACATATGTATCAAGCAAAGGATTTCAATTTTGATGACACTTGCTTCTCAAGAACAGACATTCTGGAAGAAAAAAATGTTGCCAGCCCCAAATTGATTGACATTTGTTTACTTAACTCTCTCTTCTTGAAAGTCTGCACACCTATTTCAACCTTGAACAGTTTCCAACTGTGGTATACTGGAACATTTTTTCATTTATTAAGTTCAGTGTTGCCAACCCAAACAAAGAGTAATCAGTGATGATCCAAGCAGACCAAGCTGTCTAGCACCATACAATGTATCTGCATGCTAATTTTCAAATTCCCTCACATTTGCAGAGAACTAATGGGATCATTTTCATTCTGTTACAGCAACTCAACAGTTACTGAATCACCATCTGTGTTTTCGTTAACCTGAATCAGATATAAATTCTGTTATTGCAAGGTAGAGCAGCTTGTTTAATGATTCTTAATCTTTTCTTTAATTAAATCATGCAGCCAACCTGAAAAATCTATCTTAATGCAAATTAGGAGCTTTTTTGGCATTCGCTTACAGTAATGCACTAATAAGGTTAATTTATGAAGGTTCTCTTCCAGTCTGTACAGATGATATTTGTTCGCTGCATATTTTTAGCATATTGTCCCTTTTTGTAATATTTAAAAAAATAATAATAAAAAAATGCTTATTTTCACCCGCACAAAAGAGGGAGGCTGCGATCTGCTTATTGTTTATTAGAAAGTTAGAGCACAGAAAATGAAAATCAGCCTCTCCCGCCTGCGAGTATCAGGCTATGAGGATGCAAAGGCACAATTCGTGAGCCTATTGAATTAAAGGGCTTTGGTCGAGCCCTTTCCTGCCTTTGGCTGCTGGAGATCAGGTCCCTGCTCTGACAATCATCTTGAAGATATCAGGGGAGATAATTTGTCTAAAACCTCTTTTTTTTCTTTTTTCTTCTTTTTAATTTTTTTTTTTTATTTTTTTTGTAGGTGTGAATGAATAGTTTAAAGAGTAAATAATTCTTGTGAAATAAGCCTGAATACATTTCTCAGTTGCACAATTGCTTCAGCTCTGGGCTCTGATGATCTCAGTCAAGAAAATCTCTGTCTTTGTGAGCATTGCTCCCAACTACAAAATGACTTGAAATCTGTTCAAGTTGCTGAGTAAAGAGTAAGCTTTTTTTTTTTATACTTTTTTTTTTTTAAGTTTATTTTTCAACACCCACTAGTAAACGGGGACAGAGACTGTGAATTTCGACACACGGTCTTTGCTATTTAATTAAAATCACAGAGGCTGGCTGGAAAGTTTTCAGCAAAGACATTTTTTGCATCGGGAGACTGCAGATTCCTGAAATCAGGCATTCTTTTCATAGAAATTTGCTTGTGAGGACTAGGAACGATTTGGTTTATTTTACTTTATTTTTCAGTTCTAGGAAAGGGCTCCTCAGCTCGAAGCTGTAAACGTTCATTTCTCCTTGGCAAGAGGAGTGCCCAAGCTCAGCAGCACCGAGGGCAGGCTGGTGGGAAGGGGAGATCCATCTCAACCCCTTCTTTTACCCCCACTCAGCCTTGCCCTACCTCCTTCTTTTCCCTTTCCCTCTGCCCAGCTGGACTCATTCCATGCCTGACTTTTTAAACTCTTTATACAAAAAAAGGAAGGTTATGCCCAAGGATGAAGGAACTTAGGGAAGCTGTGAAACTTTATTTTAAACAAAGCAAACATGGAGCAGCTTTGGGATGGATAATTGAGGGGAACCTTCCTTCAAGTTCCCTGGAAAAAATAAAAGTCACAATGTTCAATGTGCACCTGTGCAATGATTCCTGGCTTTTTAAGGATTCTGGTGTGGCTGTTTTGCTCTGATGTTAGGATTTTTTTTTTGCTTTGCCCATGCTCACATGGGCTTTTGCACCAATGGAATTTAAGAATGGGAATTATTTCATCTTCCTTTTCCCTCCTTCATTTTGGAAAACTCTCTTCCAGCCGTTGGTAGGTTTTTTTCTGTAATATTAGCACAGCAAGAATGACAAGTAATTGTTTTCCT
Organism: Monarcha castaneiventris obscurior; assembly: GCA_026261815.1. NCBI lineage: Eukaryota > Metazoa > Chordata > Aves > Passeriformes > Monarchidae > Monarcha > Monarcha castaneiventris. Next base: position 19,623,370 of record JAMPIT010000467.1, read on the forward strand.
CCCCATTTAATTGTACCTATGTGTTCTTAAGTCTATTACATGCTTCGCTTCATGCTTCACCCACTTTTAAAATATGCAGATAAATGAGTATCAGCAGAAGACTATTTTAATACAAGCTCAGGGTCTTGTACAGCATCTTCTCTAAAGGCTGCCTATAAAAAAAAATTAAAAACCCCAATAAACAAACAAAAAACAACAGCGAAATTAACCAAAAAAAGAATTTAAAAATCCACAAACAACCACCAAATACTCAAAAGTTTAATATCCTAAAAGAAAATTACAGATTCCAAATTTTGGACTCTTCCCTGGGGAAAAATAATGATGGATCTTTTTTTCTCCCCTTCTTCAGCAACGCTTAAAAATATCTGGCACATTCCTTGGTTTCTTTAACAGTGAGAGAAAATGAATATTTTTTGATTTCATCCTAAAAAGTGATATTAGGTCAGTCCTCTGTGTCTTTTGCTCATCTGTTTTCTCTTAATTTTATTGTTTTCTCTCAATTTTAATCATTTTCCTGCACTTCTCAGAAGGGCGACTGATCTCTGGTGGGACAGGGCAATACTTGACAGTGACAATGTTTTCCTTAAATCAAATCACAGCATTTTCTCAGGTATTAGAGCAACACTGCTCAAATAACTGAGTTATTAAACTGCCTCCTAGTGAAAGTTCTCCACAAAGAACCCCAAAAATCAGAAACTGAGCTATGGAATCATGAAGATTTTTGCTGTAACACCACTATGAGAAAAATAGGGATGAAGACTGTTCTATCCACTGCAGATGTGTCCACCACTGAGGGGGAAAGGGAAAGAACATGATCCCATTTGACACTAAAAATCTTGCTGGGTTAATTACCACCCCACTAAGCAGAGAGATGAAGGCAGGGAGGGCATTCTCATGATGACAACCTCTACCCAGCAGCAAGCTTTACATTTTCCCAAGGCTGAAGACAATTTAGCCCTGACAAATCCAATCAGTGATACTCAGGAGTACCCTCTGGAGCAAAGCTCAAATTTTTGAGGATACACAAGGCAAAAGATGGACTTCAGTAAGACACTACTAAAATATTTACAATATGGCTTGGCCAGTGCTGAAATGGCACAGTTGGCCTGAAGTCACATCAAGGTCCTGTGGCATTTGAGTGTTTCCCCAATGGCTTTGTGCAGTAAAGTGTTAAGTTCTCCTGAGCATTTTATGTATTTAAGGCAGTAACTTTAAAATAAAAAATTGCAACCTTAGAGCAAAGCTGCTATTTTGAGAATTTTAAGCCATTATTGACTCCTGTCAGATCAGTTTCTAGACTTATTGACTCAAGAAGTAAATATAGACTGAGAGAAAGCGAGGTCAAGTCAATATTTATCTTGCAGATCAATAGATTTTGATACTAACCAAAAATTAAGCTCAATACATGCATATATTATATGCAACAAGGTTAGGAGAGATCCATTCAGAAAATTTGTCAATTTGAAATTTCCCCACGGAATCCAACCTTTCGTATTAAATTTCCATCAGAATGTCTGTCCCTTTAAGGGTGGTTAAGTGACAGAAATCACAATTCCACTTCATCCAACCAGGTGAGTAACAGCAAAAGGAAAAGGGCAGAAAAACGAAGTGAAAAGATGGGAGTTTGGTTTTGGTACTGGGAAGAGGCAGGTGAGTGATGGAGGCTTATGGGGACTAAGGCAATATGGAATGTGATTTATGTAATATTGTACCTGCAAGGCCAGTTTGGACGGACCTTGGAACAACCTGGGCTAGTGGAAGGTGTCCCAGCCCATGGCAAGCTGTGGAATGAGATGATCATTAAGGTCCCTTCCAACTCAAACAGTTCCACGATTCTCTGATTCTAAATATGAAGAAAAGGTGGAAGAATGTGGAGGTGGACCTGCAGCAAGATGTGGCACCAGCTTCCGAAAGGAGGGATCAGGAGTTTCTGAGCTGCAGCAAGTGGGATGCAGCCATGGTGGAAGTTAGGGAGCTTTCTGTGTGGACTGAGTTGATATTTCCTGGTGAAGGGAGAAGCATTTATAAACTATGTAAAGATTTGAAAAGCCTAAAAAGCAGAAACCAAGTAATTTAGTGTTTAATGCTCCTGCTTTACAGTAAGACGAGAAAAGGGCAACTTTGTCATCCACAGTCTGGCACAGCATGGGTTGAAATTGAATTTTCCCTTCCCTTCCCTTCCCTTCCCTTCCCTTCCCTTCCCTTCCCTTCCCTTCCCTTCCCTTCCCTTCCGTTCCCTTCCCTTCCCCATAATTTTTCTTTACACTTTTTCCCCTTCTTTTATCCCCTTTTTCCTCCTTTTCCCCCCTTTTTTCCCTTGTTTTTTTTTTGGCTTTTTTTATTCATTTCCCCTCCTTCTTTTTATTTTTTCCTTACTCTTTTTTTCTCTTCTTTTTTTTTTTTTTTCCCTTCATTTTTCCCCCCCCAAGCTTCTCTCACAGCCCAGGATGCATTTGCACCCCAGATAACGGCGATGACCTCACATTTACATAGCACCTCTCACCCCAAAGGATCTCCAAATGCTTTGCAGATTTAACACAGGCTGCTCTCCACACTTGGAAATCCCTTCCCCAACTGCAGGAGCCCCGTCAGCTCCTGCTGAGAGGAGCAGCACTCACAGCCCTCCCCAACAACTCAGGGGATGGGGGATTCCTTCTCAAAAAAAAAAAAGAAAAAACCAAACTCCTGCAATAATTTAGACAGGCTGAGTATAATTACCCAGGCTGGAATTTGGCCAGGGCACTGCAGGTACAGTGGATACTTTCCCCAGAAAAGCTGGAAGTGTATGACCAGGAGGAAAGGGCATAAAAGTGAAAGAATGTTCCTTGCTTTTTCAAACCACTGTTCTTTTCATCTGGAAAAAATGTGTTGTGAAAAATAAAACCTGTGTGGCTGTGCAAAATCCTTCCTTAGAGATAATTTCAAAGAGAGTGAAGATGATAAAATGATATATTAATTGGTAAAATATGATTTCATTTGAAATAAAGTGGTGAATCTCACCAAATTCAGCTCCGCAAATGCAGCAAAGCATATTCCTCATCCAGAATAAAAAGGTGGCATTTGTTTGATTTCGGTTTGATGAATTATTAATTTTATCACAGCTAAGATGACAGCTAATATTAGGACATTGAATTATTAATTTTCAAACGTGGCAATAAAAAAGCAGAACAAACACAAATTGAGACACATTTTAGGTGTGAGGTGACTTGCTTACATAATCCGTGTGAGAAAACAAAACCGCAGAGACAGAGATTTAAACCTTGCCAAGCAACTGCTTTTGCCTTCAAACCTCAGGTATGATTTTTAGCCTTACTTTAGAAACAGCATTCCTTGACTGCTCTAATGTGCATATTGGATATCATACTCCTGTATTTTCCAGCCAAATAAGGGTCTCCAGGTAATTTTTCTGGCTGTGGATACAGTTTTTGGGGCCAAGGTATAATAACAGAATGTGTAACCTAAGTAGAACATTCATCTCTTTTTTTTTTTCCCAGGATGGACAGGTTGAAAAATACAAGAGAATATTATTTGGTTTATTCTTTTGCTCCTCTTTCCTGCTGTTTTTTTCACCACTGCTTGTCATGTGGCACAGGGTAAATAAGCACTTCAGGGCTTGTTTCCTTAAAACTGTTTCTGTGAGGTTTCAGCCTTAAGAGCCAGCACAGGATTTATCTGGCTCCACTACTGCCCTACAGGCTAATACTGATTTTCCTGTCAAATGTCTCCTTTGCAAATATTCTTCCTTCCCAACTCTCCAAATGAAGATGGGAGCTTTGAAGTCTTTCTTATTCCATGGCAAAATAGTCAACAAAACATTTCCAAATGTCATACCTTTTTTTTTTTTTTTTTGAGAAGCAGACACTGGTGCAATGCTGCCCCTGAATGTAGGGTGAAACAAGGATCTGAAAATGAGCACAACTCGTGGCCATCAGGGATGCTGACAAGTGTAGGTGGGTTTTTGAGGGCAGTATTCCCAGGCCAAAGAAGAGAAACAGCTGTCTGTCCCCAAGCCTCATTGGGAATTAATCCAGCTCAAAGCTGGATTAACTTCTATTAAAAAAAAAAAAAATAAAAAAAGGCCACAAACTTGTATTCCACTGCCACATATGGCGATTATTTAGACTACAAATATTAGGCAGGGCTAGCTGGTTGGGTACTAAAAAGAGACTGATTTAAATCACTTATTTTTATCCTGCTGACAAAACGGGGTGGGGGAGAAAAAGCATCTGTCACCCATCTGAGTTCACAGAGAGGCCGTGGTCGAGGGAGAAGTGCAGGAGGGGCAGGAACATTGCTGAGTGTCCCGATGGAACACGGTGTGAGAGCCCAGCTCTGTGCAGGAGGGTCTGCTCATGACCCTGCGGTGAGGAGTGAGCTCACCTGGCTGCTGGAAAAGGGGTGAAAGATGAGCAGAGATGGGAAAGGAAGGGATGCTGAACCCTGAAGGAAGCTGATTTGTCCTCTGATCTGTCTGCTGATCCCAGGTTGATTATTGCTGCACCCAGAGTGGGAGGTGAGGGCTCAGAGCTGGAGTACAGGTAGTCTTTAAAGTGCAGCTTGCATGGGAGGGTCAAAATACATAAAATTCTACTCACTCTCACTGAGTGAAATGTTTATTGCTTAGATGAACTTTGACTTGCTGTGTGCTCCTCTGAGAATTTTAGCAGGGACAAAAGCATTTAAAGTGTTCAGAAGTCTTTCAGGTATGACTGTGACCTGCAGTGCAGCTGTGGTGGGAGCTAAAGATGACATCTACTGCAGATTCATGAACACTCCCAGCAAAATCCCAAACACTGGCTCAAGCTCGGGCTGTAAATACAGACTTGGATCAAGAAGAGAAGGAAGTTCTTGATGCCCTCCCAAGGAATGGGGTGTATTTGCCAATGTCCCTCTTGCTGGGAGGTGGTAGAGATAAAGCTCCTTTCTTAGATTCCTTTTATCATGGACCTCTGCTTTATTCTGTTAACTTTGAGGAGACAATCCTTTTATTTTTTTTTCCTGTTGTTTGCATTTTGTTTGTTTGTTTTCCACTTCAGTGGGGCATTCCATGGTCACACATCTGCCACGGGAAGAGAAGTGATCCACAGGTGTGTTTCATTCATTCTTGGTTTACATGTACATGCACAGCACGACCTTTTTCTCCCCCCCATCCAAAATCAGTAGAGTTTATAATAAGTACGAAACCCCAAAATACAGTTTGTCACATAAGAATGAGTTTCAAGATCTGCCTGACTGTGCTCAACCAAAACCTGAGTCGTCTCCCCTCTAGATTTTTACACTCTGGTGGACACTGAATTACCCAAAATGCCAATACCTGCCATAAAGCAAACTGTTTTCCAAGTGGATCCCAAAATCTTTTTGAGGGTTCTCCTCTCTCAAATAGGAAAAGCCAAAAAGAATTAAAGGATAACCCAATCCTGCCACCTTTTAAAGGTGATCCTGAGTGTGTGGGTTTGAATTTCTCTGGTTTCACACATTGCTGGTTATGTTGCCTATTATAAAGGATTCAGTAAGACATACTTTCTCCCTGTGGTATTTTATTTTGACACATCTCAAATGAAAATACAGCTCATTATTTTATAAAGGATTCAAATGTGTTGTCACCTGGTTTTCATGCATTAAAATGTGATTCATTTATTGCTGTAGGTACATGAAAAAGCAGAATGAGTCTGTAATGAGCTTATTTAGTAATTTATTTATCTATTTTTTTGGTCATCCAAAAAATGGGGCAAAAGTCAGTCTTTGTCTTCTTTTAAAATGGGTCTGTGTTGAGAATGCCAGTGCTCCCTTGTCTGGCCCTGTTGTGTTCTTTATCTTCATGGTTTGGCTCTCAAGAGGCATATTTAAATTGTCATAAATGTAGTAAAACTTTTCAGGGGAAAACACTCAGAGACCTTGTTTATTTAAGTTTTAAAAATATTATTTATCATGCCCTGTAAAATAGCGTGTATCAACCCTCCAGGGACAGGGCAGCCTTTTCAGATCAGTCATAAGCTGAAACTTTGTACAAGATGCAAATTGGGAGCTTGATTAAACGAAAACTGGTGTTAAGTCTGTGCCTGGTGAAGTTTCTGTAGGCACAGCAGCAATTAATGTGGGGCCAGCTAAGCAAATCTGTTGTGAACACGTTTCATTTCAAGCAGTATATATACACATAAAGCATGAAATTTTGGCCCAGGTGGATGTACCAGTCTGTTGAGATTACCTGATCCAGGAGGTGTTTTAAATTATGGAAACCACAAGAGATCAATACTTCTCCAAACGTCTCTGGCACATTGAATAGATTTTTTTTTTTCAAAAGAATGTATTTCTTTTGCACGGTTTCAACAATATCCAGTCCTCATCTGAAAATGGAGCCCATTTGAGCTTGTGATTAACACTGGAGAGGTGGCCTCTGATCCCCACGCCTAAATTTTTAGTCTTGGAACAGGGTGCAGAGGCTGGATTTAAAGTCTGAATTTTGTTTCATTTGCAGTAGAACGGCAGAGCTGGCAAGCTCAGGCACTACCAGTGCTTTGTGGAAGCCGACATATGAATTTGTTCTACAAATGTGCCAGGGACACACTGATCCAACAGTTAGATCACTTCCAGAAGACACAGAGTTGGATCTCTGAGCTGACTTCAAATTCTTTATTATTACTATCCAGTAAAATTAAAAATTCTGCATCAAGAAATCAGGTCATTAATGCAGCACTCAGTGATATCCCCTGAAAATGCTCCCATCTTCAAATGGATAAAATGAAATAAATAAATAAGCTAAAACATCCCAATCCTTGAAACAAAGAAGACTCCTGTCATGGCCTTTGGGACTTGAGGTATCAGACAGGTTTTGGGGGTTTGTGTTGGATTTTGGTGGGACCAAGTAACTGAAGTGAGTTTTGGTTGCAGGAGAGGAGAGAAGGAATGTGTGTGGGAAGGATGGAAAGGATAACAAGAGGAAAGAGAAAATAGGTAAGACAGAAAATCTCTTCAGCATTGTGGTGGGTAACCCTTCTGGATTTATTACACCAAAGAACATTTTTAGCTCTTTTTGTCTTTCTTGTATTTTTAAAAAGTCTTGATCCTTGTGTATCACAACACACTGTTCCTTTTCTGTGCTTCTATTAAAGGCCACTAACTTCTGATGTCTTAACTATTTTTATATTCCTGAATCCAACCTCCTGATAGCTGAACATGTTGTTGGAAAGGGAGGTCCCAAGGGAAAACACCATAAAAAGGAAATATATCAATAAGGAAATACTAGTAACTGTGATATGATATCACTCATGGTTTATTTCTGGATGGATCAGAGGAAGCCTGCCTGTGACTGCAAAAGGGAAAGGATATGAGAATGAACACTGTCAGAAAATATTACATTAAAAAATTCCTCCTTCTCTGGGGTGAAAATATGTTCCTACAATAAAAAATAATAATAATTATGTGTTGACTTTAAGTACTGTGTGACAATGAAGGAAATATGAGCTGCAGAGACACGGAGGAAGGGTACGGTGTGTTCAGGCTCGGACGGTGCTTCACACACCAACAGTCAGAGAGGAGAGTGGAGGGTAAAAAATGGGGGAGCTGCTGTATCCTGAGTCATTAACATTGGCCATGTGGGGAGTCTTTCCACAGCGTCACTCATTTACTGTCCTGTGAGGAACTGAATGAATTTTTTTCCTCTTAACTCTTCTCCAGTTCCTTTTGTACTTGAAGGTAACGGAAAAAGAAGAGACAGCCCCCACTGACTTCCTAGATCCTGTTTCTTCCAGCAGTCTAAGGACTTTTAAATTAATTTTAAAATTAAATAGACCCACAAATTTTTAGATGCTTCTTATTCATCTAAACTGCTAAAATACAGTGCAAGGTAATGCATTATTTCACTTTTCATGGATTTGTCCACACAGTGATATCGAAAACTCTGAGCATCCTTTTCCACAAGTGCCAACACTTAAAGGAAATAAAATCTGTTCTTTAGTTTTCATAGAATCACAGAATGGTTTGGGATGGAAAGGAACTTAAAGCCCATCCAGTCCCACCCTGTGCCATGGGCACCTTCCACTATCCCAGGTTGCTCCAAGCCTCATCCAGCCTGGCCTTGGACACTTCCAGGGATCCAGGGACAGCCACAGCTTCTCTGGGCTGAGTGCCAGGGCCTCAGCACCAGGAATTTCTTCCTCATATCCCATCTAACCCTGCCCTCTGTCAGTTTGACTCTATTTCCCCTTGTCCTGTCACTACAGGGCCTTGTCCAAAGTCCTTCAAGCAGGCATGGACAAGGAATGGCTGGAAGCTGTCCCATTGCTGGGAGCTCAGGGGACAAGGTAACCATCTCCTTACCAGCCTGTCTCTCCAAAGACAGCAAAAAATAACAGAAGTGGCAGAGATGGTGAACAATTTTTCCTTTCATGTAAATTGTAATTTTGTTCCCTTTCCTTTATTTTTTTCTTTTTTTCTTTTTTTAATTCCTTTTTTTACTTTCGTTTGCAGTTGCAAATGTTTTGAGAATCCATCATCTTCCCAGGTTGATGGCAAGGCCCTCGTGACCCAGCTGTGAGTCACCATTCCCAGCTGGGTGGCTCTGAAGAGAGGCAAGAAGCTCAGATGTGTCCCTGATTCCCCACCAGCACAGGCCAGGAACATCTGTCTGCTCCTTCCCTTCCTTCAGACAGTCCCAAGGAGGGGGCAGACAGGCAAGTAGGAAAATGAAAGGGAAAGGATCAACTGGCCGTGTTATATTAGCCAACTTAAATAATTCCTCTTGGCTGTGGAAACAGTCTTCCCATCCAAAGCTGCTTTTTTTTTTTCCCCCTTTACTTTATATTTTTTCCCAAACAGGAACAATTTATTTCCACTTTTGGGCAAGTTTCTTGGCCAAGGGCAAGCTCTCCCCATTGCCTCTCATGCACCACTTCCCGGTGCCCCCCAAGTGACCTTAGAAAGTGCCTCAGGGACCCAACTTTGGTGAATAGCAAAATCAAAATATGCAAATCGAGCTTGGATTATCACGTATATAATCATGCAAACATTTTTCCTGCACTACTGCCTGTGCCCAGCTTCCTGCCCTACTGCTCTGAGTGCCTCAGCACTGTCTATAGCTGTTGAGCTGAAGCACCCGGGGATGGCTCCTGAAGCAGGAAGAGAGTTCAATCTGCAGGATGGTTTTTCCAGACACTTTCTTTCTCATTCCCCACAAGATAGTTGCTATTCCTCCGGATTTCACTGTTATAATTTGGATGTGTCTACTTCAGAGCGAAGAGGAGATAAATGCCTCGTTCAGCCTCTTCAGTCCACTCTAGTTCTATTTTAGTTTGAGGAGCCTGTGCTACTTCGAGAGTGGGAGCAATTCCTGCCAATAACTCAATCTTTCTGTAAAGTTCGGCATCTCACACTGGAAAAAAAAGTAAAAAGTAAAACTGCATGAGGCAGTGCAGGGAGCTGAGTCCTGCAGTCAGGTTTAGGTGACAAAAAGTGTGCATGCTGAGTCCCAGAATGGTTTGGGTTGGAAGAGACCTTAAAGATCATCATGATCCACCCCATGCCACGGTCAGGGATGCCTTCCACTATCCCAGGTTGTTCTAAGCCCTGTCCAACCTGGCCTTGGACACTTCCAGGGATCCAGGGGCAGCCACAGCTTCTGTGGGTGCCAGGGCCTCCCCACCCTCATATGGAACAATTCCTTGAAGGTAATAGTGGTGAAGTTCACTTGGGAATTTTATCTCTTTATTTTTAATGCTCTATGAAGTATTTTTGAAGCATATAAAACTAGCAAAAACCCAAACTCTATCTATTAAAAAAAAATCCATTAAAATTTCCATTTTAAATTTGTAAGGAATAAAACCTGAACTTTTGCAAGTAATTAATTTTTACAAAATTTTTATACAGTTTGGCTCAATTTTTTGAGTCTGAAGGAATGATTGATTTTCATGTTGAGCCTTCTGTCTAAGCCCACAGGAAATAACTCCCTGTGCTATCCCAGTGTGTGCGTGAGATGGGAGCATCCTGAGGGCTGAGGAGCAAGTGGAGAGGAAGTGTCATCCACAATATCTGAACAATGAACAGAGCACCTTCCCACAAAGTCAATTATCCTTTCAAAACAACCATCATACATGCTCAGGAGCTAGATGTTGGCATTGTGATATTGTGGTATTAACCTGAAGGGAAGGTTGAATTTTTTTTTTTTTTTTTTTGAGGATTAAGTTGGATATTTTCAATATAGTTGATAGAAGAGAGCCATATCCCCAAAGTCCAAATGGTCCTGTTTGTTTCAAACTCAGTAATTTTTTTCTGGACAAAGCATGAAATGAAAAACCCACTGTGAATCTCAGAATATTTGATTTGAGGTAAAGTGCCACATCAGCTGATGTTTTAAAAAATATACATGCATCAGGAATTATACATCCACCAGGGTGGGCTGGGCTTGGAATAACCTGGTCTAGTGGAAAGGTGGCAGAGGTAGGAATCATGGAATGGTTTGGGTTGGAAAGAATCTTAAAGCCCACCCCTGCCATGGGCAGGGACATGGGCTTGGGTGCTCTAAGCCCCGTCCAACCTGGCCTTGGACACCTCCAGGTGTTCACTTAAATTAATATTTTATAGCTGTATCAGCCCCTGTGCTCATTCAGAGATGTTTCTTATTCATCCAGTTGGTCATACTAAATTACTTTTATCATAATGCTGGAGAAATAATTGTCTTACCTCTCTTAGGACATGCTGGAGGGTTTATTCTCCCTTTGCTATCTAAGTAGTTATACTCATAAATCCTCATGCATTGAGAACAAAATAGACTTTATATGCCTAGAAATTTCTTACAATTTCTAAGCTATTATCCCCAAATCCTAATTAACCATTATTAAAAATAATGTGTCCTTTTTAAAATGTGAGATATAGCAGCACGATAAGATACGAGGTGAAAATCCCAAATATCACCTAGTGTCATTTTGCTGCTTTACTCTTCCTCTTTTATTAGAGATTTCTAACATACTGCTGCATTTCCATTCCAAGTGGCAAGATTCAATAGTATATATTTTGCAAACTGCCAAAACAGAGCCACTGGATTTAGTTTTCTAATAATCAAACAACCGTATAACGTGTCTGTACATGTCAGGGACTGAAGAAAGCAAATTTATACACAACACCGTGTATTTTGTGGATAGCGATAACCCACCCAAATCTAATTTAATCAAATATTTAAAGAGGTAATAATTAATTTTTAAAGAATTGAAGTGAACCGTAACTAGGAAGAAATGTTATTGTTTATTTTTAATGCCAGAACAGTATTCCTGATGCATTTTTAATATTTCATTAAGTCAGTAACTTTCATACTGTATTTTTTCAAGTTTTTGTATCTCAGTGATATTTTTTTTCCTTGAACAAAGGTGAAATATTGTAGGCAAACTTAAGGCTTGAACTGATACATTCTTTGAGGATCTTTTGTCATAACTAATTAAACACAACCAGAAGTATTTTTAAACAAGCTAAGACACAACACCTGGTTGGGAGCCAGGCGAGGGCTTCTTTTTTTAGCTTGTGACTGTGTCTTTCCCATCAGATATAACTTTCTATCCTTTCTTTTGAGTTATTATTCATAATTCTTACCTTTTAGGAGAGGTATTTGCAAGCAGGGTTCTAAACCCCACCACTCCCTGTGCCCTCCTGAGTTCCAAACTGCTCTGTCTTGGTCTTTTGTATTTTTGATGAAGTGTCTCTCACATTTTGAGCCTTTTATACTCCAAACTGTGGAAGGCTGTTTATTGCACTCTGGCTCCAGCCCTAGTTAAAGGTGTGAACTACCAAAGTGGAAGGGGGCACATGCACATTAACACTGCTGTGGAAAACATCGCCTGACAGATGGGTGCATGTTAAATGGATGTTGGAAGGAAGGTGTTTGCAATAAAAATCTTGAGTATGGCATCAGAGGAAGACCACACACCGGTTTCCAGCTTTATGTCTGCATTATATAAGGGTCAAGCTTGTTATAGTGCCCGTGCTTTTTTACTGTCACAGACTTTGCTCTGCTGCTCTTCAACAGCTTTGACAACAAGGTGAAGTATCAGGGCTCAAATGCCACATATAAGTAGTTCTATCTGAATTCATACGTACCCAGACACGTTTCTGTTTGATATTTCATGGTAATATCGCCAAGAAGGGCAGTGGAGGTGGGGAAGGGTCTGGAGCACCAGGAGCAGCTGAGGGAGCTGGGAGGGCTCAGCCCAGAGAAAAGGAGGCTCAGGGGGGGACCTTCTCACTCTCCACAACTCCCTGAGAGGAGGATGCAGCCAGGTGAGGGTTCATCTGTTCTCCTCAGTATCAAGCAATAGGACAAGAGGAATGATCCCAAGTTGCATCAAGGGAGGTTTAGGTTGGAGATCAGGGAAAATTTCTTCACTGAAAGGGTTGCCCAGCCCTTGCACAGATGCCCAGGGCAGTGGTGGAGTCCTCATCCCCAGAGGAATTTAAAATGCGTGTGGATGTGACAGTGAGGGACATGGTCTAATGATGGGCTTGATGATCTTAAAGATCTTTTCAACCTAACTGATTCAATGAAAAATTAATAAATTTGTTTTTATTGTAAAAACACAGCTATTTCCAAGGGTCTGTTCAGGAGCCTGAGGATCTGAGAAGCTGTGGTATAAATTGTCAGTTCATTCAGTGAAAACATGACAAAATGGTCTAAGGATAAGCTGAGTTTCTCCAGTTTCAGTTACCAGTTCTTGATCTGTGGAGGATGAAGGAGATGCTCTTTACATCACCCACTTACAGAACTGGGAATTTGACGTGCAGATCTTCCCTTGTTTGTGAAAATATGTCTCTGAAGGACCCTGAGAGCTGAAGTGTTGAAATCCTGGCTGAGAACATATATCCAGGATTAGGTACAGCCAACTTCAGTGGGAATAGTCATGTGGGATTTCTTAAACACTCTTCTGGTTGGAAACGTCATTATAAAAGTTCTTCTCTTTTTCTTTTTTTTTTTCCCCCAAGGTATTGTTGTCAAATGCTTTGCACCTGAAGATTTTTCTTTCCCATAATTGAACTTTTCCTAACTCAGTGTGCCAGGAACTTGACTGGGTGCATGGTAGGGAAGAGGAGATTTAGGCAAGATCTCTCCTTATCTGACACAAAGTTGATGGATCCCTTAGCTCTTCCCTGGACAGAAAATAAGACTTTCCAAGCAGAAAATTGTATTGTCTATATTTTTGCTCTTTTCCCAAAATATTTTTGGCTAAACCATCTCCTTCCTACACAACGAAATTTTGCACCCTCTACCTTAGATGAACTGTTTTTTTCTTTACTTACGGAGCTCTTTTTTAAACTGAGTTCATAACTCCTGTTTCTATTTGCTTCTCTGCATTTTCAAATATCCAATCCAGGAATCCTTTCACCTGAGATTACCAAGAAAAAAGCCAAACACGTGAATAACAGCTATGCACAGTTTACAACTTGTAGATTTGAATTTGTTTACATAAATTTGCAAATCTGAGAGGGTCTGTGAGAAGGCTGCAGGCAGGGAACACAACAAAAGTTTCAGCTTATTTGTGTGCTCTAAGTTTGCTTGGCTTTATGGAGACCTCTTTATGAGTGGTCCTTGGGCCATGACAATGGATGGTTTATAAGGTCTTAAAAACATCCTGGCTTGATGGAAAAGAGGGCAAATTCTTCCTTCAAAACTTTTGAATTGGAGAGAAGCATTTGAAGCCACATGACTGGAATGTGAACATTCACACCCACTGTACCAATGGTTCAAAAATCCTGTCTTCTCCCTCAGGCCCAGCTCCAGCAAGCACTTACACACATGCTTAACTTTATGCACACGAGTAATCCCATTGATTTAATGGGATTATTCCCATATGTGTAGTTACACACACATAAGTGTTTGCAGGATTTGGGGTCTATTTCTCTCGCAGTGATTTGAAACCTATGCTAGAAAATGCTGTATGCAAGGTGGGTATTTCTGAATGGACAAACATTAAACCTGAATTTTTCTGCTGAAATCAATGGGGCTGTGCCAGTTTGTCCTGTCCTTTTCTGTATAGTCTGCACTCTCTAAATGCAACACATTTGTGACTATCACAGCATAGAAAGGGGAAGGGAAAGATAATTAGGAGCAAAAATATCAAGAGTAGAAATTCCCCATGTCTAGAGGTTGTTGTATTCCAAATCTTGATTTAAAATTTGGATTTAATTTAGAAAATGTTTGGATATGTACAAAATATTCTCCTCTATAACGAAGTAACTTGTAGCTGTTTCAGCTCTGATGAAGATGTTTACCTTTTGAGTGTTTAGTTATTGAAACTTATAAGCACACAAATGTATAAGAGAAAAGTATTTCGAGGAAAAAATGTGTATAAATCTGGGTGCTCACATGCAGGAACTTGCATGTACGGGGTAAGCACTAAAAAATAAATCCTCTAACCAACTTTTTGAAAAATAACTGAACTTACCCTTGCCTCTGACTTGGAGGGTTTACTTTTAATTTGAAATTCTGCAGCCAAGATATTATTTAAAAATTTAAGGCAAGTAACCATCTGCCATAAATGATAGAAATGGAGTATAAATAAAATAGTGCTTGTAGTATTCCGATGGAAATCACATGCCAAATGCTTCCACAGCAGAGGCAGCAGGAATACTTTCAGATGTCAGGAACAAAGGCAGAGAAAGGAGCTGCTTTGGCCAGGACATGTTTCGCTGTGCATGGTGTATCTTGTTGGCTGCCCTGAAAGACAACATTATTAAGCAATTTGGGCTGGAGCATCATTATGCCCCATGAAGAATTTAAGGAAGATCTTGACTTGAGCGTGCTGCAAGAGGAGTCCTGCTGTGCCATTTGGTGTAAAAGGATAATCAGTCTTATGCCACTGGCACACTGGAACACCTAATGGGATATGCTGGGCATCGATGTTCAAGGTTTTATATAAGGTAACAGCTGCCTTGGTCAGGCAGTTAATTAAATGTGTTAATTTTCCATACAAGCAGCAGTAGTGACAACAGATCCGAGTGGGATTTTATGACATTTCAGGGTTCCCTTATGTGATCACAGCGATGGATGGCACCCACATCATCCTTCACATCCCTGCACTGAACGACGCTGCCTTCCCCCTTTGGACATGGGGAAATTTGGAAATTCACTCTTTGACTCCATGAATATTAGAGCAATGGTAATGCTCTGGTACCACTTACTGCATATTGCCAGTTGTCCCAACTCCAGTCTTGAAAAGCTGTTTGGGCTTATTCCCACACTGATATTGGTTTAGTCAGAGATGCAGCAATTCATTTACGAGGCAAAAGTGCTTTTTATTTTCTCCCGCCTATCTTACATTCCTTATTAGAAATGTTTAATGAGCAGATATGTAGCCTGGAAATAAAGCAGTGTGATATTTTTGAATAGATAGTGTGTTCTTCAGATGTAGAATTACAGAAAATTATCTCCTTGTTCTTGATAGTTTGGCTTGTACAACGTTGCAGGATGACAAATTCAACCTTTTCTGTACATTATTACTTTCATAACATGATAATAACTCAAATGCATCAAGAAAGAGAAGGTAAATGGGGACAATTCGTGAAAAGGACTAGGAGAACATATTTAGAAGTAATGGTCTGACAAATATGCAGACGGAATAATATAAATGAACTGAACAAGTTTCCTCCCCACCAACTGGATAATACAGTGTGAAGGAAAGTGGAAGAAATGCAAAATGCCAAGTTAGGCATGTGAGGACTGACCAAAAATGAGTCACACTCCCACGCTTTTGGCTCACAATTCGAAATATTTGTTTTTAGTTGATTGGGTAGCCACTAAAAGTATATGGTAAGCTTTGTTTGAATTTGATCTGTCACTTTTTTTTGATGGGTGACAATGATTTTATGACATATGTCACATTGTGTCACATCACTCACAACACATCAAGTCACGCTCTATCCCATCATTTCTGAAGGCAATAATGCCACTCAACACGACGTGACGTGACAAGATGTAACGCAACTCAGCGGCTGAAAAAATAAAGGGAAACTTTTGTAGGTGCGACATGGATCCCCAAAATTACATTGGAATGGGCCTTGGGAAGATCCCAGGAGTTAAGTTTGTGATATGGGACAGCTGAGTGACTTCTGTCTTCATGAAGGTGGGCTCTGAGTTACTTGGTGTAGAGAGGCAGTGAGGAATGGTGGGAGTCTGTTGTTAGGCTTGGTGATAAAAGTGAGTTCTTCAAGAAAAACTTGCTGGAAAGATGAGCCTTACGCCTGAAATGTGACAAGACTGGAACTGTCTCTGACCTGAAAGGCCGCATGTCTTTAAGTGTCATAGAGCTTTTAAAATTTCTGAAACCTCAGGGGATGTCCTAAGCATAAACATTACTTTAAGCCAGGATTTAGCTGGATGTGGTCTTCTAACATATTTCAAACAAAGATGGCTGCAATCTTTATGAGTTCTGCCCTTGTTTTCTAACACGTATCTCCTTTCCTGTGTTATCTCCTTTCCAGTGTTAATGTTGTGTATGGAGTCTTATCTGTTCTTATTGACTGCAGCAAACTATATCCATGTGCACACACAAAGGACCTTCAGCTCCATCATCAGCAGGGTATTTCAATTTAAACACACCTCTTACACACAAAATGTGATATTTCCTCAATGTTTGAAGATTTCACTGGAAGATGCTGAATTCTCTAGCTGACAGGATTGCACCAGAGATGTTTTTTAAAGGTAAGGTAAACTTCTTTAGTCACGTGCATAATCAAAGATCAGGTTCTTGCTAATCCAAAGCTACATCAGTCCCATTAATCATTAGGTTTCTTGCACTGTTTGGTCAGTGGAGCCTCTGAACACAGTTTATCTGCATATTGCAAAATCAGAGCTGGAAGGCCCATCCCTAGAAGTGTCCAAGACCAAGTTGGACAGGGCTTGGAACAACCTGGGATAGCAGAAGGTGTCCCTGCCCATGGCAGGGGGTTGGAATGAGATAGTCTCAGTCTTAGGTTGGTGAGTACTGACATGATGTCCAAAAGGCAGCTTGTGGCTCTGAAGTCAAACAGAAAGATGGACTTAGCTTTCTGAACTTTTGCACCACCCTCTTTTCTTGATTCTGTGTTAATGAGCTTCTTGTACATCCTTTACTGTTCTTCAGGTCTGATTTTCCCCATTAATTATCTTGGAATTCGTCCTTGATGTCTGGAGTTTTCATTATGCTCTAGGGCAGATGAGAACTGAGCTGAGTAACACCCACCCCCCTTTCCTTGGTGCTATTTTCCTATCGGAAAAAAAACTCCTGCAGTTCTCTACCTTTCTTTTCAAAATGCTGCTAAGTAATTTACAGACTGAATAACTTGAGATTCTTCCACCTTTCCTGCAGACACCGACGAGGAACTCGTGTAAATTCTCACTTTATTACCACACCTGTTAGAAATCACTGCTGCAACCTAGGTGTGAAAAAATGAGGCTGTCCTATACCTAGCCAGAAATCCATCCCAGGCTCGGTGTAAGTGCATCATCACTGCTATAAAACAGACACAACTACTTTGGTGACATTCACTGTTACTGTACGTTGACAAGTTCCCATTTAATTTACTACATATGGTTCCACGTCTCCATAGCTACTCTCGTGAATTCATTATTCATTAAATAAGTGATGAATTTACTTAAATATTGCGGCCACATGGCCGACACAAATGCATTCTAATATTATTAACACGTTGCCAACTTGCAACTCTTCGAAGTCTGAGTAAATGTTTTGACAAGAAGAGGCAGCAAGAACAAATAAGTAGTAGCAGCCTAGATGAAGTTCAGCCATAGTTCTAACAGCTTTAAAGTCTTAACAGTGTTTTCACTGGGGCAGTACCAGATAAATTGCTCTTATGTGTGCATACAAGAGACTAAAATTCCTTTGAAAGTTTATAATTTCTCATGGGAAAACACAACATAAAAGTTACTTTTACTCATAGAAAAACAACACCATATTTTCCTGTCAACCTTTGCTGTTGGGAATTTCAAACTTTTTGCATTTTTTCCCTGTGATTCGTTGTCGACCCAAGGGACAGGCGTTTACAACATAATTTACTTTCAGCGTGTCTCTGTAAATCATTGTAATACTATCTATGGCTAGTGGGAAAAAAAAAGCAGCACTCTCCAGTTGGACTGACAAACCACTTTTCCAAGACTTCAACAGCAAAGCAAAACCCCCTGTTTCAGCAGGGCAGCACTGACACTGTGAGATACACAAAAGAAATGTATTTTATGAAGGCTTTTATATGAATTTTTGTATTTAGAGGTTGTAATATTCACTGGGAAATATCTATTCAACTGTGTTTTCTTGCAGCAAAATGTTCAGAACATGTGGAGTATAAAATGTATCTTGGTGGGAGAATACTGGTGCAAAAAGAAAACCACTGATATTTCCTTTTTGGAAATGTCAATATGTTTTTTCCTACTGGTCTTAAGGCCTGTTGTTGTCACTGTTGTTGTACAGGCTTAGCAGTGTTGTCAGAGGTGAGGTGCTTTAAGTGCAGGCTGCCATAAAAAAGCTGGAAACCTGTAGAGCCTTTCAGCCTCACTTTTTGAGACTGCTGCTAATATCAAGGCTCATTCAGTTTTACATTAGAACTTGATGACTTGCACATTGGTTGAACCTTCACCTTTTACAACCTTAATGGGGATTTATTAGCTATTTCACAGTGTGTAAATTTGAATCTAGGTCAGATGAGGAAGAAAAATAGGGCAAATCTGGGCCTTAAGTATAACCTGCATATAATATATCAGGATAAAAAAAAAGGTGCAAAATTAAACAGATGATTAAAAGTGTCTCAAGCAGGCAGAGTTTGAAAAAAGAGCTTGATAAATTAGGGGTGTACGCAGGATTTTTTTTTTTTTTGGTGAGTTCAAACTCAGGTGACTGGTGAAAGTCTGGTTTCCACACGAATTCAGCAGATTAAGGAGTTAAAATAGCTTGTTAACCTGTTTCTGCTAACTGCTCGCAAGAGGAAATGTAACACAGGTGTGTTTGGTATTCACAAGATTAAAGCTTTTGTCTACCATCAAATGTTCACCACATTAAAGTCGTTTTAATGAGGTATTGGGAGATAATGAATGTAAGCCTCTAATTCACTGCAGAAGAGACAGCCTGCCCCTGCTCTGACCCCGCTGCAGCCAGGTATCCAAACCAACAGATTAGTCACACTTACACCAAAAATGTGAGCAGAATGGAACAGCCACTACCTGCTGCTGTCCTGCCCTGCTAAAAATGCATCTGGTTCAGGTGCCTTGAATTATCTGAAGCCTGACACCAGACATTCCCCATGTGATGTTACCCATCCCTTACCAACTCCTTCAGGAGGATTATCTGGAGGGGAAAAAACACAGCTGGTGTGAGAAGGGAGGATTTTAATAGTGTATGTGCATGAGGTAGGCAAAACCGGGTACAAGTTAATAGTATTAATGTTATTAATGTTATCATTCGTTCTGGTACCTAGTGATGTTCAGAAAGTCAATAGCTGGAGTGAATAAAGTCTGGAAAGGTCTCTGTGGTTCATCCAGCTCTGTATTCACTGCTCAATGGACCCACCCCCCTCTAAGCTAAGGTACGCTGCCTGTTTGCTTATTCTTAATAGAATAAGCTCCAAATAAAAATAAAATTAAGATCCTGAAAGGTTCTCCAAACCAGATTTATTTTGGCATGCATATGCAGGAAACTATGTACTGTAGCAAGTTTTAAATACTGTATTTGGACACTAATTCTCAACTGCCGTCATCAGTTTGCTGACAGCCATCTGCTTGGACCCTGCTCCTTCCTCCCGTTCAGCACCGTTAAAGTAAAATATTGACAGAAACAACTTCTGCAGCAAAAGTGGAAAAGTTAATAACATAACTGAAGTCACACAGGATTTTTCTCTAATGTTCTGGAGCTCTCCTACAATTTCGTTTTACTCACGCCTTAATTTAGAAGTGTCCCGCCCCGGCTTAAAAATAGGCCGTGGTGTAGCCAGCTATCTATAGATGGCACAGGTTCCTGAGGAGAGATTCTATAGCTGC
The DNA here is from genome assembly GCA_026261815.1 of Monarcha castaneiventris obscurior. Taxonomy (NCBI): domain Eukaryota; kingdom Metazoa; phylum Chordata; class Aves; order Passeriformes; family Monarchidae; genus Monarcha; species Monarcha castaneiventris. The sequence continues at coordinate 19,643,360 of JAMPIT010000467.1, forward strand.
AAGTGCCTCCTGTACAGTTTATGTGACTTCACATAATGAGTAATACACATGCTCCTGGAGGAGCTGACACACCGGGCGGGATGTTGTCAGTCAGAGCTGGGAAAAGAAGTCATCACAGTAAGGTTGTCACCGTGGCTGCCAAAACCTGCTACAACACAAGCAGCAGATTGATAGAATTCAAATTTACCTGCAGAAACATTTTGAGCAGTGATGTAGGGAGCCTATGCAATCCTTTACATCATTGCACACTGCTGGCTCGGAGCTCTTGGGGGTGCCTGGACACTTCCAGAATGATCCTCAGCCACCTTGGGCTGAGATTCTTTTGCTCTGCACATGCCTTGTGAAGTTCCCCACCTTAATGAGTCTGAGATGCTCCAGTTCAGCACAGAGCAAGCTCTACCTTCAGCTCTTTGTGTGGAATGTCATTACAGCTCTTGAGCAGGTCGTAGGGCAATGCACAATAAAAGATTTTGCCGCTAATTATTTCAAAAAGGAAAGCGAACATGAGCTCATGTGCACACTCACACACAGATATACATCCACATAAATAATTTATTTGTCATACCTATTTATAATACATGAATCTTTTATGTTTTATGGTGATACCATTGCAGTTTGCAGATTTACATCTCTTATTAAATTCCCCACACAACAAAACACAGTACTATGGAAATATATAGCCTTACAAACTGATTCAAGATTTCTAATCCAAGTGGTCTCACTGTCTGCAATATTCCTTCCTAAATTGTGCCATTACATCCCACAAATCGACTTCCAATGAAAGGTAATTTCTTTTTATTCTCTTACAGCTCTGTGGGAGAAAGGAAGAAAGAATCCATCCCCCAAAGAACAACACTAGAGTTTCCAGGCTGAACTCTCTAACATACACAGCCTCCTCTGTGCTTCTGCAGACACAGACCCACCAGCCCTGTGAGAAGATGAGTGTGTTTACTATGTTGAAGAGACGAGCAGTAGAGTTAGTGGAGAGAGTAAAGCCTTTGGGCAGATGAGAAAAATTCTAAAAAATACAGTTTCCAAGCAGGAAATTTGACGAGTGATGCAGAGAGTGTGGCAGAAGCTGAAAACTGCATGCAAAGACAATGCCTCAGCGTCAAACCCAACACATGAAAACACGAACAACACATATTTTTGAGAAATGTTTTATATATTTGACCTGGGTTTTGGGGTTTTTTTCCCCCCCCCAGAGAAAAAATAAATCAATCTGTTCCACCACCCTGAGAGACTGCATTGACTCCCACTTCTTGCCTGGTGCACAGCCCTCAGGTCTGTGTGTAGGTGACGGAGGTGAGCCTGAGCACTGTCCGTGCTGGGCAGAGGGGTGAGAGGTTTCTTCTCCTCTCCTGTTCACTTCTGTCTTCCATGTTCACAGGTTCTTCCCACTTTGAGATAACCTCCCCAAAATTTGTTTTAAAGTCCTCCACAACTGTCTTCCAAGTGGTCAACAACTCCAAATCCCTTTACAGACCCTGCAGCTCTCTCCGTCCCCACATCTCAGGTGAAACACGTAGCCACAAGTCCCCACCCTACACTACTTAAAGCCCCAAAGAAATTGTTTTATTCTGTAAGCAGTTCTCTGGACTGAAAGGTGAGGGTTCACTGTGAAAGTAGGTATTATTTTAAACAGCCTGACATGTGTGGTGAGGATGGCTTACCAGCCTCACCAGGCTACCTTGCAGCTTCTCTTTTATGGTCTGGAACTGGAGGTGCTGATGCATCCTCAGAAAGCCACAGGCAGAAACCACATAAAGGAATTAAAGATGTGATAGGGAGAGGCAGGAGGAAATGCTCCTGCTCATTTTCTTCTGAGTGTTCTTCTGAGGGTAAAGCCAGCAGGACCTCCTGCACAGTTCCATGAGTTTCCAGAAGGACCTTTGAAAGTTTCTGTCTGTTTTCCAAAGGCAAAAAAAACCACCAAACCCAAAGCATGGGAAAATACCCAGTAAAATCAAGCACGACAGGAAAACTTTGCAAAGACATTGTCGTTCTTTGCTCAGCCATTTTCTCCTGCTCTCCATCTACAAGGGAGAATTAAAAGATACCCAACACAGCTTTGCTGCCTCTGTGCACACTGGTGGAAGGCTGTAATATTTTCTCAATTAGAAGCCCTGCAAAATGTGGTAACATTTAGCTCCACATGTTAAAGAAGGTACTTCCTAGCTCCGTTCTCACTAGCTCTGTCTGCTTCCGTGCTGTGCAGCTCCTTGTGACTGTGCAGCCAGGAGGTGACTTTTTTCAAAGTTCAGCCATTCAGAACATTTAGATATTTTAGAGCCGGAGAGAACACAGAGATATTTCAGTGATTTCCAAGACACTTTGGACTGAATATGACATTTGTTGATTTGAATGGACCTATCTATTTTAATTTGCAAAGAAATGTAGAGCCAGGACTCAAGTGATCAAAATCCATGCGTGGTGAGTGACACGTTGCAACTTATTTTGCTTTTGTAGCATCTTTAATGCAAATGACTGTAAGGTTCCTGAATATTTTACATGAGGACGTATTTATTGAAGCGTTAATAGCACACAAATGAGCATTGTTACAGCAGGCAGACACACTGTTAAAGGGTTTACAGCAAACAAAAAAGCTTTCAGAATTGGGTTAGAAACCTGATTTACCTGCAGGTAAACAACACAATGAAGATATAAAACATCAAATGAATATCAAAGAGAAGCATTCAAGGCCAGGTTGGATGGGATTTGGAGCAACCTGATCTATCACGAGGTGTTGGAACACAGGTGGTCTTTAAGGTCCATCCCAAACCAAACAATTCTCTGGTTCTATGATTCTATCATACATTTGGGATAATAAAAGAAAAAAATAATCTCTTGGGCATCTTATATACAAGTCAGAGTATGAAAAATCTTGTTGCCTACTGTGGTGTGGTGACATCAGAGAGATCTGGACACTCTGGTGTCCATCAGAGCTGCTCCTGAGGGGCAAAAGGCATCAGTCAATGTCCAGTTGCAGCCAAGGCCTGCTGGGGAGATTCCTTGCTGTAAAACGCTGGCCATGAGTCCAATCCAAAAGCTGGAAAAGAAGAGGAAAATCACTAAAGGTCTTTTCTATATATACTTCCCAGGGAAGAGGAGCACCGTAACACAAACTGCTGCTTGGTTTGGTGTCTCTGCTGCCAGCATTTGTGTCAGCTGAGCCTGACGTCACCAGAGAACCTACAAGATTTCCACGAGTGAAGTGTCACAGAAGAGAACATCTCTTTTCCCAGCAGACCCCATCCCTCTCCCTGACTGGCATACGGGAGAAATGCTCTGTGTAGCCTTCCCTAATTGTGAGGTCACACCTTCCTTTAATGAGTTTTCCTAAAAGTTTACAGCAAGTCTCCTCAGTGACACAGGTAGGGTTTCATTGATCTCCAGGTGGGGCTGTCATTATCAGAGGACGGGGTTCCAATTTCTGATTAATGAAAATTATAATTATGTACAGATAATGGGGAGGGAGAGGGAGAGAGAGATGTTTCCACGTTACTTTAAACAAAGAAGAGTTAAGGCCTTATCTTAACTATGCATTGGCACTGCAATGCGAAATGGTCATGCAAAATTAATTTTTAATGTGTTCAATTTATATTAAAAATTTCTGCAAGTGTGTGAATTTTTTTTTCTAAGGCTGGAGTGCTACTTCATTTACAATATTCCCTGAAGGTGTTTTTTTTTTTAAAGAGACTCTTAAACTGAAGCCATTTTAAGGGTTTTATGAGACATTATGTGAGCTTTCATATGCAAGTTAGTCGTTAAGTACCAGATATTATATTCTGTAATATGCTTAAGTGATATTAGAGGCTGTATATAGCCTGCAGTAATGGCTATTGCTGCTTTTTTAATTTATCAAGAAAATGTTGCTTAAATAAGGAGCAAATCAGTGCTTGGGTGTTAGAAAATATAAATGTAAAGGAAGCAACAATATTGTTGTGACATATTTTGTGCTCTCAGCTTCACTGAGGAGCAAAACCAGGGTCTGCTTTCTCCTACTCCTGCTGTCACACATGGTAAGTCCCATGCATACCATGCTGGACATATAAAAAAAGAAAAATTTCACTAAACAGTCATTGCTCCTCATGACTCCATGAGAATTAATATCATGCCTCTGCTAACTGGTTTTTTTTTTATCATATGATTCCTGGCATTCAAACAAAGTAGCAACTCACATTTGGACTTAAAGGAGTGAAGTCTTTGAATGTTCAGCCTACAAAGGGAAATGTTTTTGTTAAGCTGGATTCACTGGTCAAGCTATAAAAGACAGGATAAAAAAGAAATCACAACAAACCAACCCTCACATGGTGAACAAACTTGCTATTTTTTTCTCCTCCCTCCCTCCCTTAAGAGCCAGAGGAAGGAAAAAAAGAAAGCTCTAAGCTGACAAGCTTGTAGAAATATAAAAGTCACTTGACTTTCCTTTCAAAAGTGCCTCTTGCTCCATGTCCTGACACTGAAACAGAGCCTGTCTGCAGTTGTGCTGCTGAGAAGGGGGATGCAGGAGTGGTTCAGACTGACAGCCCTTGGCAATGACACCTCGTGTTGGCCTCAGAGTCCCCCACCTGCCCTGACCCCTGCATGAGCCCAGCTGACTGCAGAGCTCGCTCTGCTCAAAATATTCCTCCTCTAACCACGGACCCCTCGTCTGTGCCCAGCTGCAAACTCCCGCTCTCAGGCAGGCTTGTGATTGAAGAAATGTATTTCAAATGAAAAATAATCTTTTCCATTTTCTTCCCTTCTCCCAGCTGCTGATTCCCACCCTGATTCCTGTTCTGGAGCTGTGATTAATACTTCTTTTTATTTTTTATTTTTTTTAAATCATATCATCCTTCTCTCTCTCTCTCTCTCTGCCTCTCCTCCCCCTCCTCTTCCCAGTCCTCCTCTCACAGCTGTGGATCCTCACTCCTCCTTCCAGTTGCCTCTGCTGTTGTCCCTGCTCTCCTCCCTCCCCCGGCTCACTTAAATATTTCAGAAGAAAGTAATCCAGCTTCATCCAGGCTTTATGGCACTGCCTCTCCTCTTGTCTGCACTTATCCTCCCTTGCTGCCTTCAGGAGGAACGAGGCCCTCGGCGCCCTCGAATCCCTGGAATCAGCCTCCTTAATGAACCCGCTCACAAACGAGCATCGAGTTGGGCACCAAACTGGCAATATGGACCCAGCAAGTGCTAGCCAAGGGATTTGAGGGCTCTCCATTGAAGAGCAGCTTTGCAGGGATCACATGGGGCTCTCCAGAGTGACGCAGTGAAAGCCTGGGATAAACATCTCCAGGCTCCCGCTGCCTGGGCTCCGCCTGCTCCATGACCTCACGTGGAGCGCCTGAAATCCCAGTAATGCCAAAAATCAGTGGTCCAGAGGGATCCTCTTGGCAAGGAGGAGATGGCCAGTGAGCAGCGGGTCTGTGCTCCAGGGGAGAGGAGGTCAGGGCGGGGTTAGCCACTTTCCCTTGCAGGATAAGCCCTGCCTTGCACATTTTTTTAACAGTTTATGACTACTATGAATTCTCTTCATGGACCAAAAAAACTTGGCCCCAGCCTCTTAACTCTACAGTAGCTGTCAGGAGAACCATATATTCACCAGAACACAGAAACATTCCTGCTTTCATCACGGAATGCTCATTGATGCCTCCCCAGTCCAAGCACGAGGAAAACACAGTAGTCCCCGAGGGCAATAATTCTGGTGTCTCCAGCCCAGGCATGGAGATTTGCTGTGGTTAGAGGACAAGCTGATGTTGTGATCTGCCCGTTATCCCTTCATTGAGGGGGCTTTTGACTTTTTCTGGGGATGTCCCTGCTGTGCATTCCCACCTTCTCTGGCTGAGCAAGGCCCTGTGCTCCCAGGTGCATCCAGGACTGCTCCTTTCTGCGACAAATTCACACGGAGCTTAAGGCAATGAAACAAAACTAAACAAACAGATAAAGCAGTAATAAAGAGAATAAATCTACCGACACCTGAACCACCTCTTGTCCCTGCTCTGCCATGTTCTCCCTCCTCATGGTGACCCCCAGCATCACTCTGCTCCCTCTTCCACAGCCACTCCTGAGCTCTGAGTTCAGGAGCCAACTTTTAACCAGCTTTAAGCTCTTTCATATGAGCCCAACCATTTTACCCTTTCCCCAAGGATGTCTCTGCACGGAGGTTTCCTGTTATTGTCCATGTGGTCAAAGGGTAATTAGGCTTTTCTCTTGCAATTTGGAGCTTGAACCGGCTTAATCTGTGATAGGCCACACAAGCATCTGCTTCTCTTCTCCCTCCCACCCCCTTCTCAGGCACACACAAAGCCTCATTATATTAATAAAATATTTTCCCATTCTTCACCTGATTAGCTGCCTGCACGTGCCCGTGAGCCCATTTCCCCTGAAAAATGTGTGTGCCTTTGCACCCATACGTGCTCTCCATGTGTGCCAACGCACCTTCCCCTGATTACATACAAACAGATGTTTATATATAGAATGCATATTATAAATTTAAATTGATACAGGAACATAAATCTGAATAAATCACAGCTAAGCTGCAGCTTAAAATAAACATTCTGGAAAAAAAATATAAGCAAATAAAATTTTTTTTTTTTTTGGCAGAATGTTTATTTATTTAACAACAGCGATGCAGTTGCTTACACTTTCTACAAATGTTTTATCTCTTCTTCCTCCGCACCTGTCCCTGAGTGAATAGAGCCACATCTGTCTCATCTTGGCATAACAAGTACACATCTACATCTGTGAAAGATGATTCCATTTTTGAAGGAAACACTGTCTACTTTTACACTCCTGCAGTCTGCTAGAAATTATTACACAATGGATTTTGTGTCTTGCAGGAAGGCTGCTAAATAGTGAATAGAGAGTTTGGAAATGGTACAACAAAAGTAATGCCCTACTTTAACAAATAGATGGCTAGATATAAATATATATTTATTCTAAACTTCATGGGTAAGAGAGTCCCACTGATTAATGCTACCTTCATTTTTCTCTTCCTGGTGTAGTGGACTCAGTTAAAAAGCTCAGGAAATGGGAACTCTAGAGTAGAGGTTAATAATAGGATATAGATGCTTTCACCCATCAGCTGCCATGTCAGAGTCTACACGAAGTTGATAATGACTGGAAAAATTGTTGGAAAAATCCTTCCCTGTGAGGGTGGGGAGGCCCTGGCACTTGGTGCCCAGAGCAGCTGTGGCTGCCCCATCTCTGGAAGTGTCCAAGGCCAGGTTGGACAGGGCTTGGAGCAGCCTGGGACAGTGGAGGCAGCACTGACAGTGGGCTCTCGGTTGAGAGCAACCACGTGCTGTCCAAGGTTATGTCATTAATGACATTCAGCAGCTCATTAAATAAATGAAGAGGTGAGCTTTGGCTGATAAGGGTTTAATGAGGTAAAATTGTGAAATAGCCAAAAGCCTCTCTAGTGATACTGAAGTGATGAACAGCAGCGGTTTTGCTGCTCATCCTTCTTTTATGGGCTTGACTATCAAAGCTGAAGTAAAAATAAAGGAAAGATGAATTGTCCTGAAGCTCCTCTGTTGTATTTTCCTCACCATTATTACCTCCACTGCACCCAACAGCTCTTGTAGTGATGTACTAGAAGCTGTAAAAGCAGTGCAGGGGGGTCATCCATCCATCCATTCATCCATCCATCCATCCATCCATCCATCCATCCATCCATCCATCCATCCATCCATCCATCCATTCATCCATCCATCCATCCATCTTTCCTCACTTCTCACCTGCAGGGATTACCCCAGAAAAAAAACTTTAATCCAAGGCATTTGTTCTTCTACCTCTCTTATATATTTTTATATATATACATACATATATATATATATATATATATATATATATATGCACACACATACACTCTTTTACCTGTCACAGGCTGTGTTTTGCCCTGTGCCAACATATTTGTGCCTGCTGACCAAGCAGATAAATAAGATAACAAAGGAATTTCACAGAAAAATGAGGCCTGGCCAGGAAATCAAAACTTCTTCCTTTTGAAAAAAAAAAATTGCCTGTAGTAAAATTTTCATTCACCACCTCCCATCTCTTCCTGACTATTTTTCATCTTTTTCCAGCCTGGAGTTTTTGTGCAAAGTGTGAGATGCCTTCCTTGCTTTCTCAGCCACCGAGAGTCTTCTAACTTAAAAAAACAAAAAGGAAATGCAGAAGTGACAGCATTATTTTTGAAGACAAATGTTGTTTCTCTATCAGGTTGTCTGTTGCTTTTCCTTCATTATGTTGCAGGACAGAGAGAGAGACTGAAAGCAACACAGATTCACTATTTCAAAACAGTCTGAAATGTGCTCAGATCGAAAAGAAATCAGTGTCCATGAGTGTGATTTCAGAATTGAAGTAGTTTATGGAGGAAAAGAATCCCAATCAGAACACATTTTAAGTTGAAGTTAATTTAATGGTTAAAAGCGTATATGAATATTTAAGGAGACATTATCCTGGTAACTGTATCATTCTAAGGTCAATCCTTAATAGCTCAACAACCAGGACTGATTTTCTTTCAAGTCAAGTTGGGAAGGCAGAGCACAATTTGTCCTCCTGTGGAGTATACTGAGGTATTGATACGCAGGTCTCAGATGCCAGGATGCCACCCCTCTTCCTTTTTTTTTTTTTTTTTTTTTGCAGTGTTTCATGTACTATCTTTAGGCTTTCTCAAAATCAACTGCTTGATTTACCCATCCTTCCTGGGAGTTTATGATTCATATCTTCCCTTTTTTTCCCCTCCCCTCTCTTCTGCCAGACCTTTCCAACTCCCAACTGCTGTTCTATCTTCTATATTAAGCACCCCAGGCTCTGATGTACTTGACAGTGCCCTGTACTTTAAACACACACACAAAAGCACTCTGGTGATCTGAGATATCTTCTACAATGTGACATACATACACCAACCTCAGATTACAGACCTTTCACAATCTTAATAAATATTTTATATTTAAATTTTTATCTTTTTATTCTATTATTTTTAAAGGGATGGGGGAAAAAAAATCATTGACAGTTATATAATGTGTATTATTTACTTAATAGCTGTTCTGGTCTATTGGGTAAATATATAGCCAGGCAGTTTTTAAAAACACGTATTACAGACCCAAGAGACCAGAGAGACTCTGAAGCAGCTGTTCCAGTCTATTGGGTAAATATGTATTTAGGCAATTTTTCAAAATATGTTAAAACTCCTTCAGTGCCATTCTGGTCAATTGGTTAAATATGTATTTAGGCTTGTTTTATAAATGCCTTTTATGTAGCCGATACACTGAAGGAACTGCAACTGCTGAATTTGTTTTCCTGATTTTTACCTGTGGGTATCACTGGGACTTGTTCCCTGGATTCCAGCTCCATCCCCTGCTGCTGCAGCACTGAGGATGAGCTGGGTGTCACAGCCATCACCACCGAGAGCAAATACAAATATTCCCATACAGGGGCAATGCCAGGAATGACATTATTCCTTCTGATTGTCATCCCTGCTCACTGAAAGCGATGCTCTCCATCTATTTTTCCTCTCTGTCAGTGGACTGACACACTTTGCATTGTGCTGTGCTGGTTAGACTGATGGATATTTTTAAACCAGCAACGTTTTTCAATATTCAGAGGCACAAAATGGCATTTTGAAGCCCTGCTGTCAATTCTGGGGCTGTTTATACGAGTGAAGTTTAGCACATGCTTAAATATGAACCAGATCAGGGCTCAACCAACAGGACTTAAATTGCTTTATGATTTAAAAAAAAAAAAAAAAAAGCCTCCAAAATCTTTTTAGGTGTTCAAGGTGATAGGAAAATCAAGTCTGATGGCTGAGCTGCAACACAAGTTTCTGAAAATCTTAATGCAAAGTGGCTGTGACAGATGTGAACATGCTGGGGTTTGTAGAACTTCTGCTGTATTTCAGCTGAAGATTTATATTTACATCCAGTTCTTTCAGAGCGAGCTCTGGTGAGAATTTTATACCGTGAGAGAAGGAGGGGCTGGGCTTAACTCAGTGGCTCAAGGAAGCTTTTCCAGGCTTGTTTCTGTTAAACCACAGCTTTCAAGACAATTATATTTGCTCCATGGTTCCCTCTTTGCCTTCCCTCCCTTTATGGAGCAGACATTTCCATTGAACTGCTGTTGTAAATTAACCCAAATTTTATTGTTGCAAAAACAGGACTAAACAAATATCTCCTTTTATCCCCACTGCATGAACTGACAGCATAAATTCTTTCTCAGTTTGTTCCTTAATGATAAATTATTAACTCTCCACATAGAATCGATCATGTTCAGCTTGCAATGGTCTGTTCATCCACAGAATATCTTCATTTTCCTGTGCTGGCAATTATTTCAGGAAGAAAATTTTAATTATTTCAGGAGTGTCCTGAGCTTTCCTCAAAATCTGAGTTACTACCAGTAGCAGATGTCTGGTCTTGACCTATGGTAGAGTCAGTTCTGGTGTTTGCACCCCACCTGTTGTACCTTCAGGATGGGTTTGCATTGTCCCTTCCCAGAAAAAATGTGTAATTCACCCATCCAACTATCAGGGAGATTGTTCTACCCTCTATTTCTCAGAAATTTTGAGATAGGTTATTACAAGTTGTAATAATTTTCACTTATTTTTATTGCTTTTTTACGTTTTTCTCAAACAACATTTTTATTAATAAAACTACTGTAAATATTTCCCTCAAATGCTTTTAGAAAGATGGACTTGATGATCTTGGGGGTGTCTTTCCCAATCTTAAAGATTCTGTGATTCTCCTGTGGAAATGGAAAGGACAAATAGTCAGAAACTACGTGGGAAAATGAGGAATACTCAAAATGTGTATGCTCACACAGGTTCAAACACAGGTATATGTACATTTGGAGACAGAAATGAAAATTTGGTGTATAATAAAAAAAATATCTATTTAAACAGGCAGTTGATAAACTGAACTTATTCTTGCTGAAGTCAATGTGGACACTTTAATTTAAGCAAAGTGTAAACCTCTACAGACTGGAGTAAAATGATGTCACCATTTCAAATAAATCAACTGTTTTGCATTAATACAAGTTTAGTACAAGTTTAAATCAGAGGATTTCTAAAAGAAAAACAAATGTGGAAAAATATTGATAAGAGTTCTGACAAGGGATATTAATAAATGAAAATGTTGATAAGAACTCTGGATACATTTGATGATTTATTGCCAAAATAAGTAACTTTATTACCCAAATTATTAGACCAGCTGTAATGCCAGGATAAAAATAACACTGATGCTATGTCACTCACATAATTTCATAAACAATGATCAAATCCCATCAGAATAAGAAACATCTTGTCTGTCAAAGATTACGAGATGCTTTCCAGATCCACCAGTATATCCAGGCCCTTCCATTAATCAGTGCCACAGAGGCTTTTTTTTTCTTTTGAAAACACTGAGCTGGATGCTGGGAGATGCTCTCAACAGGAACTGTAGCTGTGTAATAGACTCAAGCCCTAAATGTGATTCTATTTTTACAATACAAGGATCCCTGCTGGCTTAGAGGGGTGCTGGTGGATCCTGTGCCCACACCTGGATGTTGAGTTCATTCTGCAGAAAAGGTAAAATTCCAGTTTTAATGCTATTCCCACTTTGCTGAGGTTGGCAGAGGCCAAATGTGGTGGGGTTTTTTTGATTCACCAACTTATTCACAAGTTATTGGTGAGGTTTTCCCTTTCAAAGGATGCTCACAACCTGCCAGGAGAAATGTGAGTAAACGGTAACTGCAGCTTCTGGAATAGCTCTGCCAAATTGCTGCACTTCTGCCCCTTTAACTGTGTTCATGGTGCTCTCCTAGATAAAAAATGGAATTACCTATTTCTGTGAAAAAATCCCCCATTATGGAGCCAATATTAAAACTTAAAAATTAAAAAATAAATTTAAAAAGGAAAAAATGGAATAAAACATATATGCATATCAGTAAGTATTAATTATCTTTACAATACATAAAGCACATAATGAAGGAGAAGTCCCTGTTGCTGCAGTGCAAGAAGGCTTTTGTGCTTGTGTGTGGCAGCAGCTCTCACAGAGGGCAGGAGACTGAGGTAACCTACCATGGCCATAATTTGGTTTGGCAATTTCACTGATCACAAGAATATTCTTATTGTATCAAAATGTGTGACAGCTTTGTGATGGGCACAAATGGGGGATGAGATCAGACCCCGTTTCATTAGATTAAATGGAAATGTGATGTTTTCAACAGTCAAACAACACTGGAGACATCATCAAAGCTATCAGTGCCCATCTCTCCACAATCTCTGCTATGATCATTTTGTTCCCTTACCATTGATCTAGTACAAAACTGAAAATTAATTTAAAGGAGGAAAGATCTTCAAATATTTATATCTGAATATTTGTGTGGGCAAAATGCAGGCTGAGCTAAGAGCTTGTTACACTCACCCGGATGAAAACTAAACCCAGAGCACCAGCCCAAGCTCTTAAAGAGTAAAAAGATGACCTTGCACTGACTGCAATGGACATGAGGGATAGGAGGTCTTGAGTTCCCCTTCCAAATCTGTGCCCATATGTTCTTCTTCCTGCTGCAAAACTTCTTGCCTCTCTCGCCAGGAAAGTTTGCACATGCAACCCTTTGATTTGTGAAGGTGTCACTTGGCCAAAGCAACCGGAGCCCAGATGGGAAAGAGAAAAATGATGGCTGAGGTGGAGGTGCAGGCAAATACACAGGGGCACAGAGGAGATACAGCACGTTGGGCAGCTCATTTGTCAGCTGAGCAGCAGCCCAGCCTTTCCCAGCAGACATTTACTTTGTTCCATGTGATATTAAGTAAATGTGATATCGTAAAACTGATAAAAAAGAGTTGATCAATTGAAACTGGCTGGACCTGAGCCACTTCTGTACTCTGTCACCACCTGAAAGAGAAAAAAAAGGGTGCTACAAAATACCTGGATCCACCACTCTTGCTGTACTGGCTTTCCACTCAAAAGCACTCACCAGCATATCCAAGGTCTCCATTGCCTTTGAAATATGAGTCTTTGTTTCCCTAATCTGCTCTGGACACCGCTCACAAACTGAAATGGATATTCTCTGGTATCATTCAGAGTTTTACTGTGTTCCTCTGGCCTCTGCAAGGCAGCAGTGGGAGCAGAGATTCCTCCTCAAGATTTCTCTGCCTGGGGGGGAAAAAAAGCCCTTCTCAGTAATGAGTAATGTGCACACCCACCATCAGCACTGTCATTGCCTCATGAGGAGACCGGCACTGAAGAGTCCACTGGATATGGCCTGATGCAGATCCACCACAGCCAGTGGGAGCAATTCAGAAGGGGACTGAGAAAGGAAAGCCCTCCTGGTGCCAAAAACTGCTCTCCCACTCCTGTCTGTGGCACACATGGATGGACTGAGCTCAGCACATCTGAGCACAAGGTTTCTGCCTCCAGGAGCTGGAGAGCCCCAGGCTGGGGTCACAACTCAACACTTCTCTGTTGGGGAGCAGACAATCCCTTCAGCTCTGTGGGATGCTCTTATGCATGTCCAAAAGTGTAGATGTGGTTCTGGCAGGACTTTTCTTGTTCTAATTTTAGTAAAATATTTACAAGAGAGAGGTACTTCCTCACAGTACATCAGGCATTAGTCACTGATAAGAGCGAACATAAATTCTGGGCTTTAATCTTACATTGTATTATTCCAAAAACCACCTTAACATGCAATGATACTTTATAATATCGAATTTTAAACTCCCCCCCACCAACTTTTAGAACTGTTAGTGAGCATATGTTTATGGGAAATGGAACACCAGACTCCCGATGTTGAGCCTAAAATTAGGTGACATTGTTTAAAATACCTTCAGAGTCCTTAATCTGATTTTTTTCCTCCAGTCTAAGCACTTGAAAATCCAATGACAGGCGTATTTGTTTGATATATAAAACTTTAAGTATTTATCTCTCTAAAAGACGAGTTTCCTTGCTTTTGAGAAATTTTCTTACTGGGAAGGCTTCCAAATCCTCTCTCATGTAGCTTCATGGAATTTTCTCAGCTCTTGTGTTTGCTCCTTCTCCACACCTCTTCCCCAGTGCAGAGAGGCACATCTGTCTGTTTTCTGCCTTATCAAGCAGACATCTACATCTGTGAGGAAAACTCCACTTCCTTAGCTAAAAAACCTGTATCTGATTGTGGTAATAAAGCGCTACTTCCTCAGTTCAAAACATACATCAGACAGGACCAATTACTTCAAATGACTCATAGCAACAGGCAAAGCAACGCTCGCTTTTGCAGAGCCTTTGAACTTGCACCGCTTCAAAGGTGTACTGAAACGTGGTTATGAGGCGATTGTCTAAAATTGCCAAATTACCAGGTTCCGAGCTTTTACATTTGTTGTTTTGAGCAATGAGACAAAGGAAAGCAGTTGATTCGCCCGCTGAGAAATACAGAGCGAAACAAAAAGGTATTTCCTAGGTGAAGAGAGGTCTTAACACGCTGAATTCTTGAACGCGAAACAGAAAAATGCTTGAGCCTTAAATTAATCAAATAATATGATTAGGCTATCAAACAATACACAATAATAATGCAAAATGCAAACAATACGAGCCGAAGCTACTGAGGGAATTTAACGGGCTTTTAATCACATCCTGGAGGTCAGAGAGGCTCAAAGTGCTATTAATGGGAATCAAAGCTTTTCACCTTTAGGTCACCAACACAAATGTGGCACAGGTTGGTTCTGACAGAGCATCATCTCCATCTGGTAATTACTGGGGGGGGTTGTGGTCTTGGTAGCCCCACAGGAGAGGAATTTCCAGAATCCAGCAGGAGAATGTGCGTCAGCTGCAGTGGGCAAAAAGGTGTCCAGCAGAAGAGAGATGATCCAACAGAAGACACAAGAATGTGCAACTCAAAGCTCTTCTTTCAGTAAAGATTTCAGTGCTTTCTACTACTTCCAAGTAGTATTAAATAAAGTTCTGATGTCGTTGTCTAAAATTGCCAAATTGTTTCTGATACATCAGTTTCCACTTTCCTTATGCTGGGCATTGTCCCTGATGGTCTTGGCTCTCTCCTGACAAGCACCATGCCCAACGGGATGCAACAGTCTAGTGGGTTAATAGTTATTTTCGGATGGGCTGACCCAGTTTCTCTGTCATTACAATTAAATTAACCTTGGAAAATTAACTTAAAGAAGAATCCAATATACTGAACATCATAAAGCATATAATTATTACCTACTGACCCGAAGTTATTTGGGTATTCATGATGGAAACTGTTATTTTATCAGGAATCTTCCAATATTAAAACCACATTTAAATAAATACAGCTCTAATTCAGGAATGTATTTCTATTTGTTCCATTTTCATATTGGTTTTAATTTTGGTTTTAATTTTAATTTGGTTTTAATTTTGCCATTTTCTGTGTTTTCTTAAGAATGAAGGTGATCAAGCACATCTTTGGAGGGCACATGACAAGTGACAAGGAGGATCTGTCTCATCAGCATTATGACATCATTATGAAATATTTTTACGGCTGAATTTATCCCTATAGGTGGATACTCTCCACAAGTCTGTAAAGAAATAAGGGAGAGTTTTCATCCCCAGATATTTTTTCATTGCACTTGTATGTCATGAAATGTGGTGAACTTCTTTGGGAGAGCTCTAAATCCATCCAGGTCTGTCCACAACTTTCACCACAGCACATTCTGGCTCCACTAGGCCACATTTACCTAAACCTTGGGCCTTGATACCAGAAGAACCATAATGGTTTGTTCTGGAGAGTTGTGGGGCCCCTCTGAGCCCATGTAAACACTTGACAAAGGACTCCAAAATTCATTCTTTCTTTTCCCTAGAAGTCTGGGTAGGAGGAATCATGATAATTCCAGGTGAGGAATCATGATAATTCCAGGTGAGGAATGGCTGAATAAAGTATTTGTTTTCCTCATCGTTGGACCAGATATCCATTATCCTACCTTTAATAAATTACTGGGGTTTGTTCCCAAGAAAGCTCACTGTCAAAATTCAATGATGGGACTGACCAGAACAAACACGGTTCAATCCCATTCCCTCTTTGGGAACTCTTCAAATCCATTTTTCTTGCAAATACCTAAATATAATCAGGAAAATTAAGGTTCCATTAATGTTTGGCAACATCTACATTAAAACTGCTGTTTCTCTACAAGTTTTGACAGAAATATGTTAATGCTACTATTCAAATATAAAAATGCAACAACAGAGAGGCAGAGAAAAGACATTTGAAAATCCCAGTTGTCACAGTGGAGGTCTTTTCAGGGCTAGAAGTCACTTCTGGCTTTGGTAGGAAGCCTACAGGCACTTCTTTTTATGAGTAAGTTACATCTGTTCAGGCACTGCACTTTCCTAACACCATACTTTTGTTTTTTAGACTGAGGATCCTTCAAGTCTAGCAGCTCAGATGCTTGCATCCGTCTGTACCCTTTTGGGTAAATACCTGTCACTTTAGGCAGCCTTCTCCAGTTCTCTCCTCCACACTGAGACTCACATTGTCCCACTGACACGCTGCTCGCTCTCCTCTGGCACACGGGAGAGTGCCACCAGCCCAAGACCTTTGGCATCACTCCACATAAAGAAACACAATTTGGCTCTGAGAGTTTCTGCCTTTTCTTGCTTACAAAACCCAAAAGGATCTCTCAGAGCATTTGATGGAGCAAAGAAATGTGGATTGTCTGGTCAGTCCCCAACTGGTTTCTGTGCCTGTGTCTTCACTGGGCAGATTTGGGGGTGTTTGTAGGCAGAAAGAGCCCCACCTGGCTTTGTAACCCTCTCTGATGAATGTTATGCACATAGGGCACGTATTTTTCGTGTTTGTCACAATTCTTCCTCTTGAACACAAATCCCTTCGCTCTGTTTTAAGGAGTCAAAGAACAAGTACTTCTATGCAAAACCAGAGTGTCAGGTTAGCCCTGTGTTAACAGAAATGCACTGATCTCTCCAGGAATATACATTTTAAAAAAGCAGTTATTCCTAAGAAACCATTGGTGACTCATCTGGAAGGACCAAGAAAACTTAGTCAAGATCTGTGTCCAAAGTTTTAAATTGTCACTGCAATCTAGACCAAGATTAACTCATTTTTCCCATGCACCATTCTCAATGTCAAGGCTCAACTTGTATTTTCCCATTCTCCCAGAGCACCAGGCATCCAAGTCCATAGAGACTTTATTGGTGACACCCTCGCTACTCCAAAAAAAAGTTTTAAATTCACTTTCCTTTAAAAATAAGCTACAAACATTATCATTATTCTTAAATATTGGTTGTACCTCAGTTAGAGGGTCACCAGCCTGGAAGAGATGAGAAGCTCATAAATAGCCCATAAACTCCCTTTCATCTCAGGACAATGAATGAGGAGAACCAGAGTACAAACAACTTTGGAGGAGCTGTGTATGTTCTCCCTACTCTGATACAACCCGGAACGATGTTTTCTGTCATCCGCCCAGGAGCTGGATTTACGAGCACGTCAGCACCTGCATTTCAACTGTGGATGCCCAGATGGGGAAACCCTCTCACCAGCACTATGAAATACCCATCTGCTGCGTGTTAATATTCCTCAGGGAATTATTGTTTCCTGCTGCCTGGCTCTTATGGTTGGTGTTGGGAGGCTGAGATGGAGGAGCACAAACCAGCGTGGCTCTGTAGTGAGGATAAGGTCGAGCCACGGTGGGACAGTGTTAATTTAAGGATGATCTTTGAAAGCTCTAAGACGTTCCATTCTCAGCAGAAAGAATATTGAAAAGCAAAAATGTCCCCTATGCATCCATTTGATCAAATAATATGTTTATAGCACTATTATTAGATCAAGAGAAACAGTTAACTGAGACATGACATGTAACTGTTAAAAATTACACACCATCAAACATCAGCCAGGGACACTGAAAGGAACAGTTGACGCTTATAAATAAAAAATGATGTAGAAATTAAACAAACAACCCATGGAGACTCTTTCAGGTTTTTTCTTTCCCCCCGTTTCTTATGTTAAACCACACAATAAATGGTCTTCGAGTTCCAGAGGTTTAATCTATGTGCAGAAAGGGAATTAGAGGCTGATTCAGGGGTTTTTTTTCCCTTTCCTTTCCTGGAGGCCTCTTTTTTATTTTCTTTCCAGGTATTGATCGTGAAAGTGATATCACACCAGAAGGTGCATTGATATGGTGTTGAGTAACAGAAAACTGCAAAGACTCCTTACAGTATAATCAAAGCTTCTGTCCAAGCCCCCCACTCTGATGAAATCCAATCAATAGGGACGATTAAATGACACATACAGAGCCATCAATATTAAATACAATCCATTTCCTGTACAAGAGCAGTGCAATGTAAAGTGGACAAGATAAAACTTGAATAGGCAGGTTATTTACGATGCTTGTACAGTATTTAAGCAGTGATGAAAGTTGGGAGCACACTTGATTTGCATATTAATCAAAAAAGCCAGTAAGCTTCTCGATGCACATAAAATATAGTTTGGTGGGTTTGCAATGTTTCCAAACAATATTTTTTTTTTAAAGTTATTTTTTAGAGGGGCAAAGTCAGAGTCATGATTCCAAATTGAAAAACTGTAGATTCTACAATCTGTGATTTTAACGAGCCATTGGGTCCTTACAGAGCTTACTCAGAATCCACACCATTTCCCTGTTGCCTGTGCAGTGGAAGACAAGGCTTCAGATAATTCATTGCAACTTTAGTCTGAATTTTACCTCCAGAAGAGAGGAAGAGACCTCCAGGAAGTGTCACAATTTCCCACCATGGGCAAAGAGGCAACACTGGAAGGGACCTTAAGGACCATCTCGTTCCACCTCCTGCCATGGGCAGGGACACCTTCTGCTAGACCAGGTGGCTCCAAACCCCATCCAGCCTGGCCACTTGGACACTTCCAGGAATGGGGCAGCCATAGATTTTCAGGTCTCCCAGTGGCTGTTAGGGTTGCCAGAGGACCCATCAAAGGAAGGGTTGGTTTCCTTTGTGGAATTCCCTCACGAGCTTGCCCTCAGAGACACACTGTAGTGCTGCCCTGGGTTAGGGAGAGTCCACCAGCTGACATAAATGGTTTTTGGTAAACTCCCTGCTCTTCTCGGCTGTGCCAGTCAAAATGCTTCCTAGGTTCTTACAGCATCCGTGTGCTGCAAACACTGAAAACCACATCTAATAAATCTGTGCTTCCTTCTCACATATTTCTACATACCAAAACTTCACAATGTGCAGGTGGGGAAATGGCCAAAAATATGGATCTCCAGAAAATCAGGCCCTGAATCAGACTGTCTTTTGTTCTGGAAAAGTAAGAGCATGGATGAATGAATTCCCCTCAGAGGGGAAGAGACAAAAGGATCAGTGGATTGGTAGAAAGGTATCACTATGCTACCCCTGAGCACATTGTTCTTTGCTTTTCACACATGAATCCCCATCGTATTGATTGATAAATACAAATTTTTTACTCTCCTTTTTAATGTCAATTCATTCTTTTTCAATGTTAAACTTTCACAGTATCACAGAAGTGAACAGATAAAATTCCTCATCACCAAAACTTGTGCTGGTTTTAGCGGAAACCTAGAAGGACCTTTGACAAGTTTAAAGCTAATCATGTATTTATGTCCTTTGTTATACTGGGCCATAATTGGGTTTGGTATCTTCAGGATGAAAAACCCTTCCTCTTAACACAATTTTCAAGGATTTTTAAAAAAACTCCTCAATAAAAGTTTTATAGAGAAAGTGAGCCTGAAAACTGTTCTTGGAGATGACACTACTCTCTGCCAGGACACTTTCACAAATACTGTGGGGACAGCAGGTTGTTTGCCAATGAAAAGCTACTTTCTCTTGACAAAATTGAAAATTGATGACAAAGTGATTGGGTATTTCTCAAAATGCTGTCAAATGTAATGACATTGGGTGTGTTCCAATTAGTTTTGTAGGCTTTCGAGATGCAGCTCTCTCTCCTTGCCTTCTGTGTAAAAAACTTTGTGGCGTGAGTCTGGTCTGCTGAAGGACAGCTAGAGCTGCTACAGCTCCCAGAATTTGCTAGGGAATAAGGCTGAACTGACACATCTAGTCTGGACTAAATAATCAACTTTCACTTTGCAAAACTTGAGCTTTCTTGTCCGGTTTGATGTGGTGTTATTGACACACAGTGCATGTCTGTAGGTCACGTTGTTGATAAGAGAGTTGGGGGGAATTTGCTGATAAAATGACAAAGTTCATTTTGTTTGGCCAGTAATTAACCACACTCCTGTAAAATCAGAGGTGCCACGAGGTGCCTGGGATGTACTGAGCATCCACCAGCAGGAGCAAAGGGGAGAGGGAAGCCAAAAGCTCCAGCAACGTCAACGTGTGTCCCCTTCAGGCAGTGGGAGCTGGAAACCAGGATCTCCCTCTCTCCCTCCTATGTGAAGCACAAACAACATAAAGCTGGGATAGGATTGATACGGAATGCTACATAAAATGTTTGCTTATAATTATTTCTAGCACCCTTTTGAAGCTTAGGGATAAAACATTTCTAATTATTCATCAGGCCGTTGGAACTCCTAGGCCTCTGTAATAGGGATTTAG
The DNA here is from genome assembly GCA_026261815.1 of Monarcha castaneiventris obscurior. NCBI lineage: Eukaryota > Metazoa > Chordata > Aves > Passeriformes > Monarchidae > Monarcha > Monarcha castaneiventris. Next base: position 19,663,840 of record JAMPIT010000467.1, read on the forward strand.
CAGAACAACAAATAACATACAGGGATCCAGATGAAAGGAGTGAATTTGAAGGGATTATTACCATAAAAAAAGCAAATGACTATTTGATGGAGTTACAACAATACAGAGAGTCAGACGGATAGAGAAATAATGCTAATTGATAAATACATAGCTGCTTAAGCTTTAATTTGAGCTGTGGAAGAGCTGTAAAACAAGTGATACCTGTAATTTCCTTTTTAAAAAAGATCCCTCTGTTTGAAATACATATACAAGGAAAACCCGTCAAATGCAGTTTCTGCCCCCCCCCCCCCACCCCCCCATTTTCACCATATTACAGTCACAAGAAGTAATTCTTTAAAAGGCAGGACCATGAAATTTTTTATGGTCTTGGCTGGCTTACAGCTGCATAAAGATTTGCACCCCAGTTTAGGATGGGAGCCAGGCTATCTTCTGCAGGATCCTGTGATCTGCTCATGTAGGAATCCCATGGGCCACAGGGAGAGATACACATTCAAGGAATGAAGAGGGGATTCTGTGTTCACAAAATCACTGCGTTATCTTAATCAAAGCATTGCAAAGTAAAAAGCAAATCATAAGGAAACGACAACAAAACCCCACGAAACAAACACCAAAGTCAGCAAAAGCAGGATTTGTGAACCATTTGAGGTGCAGCCACCCCTACTCTCTCATTTTTTCAATAAAACAGACAACCTTTAGGCAGTTTGTCTTAAATAAAGACACATAAAATGGATAAATGGAACCTAAAATACAAAATAGAATAAATCTTCCACATTTAGTGCTGTTATAAGCAACATCACCACCACCACACCAGTGATTCCACACAAAGATAGTTTTTTTGAGGATACAGAAGCTGTCTTGCCTAAAGGAGGGAAGGAAACAAATCTGACTTTGCACATACATGCAAAAAAAAAAAAAAATAAACCAACCCAAAAAATCATGGATAGGAGACTTACCGGCTACTCTGCAAGCTGTGTGCTTCTTTATATCACAAATACTGGTTTAAAGGGCAAAGGTATGCAAAGCAGATGGATTGTGCCTATCTTTAAATCAGAATTTCAATGTAAGACGTTCTCCAAGAGCTCAACAGAGTGGCTTAGAAGCTTTCTTCCCCTCCTTAATGAAGGTAAAACGTTAGCATTATAAATTGCAGCTTAGAGAAATTATATTCAGATTTTTTTTTTTTTTTTTAAAAGAGAGAGAGAGAAAAACTGTACACTCTAGATTAGCAGGGGTGGCTCGTCTTGTTGAGACTTGTGCTGCCAAAGCCTATTAAAGTAATTCACATTTTATACACAGACATTACCATTTTCTCTGAACTATAACGTCCTTGGAGCATTACTCCGCAGAGACACCCAAAATCCACTTTAGACGGGGCACAAAGGCACAGTTTGAGATTTACCTGTGTGACTTGTCTCGCAGGTGACAAGCATTAAGGAGGGAAATCTACACTTCTGTCAGATAAGCAGGAATTCCTGGTTTCTTAATTCACTTGAAAAGAAAGGATAATTACCTGAACTAAATTTCTGCGCCCATCTCAAATGGACTCTAGGGACAATCCTGCAGATTAATGCTCTAAGAACATAAGATTCAGAAAGAGAACGTAGGGATGTATGAAATAGGATCTCTTTTAACAACCTGGATCAAAAACTGTATCCTGAGCTGAGGGGAGGGAGAAGTGAAGGAAGGGGCAAATCCAGTGCAGCATTAATGCATTTTACTGCCTCAGCAGAACCAGATTCTGACAATAACAAGAATGATGATTTTTATAGGCTCACTTTTTTCCCCTACATTCTGATGGATTTGAGAGATTTCCATGACCTGAATGCTTCAGGCAAGATCCTCAGGTGATGTAAATCAGCATTGTTTCTCTGAAACATGGACAGATTCAGCCCCTCACACCCTCTACAGCTTTTCTGCTCATCTGCAGTATCATAATCATCTGGTAACATTAATTAATTTTCCCGGTGTTTTATGCAATGCTGCCTCTGCCTCCTCCCCACCTCAAACTGTTTTGATTTCGTTCCTTTTTTTTGTTGGGTTTTTTGTTTTGTTTTGTTTTGTTTTGTTTTGTTATTTTTATTGCTGTTATTGCTCCATGTCTGCTAAGTAAATCTGCGGCGTGTTACTTTAAAAATGAAATAAAGCTTGTGTTCATAGTGACAGTCAATAACACTAGAGCATTATAATCAATTGCTATTTGTAGCAGCAGGACTAGCAGTGGGGGCAGATCAGTGCAAATTACTGTCACTGTGTGCTGTCGTGTGGTGCAGCCAGCCTGGATCACGGAAGACAAACGATCCCAGATCCAGTGGGAGCACACAGCACTCAGCCATACCTGTGCAACAGCCCAGCCACGCACAAGTACGAGGGGAAAGGGGTTAGGAACCTGCAGGATGGAGAGGGAAGAGAAATAAATTAACCCAGCAAGGAGTTGTGCTGCTGAGATCCCAGGCTAAATGCTCCTGCTCATGTGATGGGCTGGAGAATGGAGGATTACAAGTATCCAGGGATCTACAAAAAAGGTTGGATAGCTCTTTAGTGAATGCCAGTGATGTCTCTGTTGTGGCTTAAACTGAGGGTTTGTACAGATGCCTGTAAGCCATGGGGGTCTTCAGTTCAAAACACCTGTTAGGATCAATAACAACACCAAAAATGAAATGTAACAGCTCCCCCCCAGTCTTTCTGTAGAACCAAGAGTGTTTGCTACTGCTATAGATCACAGAGATGCAATTTTTTTGTCTATGTTTCATTTCAGGAAAGAGATCCAGGCTCTGATCTAGGTGGGGCAGAAAGCTGTTATCTCAGAGCTGGGCTCTGGGAGCAGCAGGTCAAACAAGTAACTTTTAAAGATGGAGCTACCCAATTCTTCGTGTCTCTGCACCTTTTTCCTCCATGAATTTGGCAATCCATTTGGAATCCCAGTGACTAGGAAGAAATGAAAATGGCATTTAGTGGGGAGAGAAGGAACCTGACGCAGATCAAGACCACATCCTTTGGAAAGCAAAGCCTTGGCTAGCAAGCAGTGTGTGCTTATGAAATTACAGCTGATTACCTGGCTAAAAGGTGTATTCTTGATTTGGGAGGCTGCACTGCAAAATCCAGTCCCCTGCTCTGCTTTCCAGCAGGGAAAGCAGGAAGGAGAAAGGAAACCCCACCTCCAGGACCCCCCAGCTCCTCACACACCCTCCTGGCGAGGGTGATCCAGCAGCAAGGCCAATGCAAACACTGAGCTTACTTCTGGGACTGCTGCAAAGGATGACAATTTATTGCCCTTTTTAATGATAGAGTTTGTGATATGCACACTTGCCAACTGGGAACTGGAGTGAGATCAATGAGTTATTTTACATAGGTCCCTCTATTCTGGGCCAGAATGAAACCGTTGACCTAGAGGTGAAAGTCTCTAATTTTATTTCTAGTCCCTCTGAGTCATGTAGTCACCAGAAATAACACTGACAGCAATAAAACCAAGCAAACAAACAAAACTAAGCAAACATCAAATATTAAGGGAAAAGGTTTTTGCCAAAGAGGCTCAGCACACGTTTTGTTAGACAGCGTAATCTTTGACAGGGAAATCTGGAACATAAAAACCCCTCTCTCCTGGAGCCCAGTATTCTCCTCTGAAGACAAATGTTTTATAATAAATATTTCTGTGCCTGTGGAGCTTTGTGCAAAGTCGGACATGATATTTTTGGCAATATCTGCATGTCAGTAGGAATCTGAGAAAGTGTCACATACTGGACTCGAGCTGGCCGGTTGGTGAGAGCCATGGGTTTGAATTTACATGTCACATATGTGATGGGCTGAGCAGAGCAGAGCGAGAGAAACAGGAACATTTCTTGGGTTCAGCCTTTTTCTTTGCTTTATTCCATGACCTGAATCACAGAATTCATGTGAAGTTGTGGTATCTGACTTCACCTCCCTACTGCCAGTCCTCTCCACCTTCCAAAAACAGAGAGCTGATGCCTTTGTATATTTTTAGATCCAACCTTTTTCCTGTTTAGCAGAATCAGAATCGCTCCTTCTTATTATTACTATTAATATTATGAATAATAATATTCATCACCATCATCATCATCATCATCATCATGGATTTTTCGCTACCCCTTTAGAAGGAAGTTTCCAAAGGAAATTTCTATGTCTATTCCTGGCTAACAGGCATAATGGTTTGGGAAAAATAATCTTCCACTCAAAGGCAGTTTAACTTCCAATAAGGACTTTTTGGCTCACAGATTGTTAAGGAAAATTGCTTCGTTTTGCAACTGTAATTCCTATATTTAAACGAATGGGATTTTCCTTCAGAGAGATTTGAACTACGGAATTTTCCTTTGTTGGACAGGAATCAATGGAGTGTTTGCTGCTAATTAAACCAAATAAGTTAGCTGAAAAGGAAAATGAGTTGATTTTGAAGGAACTTCATACTAAAATTACAGTTTTGAGTAGAAGAGAATTTAATCTCATTTAATTTTTTTCCTTAAATTTCAGGTTTTGTGCTTCTCTATTATTTTGAAGACTATCAGGGATCCCTCCTTGTTGATATATATAAGCCACTCAATTTTAGGTGATCTGTGTTTAGGGTCTGATTCAATTATCAGTGAAGGCAATGGGGTTTGGATTAAACCTTTACAGTGAGAGTTTTTTAAGGTCTCAGACAGCAAAGATTCAGCTCTCGAACACCCTGAGATCAATCACTAAATTCAGAAAACTGGAACACATGCAACGAAATCACCACATTCTGTAGTGACAAAATATTTTGCAGAAACAGGGCTGTGATGCTGTTAGTGGCTTGGTTTGACCTGATTTTCCTCTACACAAACAGAAAATGTCAATGGGAGACGCCGACAGCAGATTTCCTGGCTTTGGAATTTGATATTACTATGGATTTTAAAACATATGGGGAAAATGCAGAGCAGTAAATGAATGCACTGCCGGATTCTTTACCTTTTCAGCAATAAAATTATTTTAATACTGAAATATTGCAGATCACTGCAGAGCACAAAGATGGAACTCCTAATGTTTCTATACGTTGTACACCTCTAAAATCACATAAATTGATAATAATCCGAAGAAAAAAAATACTTCTGTGAAATATTCTCACTGTTGTGAAAATAATCTTTGACAAAGACTTTTGGGTTTAACTTTTTTGATTTTCTGGTGTTTGGGGGATTTTGTTGAGTGACTGGAGCTGCAAAGTTAACAAAAATCAATATACACTTTGCTGCAGTGGATAGTGTCTTTTTTTATCCATTTTGAGGAGTGTAACCACTGGGATAAACAGCACAATAGTATCCTTAATATTATCAAAAAAAGCCAAACTGTGTATTTTAATTAGCTTGAAAGGGTCAAATGGCAGAAAAAAAAAATCACCTGTGATACAAAAAGTCTGGCTATTATAATGATACAGAGTGTAATTCAATATATCTGTTTAGATATTGACCTTCTGCATTATTAATGGCTTTGAAAAGGCTACTGCTGTCTTGCAACTCTTTAACAGGTGGAAGCCACTGGAAACCCACCATTTATTGGTTTCTATATGCCAGATTACTTTCCAGCTAAAAGCCAACACAAATACGTTTGCAGCCTGAGTGTAAGAGGGAATCCTGATTTTTCTGGCTTGGTTGTTTAGGGTATTTTTGTCCAAAGCTTCTTCTCTTCTTCCTCCCTCTCAAAAAAAAATCCTATTGTGAAAGAAGGGTTAAATTTCCATAAAAAAGTAGCAATTTTTTATTGTAAAAGAAGTTCATTTGGATAAGAGACATTTGGAAATCCCTGTCTATCCTTCTGAGTAGCCTTCAGCTTCAAAAAAATCCTCATTTATTTGGTTGAGATCTTTGGTGGCCCAAAGTCCCTATTAGATAGCTCAGATTTTCTGATAGGCAGCTGAATCCCTGATTGCAGAGCAGTAATTGCTACTAAAATATTATCATTTCTCTAAATTCACATTTCAACAATGTTTTGTGTTAGATACCATGCCTGAGTGTGATCCCAAAGCAGAGCATAGGGCCTCCCACACTAAAGGGACCAGAAATACTATAAATGTAAATTTTAGCATTAGTTTTATTTCCTTTTTTTTTTTTTCTTCCACCAACAATTAAATTCTGTTCAGTTGCTGCAAGAATAAATATTCAGACATCACAAGGTATATCTGGTTGGGCAACAACATCAGTATTTATCGATTTTTAGTTTCAGAATGCTGTTTTGATTAATTTATATATAAAAAAATTGAGTAAGTTTCTCGTCTTCTAGGATTGTCAGAAAGGTTTCTCATTTTGATTAGCTAAATTTCAAGATCTTATTTTTCCCCCACCTTTATCAATTATGTAATGGAGAAAATTAAAATGATCATAGCAACATAATATTTCTTTGCTGCTGTGGAAAAATCAGTTAAATATAAACCAATATTTTACCAAATCTCTTGTGAATATTTCCCCTAAGGGCCAGATCCTGTGTGACTTTCAACATAGCAGAAAGAATTTATGTGCAAATCAACCATCAAGCATAAAACAACAATAGAGGCGAGGGGAAAAAAAACCCCAAAGAAATAAATAAAAAAAAGAACAAATTTCAAATTATGTCAAAATTCTAAATATGCTATAAGAAAGACTGCAAAAATCCCCTATATATATATAGCTTTTCCTGTGGTCCTTTTGCTGACATTTTTGAAAGGCAAATGTACAATTCTATTAGGAGAAACCATAAAAAATAGCCATGACCTCATTTGTAGCATCACCAAATATTAGCATTTCCCTTCATTCTAATTGCCAATCTATTTACATACATTATGCTATATTCAATGTACAGTGATTTTCAACTGATTTGGAAGTGCTGACCTGCAAGCAGGAAACAGATAAAAGGAGATTTTAACTTCTTTTTAAATATTTGTTCTCATTTTAAAGGCCTGTTTGCAGTTAATTTTGTTTCCTTGGGAAGAGAATTTATGTATTCTATGGGTTCCCCTGGCGCAGGGAAAGTGAAAGCATTCTGTGAGAATTTCAAACTGGAGTCAAATTCCAACAATATCGTTATTCCACAATATCACTCCTATTCCATTAGCAAACATTTGCTGCCTGTGAATGATGCTGGAAGATGCACCAGTGAGACAAGACAGTTCTGCAACTTCTCATTTCTGGGTCTTTTCCTCATCACAGATTTCATCTGCTAATTGATCCAGGGCAGCTTTTCATGGATCCAAAATATCTTTCTATTCCCTGGATCACGTGGAAATGGCGGGGAGATATTCTGTGATCTGCTGTGACAGAGGAAGGAAGATCTTTTTGAAGGAAGATCTTTTTCCTTCTCAGGTTGGAGTCAGAGAAGAAATCTGAGCTTGGATCTACATGGGGCTTTCCTTGCCTTAGGTTTGTTCACAGGAAGTTGCTGCAGCCATCTGGCCAAGGAATTCCTGAGTTCATCACAACCACAAATTCATCTGCAAATATTCTCATCCTTCCCAAATCAGCTGCAATCAGCAACTGAGCTGTACAACAGAGCCAACTTCCTGAACTTCAGGTGTTTTTAAGGTCCAGCCAGGCTGAGATTCTGACATTTTTGTGCTTTTTTTATTTTGCCTTTTTTGTTTCTGACAATTTTGTGTAGCCAACCAAATCCAAGAATTCCAAATGATAACACGTATTCATCCATTCTCTTCCTCTGAACTCCTGACAATGTCCAAAGAAAACCTACTCTGATGGGCTTTTGGATTCAAGAGCTCTAGGTAAGCTCACAGATCCCTGAGTGTTTCTCCAAATTAAATCTGAATTCTGATTTTATTTAAGGTTTCACAATCACTTTTTATTTTTTTTTCCCAGAAGAGATGAATAGTATCATTGTACCTCCAGGTTGATTGAGATATGGGATTCACAGAATTGGCACCAACACAGCACTTGCTCACATTTCCAAGAGTCATGACTGAAAACATAGAACAGAATTTAACTCAGGAAAAATATATGGACATAAAATGATAGTTCTCATTTTCTTGTGGTGCCACATGTTCCAAAACAATGGTTAAGGGTGAACTATTGCTGCTGAGAGCAGCACGTTCTGGTGACTCACCAAAGTCTCTGGCCTGGACTTCAACAGAGAAATTCCCTCATCAGATTAGGAACAACTTTGTGTTTCACTTGAAATGTGCTGACTGGGCTGCAACTCTTTGAACAATGCATGGAAATACACCCAAAGATAGATCCTGCATTATATCCCAAATGAACAGCTCGTTTGTGAAACTGGGATTTAACAACAAATCCTGGTGCTGCGGGTGGAGGCAGTGGGCCGGAGTCAGGAGGTCTGGGGTGATCTCAGCTCTGCCAGTTCTTGTGTCATGGTTGGACTGAGCCATCAAAATTCCCAGAGCTAATTAATTACTCTAAGATTAGGGAAAAATTTGCCTCCAAATATTATTGGCACCTTTAGTGTCACCTATAACATTGCACTGCTTCATAAGGAGATTGAAACTGCTGATGCTTCATGGTATGGATGTGTTGGAGTGGGTCCAGATGAGGGGAGTGGCTTCCCACTGCCAGAGAGCAGAGTTAGACGGGATATTAGGAAGAAATTCTTCCCTCTGAAGGTGGTGAGGCCCTGGCACAGGTTGACCAGAGAAATTGTGGCTGCCTCATCCCTGGAAGTGTCCAAGGCCAGGTTGGATGGGGCTTGGAGGAACCTAGGATAGTGGAAGGTGTCCCTGCCCATGGCAGGGGGTGGAACAAGAAGATACTCAAAGTCCCTTCCAACCCAAACCATTCTGTGAATCTGTGATTTGTTTCTGTCATCCCTTATACACATATGTGCATGTGTGCAGTGCTTAAAGCCCTAAATTTTCACCTTTTTCTGCAATTTCAGCAGGAAATCATAGTCATCAGCACCCAGAGGTGGGAAAGGAAGGCAGGACCAACTGCTAGACACGGCTGCAGACCCAATTCTGTGAACCCACGCGGATTCACCCGTTGAGGTTATGGCCTTGACACTAAGGATCAGATATGGTGGCTTTTATTCACAACAATAGATGATGAAAGCAAAACATTCTGCCTCCTGCCTCTTCCAATCCATGCAGTCAGGATGTCTTTCCTGCACTCAGAAGCTATTGGAGGTGGCAGAGAGGGGGAGAAGAGGCGTTTCACGGCTCACAGGCTCATGGCTGGCAGGAGCAGGGGCAGGAGCCTGTGTTTGTGTCTCCTAATGGCCTGAGACAGGGATAGGAGGGATCGGCAGAGGAATATTCTGTACAATTATAAAGAGGAGTAATAACGACTGACATTTAAATCACTCCCCCTGGCCATGAGCGAACGAGGAAAGAGTCGGGGTCCAAATTCTGCCAGCGGTACCCAGCGCCAGGAAGGCGGTGCTGAGCAGGAGTATCTCTTTCAGCATCTCTGTGCTAGAGAGATGCCGCTCCTAAGTGCCTTTCCCAGTGTCCCTGGAGGATATCTGAGCACCTCGGCACTTTGCAGAGCCTCCAGCAGCCGCTCCAGCACTGCCCCTCTCCCCCGGGCCCCGGGAGGCTGCCGCTGCAAAAGCCGGAATTTAGCCTTTAATATTTTGATACTTAATGTGACGGATTTCCCTTTTAGTGCACATTGATTTGATCTGATCGAGGCGCAGAGCTGTGCAGGTTTCCTGCATTTCAGATGATTTTAGTATAAAACATGCAAATCCCACGGTGCATTCCCCTGTTTCTGTGGCATTATGTCTGCAGAGCGGTGTCACAAACGATGACACCTCTTCACAGAAAAACAGAGAAATATCTTTTGCAGGATGTGAGATTTCTTACAAAAGCTTCCCTGTGACACGAGCTGTTGAACTGTCTCCATAGAGTTCTGATTTAATTTGAACTGTTCTTGCCACTCCATCACAAACAGCACCGTCCAAAATGCTAGACAATAATTAAATTTCAACGGGAAATATTAATTAGTAAGGGCACGAGTGAGCTGCCTCTTCATTTAAAAATATTTCCTTGCCATTTATGTTCAGTTCTTCTGAGTAGCCCAGGAGTTGGGAAGATTAACAAATTCTATCGAAGCCTCCCACTTTAGAGGTATTATCAGTGACAGGACTCTCATGAGTTTTACAATTGTGTATATTTATAATGTTATCTTCCTATCAAAAATATTCTCTTTGAATTAGATACCTTTCAAATGTGTTCATAAGGTGGTGTTAATTCTGATGTATAAATCAAATTGCCTCTGTCTTAAACCTATAGTTTGAAAATATTTAAAAAAAAATATGAAGGAAATAATAATCAGAGACAAAATGGATGAAGAGGTTTTCCTTTCAACGTGAAGAAACATGCTTATGTATTTTCAAAATCTGGGTGGTTTGGATTTATCCTGGATCTTCTAAAGGCAGGATAAATACATGATCTTATTTTTCAAAATATATCTTGATATAGCTAAAGTATATTTGAGTTGCCCTCTGTCCTTCTCTCTTGCCCACAGAATATGGGCTATACACATGCATATTTATTCAAATTTCTTTTTCTTTTAGACATTCCCGCAGCTCTTTTGTTGGCCAACTGTAAACTGATCACTTACAATTGTACTTGAGTGTTTAGTGACCAGAAAATGTACAAATGCTGCTGCTGCCAGAGTAACTGAAAGTGCACAAGCAGATTGAGGGAAATACTACAGGCAAAAATTAGCCATCATTAGTTACCCCTGCTAATATTGCAGAAAATTGAAATGCTTGCCTCACTGAGAATTGAAGAGCATTTCTGAAGTTTATCCAGAACAAAATATCTGACTTTTAAATACAAATAAGATATAAAGTGTCTCCATGCATTGTTGGGCTGCACGGTAGCAGTTTGCAGGGAAATCTGCTAAAGCCCCTTCATGGGAATCAATCCCAGGGAAATGCAGCCCTGTTAATTATAATTTTAACAGCTTCAGATGCCACGTTAGGAGCAGCGGGGAGAGGAGAGGGAGCAAACTGGGTCTCTGCTCACAATGATAAACATAAGACCATAAATGTCAGACAAAGGCCAAGAACGATGCAGAGGACAGATTGCCCGAGTCCCAGCCTAAACGGAGGGAATGTTTGTTGGGTTGTGTTTGGGGCTTTTTTTTCCACCCTAAAAACACAGCAATAAGTGCAAAATGCAATAATAATCATACAAAATACCTTTGCCCTCATAAAAGAGCCTAAGCTCCACCACTCTTTATGGTTAGGATATGGTCTGCATTTTATGTTTCTTCTGTATTTTATGGTTTCTTCTGTATTTTATGTTTTTAACTCTGTTATCTTGGAGGAAACAGATTTCCATGCAAGAAGATGCAGAGCAGCAGCTCGTCCTCTGTCCAATTTGTTCAATTCAAAGAGATGCCCTTCCAAGGGTGTCATAGTCTCTTGTATCACTTTTCATCTTTTCGAGCTCTCCCTCATACATCCTCACTACCTTCATCCCAAACCTTCCTCCCAAAGCGTTTTTTCCGCCTGGTTTTTCCGAGGAAAAATAACACAGCACCTTTTTTTTGGGGGGGAGGTGCTGCAGCACCCTGGCCATGCTGAGGTAACCTTGCAGTGATATTTTGGGTGTTTGTTGTCACAGATGACCTTCCTGCCGATATCTCTGTCGAGCGCATTCCGGCAGCACCTGTTACAAGTGCTACGGGCTTCCATGCACATGTGGCACCATATTGGAATGCTGCAGTTCATTTGGCAGGATGCAGGAAGGTAGGGTGCGTGTTGCCCAGCATATTTCAGCAGCATTATAGTTGGATCAAGGGAGGCTTTCGAAATATTTCGCGCAACGTCGAGGTCTAGGCTCGATAATGTATAAAATTGCAGGAGGTTCATTTGGGATCCTCATTACCCAAACCAACCAACCAAGGAGATAACATAGAGAAACGTTCTATTCCCTTTTTTCTTCTTTTTTCTTTCTTTTTTTTTTTTAAGATAATGCCATTATACACAAGGAAAGGTTAATAATTAACCATGGTGAAGACACCTTTTTAACAGTCCAATGAAAAATAAAATGTGCAGCAATTCTGATAGTTCTGAAGCTGTTCTACTCCTCGTGAAAAATTAAAATGCACAGACCTTAGTACCTCCCCAAATGCCAAGGTTTTCAAATAATACAAGAAAACTGCTAAAATAATTTCCTGAACAAACAAAAAAGCTCAACCTAACAAAGCTCATACATCTTACATGTTTTCTTGTCTCTTCCTATTTATATTTGGGTTTCAGCACCTGACTGTACAACTGGTGCATTATTTTGTGTCTTTCTCACATTACAAAGATTTTTGTTATTTTTTGTAACACTAGCAGATATGTCTGATTATTATTTCTATTAAACTTTGATTTGGGAGTGCAGGGAAAAGAAATATTAAATGACAAAAGCCACTTTGATCTTGCCTCCAAAGGTAATTACTGATTTGGGAACCTTTTGTAAATATACAACATCGACTTTCACTGAGCCAAATGAACAGAAGATGTTACACTAATCATATGGAGTTATTTGTATATAATCCTAAAGCATCCAAGGTAAATTGGATCCAAAGAAAAATTATGGAACCACAAAGAAACAAACTACCAACCCACCTCATGCTAAAATAAAGAAGGTTAACAGCAAATATAGTACTGAGGCATTGTTTACCCCAACAAACTGTGTCTGCTGCAGACTCTTAGACCTACACAGCTACAACAATTTACTTATTAAAAGGAAGGAAACACTGTGCAATTATGTATTTAATATTTATACCCGAAACCACCGAGTAACGAGTATGAGATTTTCAGAAAACGCTATATTGTGAAAAATATTTTTATCATAATTTCATCCCAGGCTGCCTTTATGAAACTAGCAAGACAACGAGCAGAACTAATCCTGTGTTGCTGCTGCTGCAGCCTCACCTCCGTGGCCACTCGGACTCTGCTTTACATCTTTAGGCTTAGTTTGTCTCTGACCTGAAATAACAAAGCTGTGAACTGTTAACCGGAGGGGGGAACCTCAGGCAGTCAACTTTTAATCTTCCAGCGTGGCAGTTCTTATTCTGTCAATAATAAACACATTTGTTAACTATGCCTTGTGCAGCCTCGTGTGTGCATCTGCCCATCCCTGAGAGATGTATTGGCACTGGGCTACTAACAACCAATAATGCCACGTGAGCACAGCAGTGTTATTTAAAGGGAAAAGGGAAAAAAGAAAACAAAAAAAAAAAAAAAAAGGAGAAAGAAAAATGAGACCAGACCTCATATATATAAAGATGAGAGTCAGAGATGTAAGTCCCCAGCTGATGGAGGAGAAAGCGGAGAAGTGCAGAGTGGGAGGAACTCTCTCTGGTGTGGTTATATTATTGTGGTATTAAATCAGGTTATATCATCACTTTCTCACTCCCCAGGAGTGGCACAGATGGGAAAGCGTGGTGGGAGAGCACCAGGAATAATGTTGGCGTGCATTGCTGCTGCGAGGTGAGGAGAGAGCACTGAGCTCCTCGCAGGTGAGCAGAAAATCACCAGAGGAATGCAAAGCTCCATCTCCAACCTCCTTTTCCCAAGGATTTCCATGGCAGCCATGTGGTTTCTGCTCCGATCCCACCCTGCCACTGAGCCTCCCCATGGCCCCTCACTGAGGACATGCTCTGCAAGGTTAATTTTTTCATGCTTCCCCTGTCTATTTTTTAATCTCCACTGTGATTCCCTGGGGGTAGAGCACAAGAACAGATAATTTTTTTTCTGCACACTTCTCTACACATTTGAATTCATCTCCCACATCTCAGAAATGAAGGGATGGAGCCTAAAAAACACTTCCTCAACCTATTCCTTCAGAAAAGGTCTTTGCTGTGATGACTTGGGAAACTTAAACCCATGTTTTATAGAAAAAAATATAGGGATAAAAATGGCCAAAGGCCCTTGAATGTATATTCTCAGACTTATTGAAGCCAACTGGCTGAAGGATGCCAAGTCAAATTGTGTTATTGTCCACAGAGCCTGCTTCGACCAGCTTTCTTCTGAAGATACACTTTCCACTTTTCAAAACAAGCAACAATTAGACTAAATCAGCTTAATCTCACTGATCCACGCAATTTTGATCTAAACTACAGATAAAACTGAGCTGATAGGTGCTAAGGACGTTTTGTAATATTAATATGTGGCACTGGACTATTGCAGCTTCACAAGAAAGTTCCTGTAATTGGAATTTTTATCCCCTGGAAGTCAGAAGAAATTATTGACAGTTTCTGGGTCCTAAACGCATCACCGTTTCAAGTAAAATAACAAGCTTTGCCTCGGGCTGCAGTTCATGCTATGTGATCACTTGATACTTTGTCTGTGTGGCTTCCCATGGCACGAGAGGAAGGCAGAGACAGAGAGGAGCCTCCGTCGGAGGAGGAGGAGGAGGGAGGCAACAGATCACTTCACAAGCAATTATTATTTTTATTATATTATTTCAACATCACGATAATTAATGACTGAACTTCCAAACATGTTTGTGTGAATTCGGCGTGCTGATAAGAACGGCTGCGTTGTGGGTGATTTATATTTGTCCCTGATTTTGTGCCTGGGTGCTTTAGCAGCAGATTGCTGCTCTCTAACTGCATTACTGTGGGGTAACTGGAAATGTTTTACAGGCAACTTCTGCCATTTAGCATACAACTGTAATATGGTTCTATTATCCATTTTCAATCAATATTTAACCTTTTCAATAAGCAACTTAAGTGTACTAAGCCAGAAGGAAGAAAGCTAATTGCCACATGATATATTTGGTTTCCAGGTACACTCAGCTGGCTAAAGTAAAGTTAATTAGGTTATAGGTAGCACAGCAGCATTTAGAAAAATACATCTTCTGCCTCATAAACCTTTTGTTCAGTCAATAGCATCAACAAATACTTGCAGATGATGACTGTAACATGATGACCACCACTCGAGGAGCCAGGCTGTGCGTTCTGCCCTTGCAAATGGCCTGGGTGACCAAAGGACATTATGGAAAATGATGGCAGTGGGATGTGGTCACCACACATCTCCACTTCCAGCTTGGGTTTTCTGCTCAGGATTACATTTGTGAGCCCAGATGTAGGAAAGCCAACTCCTTGGTGACTCTATAGTGTGTAGCAAAGGCCTTTTTTTTTTTTGGTAGAAGATAAAACCCAAGAAATTAAAAGGCTTTACTGTTACACTATAAAAAGCTCATTGTTTATGGTAACTTCACTGAAGCAGTATAAGCTTGAAAATACTGTTGTTCCTAATTAAAGGATGTTATTGTCCACTGTCCATATATGATTGCAGTTCCATTGCACCCCTCAGAAATCTTTCTGCTTTGCTATTGCAGTGCCCCAAATACTAAATAACTTCCAAGAGCCTCTCTTGGAAAGTCCTTCCACTGGCAATCATAAACGTTGTTGGTAGGTGTCAGGTGGTGTTTTCAAAGGAGAAAAATAACATTTAGAATTCACAGTGGCAGTGTTAATGAAGAAAAAAAGGTAATAAATAAAAATATTTGATAAACAAAGGAAAGTTTGCCTAGAAAATATTCCCATACACCTATTTAATTGGCATTCCATCCACTGTAGATGTGTACTTTTTATTTGCTCATCTCCTATGGTTCTCACTTCCTATGACATGAATTTCCAATTTTTTTAAAAAACCTACTGCTAATAAATCCAAGAAAAAATAACATTCTAAGGATCAGTTAGAAAATCCTGACCAGAACACCTATCTTGACTCAAGCAAGCAGTTCTGTTCAGGGGAAAAAAATAAAAAAGAGAATGATTGCCACCCATTTAACTGACGGGAGCCTTTCCCTGGATCAAGCTTTAGATCCCTCGCTTATTTGCCAGTGAATACTGTATAATAGGGATTCCAGGGAAGTCAAATGGCAAGCCAGGCAGTGATTTCAATGAGCCCCAAACTAGGCCCTGAATGATCAACACTGATCCTTATTATTCGAGGGTAATAATGTGCCCCTCTAGTTTACCCAAAGTAGCTGCTCTGAATATGCTATAGTTTCACCAAGACTGAACGAATGCATCTGTCTTCATGAATGGTGATTAAAAAAAAATGCAAATCTCCTTACATCTTTTCTTCCTGACATTAGGTCATTGCTTTATGGCCTTCTTTTCATTTGCACATCCATAGTAATTTCTATTTTGGGCCACTATTCAAAATATGAGATTCACTGGGTCCAAATAGACATTCTTATAATAAGCAGATTGTACTGAGCTACAAAAGCTGCAGTATAATAAAACAAATTATATGAATGTGAGAAGAATGTGTAAAGAAGTTTCATCATAAAAAAATGACCAATAACATTAAGATGTTTTGTGCGAGGAAAACACTCCAAGCACTGTTCTTTGTTACTGTATAAAAAGCCTTTTAGCAATTGCTGTTCCTTGACACAGGGTCTTTATATGGGGAATAATTTATTACCATACCTGTAACTGAAATAATGACTAAATCATTTAAAAAAAAAGTCTCATAGCTCCAACAGAGTAAATCTTCTACAACTTGCTGCAGTGCTAATCGTAAGCATGTTATACAGTAAGTTTGCCCGAAGCTAAGTTAAGCAGGCAGATTAGGACTGTAATATAGTATCAGGGCTCATAAATCAAGTGTGCTTGCAGATTTTCTTTCACTTACTGCTCCTTCTTACAGTTCAGACAAGTCATAATTACACATCAGTAGGCATTGTGAACAGAGGAATGAGCTACAACATAACGCACAATAAACCCTGTCATATAAAAGCAAACTGGATAAAATAACAGAAGCAATACTCCATTTTACAACATCACACTAAAGAATTACACCACACCATTGTGTAATATTCTGATCAATCACGAGCCCATCCACAATTGACAGTCCCAGGAGGCTAAAATTTACTATTCAAAGAAATTTTTCCATTTGTAATTATTATTATTATTACGATGATTATTATGATTATAATATATGGTGAATGAGAACTTAAAAAAGCCAGAGGTTCAAAATACGAAGTGCTGGGTGCAAAATACAATTAAAGATATTTTCCTAAAGCTTTACTGTGCAGGCAAGCTTTTGACAAATAATAATGGGGAAGAGGTAAATGATTTTTCATTCATATTTTGTGAGCATTATGACATTGAGCACAGGTACTGTGTGCTATCTCCTTTAAACCAAAGCCGGGCTGACTGATGTCTCCTTGTTATTCCAGGGCTTAGAATGAGATCAAAGGTGCTCCGGCTTTAGCGTGTGACATTAGCGGAACACTGGAAATGGGATTTGATGGAATGAGAAAATACATGGGTTATTTTCATTCTAATAAAGCACTTCCCAAAGAATCAGGGTGCAGCAGGTAAATAGCACAGAGGCACATGTGGGGTTCCTGCTTTCTCCCCTGGAAAACCATCTTACATTTTCACTTTTTGTACAAAGAGAGCAGATAGCTGACCCTAATTCCACTCATACAACTCCAAGGCTCTTTTATTGCCAGACAATTTGTGTTGTTGCCAAGTAAGTTGTGCTGCAGCCCTGTGGATTGTCCTTTGCTGCATTCCACCTCCAGGTAATTCTTCCACACATGATTATAATCAAGTATTTGTGCCTTGATAGGAGATGTCACGGATTTGGGCATGGGGAGGTACATGGAGAAGGAGAAGACAGCTCTGCTTGCAGAACGGCAAGCTCTTGGAAGACTGGCCAAATATTCAGCTTGGGTTGGTTCAGATGAGTAAAATTCACCCCTGGTAATGACATATGAACAGAATTGGAATTTTTTGAATTTTCAATTAAGTTGATTTTTACTGAAGGTACGCATTAAGCTTTACTGCTCTCCTTTTCTGTCCATGTTGGGATTTATTATCCTAAAAAATTTAATGTTTTTAAAAATGTCTGGCAGTATGGCAGCTGGAAAAAGGGAATTCTGTGGTATTGCTCCGGTTTACTGTGTATTATGTCCTATTTGCTTTGGAAAAAAAAAAAAAAAAAAAGGAAGGGGAAAAAAACAACCAAAAAATTCTCAATCAAAACCCCCAGGAAAATGAAACCTGAAGATACATCAAATCTGGCATTTTAGTCAGATGGAACTTCCCTTTTCCAACTTGTCCTGATCTTTGCTGCATCCACCTCTGGATCAGTTGCTTTTCCTCAAGACTTGACTGGGAAAGCATTGATATTTTTCATAAGAGAAAGGGTAAAGATTTAAACTGAATTTTAGGATTGAAGTGAGGAGATACAGGCTTAGCCAAGGAACTCTTTATGCATATTAATTTTCCTCCAGAGAATGCAAAAGGGCGTTTAGTTAATTTACAGAAAAAAATTTCTGAATGCGGTGCCCTTCTGTGTCCCCACCATCCTTCTGAGGCCACCCTTGCTCTGCAAGTTATCCAAGAAGTGCTTTTATCTGATAACCTCGGTTGTCTCGTCTCCAGAAGTGCAACAATAATGATTTGATCTCCGTGCAAACCATCTCTGCTGCTGCTCTCCTGCCACTTGTCCACTCGGAGCTGCTGGGCAGAGGACTCCAGAGGGACAGTGACCACCCTGGTGCCAAGTCCACCTTCTGCAGCAGAGACATTTGCTTTCCACAGGCGTCAAACGCTCTGTCAAAGCTTCCCACGCACCGCCCTCCATCAGATCTCAAATTCGTGACAGACACACAGCGAAGGGATGGTCTCCCACAGCAAGAGGGCTGAGGAGCACTGGGAGATTCAGAAGCTGGAGGAGAAGTCAGCTAATCAAAAGCAAATCACCTCAAACCATCAGGCTGTTTCCCCTCTAATATCGCCCTAATTCATAAGATGTGCGGTGAACATCCTACTCAATCAACATTATTAAAGACTCTTCATTATTTCTGTAATTATCTGGGAGACAAAAGGCAGGTTTAAAGCTGGTATGTGCAGCAAGTCATTTCAGCAAGCAGGGTGGGAGCAGATTTCCCACCACTGTCCACCAGCACAAGGTACCTCAGTCCATTCTGGAGCGCTTGGCCACGTCCTGAGATCCCTGCTCTGTTCCCACACACATGGTCTATCCATAAAACAAACGGCTCTTGTGCCCTCAGCCAGTTATGGACCCAGTGTAGAGACAGTCCAGTTGCTGGGGGTTTTATTTTCCTCTTTTTTAGGGAAATGTATCAATCTGCCTTTTACAACCCTGGTTTTGTGCTGCCATTTGTATTTTCTGTGGACATTTTCTCTCTGACAACAATTCCAGCGTGGTTTGAGTCAACACAACACCAGGGGCTGGAGGTTTTGCCTGAGTCTGCTTTGCTTTTTTTCACTTTTTGTTTCAGAATCAGTATTAGGATCCGAGAGGTGATGGGCTAAAAACCCCCCACAACATTGAAGACCTGCATAAAATTCTGCAAAGTTAAATTTAGAGACCAACTTGTCTTACTGCTTGTCACTGTAGTAGGCAAGAATCTGAGTCAGTGTTTCATTCCTGGAGCACTTCAGTGAGTGTTCTGTGCTGACTGAATTGATACTTTTTGCAAAGTGCATAAAGATTTGAAAAGTCTAAAAAGAAGAAACCAAGAAATACAGTGCTTAATGCTCCTGCTTTACAGTAAGACAAGAAGGGGTCAACTCTGCCATCCACAATATGGGTATAAATTGTATGTCAGGTGCTAATTTGGTCAAGCATCATTGCTCCATCTCTGCGAGCGTTCAAGACTGGGTTGGATGGGGATTGGAGCAACCTGGTCTAGTGGAAGGTGTCCCTGCCCACGGCAGGTGGTGGAATGAGATGGTCTCTCACATCCCTTCCAACCCAAACCAGTGTGTCATTCTCTGGTTCTCTGATTATGATCTTATCTTTCTGTACTTCAGTGTAATTTTTGAGGGCAGATGTTCCAGTGTGATGAAGTACAATGTGTTTTATCCGGGGTGGGGAGGTCACCCAACCAGCTCTTTATGTGCTTTTGCCAACAGAGAGGGTCTGCTCGAGTTTTATGATAAAGACAAACATATTAGCAAGCCCATGAATCAATATTGTTTAAATAGTGTACCAGAAGGTTCACTGTCAATCACTAGTTTCTGAAAGTTGTTCATCCCAACTGTTAGGTGAATACTGAATATATTCACAGAAGTTTGGATCTGTTCATGAATAATTCATGGGGGAAAAAAAAAAAGCAACTGATCAATTTGCAATTAATAATGATTCAGCTTCTCCCACTCATACTCACACTACACAACACTCTTACGGGGCTTACCCCTCTACTGAATCCTGAATCCATACCCCTCCTCTGAGTCCTGATGGAAGCAGACTCTGCTCCTATCTCCACAATAAATAATTAATCATCTTCTTTTCTAACAATGCTTTGTGGAAATTTCAAAGCTTTAGCTGAGGCATGCAAAAAAAAAAAAAAAAAAAAAATCCCCAACACACCCATAAAGCCCAAACCTATTGAAATGACTCCATGAGGTACTGGTAACTCATTTCTGTTCCCACAGCTCCTGCAAATCAGAGAGTTCCCTTATATGTATCACAAAACTCTCCAAATCTCCGTTGTCCTCTCTTCTCCTTCTACAGCACAAATAATTCCAACCATGGCAACATCCTGACCAATATTTCCTCTCAAAATTCAAGGAAATTAAATCATCTAATTCCATCAGGTAATTTTGCTTGGGTTCTAAGCTCACACTTTCACATTTAACTTTTCTAAAGTAGATTTTTTTAAGCCACTTGTAACTTTAAATCAGTAATATCATAAAGTAATCCCATTGGGAAAGAGAAAACAATTAATTCATGGATTTGGATATTCTGCTGGTTTAGTCACCCTTGAAGAATGAGGACTGATGAAATTAAATCAAACTAAATTTGTGAATTTAAGAACTTCGAGAAAAACCTGCTAAACTGCAACTAGAGTCACCAATGAGGGTACGTTGTTAGCCAGGGTGAAAGGTCAGGAAAGATGTTAAAAATCATATTGTGTGACTCTGTAGGATAATGGCAGAACCTACCAGTTCTGTGAGTCCTGTACAAAGAAAACAGCAATGTCCAACTGAAGTCTGCATGTAAAGATTACCACTCCAATAACACTTTATGTTCCAAATTTCTATCGCATAAGCAAAAAGGGTAATTTTCTATTTTTTCTGTGTTCATCTTCATTGAATTTCAAGAGAAAGCACATATTCTTACGTGAAAATAATAATCATGAGAAGGCAGATGATCTCTAACTTCAGTGCTTTTAAAGAATGCATAATGAGATGTATTGTTTTGTGCCAGACACCTCATTCATTTGGGCTCTTTTTATTTTATTTTGGTTTTTTTTCTTCCACCTCATCCTGAGAACAGCACTGACAGATGATATCTTTTCGTTCTGTAAAGCAACGTAATTGCCCTGTAGTTGGTAGATATAAACCTACTACCCAACCTGTAAAGAACTAATCCAAAGTGAGGTAAATTTAATCCAGAAATTGCAAAATAGAATGGAGAAATTCTCCACCTGTGTATGTTTTCATCGCACAAACCAGCAAAACAACACAGCAACACTACCCATTTCCATCTCCTTTTTGGATTCCCAGGACCCATACAAGTCCCTTTTCCTCTTCAAAAGATGAATTCAGACCCCACATGAGTGACTGGGCTGGACTGAACACCCAGTTGCTGCTGAGATTAATGACAGGGATCTCTTCCCTCACTCTCCCAGATGGCATCTCTATGAAATATTGTCACCTGGAAGGACGTAATGCACTGCTTTGTGCTGAGAGATGTTCTGTCCTGAGTGGAGATCCATCATCCAGCTCTTCCTGCTGCTACTGAGGCAAACTTGCCATTTTCAGTGTTTTCCAGCAGGTCTCTTCGCATGGGGGTTGTCACATCACCCCAACAGTGTTGGATTTCACTGCTACACCAGTATCTCAATTGCCCTTTTGCACTGCAATATCCTAAATATCCCATCCATTATCAGAGCAGAAGGGCACATACTGCCACAACAGGTGGTTCTCCAGGGTGATGTTTACTCAAGCTGCAGCAAAAATCATTAGCAGACTGAACCCAAGCTTTCAGAAGTGAGGAACAATGCAAAGTTTCAATAATGAAGTGCACTAACACAGGATCTCCTCATTCATCTGGAGCCAGGAGCCTGTATCATGTTTTTCTGCGTGCCTATTTTTCATCAAACACCATACAATCTTTACTTGACTATACTGTATATCTTTCCTGCCTAGTGGGAACCCTAATTTGCTTTAAATTGCCAAAGTGCTCATTATGGAATGCTTAGTAGCTAGAGTTTGTACATAATATTTGAAAATCAGCCTTAATTTTTCTGCCTGAGATGAACACTTGGATTTCAGAGTAAACATAATCAGAGATTTACACAAACTCGCTGAACCCTGTTTATTATATTTGCCTGGAATAGCTACAAAAGAGGTCAGAGGTCCAATGTCTTCCTGCAGAGACAGATCATGTTCTAGCTGGTAGTGAGGAGGAAAAAAACAGTAGGTGATGCTTTAATGAATGGCTTATCATGTGGAACACACCATGTGATAATAGCAGTGCTGGTAAGGAAAGAAGGAAGTAAAAAATATGAAGGCTTTTTGCTAGGTTTACGTTGCTTGAAAGCTCACATTTCCACAGGAGCAGATGAAGAGGGTTTATTAAGAATATGCAGTAAAATCTGCAGCAAGTTGAAAGGAGCTTTGAACTTTTTGTTTAAACATTATTTTTGGAATTGCCTGTGAGATGGCATTGCCCTGACTACATAGAAACACACATTGGAATAATTTTTGATTTTGTGTGTCAATTTTTGGTATCATTTTTGCTGAAGTGACCTCCTCTAAGAACTCAGTTCAGAAAAAAAAAGAAATGAGGGTCACAAACAGATTGTTCCAAACACTAAAGGAATAGTCAATGCACTAAGCTGCAACTTGAATTTTGTTTGCAAAAGGTTCTCAATTAGGAGCTGTGAAAATGCTTGTTTTTGAGACTAAAAACTATGGGGGTTGAATGGTCCAGCTCTTTAAAAAAAAATGCATTTCTACTGCATGGCATGGGCCAGATCCACATCTTAAAATCAGGCTGCTTTATACAGCTTATTATTTTATAGATCTTACTTCTGAATTACTCTTGTTTTTGAAAGAAATGGGCTCAACACTGGAACCAAAATGTGCCTGTCCCCAGTTGTGGCTCTCCATTTATTATTTTAAGCAACTGTTCTGAGCTTCCTTTTTTTGAAGCAGGAGTCACAAAATGTTCTTTCCACCATTTATCCAGAAAACAGTGCCTTGAAAAATATCCTGCCAGCACGAGAAATGCCAAGATGTGGTGGCTCTAATTACTAATAATTTTGATGAGCCTGGCCCAGGGATCTCGTTGTAAAGAAAACATAAAATTATAGAATCATTAAGGTTGGTAAAGATCTCCAAGATCATCAAGTCCAACCCTCAACAGAAGAAAGCCACAGCAGCTAGTACAATATTCAAAAAATATTTAGGAACCATGCATGGATTTTTAACTCCCCCTTGAAACCAGAGGAAATAAGGTGTCTAAGTGGATATAGGCTTCTATTTATTAGAGGAAAAAAAAAACCCCTAAATTTAGTATTCATTTTGGGAGGTCAACCCTTGGGAAAACAGAATATTCAAATCCAAATTTTCCATGGCCACCTGAACCCTGTTTGCTTGGTTCAGGCTGAAGTGTCCCTCCTTATGCTTTTGCCTTGCAGCATCTTGAGTAATAAGAACTAAATGCCTGGGTTAATAGAGTAATTAATTCTGATTTACATAGGATAACTCTCCTGCAGTGAAAACCTCTGGCTGAAATCTGCACGGTGTGGCAGGATATCCTCCATGGTGAGCAGGGGAAGGCAGGGATGGGCAGCAAATCTCTGCACTGCACTGCACTGCATGTACCTTCTCTCCTAAACAGGCATCACATCCTTGGCCACATTTTCTGGGCTCATGTTAACAGGCAGCATCAAACCCTCTCCCTGGGGGTGTACAGGCTGATGAGGAGGTGTCCTCTTTCCCTGCTTTTTTGCAAAATGCTGGGAAGAGGCATCATCCTCCCCTACATGATTCTATGCTGTTCATCACTCCCCAGCCCCTGCCGAGGCTGGGGAGCCTGCAGGAGGGACTATCCTGACTTAGTCCCTGGCTGCTCCTAAAAATGTGCATTTTTGGTCCTGACCCAACCCTGAGAAAGGAAACTAAGCCCTCAGGGAACACCAAGGAGCAGACACAGCCTGATCCACAGGCACAGTGAAGCTTGGGTTAAGTGCAGCCTTGCAAAGTCAGATCAAACTGGTAATGGAAAGGTAAACTCACATCAAACATTTAAGCTGGGGTTTGATCTGAAATATTCTCTGTGGTTTTGATTTCTCAGACTTTCATCTCTTACTCAGCAATAAGTTCTACATGAAAGTCTTGTGTCCTGTGTTGTTTTAGAAACAAAAGGAGAAAATGTATGTTCTGCCAGGAGAAAATATGGAACCAGTGGCTGCTGATGGCTCTGGAAGCTGTTCCCTGCTGGCTGCTGCTCAGCATGTGCAGGGTGCTACCCCAGGGCAGGCAACCTCAACTCCCTTTGCAGAAGGGCCTCTCCCACCCCAAAACACAGCAACCCTTGGGGCTCATTGCCCTAAAAGCAAAGATTTAGGTATAAGGTATAACTCTAGCAAAAAGCGAGGAGAGGAAGGAATCCGGCCTTTTCTCTTGGCAGAACTCAGGAATACAAGTTATGCTACCATCAAACTCCTCTTACAGGAGTGTCTGCTACAAGTTAACCTTATTAATGGTTGTAATTAAGATAAATGTTTAAAATTCTAGTCTCCTCTTGGTATCAACAAGGCAACAGAATTTTCCATTTGGATATCGCTGATCAATTAAGAGCTCTTACAATGCAATGTTCAGGGGTGCACAGGGTGTGTGAGGCGTGCTCGTGGCTCTGGATGTGCAAACCAGGCCTCCCAGGTCAGTGTTTGCTGTGGCACCTGCTAGACCTGCCACAGGAGCCACAGAGCAGCCAGATTCCTCTTCCACTGGCCTCCAGGTCTCAGAGGTGCCATCTGGAGTTTCACTCTGAGGTAATTTTATGGTTTTTATTTTGTAATGGATGGGTTTTTGAAACCCAGCCCTAATTTTTCCTCAAGGAGCAAGACATGCCTTCAGTCCTGCAGGACTTGCACAGCTGGGTGCAGTGCACACACAGGCAAACACTGAAGTTCACACTCAGTTCTTGTGGCCACTGTACCTGCTGCTGGTCCCCTCACTGGATTTGGCACTGTGAGGACTGACAGAAATGCACTGAGCTTTGTAAACATCTCCTAGGAAAGTTTAACAAAACAGGAGATAATCCCAGCATGTACAAGTTAGAAAATCATAGAATCCTGGAATGGTTTGGGTTGGAAAGGACCTTAAAGCTCATGGCATTCCAGCCCCTGCCATGGGCAGGGACACCTTCCATTAGACCACGTTGCTCCAACCTCTATCCAACCTGAATCCCCAACCTGTAACATGGATCCCCAACCTGTAACATGCCTCTTGTCAGCTGCAGCAACTTTTTTCAGCTCCCCTTGGAGAGATTCTGTGTCTGAGAACGTCACACCCATCCCCAGAGGTACCAAAGGGACATTTACAAAGGCAGAAAAAGAAACTATGCCATTTTTTATCCAACCCCTTGTACTACATACGCGTTCACATTGATGCCGATAGTTAAACAACCAAACATCTCACAAAGATGCAAAATATTCCCAAATCCCAACGCAAACACTTCCACGTTTCTTCTCTGTGGTGTCCCAAACGGTTTTGGAATCACAGGGAATCATTTTGTTTGGAAAGGACCTCTAAAATCATCAAATCCAGCCATTTCCCCAGCACTGCCAAGTGCTTGACTGTGTCTATCCACCACCCTGCTGCAATATTTTCTGGGAATTCCTTTCTGAGCACAGCACTTTTCTCTTTGGCCCATCAACACCCAATTTATATCTTCTCGTCTTCTATTTCAGGGTGAGAGTTTTGGGACAGAGACCATCTTTTTACGAGTGTGCCCAGGGCAGTGAGGTCCAGGTTTGCAAATAGGCTTCTGACAGCTTGTTCATATAAAAAATAACTGCAACCACAACAATATATCACACAACTGCTCTGACATGGACTTTCGCCACATCTCAGCCAAGTATTTTTTTGAAATTTGAATCCGTATACAGGAGTCAAAGTGCTGAAAAGCAAAAAACTTGGTGTTGGTAACACCACCTTCCACCCGCACAACTTTTCAGTGAGTTTCCTATGATATCAGACAAGGTTTGGGTTTTGGTTTTTTTTCAGCAGATGATCAAGGGCCTGCCTGCAACAAATAAATAAAATTCCTCCTGTTATTTACAATGGAAGCTTCTAATTTGCTTATTACTTTGCTTATCTATTCATTGAGATAATTATCTGACACCTGCCAACAGCAGATTGTTCTGACAGATTTTTATTGGCTGAGATCAATTTGTTACTTACCATCTGTCCAGCTAAAGGTGGTTTACAGGTCAACAAGCTGGTGAGCTTTGGAAAATCTTAAAATGATCTTGGGCGGTATCCTTCCTGAACTAATTTCATTTTAATCTCCTGTAAAGCACATGAAAGGATGGACTTGAAAATTAGCTTTCAGGCAGAATATAAGAGAGAAGAGAAAATAATTTGCCTTTCTTTACTGTGATCTTGCATGAACCATGTCCTATGAGGTTTCCTAAAATCCCAGGTGACCCCACGAGCTGGTAAGTTGCTGTCTGACACTAAAGACCTCTGGAGAAGGCAAAGAAAAAGGCCAGATATGGTCTAACCACTATGGATGAAGGGAGAAATAAATAAATTTCTCCCAACAAGAAAAAAATTTCATCCATAAGTAGTTCAGGAACTACTTTTCATGGTGGCCTTACTTCCTTGCTGGTGGGTAAAGACACTTCCCTCCCAGTGAATGCTGGTAGCTTGAATGTCTCAGAACAATTCCCATGCTGCCTCATAGAAATGATGGGTTGGGTTTGGGTTGGAATGAACCTTAAAGATCATCCATTTCCAACCCCATTCCAAGGGCAGGGACATCTTCTACTAGACCAGATTCCTCCAAGCCACATCCAACTTCATGCTCTGACTCCCCGTGTCACACCATCTGATTTGACCAGTTTGGGAGCTGGGCAGACGCATTACCCAAGAGTCCCCTATCCCCCTTTTTTTTTTGCCTGCAGAATTCCCAGCACAGCTCTCAAATCCACCTGTGGCTGTAAAAAGGATTTC
This sequence comes from Monarcha castaneiventris obscurior, assembly GCA_026261815.1. NCBI lineage: Eukaryota > Metazoa > Chordata > Aves > Passeriformes > Monarchidae > Monarcha > Monarcha castaneiventris. The sequence goes on from JAMPIT010000467.1 coordinate 19,690,944, forward strand.
TTTCATGTACAGCTCTGATGGATTTATCCGTGGTATTTGTTCTTTGTCGGCCTCATCTCTGGAAGTACTAGTAGGCCTCTAATGGCTGCTGGGAAATTCCAGGCCCCTGGATTGCTGTTTTATACTAAACACTCAAACAACTCTGCTCTTGGTGTTCTTCTGGATCAAATTTTCTTTTTGCTTCTGTATCCAACCAGGTTTTGACAGAATATGATGAAAAGTATTTAAATTGTTCATAACAGAAAAGTATCATTCAGATTTTACTCTAATTTTACTTTCTGAGCTGTCAGTGTTACAATATAAACATCTCATCACTCAGCTAATACTTTGTAGTATTGCAAGAACCATTTTGATGGCTTTTCAAACCATTTTGAAAAAGGGGAGGGAGCTGACAGCCCTTACTGCAGGATGCTTCAAATGAAGCCATTCAAACTTAAAAACTTCTCAGGGCTCCAGAAGTGAAAGCGAGCTTTAAACGATAGCACTGGATTACACGGGAGACTTCTTTTCCTCCAAGAAACTCATCCTAGTAGTGCCAGGAGAGCTTCCTAATGATTATGGATCATTTAAAGATAATGGCACTGAAGGTCCCCAGGACAGCATTTTGTGTCAGCACATCCTTCTCCAGAACCTTTCTGATTGTCGCGCAAATGCTCGAGCTGGTCCTGTTGTGCCCAGATCACTGCTCAGCGGGTACCGGGTCTGCCGTGATAATGGGGTGGGACACCCAGCCAAGGTTTCAGAAACATCCAAAAATCCTGGAAACTAAGCCCCTGATGATAATTTTTTTGCTGGAGAGATGGGGACTGCGAAGGCTGTAAACGACAGTCAGTTTTCTATGTTGAATATTGCAGCCATTTTAAACTAAACATAAAATCATCTCCAGGGCACAGCTCTGTAAGCCAGTCAGAGAAAAATGGCTCTGCATTCCAGTGCACGATTTGATCTGCAGTATCTGTATGTTTATAAATGTATATTATGCATGGGATTTTTTTTCCCCTAAACTTTTCGAATCATATGGGGTGTCAGGCTGAGATATTATGTGTTACAGCTGTAAGCTAGAAATAAACCGAAAACAGGTTTTAATGAAAAGATATGAAACAGAGGACAAACTACTGCCTACATTTGTGGTTGTAAAAAGTGAAAATATAAAACACCTTTCCAAAACTTGCTCCTTAATAATTTCTGAATGAATATATCGTGACCTTCTTCAAATAATCATAAACTCCGCAGTGAATTTAACTGAGCTGGTCTTGCAAAATTCAAGAATTTTCTTAGAATTTCCAAAAACCTGGTGTTACTCATTATTGGTTTGAGGAATTGATCCCACTGGAAATCCAATATGGTCTCTCAAAAATGCCCAGGGTATCTGCTGCTCGGCCAAGATCCTGCAAAAAGTCTTGGTGACACCTTGTGCAGAGATGGATTGCAACAGGAAACGAAGAGGTCTGAACCCAATGGGTGGAAATCCTTGCCTGTAATTTGACATCTGAATGTGCAACTGGAGCCAGTGACATCTGCGTGTTCCCAGCACCTCTGGAAACCAGACCACCTTCTTCATTAAGGATCCAGAGTCAAACCCTGCTACTGATTTTTTGGGCTAGGATTTCGATCTCCAAGACTGGGCTTTGAGTTTGGTGATTTTTTTGGGCCAAAGAACTAAGTTAGAAACTCTTCCCAGAGTCTCCTCTGCTCGCTTATCATAACCTACTCCACCTCCTGCATACCAGCTTAATTTCATTTCAGTTTCCAGTTTGATGTGCACGGCAGGGATCTCTTTCCCAGGCAAGAGGCAATATGAGGTGAGAAGAAGAGCATGCTGCCAGCACAGGTATAGGCCTGCATAATGGAGCTGTGACACTCTCAAAGAGGCTTTTCCTTTTAACAACTTTCCGAGTTGGGAGCGAAAGACATAATGCAGATGGCATAATTGAAGTGGGAGAATGAAACATTAAGCATGCACAGAAGGGATTAGAGAGGAAGACTTTTGGGGTTATTTAATTTTGGCTCAGTTGTTATCTAACAGTTTTTGTCAGGAAAAAATGTTAAGGCTCCTTGCAGGTCCAGGGGAAAAAAAAAAAAACTAAGGAAGATTATTACCTGCCTAGGAGTATGTAAAACCTTGTAAAACTATCAGACTTGAGAGAATTTATTCTTTATTATGTGATATCATGTTCTACAAAATATCTCTCCTTGCACAGCTCTCACAGGTCTTCTTTCTTCATTTTTATAGACTTGTCAATTCTGGGAATGATCTAATCATGATGAGGATTTAAGGTATGTATATGCATTGTACTGAATGCTAATAATTCATGAGCTCTTGGTTTCAAAGATCTTCTCTGCGAAGCCGTGCAGTTCAAAAAGGAATGCCTAACATAAAAAGGATGCTAAGCCTTATATTTAACACCTAATGAAATCATTAAAGAGCCATCAGGCGTGATTGCAAATGTTAATTTATCAGATCTCACACCTGCCACAAGTATGGAGAGCAAAGGAGGGGATATTTAAACACCTTTAAGGTCTCATTAATTGAGGTAGAAAATAAAGCATTAAAGAGATTTCAAAGGCTGGCCATGCTCCTTCAAGACAAAGGGATCAATTTTGCACACACCTCGCTCAAGGAAAGTCCTTCTAAAATCACGGGGAGTTTTGCCAGAGAAAAGACTGCAGGATCTAGTAAAAAAATCAGGCACACTTGGAGCTTTTCTTCTGGATAAGGAGCCCTGGTGCGCGTTAACGGCACAACCAAAGGCGCGGCGGCTGCCGCTCCACGCCTGTGGTATCGGTTACCTACAGAACTCCAGGAAGAATACATATGAGGATAAGGAATAGTCGCTCTTTATTCCTGTCAGTTGGTTTTGCCTTTGACTCTGCTGATCAATATCAGCCGTGCATTGGTTACTATGGGAATGAGCCTTCCCTGCACTCAATAAACCCCAAGTTCCTTTTTTTACAAAGGTGAGCAAAATACTTTTAAAAGAAGGTTTTATCTCCTTTATGCCTTGGGGGACTCTGCAGCCATCACTTTAAAGGTACTTGGACACTTTGAAATGCAGAATATTATGATCTAGCTTTGGGCAAGTAAAGACTTAAAACCATTTGTTTACCCCAGAAATCAATGTCAAATTCATGTAGAAATCTATGTGTGCCTATGGTTTGTGACGCTATGCTCGGGCGTGTGAGCACCACTGTGCTCGTGCCTATGTGTGCTCCACACTAGCAGATACACAGGAATATAAACCTTAACTTGGATTACCTTTAAGGCTTGGAAACAAGATGCTGAGATAAAAAATTATGGAGCAATACCTTGGACTCAGTGCCTCAGCTCAGCTAATTAATCCACCCTTACAAAATTCCTGATTATAATGCTGGGATAAGAAATAACCTACTTTCCCCCTTTATTTATGTTAATACACTGTTTGATTATAAAATATTTAGCAATGCATTAGTCCGTATTTCTGGTGGCATAGAATGCCAAGAATATGTGAAATAATGGGTAGGGTATTCCTAAAATGAAATCCATTTGAACAGAAACGATGATGGACATGATCTTGGACTGTTGCAATGTCAGCTCAGGGATGTAACCTCTTTAAAGACTTTCCAGGTGAAGCAGAAGAGTGGTAGCAAACTGCCACAGAAAATGCTGCCAATTATAGCCAATCTGCCAGATGTCTGTTCTTCAGACCTATTGCTAATTGGCTTGAAGGATGTTAAGAAACAGTGAATTAATCCTTTTTCACCCTTTTTGTTCCTTTATGTGTAACATGATTTTTTTCTCATGTGCTAGAAATAAAAATATTGAACAGAAATGATGAGGATTTTCTCAACCTGAAAGGAACTACAAAGGACAGAAAGTTAAAGTAGAAAACTGTCTGGGTGCCTTTGAGACCAGGCATGGCCCAGAGAGATTTACAGAGTACATAAATCAGTGAAGAGTGTCTAGTCAAAACAGAGTCTGGGAAAGAGTTCCCTCATGGGCAAAGGAAACATTTGCAAGATCCCTCATCTCTGTAACGACTCCCCCAACTCAAAGTATCTGCTTTCAGACTATGAACAGGCTCTGCATTCACTGGGTTGCTTCAGGGTTCCTCAATGATCACAGAATTATTTAGGCTGGAAAAGACCTCCTGATGACCCAGGTGCAGCGAGCTCCTTTTTTATCAGCACCCAAAACCCACCAGAAGCTCAAGGCTTGCCACAGTATCACCAACTCTACACACAGTCTGAAGGGACAAGAGCCCACTGTTTTAAATTATTGTTGGGAGAAAAAAAAAAAAGGTTAAAAATGCATTTGCGGGACTTAAAAAACCTCCACAGGTTCTGTCAGGTCTCCCTTGGATCTTTCCTGATGGGAAAGACACACCAATGGCCAGAACTCAAACTCACACCAAAGGGACACCACTCAAACTCACACCAAGGGAGGGAGCTTTTCCCTGACAAATGGCAGAAAATTTCAGAGCTGTATACAACCATAATATTCATCTACACCAGAAAACAATTTCAGAAACTAATCCTTTAATTTAAAATCTGGCAATTAAGCCTCGGACACACGAATTCCAGAGAAGGAAATACATATCTTTGCTTTCCTCTGCAGTTCTGAGGCAAAAACCAAGATTGTTAAGTGTCACTGGTTCATACCATAAATCCTTATGTGAGTTTTAGATTATAGAGTGTTTTGAAGATTTTAAAAAATATCTTTATTGAGGAGGAAAAGACAAAAATAGCAGAAACCAAAACAACAGAGATGTTCTAAAGAAACTCCGAAGTGAAGTTGTAAAAGAGTTTATGCAAAACCAACTTGGAAAGGACGCTCGCTTCTGTTTCACAGTTTGCCAAACTAATGGGACCGAAGTGAGTGCTTAATCAAAGTCAATATTGGCCTGCTGACTCTCAGGAAACGATCTAAAAGTGCTTTGGGGGCTCTTTCTATGTTCATTATCTTTTCCTGTGTCACTTGGTGTCTCTAATGATAGACGAAGAAGCACTTAAAATGTCTCAACTCAGTTCTCTTCACTGCCGAAATCTCAAATTAAATACTTATCCAGACAAAAAAAAAATCATATTCAGAATGAGATTGTGACACGAGGATCCTCTGAAAAACAGCCTAGGATAATTCAGCAGCCCCACTGGATCTTGCATTTAGAGGAGACTGAAGTATTCAAGTGACTCAGCAACTCAGTGGTGGGTAATTTACAGCTCGCTCCTCCTTGAGAGCAGAACTGCAAACTCACCAACTAAAGTGCTCCAGCATCAACCTCTGCTGAATGCAAATGCAGCGTGCCCAGCTCGAGCAGCCCATGTCAGAACCAGGAGTTAAAAATTAGGGCAAAACATCCAAATACCTTTCTTTTGTCTGACTGAAGGTAATTCCGCTTCACTGGCTGAAATGATCCAAGACTGAAGTTGCTCAAAGCAGGCAGAAACTTCATTTACAGATGTCGAAGATGAGGAACATAACGTGAAAAGCATTGTGATTTTCTAGGATTTTTACCAGGAAAGTATCAGATTAAAACAAATCTTGCCTCTATACAAAACAGAAATCTTAACAAAAAAAAAAAAATAGAAATTAATATCTGTTGAAGCTAAAAGGCATTCACAGAATAAAGTTGCAAAAAAATAATATTAGCCAGTACCCATTTAATTATTTGAGTGTCCACCATGAAAAACCAAGAAGCACAAACTCTGATTATCTCATGACAAAAAACCCAAACTGTGCTTTAGTGCTCTGCTACTCCTACTGGACCTGATTTTAAGGGTCTTACTCAAGAAATTAAATACTTCCTTGAGCACAAGAATTTTGCCCCACATGTAAAATGCAAAAAAAAAAAAATCTAAAAATGCATATTATTTTTTCAGTCTTATAATAACAAAACATCTCTTTGTAAACAGAGGTGGATTAAATTCTTTCTTCAATGAATGCCCAAGAAGAGGATTTATTTCTGTGAGTAAAAAATAAAGTTTAGATTTTATCCTAAGAAGACAGGTTTATCCTAATTTAAGGTAGGTTGATATCACGCACAGCTCAAAAGGAGGCTTATCAGACTAAAAACTTATGGATTTCAGCCTAAAATGTTGTCTCAAGTTAATGCAACATAGTTTGTTTTTGAAGCAAAATGTGTCTGTAATTACTTTTAAATTGATTATAATTCTTCCTTCTTGAAGTAAAACACTAGACCTCAGTTGCACTAGGAAGACATGCAGCATAAAAACCTACCCACATACGTACTTAATATAGTGGGTATAAAAATACTAATTAAGATAAAACATTATACCAGAGTACCTACAATAAACACAAATTAATAAACCAATCAGAAATGTGAGCACCTTCAGGAAAATTGTAGTATGCACCATAAAATCTCATGGAGACAAGTAAGGAATGCCTAATGTGAATTTTTTTTTTAATGGACCAGATAATTTGGGGCATAGCTGGGAAAAGTGTCCATAAAGACCACAGCCTGTAAAAATGAATATATAATTTCTAAGGAATGGTATTCTCCCATTCAGAGAGAGCATAAGCAGCTTTTGGGCTCCAAGCCCTTCCAGAAAGGGCTATGTTTTGTTGGCAACAGTTCAAGGGAAGAATTCATACCCATCTCTAGAGAGACAGTAAGAAGGAATATTTTTGAAATTAATTCAGGTAAGCTTTCTCCATCTAAAAATATTTAAACAGAGTAACCTGTCTCACACAGATGCTCTTTGCTGGGCATCAAGGGAATTTTCATAGGAAATGTTGGTGTGTTTCACACCACAGCGACCAACCAAGGCTGTGCAAGTCATCACCCATGAGGAGCTGCTGGAGTAAATGCAAAGTTACATATTCTGGCTTTAACCACCAGGAGAGTCTGAAGCAGCTGATGCAGTAAACACATGTCCAAAACTGATTTATGTTTACCTTACCGTGTTTATGGGTTCTAAATGAACACTGACTTTATCTATAAAGGCTGAAATTCAGATGATTCCAGTTTTAATGCCTATTAGGATATGTTTAAAGGGACTTCAAAGTAAATTTATCACGTGTAGAGAAGCTTATAAGAGTTCAGAACTTACACTGCTTTCCTCAATAAGATGCCTCATCCTCATAACCTGAGGGTTTTTTCAGCTCCTGCTTTGGCAGAGGAGGTTATTCTTTCTCCCTGAAATGTCTTTTAAAAGGATTATTTAAGTGAATGTCCTTCCCTGGTGGGAAGACCACCATGCCATGGGTCAGACCCTAACTCAGGGAAACTGAAAAATAGAGACTGCTCTTCTTAAGTGTAGCTAAAATCTAGATTTCTGAAAAAAATACAAAAAGGAGAAAACAAAACCAAGCAGAAGGATAGAGGACATTTTCCAAGATTATTTTCGTTGTTTGTTCTTAAGACCTTCAGTCACTTACCTTTTCCAGTAGGATAAAAGCCCAAACAGGAATTATGACAATTTTACCCTACAACTGTTTGTGAGACTTATCCTGACAGTGAACATAGGCTAAAAAAATTGCAAACAGCTACTTAAGAGATTCTTGCAAGCAGCTCTCAGCCTTGTTAATCAGGAAAAACCACAAGAACTAAGAAGCAGTCAAACTTGTTCAGAACCCATCTTGGCCAACAGAGAAGAGAGAAATCCAGAAAAAGACGCAGCAAATTCAGGAAGACATTAAAAAATGTCTGTTAGAAGCTATTTTGGGAGGTTCTTTATGCTTCTCAAAGGAATTCACTTACACACAGCCCAGTTGCAGCTGCGTAAATGCCCAGTGGCTGGAGGTTCACTTGGTCGATTAGAAAACACGATATTATGAGACAGAATAATCACTGCTGGCAGCACAGCAGCTGAAGACAGGCACATTTCTCCTCATAACGCCCCGTTGTGCCTTCCCCAGATGCCGTGTCCGTGGTGATATGACCCTGGCCACGGCGATCCCGCAGCGCCATCCCTGTGGAATGACCCATGAGGAAAGACAGAGGCTCTCGCTCGGCTCAGGCTGGCAACCAGGACCCTCCAAACCTCTCCGTGCCCACTCAGTTCCAACATGATTCATGTTGATGTTGTTTCCAACGTTTCCATGGCAAATATGTGTCTACATATTTCAGGGTATTTTTCTTTTTAATAATGATTTGGATCTTCCATTTAAGAACCCTCCTCAATCTGCATGTTCCCACTTAAATTCAACTTTTAGCTATGTGTTTTGGGTTTTTTTTTAAGGAAAATAAAAGGAGAAAAGATTGACATGAAAGTAAGTCTGGTCAGCTGCTCTTGGTGGGGTTATTTTTACAGTGACTCAGTAGAGCACTGGACGAAATGTCTCATCGGCGTTCCAGCGACTCTCAGATGGACATTGGGTGTATTTGGAGTTTGTAGGTGCTAACGTTTGTTTGCAAAAGGAATTTAAACAAAACAAAACCAGTTTTCCCCAATATGCCATCCAAAAACCACTAATGAGTGTCACTAAGGCCTTCAGACATTCCTTCCACGCATGATTGCTTCAGATGATAAAGTCTCTCCAGAATGAGAAGGAATTCAAAAAGTAGGATTCACTAGGAAAGCTTCTTCATTTAGGACACATGAGGACATGTTCCAAGAGCTCCCTTTGGTTCCTTGGTTATCAAACACACAGAGCCTTGCACTGATGCACTGGCTTTGCCTCCGTGGCCCTGCTGCTGCATCCAGACAATTTCCAGGATCAGAGCTGTTTTGCTCCATGACACACCAAGCTATTAGACATGGACCAGAATTAGAACTGAACTCCTGGCGGTGTTTAGAGCGGGTGTTGCACAACTGGTACTCAGAGGAATTATCCTCACTCCCCACCACTAGGAACGGAAAGTCAAACTGAACCAAAGGGGGTTAGGGCAGAGCCTTGAAAATGGGAAGCAATTGTGGTTAATAAAACCCAAGGTCATCGTCTGTTCCACAACACCACAGAGCTCCAGCTGTCAAAGGAAGCTGCTGCCACCCTCGTGGGGCATCCCACAGGCTGCCACCCCACGCACACGTCTGCAGCACGTGCCATGGGCTAGAGGCAGCTCCATTTCCATGATGTTGAAACAAACTGGGATGTGGGGAGTGCACGCACTCTAATGTTTTGTTGCTTTCCCGGGCTCAAGCAGCTACAGTTGAACACATCATTCTTTCCCTTGTCTGAGAAACATTTACTGCTTGTTACAAAAGGTTTGGGGATGGCCTACTGTGTAATAGCTTAGATGACTGAAAACAAATTTAAATATAAGAAATGTGCTGGCTTATTTTTTGCATGTTGTAAATACTCTTAGAAACGGCATGGGGCCTTATTAAGTTTGAATCTCAGGTCTTTCAACTTCCTTGAGAAAAGAGAACAAATGGTAAAAGCATGAGGAAATAAGTAACCTCTGTGATTTCCCACTTCAGTTCAAGCCCAGAGATTTTTGTCAGTTGTTATTTCAGTTGTATTTCTTTAACACCTTTAAAAAAGAAACAGCAAGAAAAAGATTTCAAAGAGAGAGGTTGCACCAGCTCCAGAAAGTTCTGGTTTCTCCAAACATGTGGAAACCCACTGGGCAAGGAAGATCTGGGCTTCCTGCGGATCCTATTGCCAGATCTCCACAACAGAGAACTTTTGATTATTTTCCGAACTTGTACTGAAATCAATTGGGTTAGTCACTTTAAAAAGAGACCCCTCTGTGCTGCTCTGTAACCCTTCAGTCTTTTGTTGGGTTTGGGCTTTTATGCACTCTTTGCAAGATACTGAATTGTATAAATAGCAACACAAACATTAGCAGAAAAGCTGTAGTAGGACAATAGAGAGGTAACTATTGGTATTTATTTATTTTTTTATTTACCACTGTTCCAGCATGATGGTGTTGTCATTGCAACATCTGTTTCCCACATTCGATTAGGGGAAATTAATAAATCCCGTAAGAATCTAAAATGCATTTACGCTTGGGAACTATACTCAGAGGGTTATTTATGTGGGGTTTTTCTTTAGGCAAGGGTTGGATATGATTATATTTTGCACAATCTATTGTTCCAATTGTTTATCAAATTATGCTTTCACTTGATATTTTACTTCAGGTAAACATATTTAAAACACAAACCTGGGACTGCTATCACCATGAACCATTTGGAGTGTACCCACATAGTATTTTGTAATAAATAATGACCCACTCTGTTGTTTCTATCAGTTTGAACACATCCACAGCTGTAAAAACAACAAAAGCATAGACAGTGGGGATCCTGTACCCCAAAATAACCTCAGTCCCACAGGTGAATTTCTATGACACCAAGTTATTTGTCATTTGTTCTGCCAAAAGTGTGTAAATCCTTTGGTGGCTCCATGTACTTGGAGGACTTTGGGTGGACAGGTTTGATGCTGCCCATCCTGAGGTTCTGCTGGAGGTGAGTTTTTACAGAATCCTTGAAATAATGCTGAGGACCGTTGTTATCATTTAAATATTGAACAGATAAAGACATACATCGCAGTTCAGTTGCAAAAATCTGGTGGTTTTGGCCAAGCTTATTCCACATAAAGTGAAAGTTTTTATGTTTCACATAGAGTGAAAGTTTTTTGTTTGTTCCTGAGGAAGAGCAGGGAGCAAAGAATCTTTGGGGATGGTCAAACACTGAGAAATAGGGCTGGGAACGTGTTCAGCCATGAATAACCAGCTGATAAGATGATTCACTGCTATGCACAGGTGCCTAACATTTGCTGTGTGGGAACACAGGGTGGTGACTGGGTTGTTCATCATGCCACTGTGTCTTAATACGGAAAACTTTCCTGGCTTAATGTTGAGACTGTGTTATCCCCTAATTTTTCATGATGTGCCGTCTCATTTTGGAAACTATCTGTTACCCAATAAATGAGTAAGCAAAACCAACTGCCTGTGAGCAATAATGTGCCCTTAAGGAAGATCAGCCAATCCCAGAAATGCTAACCAGAAAACTAAATATTGTTTTTCTAAGGAATACTTGCAGGTCATGTACAGAGGTAGCTTTTTGGTTCTTAAGGAGAGGAAAGGCAGAGAAAAGGGAGCCCCGACGTTCCTCAATAAAATGCCAGATGATGGGGGATGTCCACTGCAAACCACAGCAGTAAATATTACAGTGGGTAAGGGTTAAGGCATGGCCACAAGTGCTTAAAATAGAGCAAGGAAAGGGGTTCTGGGAGCCTGGGAATGTTGCAACCCCCACCATCACATTAAAGCATGGTTGCTCCCACTGCTCTCTGCATCACCTGGGATTTAAAGTGCTGCAAACACCCAATGCACTCCTTGAAACTGACTTCATCCCACTGCCAAATGGTCCCATTTCTCCTTGCCCAAGCAAGTTTTGGTGTGTCCCTCACACAGCACAGCCTGCTGCTTCCTCTTCTGAGCACACAGCCGGCTCTTCCACGCGGAGCTCGCTCCGGCTTTGTAGCTCCAGCTCTGCCTCTCTGCTCATGTGTCCACTCTCCCAGACTGACAGCCTTGGAGACAGAGCTCATTTCTAGCTCAAAACCAGGTAGGCAACTTAAAAAAAAAATAAAATAAAGATGTCATTTGCCCCTCATGGACGTAGATGAAAATTAGAGATGGGATAACAATAGTTTAGGGGTGCAGGGGCCAAATCCTGCTCTCAGTTACACTGTTTAGGTCTGGGAATAAATCAGCTGAATCCAGCGTGACTCAGAGCAGAATTTGGCTCTAAGTATTTTAACTGCAGCATGAGTTTGTTGTCTACATGACTGAATTGCCTTGAGAAATCAGTGCCTCCTCTTTGTCTTTGCCAGTGGGGCCGCAGTGATCCTTGTGTTTATTTAAGGAACACGGCGTTCATGCCTCACCTCCTGCATCTGTACACGGAGCCGCTCACCTTTCCTTTCGTCTCGGGTGCTTTGCATACAGGAGCATTTAACTCTTTAACAATTAGTGCCAGCATTCAAACCTCATGTTTTCTTTCTCCAGATTTCCCAATCTCCTGAGGGCTAATTATAAACGTTCTCCAAGAGCTCCTCATCCGATGCCGGGGAGTCTACGCGGACACGAGAGAGGCGAGGCAGGGCAACTCCATCAAGTGCTCTAACTGCGACTGGCGACAGCTTAATGGCAACAAATAGATCTGGGTGTCCTTCACAAAGACCTTTCCCCCAGCTGCTTCAGACACACAGGTTTATCTCTGGGTTTGCCCTGTCAGGAAACAGGTGCTTTCCTATTAATAGGCACGAGGCAGCCAGGCAAGACGAAGGTGCGGCGCTGTACAAAAACAGGTGGTCTCCAGTTGAACAGTTTATAAACAATAACTAATCACTCAAGACCTGTAGCAGTTTCTAATGAGGACTATAATTACAAGCCAGGTGGCTGTAGTTAGAGGAATACATTGTTTTTAAACAGGTTACTTGACTCAACAGCAGTTTTACGGGAGGCAGGATTGTCTCCAACATATGTTCCCTCTGCCTCCCGTTTTCCTTTTTTTTCCCTTTTTTTTCCTCTCTCCCGGTGTGTGAATGTAGGGATGCCTGATGCCTTCCAGTATAAAACCCTGGGTTTTGTCACTTATGATTCCACAGGCCTGTAATGCTCTGGCTGAATCCCGAGTGCTTATGTCAGGGGTAATTTTTGGAAAAATTAAGCATAAACAATTCAGTTTTTCAGATTGATGGCAAGGAAAATAAGTTTAGTGTGTTTGCATTTATAGTTTAAAGTGTTATTTCTCATGTTAGAACATGAGAGCAGTGACAGGGTTGTTGCTGTGTCAGGTGCACAACAGAGTTAGAAGTTGAAAATTGTTGAAGGACTACATTCCGAAAGATTGTTTCTTTATTTTAATTTTAATTGGTCAAATAACAATTCCTTCTCCTAAATATTTATTAACACTAAAAAAAGTTTTCATTATTTTTTAAAAGCCCCATTTTGCCCATATTTTGACTGAAGATGTTTCATGCTGCAAGGATAACAGTCTCAATACCAAGACAAGTTTATCCATCCCACTAAAAATTCACCCAAATGTTTTCAAGTCATACTCCTCACGGGGAAGAATCTCTTCCTAATATCAAATCCATACCTACTCTCTGTTTAAAGCCTTTACACCTTGTCCTACCATTCATGAACTCAGCTCTTCCACGGCTCTAAAATTTCCAGTTCTGCCAAAACCTGTGCCCAGTTCACAGCAGTACCACATGAAATAACCTCTGAAATCATTCTTACCCCCTGTTTATTTTGTAATAATAGAGGAAATCATACAATGGAGGTTACATTAAGGCTCCAGGCTAATTCACTTATGTCATTACAGCATCAAGGTTGATCTTGAAGCTTGATTTGAAATGACAGGCTGAACTTCAGCACTTTCTTAAGTGATTTGCTGGATCAGAGCATACGTGTTATGATATGGCAAATCATTACAAGATCACATGTTAATTTCCACAGGGCTTTCAGGTCTGTGTAATTAACACAGCTTCTGTGTGTAGAGCCCGTGCCTCACGTGTTGCAGTTTGAAGGTGTGCAGTCAACCTGACAGCCACGAGAACAACAAAGACTCGTCATCACCCCTGTCCCTGGGATTGTTCCAGGCCAGGTTGGATGGGGCTTGGAGCAGCCTGGGATAGTGGAAGGTCTCCCTGCCCGTGGCAGGGGGTGGGATGGGATTTTCTTTGAGGTCCCTTCCAACCCAAACCATTTCATCATTCTATGATTAAGAGGTTGAATGACACCCTGGGAAACTGGGCTCTGTCTGGGCAGTTTGTGAGTAAAGACCACCAAATCCCTTAGTTTCCATGAGGAAAGAGTGTGTACCCTTGTCCCCAAGGTCCCTGCTGTGCCAAGATGCTGAGTGTCCTCCACTTTGATTATTTTGAGATTTGTGAAAAAATCCCAGCTACATTGAAAGTGCCTTGTTTTGGACACTAAATGTATAGGAGGGTTTCAATCTTAATTTTTCTCTACTTGAGCACTGTTGGTCAATAAAACAAGATGATTAATCACAAGGACAGTGCACAGCAGATTCATAATTTTGTGAAAGCAGCAGTGACACACTTAATAATTTTATAGTCAATAACAGGTTTGGATAGTGCCATACAGTAAAGGATTGTTGTGAAAGAAAACACAAGAAAGGACTAAATTATTCTCAATATACCCAATTTAGAGTCTACTCAAGCATATTTTCATGTGATATTGGTATCTAGTTCCTATAATGATTACTTGTTTCTAAAGATATGCAGAGGGACAGGTAACGGCCATTTGATGGCAACACCATATAAAAATATTTCCAGAGCCTGGAAATACAATGGTGAAGAGTTGTTTGGAGTTTTATGTTTTATTTTTAAATAGCCTATTTCTAATCCTTATCCTCTTGCTCACCCTCTGGGAAACTCACAGTTTTGGTTTGGGCTTGTTATAAAAAGAGAGAGATAAATGTGGCCCTCAACAATTTTTGGTTGATGCTGGAAGACACAGCACCAATTTGTAAGGCTGCTCTCAGGGCTGCAATGAGCTGCCTACAGTAGCACGAGTTCTGGGTTTGGAGAGATTTTGTGTTTTCTTCTGAGTGCACACAAAGGTCAAAGCCCAGGTTAAGGAATGGATCTTATAATTCAATTTTAGCCCATTTTGACACCTCCTTTCTACTGCTTTACATTTCGTCAGGACAGTGGCATAATTTGGTGGAAAACACCACTGTCTCAAAAAGGACCTAATGGTTTGTTTCCTAAAGTTCAAAGAGATTTGCACGGGGAGGTTTTTCCACACTCAGACAGGCAAAGTGTGAGTCTGAACTAGGCAATCTCCAAAGGTCCATTATCCAAACTTCTCTACGATGTGTGTGAAGTCTGGCAATCTGTTCTCATGATGAAAAGAAAGGAGACTCTCTGCCCATATCTGAATCACAGAATCATTGAGATTGGAAAAGACCTCTAAGATCCCAAGTTCAACAATTGACCCAACACCACCACCATGTTCACCACTAAACCGTGTCCTCTAGTGCCACAGCCACACATTTCTGAGTCATTTGGAGGGATTCTGAGATTCCATCCCAGTCATTGTTATTTTTCCCCTCATGCTGACATGCAGTGAGAGATGAGTGTCTCCTAGATGTTCATCTGTGCTCCCTTTCCTGCAATGTGTGCACCCAGTCAGGGAGTGCTGGATAACGCTCAGCCTCTATCAATTGTAAATTCAGGAAGGGCAAATTTGCTGTCTCTGGATTTTTGGATGGGGGTTGAGATGGATTAATTATATGTCAAGAGGGACTTGAGCAATAATAAGTGACTTTATGACTGTCTTTACCACTTGGTGGAAAGGTTACATTTAAAAATTGGCTTTACTGCACTGGATTTTAGGTTAAGTTCAAAATGCAGCTTCCGCTGCTAGAACTGAAGGGTCATATAAAATTCATTGCAATAGAATATTTATAAGTATCTGGGATATTTGTAGGAAACACAATAATGGTAGAATCAGAGCTCACAGATAGAAGGGAGAATTGTTAAATGGCAAATAAAAGCTCCATTTTTCCAGCACTTAACCCTACATATAATAATAATTATTACAAATCTGAGCAATGATTAAATTTCATTCTGAACCCTGGTTAAACGTATGTGAATGGAAAATGATTTCTGTGCTAATAACTCGCGTGCTGTGAGCACTCAGGGCAGGATTGATGTGCATGCACGTCACACATCTCCGAGAGCCTTCCACATGCCAGCGAGGCGCAGGTATTCCTGCAGGAGCTTTGGGATTGACATGCCTCACTTCCCATGTCTGGGGAGGAGTAAAGTCCTGTTTGTTTACAGCCTCCTCCTTCTAATCACATAATTACAGCTTTGAAGGCAGATATCTGACAAAAGCCCCGAAAGTGAGCAAGGTGAAGGCGCAGCAGCTTTTGTTGCAGCTATTATCTCATCACCCTCTTCTCCTGCGAGATGCTGGGGGTGTGTTTGTGCAAGCCTATCATTTACCTCGCTGGCGTGTGCCACCACAATTATCCCCCTGAAACACACAAGTGAAGCCTCTGTTGCAGAAACAGAGGCCATTCAAACGGAGGGGAACAGAGCAGCTCTAATTAGCGTTAAGTACCTGTAATCCTCAGAGATTTTACCTAATGATAAAAGCCAGGGAAAGTCCCTCAGGTAGGAGCAATAAGAGCCCAGCCAGGTTGGCGGTGGATCAGGTGTTGTATGTCAGCTCTGCTGAATGCAGCCTATTGATCCAGAAGTTGCCTGTATTTTCTGCCACAAATTGAATTTAAATTGCTTACATGAAGAAGACATCTGGCAGGTTAAGGTTTACCTGCTTCACGTTTCGAAATAATTTTCTCCACCAGCAAATAGGTAGGCAAGAGCTCTTTTGGAAATAAACCAAGCAAAGCTTTTTAAGAGATACAGACACGGTTGTTTGCAGTGCCTGAGCTTGAAGTAGAGAGTTGGCAGATGAGGAATATATTTCAGATTATTAAAATAGTAAAGTAGGAGAGTTTTTACAGATTAAGTACCTGCACTGTGCCTTCATTCCTGATGAATAAAATACCTCCTCACTTTACAAAATAATATAAAAAAGTATAGCCCTAATCTGCATGATATTTTATTTGGTGGAGAGGTATTGGTTGGGCGGTTGGATTTCTTGTTGTTGTTGTTGTTTGTTTGTCCAATTCAAATAAATGTATTACTGTATTGGTACACGATTACAATTTTTTTTTGTTGTTTTATATAGGACAGTAATCTTAGGTTCCCTTCCCATGGCAGGAGAGTTAGAACAAGATAATATTTAAAGTCCCTTGCAATCCAAAGCGTTCCGTGATTTTAGGAAATACCTTACTGGAGGTTGTTGTGTAGAACAAAATTATTTTCTGAACATTTTTGGAGGGGTCTGTCCACCCACGAGGTGGTCACTTGAATACAGGAGGTGGTCACCCATGGCCCCTTCTCCAGCCGTGAAGGCTCTGGATCACCTTAATCTGTTTTCCAACCAAAGATTTTGAAAGTTCTTTTCCTGATTCCACAGTTACACCAACAGTCTTCCATGTGTTAGGGAAAAGTGGAAGAGAAGAGAACCTGGCATCTCCAGGCCTCTGAATTAGGGTGCTGAATTGAACAAATATGTTCTACACTGATAAATTAATATAAGACTAATATTAGTAAGAACTCTGTGTGCAGTCAAACAGCAAAGCCAGTTTAAATCCTGGAAGAAAAGGAAAAAGCACCTTTAGAATAACAAGAGGCATGGGAAAAACCTTTCAAAAATGTTATTATGTGTTTACTAACTTTTTTAAAAAATCGTTTTTATTTAATGAGCGTGGTAAATGCTGGCCACAGCTCGTACATCAGCCTGTTTGTCTCCCTCATAAGGCACCTAAGCTGCTGTTTGGACAACATCCATTGGATAATGAAGCAAGATGCAGGCTAGACAGCTGCTTTTTTCTCACTCATTTCACTCCGTTATTGGTTAACTTAGTGGAAAAATGTAAATTTTCCAGGGACTTTAGGTTGGAGGTATCCCAGCCAAGGTAGATATGTGCTTGACTTGAGGTCTAATTTAACTCCTGTGTCGTATCGACCGGCTGTGCCCACCAGGGACCCTCAGAGCCCTCCTTTGCCAAAGGTAGACAATGGGATGAAAGTAAAGTGTAATAAATGCCCCTGTCCAGTCCCATGTCGATATCCAGCTGCTTCTTTCCCCCTCCTTTCTTGCTGTTTTGAGTGCATCAGTATTTCACGTTTATTGTAGTGTGATGAAACACCTTTCAGAATGGCCAGAGGGACACTCAGCAGTAGGCATTTAGGCAGTACAAATTGGAGTGAACAGGAGGACAGTTAGCAGGGAATATTTCTGAGGTCAAAGCCAGCTGGATTGGAGCTGAATCAGCTAAAAGCAGAGTTGAGAGCTACAGTACCTTCTGCAAAGTAAATATAGATTACATTCCTTTGGACAAATTGATCCACTGGAGGACGATAGGTCTCCCAGAAAAAGAGGTTGCTACGAAAGAATTAAGTATTTTACTCTGACATACATACAAAGAACCCTTAAACACAGCAGCCAGAGATGGATCACCTGGAGAGTCCATCCCAGATCCTCACAGGAATCATTTGCAGTGCACTGCAAGATTTAAGGGTCCAGAATCTGGCACGTTCCTGCAGATGCTGACTCGTGTTCTGCCCAGTAAACAAAGCCTTAAGGTTCAGCTGCTCATCTGGGCAGCAGTTCTCACTTAGGCTAGTGGACAAATCATAAAATCACAGGGAAATTCAGTGGGAAGGAGGTCCAGGAGGTCCCGGGTCCCCAGCAGGGGCAACTCTGGGGTCTGACCTGATCCACTCAGGTCCTGGAAACCTCCAAGGATGTGGATGGTACAACCAGGAAAGGTGAAGGAATATCCAGTCAACAAGTCTGCCCTCAACACTGGTAACACCAGAAAAATATAGCAGAAACTTGGATATGAAGCCATAGCAGTTTGTCAAGAACAAATTTCAGATTTCCTAAAGAAGCTACTGAATTCTTGGAAAAGGTGATGGAATAAATGACTCTGGGAGGGCTCTCCTCTCTCTTCACTGACCCTACAAGAGACGATGATCTTCTGTCTCCCGAAAAAATTTCACCATTTTGTGCATAGCTGCTTTTAATCACTAAAATACTCATCAAGGAACAGAGAATTGCAACTACCAATAAAAGTGCTATCGTCTCACAGCTGAAACAAATCATTTAAAATCAGGTTATACCACAAGATCAATGTGAATAAATACACATATCTGAAAAAAAACAAACAAACACCCAAAGAAAAATAGTTAAAAAAATAAAAATTATTATGCTCAAATTAGGACTGTTATGATCATATTTTTAAAAATTCCTTGAAACTATCTGTAAAAGCATATTTGTAAATATTTTCACTTTATTCACAGAGATTATTCTAGGCCAAGCAAACACTGAAGGCACAAAGGAGACAACTTGAACTCAGGGTTGTTCTCGAAGCTGAAGAGCTCAGTGCTCTTCTGCTGGGTATATCTCCGCAAGCAGAGAACTTCTCCCTGCACAGTGAAAACACCTTTCCCCAGCCACTACCCTGATCCACACCTGGAATATATCACAGAGTTTCATTAAATTAAAACAAGCCACGTTTATAGGTGAATTCTTCCCAGAACACCTACTCAGTCCTTAAATCATACAAATAAGATCAATCATTTACTACAAGGGTGTGAGAGTGGTGGCACCAGCGCTATGGATGATTTTTTTCCAAGGAGGATGCACAGGACAACGCATTACAGGGACTGGGATTTCAGCAGCACACAGGCAAGGCTAATGGATTTCCACGCTCAGCACTCCTCTGCCAAGAAGCTGACTTTTAATATGGGAAATAGACCTCTGCTCAGGATGGAGCAGTCCTGGGCAACCTCAGGGGTCCAGGCATCAGTGCAATTTTTTTTTTTGTCAGACAGGAGGTGTTTTGGAGGCATGACCACAATGGAGTGTAACGTTATAGAGGGCTGGATTTAGCTGGAACCCATAACAGTTTATTGCAGCTTAAACCTACTCACACACAGTCTTTCGACAGTCACTGGCAAAACTGGGCTTGATTGTCTCCAAGTGGGAGAAAAATCACCACAAGAGGAGAGATTAGATTTATATATAGTCCATTTGTTGGTTGTTTTCTACGAGAACCTCCTTTAGATTTCTCCATTTCGTCCTGAGTCGGCTGAGTTTTCAAGGGTAGGTAACTTTGTGACTGCAATACATTTTCCCATCTAAAAGCCATCAGCAAAGTGAACGGGGCTACTCTCCTAAGTGCTTAATGCCTGATGTAAGAGTTGCATGATCTAGCCCAGAAGTAACACAGTTACCTCAATTACTGCAGTCCCACAAGGCTGTTCACAGCAGTACTTAGGAAATGTTGTAGGCTCAGGCTCTGGTATTATAAACTCCTCAGGGCAGCATGACTGCACACAGCCTCTCATCAGGAGTTAACAAACAAGTCCTGGATGAGACACTAGCCATTTATTTTTTTTTTTCCCGTGCTAGGCTCTTATTTATTTATTTATTTGCATCCAGGAACGAGCCCAGCGTTATTAAAGCGAAGGAGAAGCGCGGTCTCACCGCAGCGCTCTCCTAAAGCAGCACGGCACAGCGAGATGCTGTGTGCACTTCTTGGGCTTTTTTACATTGTTATCAGGGAAAAATATGCCTTGCCATTTCCCAGGGGGTTCCCTGGGACAGTGTCTCAGTGTGAAAGGGCACCATGGGGCTGCCTCGGACAGTTTTCTTTCAATAAGGTTTGGGGTTTTTTTTTTGTTTCTATTGTAACCACTCTGCTCTGCTGCTTCACTGATTTCCCAGCTGTTCTTCTGCGGTGTCTGAAGTCGAACGCAGCAAATCTGAAGCTGAACAGCTCAGAAACAAGCAGCCCATCATGGCAAGCATGAGAAAACCATGAATACATTTTTCTCTCTCGACATAAAGCTGATTCTCCGTTGCGTGCTCCAGCACGACGCTCAGCATTTGTGCCCCTGCTCCGCAGGCAGAAATCTCTCTCGGACCTCGAGTATCCCACTTCAGAGCTGCAAAAACTGCAAGGTTCCCAACACAAAAACTTGTTTTATTTCATTGTTAGTTACACCCCTGTGCAGAGCTGTGAGGGTCTCCCAGGTGCAGTTTAGGCTGGACCTTGGTGGAAGGAGTTAATTGTCCCGGGAGCATTGAGCTTTCCCTGACAGTGCCCGACTATCACTCTGCTACACCAGGGAATGACAAGATTGAAGGCCCTTCCAATTGTTTATCTTTTTTTCTGTGAAATGCCCCAGAAGGCATTATTTCTTGTATGACTTCACATGGGGAAAAACCAAGCAAACGAAGAAAAAACGTCTTTCCAATGACAGTTGACAATACATCTGCAGTGTGTTGGGCTCGGTTAAAAAGTCGCTTTTTAAAATGTATTGTAAAAATACTTTCGTCTGATAAAATAATTCTGCAGGAATGTGGAATGTGTTTTGAAAGTTACAGCAGAATCATAAATAAAATGGATTTAAAATACCTAGAAAAGTAATTTTTCCCAAGGTGAAGGACTTTCTGCTCTTCCTGACAAGACTCTCTAGCCCACTCTATGTAATATTCTTTCAGATTTTCCCAGTAAACCCACAGAAATCAGTAAAATTTTTTGCCAATCTACGGTTCATCATTTTTATTTTCCAACAGGAGGAGGAGTAGCAAGAGGAACATTTGAAAAAATAGAAGCATAATGTATGACTACTTTCATAATCAACCCTTTTGATTTCTTCATTTGAAATATTGTAAACCTAAAATGTCATTCAAATACATTTGTAAAAAAAAAATGGTAAAAATATTAACATTTGAAGTGTGTGCTGAAAAGTTATTCAATGTGAAACAGAGTTTTATTTCATGAAAATGTTATCAGAATAATTTGTATTTATTTAGTTCAAATTCTTCTTTTTTACAAGACAGACAAAAAAATGGAACAGATTTCAGCTGACTCCATTTCAATTTATTATAATTTTATTTAATTAAGTGAATGCAGTAAACTATGTGTGCTTCACCCTGTCTGAAAACAGTATCAGATACAATGCAATTCTTGAAGAGATGTGTAAAGTTATTATTTCACTTATATGTAGTCATGTTTTGGAGTATGTGATCCATCAAATCTCTGCCCTGATTGATTTTATTGACCTTATTATGTTTTATATTTCCTTTTTATTACCTGGATTTTTCTTTATGTATTTGGAACATTATAATTTCCAGGTGCACTTTCACATTTTCCAAACACGTTTCCTCCGAGCAAGAAAATCTATATCCTGTTTTAGCATCCCTAATGATGACAGGTATTGCCTACACATCTCCTGAAAGGAGCTTTTTGTGCCATCTGGTTCAAACCTGCTTTCATTCAGACACCAAAGAGTTTCCCAGACGGGTCCTGCTGCAGCTCAACCCGTGATTGCTCCTGCCCACCCTACAGAACAACAAAGTGATGCTCAAAGAGCCTCAACATCATCCCTGAAGGATCCAGAATGAAGGATCCAAGCTGATGCCATGATGAATTTTGTCTTTTCTTTTTATACCCCTGTTATACCTTTTTGCAATTTCTGTATTCTTGGCGCTTTTTGCCTACATTCTTGGACTTGTTTGTTAAGCTAAGAGACTAAACATTTTAGAGGCTTTGTAGTTAGGGAGCCAGGGTGCCCAAACCCCAAGGTCCTCTGCAGAACACATTTTGTAAACTAAGATAGAACCATCCAGGGGAAGGTTCCTTGGGAGGGGGGGCTCATTTGAGCCTCTCATTGGAGAATATTAGATAGATATGCTAATTAGTAAGACCTGGAATGTAAGACCAGATCTAGAAGAGAGAGACTTTGCGGTGGGGATGGGGGGGTACACAGAAGTGTATTCGACCTCTTCGTGGTGCATCTAAGGATCCTTACAATAAATACCAAGGTAAAACCCTTTTTCCCCTTCTAACCGTGTTCGCCTCTTGATTTTTAAGACCAGGAAAGGCATCAAGCAGCACAACACTCCTTTTTCAGCATCCAGCCCCAGCAAGCAGGTTGCTCTTACTACTTTACAACCTTACAACCACCCAAACACACTGCTGCCATAAAAACCAGCAAAAACAAGGACCCAAAAGTTCTTGGGAAGACGAGAACCACAGTTTCAGTGTTTCCCAGCAGGTACCTAAGCACAGCCATTGCTCCAGTCTCCATTTTTATTGCTCTAGGCAATGGAAACTGTAGTTTCTATATTTAATGTATTGAAACTGCCTGGTCTCCACGGTAGCAGGGGTATCTATATACGCTGCTAGAACGCATTTCAGGCTCAATCCCTTTGAAAGCCTGGATAATAGAGGAGCACTTGTACTTTGGATAACAAAGTTATTTCCTTTAACATCAACAAGCTGCTCAGCTAGTAACTGCATCAGGCATTGATTTTGTGAGCCTGTTTGTAAGCACTGGGGGGGCCTTTTCCACCGATAAAACTACCAAATTTGCACATCATTCTTCACGTGCATTATTTCCCAGAGCAGAGCTGACAGCAGAAGCTGTATTAATTTCAGCATGGCTGTTTGGAATGTCAGTGGAACATCTGCAGGACCAGCCCTGGATCTGTCGGCTTCACCCTCCCCATTTTAAGATAGATTGAAGCCTGAACTTACATCTCCAGCCAAATTTTGTACCTGGTTCCTATTGGAACAGTAAAAGTGCAATTGCTTCCCAGACTCAGATCCCAGACTAATGGTCTGAACATGCAACTGGATTCAGATGTGGGCTCCTTCCTGCTAGACTCGGGTTTATGTGTTTCAG
Organism: Monarcha castaneiventris obscurior; assembly: GCA_026261815.1. NCBI lineage: Eukaryota > Metazoa > Chordata > Aves > Passeriformes > Monarchidae > Monarcha > Monarcha castaneiventris. The sequence goes on from JAMPIT010000467.1 coordinate 19,714,150, forward strand.
CAGGGCCAAATATCTGCCTATTTACTCATTTGTCATTACCAAGTGCTAAATTAAAAGTATCAGGAGCTACTAGTCACAAATTCCCTGGCCATATTTTACTTTTTCTTGTAAGAAATGCTCAATCTACATTTTTTCCTTGCATCATGCACTCCCTCTGAATAGAAGCAGCACCGCAGTGCCCAGCACATCCCCCTCCCAGCCCTCACCATCCAACTCCTATTATCAGTAATGGGAACTAGGCATGTCCATGGAAGTGAAAGCAGATCCCTTGGTGGAAACTTTTTTGACAGAAGTGTTCGCAACAACTTTAAAAAAAAAAAAAAAAAAAGAACCCATGTCTCGTTTATTTTCCCCTTTCTTCCTCCCAGCTTTCTGTCAGTCATCAATCGAACAGGAGACAACTCATTTCATTTCTGTGACACACAATGATGGACTTGTGTTACAACCCTGACTTATTTTGAGAACTTCAATTTCTCAAGCTGAAAGCCTGAATGTCCCATGCTTGGAAGGGCTATTGATCTGATGTAGATGGACAGCTCAAGAGGAACTGATACATTCCTTACAGCAATTTTTTTCTGACCACTACATAATGTAGACTTTCTGCTTGTTTGTTGACATCTAAAAACTTTGATTCTGTGATTTAACTGATACTCTTCTGCCGCTTCTACTCAATATTTCCCTGTACTATTTGATGTAGGAGTTATTTATTACCCACTACCTGCAATGGAAAAGCTGGTTCACTGTGATAAAATGTGCGAATTCACGAGGCAGCAGGAACCTCTAAACGCACATCACAATGGTACAGCTGCAAATGTGGGACACCTCCTGGTCCGAATCCTTCCTGGTGCCTTTCAGAGGATTTAATGCCACCACAGAACAGGTCTGGATGCCCAGTCCCAGCCTGGCACAGGAGGGACCAGCCCTTACAAGCAGCACTGACCACCGTGTGTCAAGCCCAGATGGGAAAAAACGGTCCACAATTTAATTACAATTTAATCAAAGGGGATTTTACTTCAAAGCAGGATGAACACTCTTCCTTCATTTCTCTCCTTCTCCCCAGCTTTGCCTCAGCTTCCCTACGCTTCTCCTGCGTGGACAGCAGGTACCTGTCGAGTGTGGGGATGTCACCACAGTGGCAGAGCCCCAGCACCACACTCCTGACTGTCTGCAGGTCACAGGAAACAATTCATCCCACTCTTCATGATTTATGTAATTTCTCTGGACTCACTCCTGGAATAGGGGGTTTTCTGCTTTTTCTATTACAGCTCAGAGAGCCAGTCTTTGAGGGCCATCTCCTCAGCCAAGGTAGCCCTTTGTGATAGAATTAGTCTGTGTTAATACCAGCCCAGAATCGGCCTCAGAATTTCATTATTATTGCCTTTAAAGGAGGGTCGTCTCTTCCTCCTCCAGGACTAATTTAGAGCAATGAAAATTAAACTGCATCTCATCTAACAGTCAAAAAGATCTGCAGAAATTGTCCTCGTTTAAATACCAATTCAACCCTTTTCTGTCACAGCAGGGTAGTGCATCTATTTTTTTTTGTTCTAAAAGCCAAATACTATTCAAACAAAAGAGTCACTTCCATGTTAATTACACAGAAGGAAAAAAAAAAAAACCTGAACAAAAAAAAAGGAAGAAAAAAGCCACACAAAAAAAGCCCAAAAAGAAAATGAAAGCATCTTTTGAGAACTTAGATTGTGCAACTAAAGCACGATGTGGTCTTAGACCTTTACTTTGTGTACAGAGTCAGATTTTATTCTTTGATTTGGAGCACAGGATCCCAGCTTGTTATGACTGTAATGGTTGTAATTGTGTTGACATTTGAATGAAATAAGGAAGGAATGAGGAACGGAGGTAAATGAGATTGCTGCGGAAAAAGCACCTGTGATTCAGCTGATGGGAAGGGAATGTTAGCATGAGAAAATGCTAAGAAAACCCTAAATGGCTTGTCCTGTCCCAAAATCTCTCTGTGTTGACACTGGACTCTGCATTTGAGTTAAATTCATTGTAAATTAAGAAGAAAGAATTTTGGGGTCTTGAATATTAAGGACAAGAAATCTTTTCAATCATAATTGAAACAGTTTAAGACTGATGGGGTCAAGTTAATTTCTGGTTTAACCCCTGGATGCAGAAGATCCCACTCCTCCCACCTGCCTGGTCCTGAGTCCCTCTGCAAGGTGGGACATCCCAAAATAGTCACCCATTTAGGTGCCCCTTCCAACCTGGGCTGAGACCATTTATCACCAAAAACCAGCCCAGTGGGTTAAGAAAGGCTTTGCAAAACTGATTCAGTTCAATCTTCTTAAACCTCTTCCACAGTGTGACCTATATTTCAATCACTCTCTTTTTTTCCCCATCACAAAACCACCATCTCCTGCACAAAATCCCACATAGGATCTGTCACTGGCACCTCAGAGGAGTAAACTATTTGCAGGGAGTTCAGTATTTTCCTATTAATAACTCCTTCCCCCTCATGCTGGAAGGCACCAGGGGCTTGGGTCAAGGCAGATTTCTCATTCCCATCTTGAAAACCCAGGAACATCCCATGTGTGCTGTGAGCTGCCACCTCTCAGCATGGCAAATCCTTTTTCCCTGGTGAGAGGCAGCAATACTCCCAGCTTTTCCCCTTGGAAGCCCTTTTCCCTTCTCCTTCCCACCCATCACTTGTTATCCTGGATCTCCAAGGTGGCAGAGGGACGAAGGGAAGCTTGGCAAGGCTCCACTTCTGACAGACTCTATGAAGCCATCCCTCCACAATATGGAAAACTAATAATAGGAAAAAAAAAAAAAAAAAAAAATTGAAAAAAGGGAAATCAAAAGGTGGAAATTCCTGGTTAAGGCCTCTGCCTGTATAGAAAGCATAACAGCTTGTATGAGCTGCAGCACGATGACTATTGCTGTTAGTGCTTCCAATGACATCAGTGTTTTCTAAATTACACGGTGCAAGAGGCTGCTTAGGGAAGCTGAAGAGAAGAACTGAAGGTCGTGAGGGCTTCAAAGGATGTCAGAAGCAAAAGATGTTTTTTTAGATAGTCCTCCTCATTTCACTAATTCTTTTGTTTTCTCAGTTTTGGGGATTTTTGGAAACATCCCTACAGCAGTGCCCAGATAATTAAAACCTCAAATTCCACCAGCCCCACCTCAGATCCCCGAGTAATTTTGCTGTGAGCATTCCTGCTCACACACCCCCTGCACTGCTACTTTCGTGTGCCCAGTCAATCTCCCAGCTTTCAACCAAAGTGATTTTTGAAGTAAATATTGAGCGATGAGGCCCAGGAAAGCTTTCCTAAAATACAGATGCATTACATCTATTGCATTTTCACTCTGCCCCTTACAGAAATACAAGGAGCTTTTGTCAAGATTTCTGTTTCAGAAATCCAAGCTGTTCACTGCCCAGGCACTCGAAGGGTTTTTTCCTTCCCTTTAGGCTGGAGGAAGACTCTCAAGCTGCTTTTCCAGGTGTTGGAATAGTGCAAAGCACTTGAACCATGCTCGTGGATGGTGGCCATCTAACTCACATGGCCAAGAGTGTGTTTTCCTTTTTGGCAGTGCTTTTGTTCCAGGTGGAATAGTCTTTCATCCAACATGAAGGAAACTCTTGCTCGTCTCACCCTCAGGTAATGGTCTATAACCATCCAGCTGGAGCGAAAAACAGAATATATGGAGACATATATTTGTACGTGTGTACATGCTTGCATCTTTTTCATGCATTGCTCACACCCATGCTGCAGTCTAAGTTAATTGAATTAAAAATAAAATAAGGGCATTTTTTTCCCTGTCCTGTTAATGCCAGAAAGCCCTGGAGTAGCTGCACTTTTACAACGCAGACGCTCCAGACCAGGTTCCAGCTGTCGGAATTTTATGTCCTTGAGATACTTCTGGAATAACAAAGTGTCATACACGTCCCTGCCAGTACACGAGATCAGCACATGAGATCAGAGGTGCAGATGTTGCCTCCACATCCACCCACTGGCATCTCATTATCAGTTTAGTTGGGATCCTCCACCCATTCCCAGCCAAGCAGGAAGTCAGGAGCTGTAATTTGTGAGAATGAGCTGTATAGCAACCATTTATCTGCAAAACAAACCTCTGCTGGCAAAAACTTCGGAGGCAAATGAGACTCTTATGAAGGTTTTCTGTCTTGGCACACGTAGGTAACAAGTGGGGAATGCTGTGATTACACAGTTCCATGAGCAGTGGGATTTGGAGGTGGAGGAAGGGACAGGGATTAGCACTGGACACAAAAATCTGCTTTAATTGCCGGTCAAGGGTTGGATTTGATGATTTTGGAGATCTGTTCAAACCTTAATGATTCCATGGGCCTGTTCTATGATTGCTTTGGGGAGAGAACATCACAGACCAGTGCACCTGACTTCCTTCACCCTGTTTTTTTGTTAGGAATGGAATATTTTCCTGCTGGGAAAAAGAGCTATGCCACAGTGGGAGGGAGGCAGAGGATGGCCCATCCCTGCCTCCCTCCTCAGGGACAGCAATGCCAGACATCCAGGGCTTTCACCTAGGAATTGAGCATTCATCAGCAGGGCCAGGAAGGAGATCCCTTGATATCCCAGGTCACCAAAGTATTTCCAGCAGCAATTTTATTTCTACTCCTTCAGGGCAGCAATCTTATCAGCACCATGCACAGCACAGAAAGTTATACAGAGGGAAACAAGCTTGGGAGGAAGGACTGAGTCAGGATTCGTGCTGCATTGTTAATTACTCAGATAATAAATCCAGGAAGAAGGTGTGCTTGGATCCCTTGTCATGCAGGCTGCTATTCTGGCAACTGGGGAGAGACATCTGCTCAGCCCAGCCCTGCGCTGTCGGTGTGGATGATCACACCTTTCTAATGAGCATCTTAAAGCTCTTCCTGAGCAGAAAAATCAGCCTGGCTTTAGCCCCCTCTGAGAGCTTTGGTACCCAGAGGCTGAACAGCTCAAAGGAGGCACGGAGGTGGGGCCAGTCAGGCTGAGCCCCGTGAGGTGCTGGAGCAGAAGGGAAATCCAGCTCCATCACCCCCTCGCCCCTGACCTCCCCAAAGGAGGAAGGGCAGGAATTTGCCTGTCATGTTTTTCCTCCTTTGCTGCAATTATGATTCCTTGCTTAAGTTTCCAATCTTTAATTGGATTGGAAAGTTACAGTCACAGCACAGGGGAGAGGAAAAAGAAAAAAAATCCCAGCTCTTCTGCCTGACTCAAGCATCTGGTTTCATTTACTACTCCAGGCTTCTGAGTTACTTTGTTAACTCGATGAAAATAAGGATTTCTTGAATTAAAAAGATGTTTTGCCCTTGCTGGCTGCTCTGCCTCTCTGTGAGCATAGCGAGGTGCCCAGGACTGCCTCTGCAGGGGAGTTTGGCCCGGGCAGCTTCATGTAGGAGGTGATATAAATAGATAAAATCCTCACTCATGGAACACAAACTCACTGCTACATATACCTTCCTCGCTGGCACACCATGTAATGCAAGCTATGTGGCTCTTTCTTGCCAGAGAGGCCCACTCACAAGTCTTCTGTTGAGCACAGCTATTAATGTCACACTTTTGTTCCCGGGAAAACAGAGAAGTGCCACTACAGGGGAAACCGCTCAAGTTTCTATTGCACAATGCTCCAATTCCAGTGAACGCTGTCCTTGCCTAATCAAGTTCTCCAGTGCAATTAAGCAAACCACGGAGGCTTAAACATGGGTTTTCTCACACCTGCCTCCCCCCTGGCAGGAGCAGAGTTAAAACATTTCTAATGATGGAGCCCACTCCTGCCTGGAGTTCAAAAACCGTTCACCTGATGGTAATGAAGGAGGCCAGTTTAGCTTAAATCCCCCTCTAAAAGGTGGGGAAGGGGTCAGGAATCAGTTTGTACAGAGGAGTACAGAGCAACCCTGGGCAGTTCTGCTTCAAAAGGTTTGAAGTGCATCAATGGTGCAAAGCTGAATTCAGAAAAACGCGGCCTGGGACCGCTGTGCTGTGTGCAGCTCCTTCCAGAACTCCAGGTCAGACACAGACAACTGAAGTTTAAATTAATATAACAATGGCAAGCTTCCATTTTAACCTCAGAATCTTTCTCTCTCTCTTTTTTTTTCTCAGTAAGCCCTGAGAATGTCACACCTTGGCGGGTAAATCCTGGAGCATGTGAAGTGCAAAGGTTCTGGCTGTTCACAGGCCATCAGGAACAGCCAGGTTTTAGCACCTAAGCTGGTGCTCAGACTTTGCAGAGCAGTGACAGCACTCAGATACACAGCTATTGTCTGATCGAGCCAAAGTCCTCAGACTCGGTGCCAAATCAGCCTCTCACTCGTGGCCGTGGACTCTTCCTGACTTCAGATGGCAGCATCTGATCCATAAATACTGATGGGTTCCTACAGCTAAATTTAACCTATAGAAGTATAGATTGTTAATATTCATGGGCTGCGTCGTGCCAGCTGAAGCCAGAAGGATTCCATGGTTATAACCTAAGTCATTGCTTCATAAATTTCCCTTAAAATACACAGGCCACATATAAACTGGTTTTCTGTTAAAAAAGGCATCATTTACCACCCCTTTTCTCATTTTAGAAAATCACTAGACACGTTTAGGGACTGATAGACTTGGCTCAGCTACACACATCTCTCACGGAGCATCGAGGCTCAAGTGTGACTTTCAATGCAGAAAAAAAATTAAAAAATTAACCACACGCTTAAAGAAATTCAACTTAATTACTGTCTTATGGTGAAGTCTTCAGTGGCAGAGTGAGAGGGGTGCTACCTTTCATTCAATGCACTTCAGCCTCACAGCTGCAACTCTGAGACATCAGAGCTTTTTTGAACACCTTTCTAATGGGCAAATTGTGACAAAGCCAGAACCAGAATCTCTCTTACCTTGGTCCCTTGGCAGACCGGGCTGTCCCAGGAGTGACTCCCCCATGCATGCACAGCTTTCACCTCAAAAATCAAGCCAGTGATATTCTTCTTCCCTTTTACCATCATTAAATTCATCCCCAGTTAGGAGAAAATGCAGTTCAATCCTCTGACTTCCCATGAAATTATGAAGCTCTGCCTCTGAGCTCAAAAAAAAAAGGGGAGGCACTCATTTATTTTCAATCTGAGGCCATTGATAATCACCTGTGTGTTAGGATTTGTATAGTGCACTGAAAATAGACAAAGTTCATCCTAAAGTGCCAGCACAGTCTTCCATTAATCTCCAGCTCAGTCCCTTAAAGGAGGAAGTAACAACTCTGTAATGATAAGGCTTGTGGCAGCAGCCAGAGTGCTTGAAGGTCTGTTCTTGTAAAGAAAATTTTTCAATTAGTTAAAGAAGCCAGGAGCATCGGCTTTCAGAAAAAAGAGCTTCCTTATGAATCTTTGATCTCTCTCACTGTACCATGTTTCTCATGAAAGACAGTCGTAGTGGCACTGTTTAAATAACATCTACAAAACAGTTCAATTTGCAAATCAGTAGGATTACAGTTTCCTTTATAATCTTTATTTAAATGAAGTAGGGAGAATGAGCTGTTAAATTAAGGGCTTGTCTAGGAGAGTTGTGTCCAACCAGAAGTGGCCAACACTTGAGAATAATGGGAGGAAAACATGATTTGTGCAAACTAAGAGCAGAAAAAAAGGCCAATTTAAAATTCTTCATCTCAGTTCTTGTCCTAGAGTCTCCCAGCCAAGGAGACTTTTTCAGGCTGGTTACCCACCCTCCTAACTAATCTGCAATTTGTGCTTTTATCTTCATTTAGTGCTGTTTATTAAATGTTAATAAAAATAAGAAATTTCTGAGCACACCAGAAGCTGGGCATGGCTGGATGTCCCTGCTGGGGAAGGGACGAGACTGGAGAAGTCCTGCACATGACCTGACAGTGAGTTACCAACACCTTCTTGGGTGGATGTGGTGTGGCAGGTCTCCAACTTGGGCTGTGGGCTCCATGTCCCCCACCCCAAACTCCATCCCAACAGGGAGTTGTGTGGGGGATGTCTCCTTGAGAGGCATGAGACAGTCACAGAATCATGGAATGGTTTGGGTTGGAAGAGACCTTAAAGCTCATCAGTTCCACCCCAAGCTCAGGGACAACTTCCACTATGCCAGGTTGCTCTGTCCAACGTGGCCTTGGACACTTCCAGGGATCCAGGGGCAGCCAAAACTTCACTTGTCTTGTCCTCAATCTCCCCCTTGGCTGGATGATGTCCCCAAAACCCCCGATGCTCCTTCACCAGGGCTTGTAAGGAGAAATTCTGGTGCTGTCTTACAATCCAGCCAAAACCCATTCCCTGCCTCCAACTCTTAAAACCCCAGACACCCACGGATCCACCCTCTCCTCCACTGCACAGATTTATTGCTGCTACTGCAAAGTGTGATGGCAGAGGTTATGTTCCAAAAATGTAAATGTCACTGAATTGCGTAATCATCACTTTAAGTTTATAATCTACATATATGGGATTCAAATTCCCAACACGCTCCCTCGGATTATCCATGTTTTCCAGTGCTCCTGGGGTTGGTAAAGTCAGCACAAAGAGGTCCTGAGCACCCTGGAAGAGGCAGAAATGCCTGATGGTGTTACACGAGCACAAAACGCTCATTTAGGGTCTAAGAAATCAGGATTGTATTTTTTATGGCAAATGCCAGCTAAGAGTAGATGTAAGATTTTTCAACATTTATGACAAAAAATATACCAGAACACAACCACATATTTCATAATAAAAAAAAAATTGCATCTTGAAAGCATTTTTGACAGGCTTCCACTTTACAAGTTAATGGCAACATCAGAGGTACAGGAATCCTGGAATAAATGGAAAATTGGCTCAAAATATTAAAGACAGAGAGCAAGAAACCAAGAAAAGCATAGTCATAGATGGATGATACTGCCTTGGCAGGCAAGGTAAACAGTGAGGAAACTCACTGCCAGATGCAAAAAGACTTAGATCATTAAAAGGGAAAGAGATGAAAAAACCATTCAACACAAATAAATTAGAACAGTATCACCAACATTGTCTGTCAGCATTTCTGCTATAAATCCTGCTTCGCAGGAGTCTATTCCACATCTGAAAAAAATATCCCCCGAGTGGAACTTGGCCTGCCAGATTTCTGGCCCGTGTTAACGTGTCTTTTGTCTTCACTAAGTTTTGTGAGGCATAAATGGAAATTTAATTTGGATATACCATGATCAGTTAGGACACTCCAGGCACCCACACAAGTTTGTGCTACCTGAAGTTTGAAGAAGCCTTCAAGAACCGTTTTTCCCCTCTAGAAACAGCAATAAGGTTTTAGAGTTTAATCTGGGTACTTGAGATTTTATAACAACGTTCCTGTCATAACTATCAAACATTCCTTCAGTGAAAAGTGGTAAGATGGGGCAAAGGAGAACTGATGGTGCCTGCTATGTGAATAATTTCACTTTGAAAATTATGTCTGACCATGTAATACTTAAACTATCAACAATACATATCTCCTCAATACAACTTGACAAATACAGGCAGATCTAAAGTCCAGCCTACAACAGATGAGTCTAAGAAGTAGCAATTTTCAATAAACCTGTGTAGTGTTTTGTAAGAAAAACTAGTACCTAAAAAGAATAAAAAAATAAAACAATACTTTAAAGAAATTATTAACAATCTATACCATTTTAGTTTTTAATCTGATCATCAACAGACTAGCATTCGAAATTTTTTACTGCAGGAATTCTGAAGGATAAAGCATTATCTTCTACTAGAAGTTATAACACTTTTTTGGCTGATAGTATAGATTTTTTTTTTTGGCAGCTTGTTTTGATATATGGATAGAAAGGATTTCAAGAGATTTGTCAATGTAAAATTGAATTAAGTATAAATTGTTTAAATGATTGTATGTGTACCATAAAGTGCCTTTGAAAAATAAGGCTGCAGCTCTGGATGTGCTGGTAAAAATGAGAAATTCCAGGCTGGGAATAGGTCGTGCCCTATGATCCATGGTGCGCATCGCTGCTGCCTTTGGAAATGCAGCTCCTTCACCTGTCCCCCAGTGGGATGAAGACAGAGGGAGGAAGATAAATTGCTCTTCATAACAGAGATTAGGCCAGAGCAACAGAAGGAAAAACAAAAAGAAACAAACTCTCCGGGAAGTGAGAGGATGTATTTACTGCTGACCAGAGCTGGGCTTTGCCTGTCCCTCCTCGGTTTGTTTTGTCTTCTGGGGGACTTTTGTGTCTCTAAACTCTCACCTCTTGTATAAATAAGGTCTTCTAGAAAGGGGTTGTGTTCCTGTGCCGGTGAGTCAGCCAATAAGTGGTTTGGATCTGGGGTTTTCCTCATCCTGTCGTTGTAACCCACATTTCGTAGCGAGGCTTTGGCAGGGGTTTGACATGCGGATTAAACCCAATCTTGGTTGAACATATAATTTATTTCTATAATTTACTGATTTACCTGGAAGAAAATACACATCAGGCTTTCAGACACTGAAAGAAATTTTTAAAAAACAGCAGCCTGCACTGTGGATCTTCCAAATGAACTGTGAGTGACATGAGACATGAGGAGCCCCAATGGCATTGGGCACCAGGCAGACCATCCCTATTCCTGGCATATGGAATGTGACAGCAGGTCCCACTGCAACACACGGCAGACCCACGAAGAAGTGGAAGTACTGAACACATCTTGCATTTTTCCAAAGGATATTTCTTTTTCCTGCCCATGTTGTGTCCTGAAGAATGGGTTATACAGAGCTCCAGCTCCTGGGGAGGCTTCATCCCCTCTCGGAGTGCTTGTAGCACACCTTGGAAAATTATCAGCACTGGGAGATCCCTCAGAAGGCATGTGAAAAAATAAGCACTGAAAGCAATAAGTACTGGGGAGATAAAACTCTATTTTCAGAGTGGAGACAGAATGCATTAGAGGAGAGAGAAAAGACAAAAGCAGCAGCTCACAACTCTGAAAACAAGGAAACAAACAAATGGGATCTCTTTTTCTGCTCTCCAGCTCTTCGCTTCCACATAACCCCTGCTTTCCAACTTCCATTGTGTCTTGTTCAAATGTTTTAGCTCTCCAGATCTTTTAATGAACTCCACACACATCCACACAGCTCTGTATAAATTGGAAAAGCTGCTGCACGTTCAGATCCTCACTTTACATTGGGGAATGTGACATCCAACTGGGAGCAAACCTGAGGGTGAAACATTTCCCTACAAGGTAAGCAAAACTCCCTAAAAAAGCTGACTTCATCAGGCCAGAAATTCCCACTGGGCTCCAGCTGCTCAGGGATCTGTCACAGCGCAGTGAGTCTGGAGAATGGATGGTTCAGCTATGTGAGATGGCCCAAAAATCACAAAATAAAAGAGTTTTCCAATCCATCCAGGCCTTGGAACCTTGTCTGTTCCTCCCCTTGGTGCTTTCTACTTTCAATATTTTCTTTCTGAATTTTTTTTATACCTGTGATATCTTATGACATCTTTTTAATCCAGCTTTAATGGACAGGAAAAGGGAATTAGATTCATGCCTTGGAAGAATTATTGGGAGAATTCATGTACTGACAGCAATACCTTAAAATTACACTGTGATTCACAGAATCATAGAATCCTTAGATTCATAGAATAATTAGAATCATAGATTTGTGCTGAACTGGCAGGGTAATGCTCACTGCTGGACACTAATTTTTCTATGCTTACTTCTTATATATCTCAGAGGCTTAAATAAGTTTTCTGTCTACTTTTTATTCTTTATTGGTAGCCATTTATCCTGGGGGAAATTTCCCCCCCTCCCCTTTTAAAACCTCTCATCCACAAACTGTTTTCTGTTGCTGTTACATTACTTCACGTCCCAGTAACATAAATTACAATTTAAAAAAAAAATCCCTCTTTGAAATTCTCTTTAACTCATATTTGCTATATCTCCAAAATGAGTAATTTTTTTTTTAAATAAATATATTCCTTTAATCCACGATAACTGAACAGACGTTTGCTAAATGAAGCCAACAGACATGAGAAGATTCGTTAAGTATCTGAGTTTTCTGACACTGCAGATTGGAAGGGAGCAGCAAGGGACTCTGCCAAAGACAGGACTTTGAATTTTATTTCTCCTCATACCAGCAAGCCATGGAATTGAGGAGTTGGAGCAACTATAGCTCTCATGCCAGGCTATCACAGAATTGAACTGTCCCCTTTCCCAGCACACACAGCACCCTCTGAAGCAGATAATGCTGGTCATGGCTTAAAAATGCAAGTAGCATCTTTAAATATTAAAAATTATCCACAGCACTAACATTGAATTGATAACCTTTCTTTCAACAGTTCCCGAACAATAACAACTGGAAAACGATGGCACAGATTCATTCCAGCTTCTTAAAACCTTGAGCTTCTGAAATCAGTGTCTTCATATTAGCATTGAATACAGCAACATTCTGATTTCAATTATTGACAGCCTGAACTAAATTAGTTAGCGTCTCATCTAGTTTCAACAGTCTGCTATTCATTGAGTCGTTCAGATGTTGGATGGATTCCATCAACATCTCCTGAACGCACTTTTTTTTTTTTTAAGCCAATCTGCTGCTCTCTGGTTCCTTTCTGACACTTCCACCCCTTCCTAATATGATGTTCCCTGAGCTATCACCCCTCATTTCCACACACGTGTTCTCCATCGTCTCCACTTTCTACTCTTACTTTGCATTTTCCTCTGCTCTCCTTTTTATTCATTGTTTCCCTCACCAGCTCCTGTGCCATGCAACTCACTGAAATACTGGTGCTTATTTTGCTTTGACAGTTTTTAATTGTTTCTTCGGGATCACAACTGGAAAGGAAGCACTGCCACTGTCCCAAAAACTGTGTTTCAACATGAGAGTGGCTTTGCATGGAATATTTGAGAATGAAAAGAACAAAAAGGCACCAGACCTAGCGAAAATCTTAAAGCCACATAGCTTTTCAGGTAGGAATTTCCCCTCATTCCTTACTTTCCTTATTCCATACAGAAATCAAGTATACCCTTCATGGTTACTGTTGTCCTCCCTGTGTCTGGTGCCTCCTGATGCATCCTCACAGCCTCAGCCACGTGCTGTGATTCCCCACAATGTCACTGCTGAACTGCCAGCATGTCACAGGGTGGGGAGAGTGGTTGGGTGGGGATGACAGGCACTGTGGAAGCTGGGACAGTGGGAAACACAGGAGGAACACAGCTCTGAAGGGCATATTGAGAAATCTGGGAAACCTTCTGAGGGCTGGGAAGAAATCCCCTTTGGAAAAAGCCTTTCCACCAAGTGTAAGGATGTGTTTGTGTTAAGGCTGATGTGCAGGAATAGCAGAACATCGTGTTTTTCACATTTTCATCTTTGGGAATCAGTGCTAAAAATTATAACCCCTTTCCTGCTCTTATTTCAGAATTACTGGTCTCCAGTTCCCCATGCATCCTGGTAAATGACATTATTCCAGCTCCCACTTCCACCAGAACTGCTTCTCCTTTGCATGAGCTTACAGCTGCTGCCCTCAGTGGAGGTGCAGGCTGACATAACAAACTCCAAGCCATGGTAGCCTCAAGTGCATCACTGAAGGCCCGTGGATCTGCTTTCATCCCCAAATCACTACTCTTTATTCTGATTGCACGTATAAATCTGGTACAAGTTTTAGGCTAGCACAGAAGCTGGGAAAGTCAGTCTTCAAGCCAGACTGTAGATGAGGAGGGGAGAGGAGGAACCACTAAGATTGGTAAATTCTTATATTCCATTTATTAAAGAGGGGGAAAAAGAAGTCTAATCTTCACATTGTGCATCTGGCCAAATACTACAGAACGCCAGGTTTTATTCAGTGGCTCTTCTAGCTCAAGCCTGTCCAATTATAAGTTTTTTTTTGATGTAAAAAGCCACACTCTTGGCTGGTGAGGGACTGAAAAGGAGGTGATTCTGCCCCTCTTTTCTGCTCTGGTGACATCCCACCTTGAGTACTGCATCCAGCTCTGGAGTCCCCAACACAGGAATGAAAACAACGTGCTGGAGCGAGTCCAGAGGAGGCACCAGGATGATCAGAGGGATGGAGCACCTCTGCTGGGAGGAAAGGCTGAGAGAATTGGGATTGTTCAGCCTGGACAAGAGAAGTGACTTAACTGCAGCCTACCAGTACCTGAAGGGAGCCAACAGGAAAGGTGGGGAGAGACAATTTACAAGGGCCTGGAGTGACAGGACAAGGGGGAATGGCTTCAAAGTGAGACAAGACAGGTTTAGATTGGATATTGAGAAGAATTTCTTGGCTGTGAGGGTGGGGAGGCCCTGGCACAGGGTTCCCAGAGAAGCTGTGGCTGCCCCTGGATCCCTGGAAGTGTCCACAAGGAGTAGTGGGATAGTGGAAGGTGTCCCTGCCCATGATAGGGGCTTGGATCAAGATGATTTTTCAATCCAAGCCATTCTGTGATTCCATGAGAATTTTCTCTGTGGACTCTGCACTGCACTGTGCCTTCCTTGGTTCTAGGCTGGAGAGCTAAAACATTTGAACGAGACACAATGGAAGTGATCTTCTTGATTTAGGGTCCCTCAGAACCCTAAAGCAAATCTTGCTCCCAAGCTGCCTATGGTTCAGAGCTGGACAGATATCAAGCCCTTCCAAAACCAGATACATTCATATTTTCAGTGCATTTGTGGATGGCTGCACGAAGGTGTTAATCCCCTATGTACAGCCATTAGCAAGGAATTCATTATTCTGCCCAGTGAGTTATCCCTCTATTAAACGTTAGGAAGAATTAGCCTAATATTTACTGTCAGCTATTTGTTATGTTAAAGAGGTCTTTGCCAAATCTCCAACACCTCCACCACATGCACAAAATCATACTTTAAATGAAGTAATTCTGAATTAAACAAGTGTGCTAGTACCACTAGTGGGATTTATAGTAACCAATAACAGTCTAAGAATGTATTTCACAGATTGCTTCTTTATATTGCAAAATTAATAGAGTTTTATATCTGAAGAAACAAATCTGCACATTAAAAATCAATGTTGCTCATGATACACACTTGGTATTATTTCTGGGAATGCTACAGCTGGCATGCACAGCCTAGTTAAAATATTATAATTTACTTGACTGCATGCATAGTCGATTTGCAGTCAAAACTGCCACTTACTACATGGGAGGAAAAACAATGACTTCCATGCTACTGCAAACATCAAAGGTAGTTTTTGCACTACTCCCCCTCAAAACCTCCTGGGAAAAGCCCTGACTCATAAGCTTTCCACTGGTTACTAGAGTGCTTCTTAGGTTTGAGGAAGAAAAAAAAACAAAAATCATATTTTGCTACAGTACCTCCACTGAAAAATCCTCAACAAGCAGAATGGATTGAAAAATTCAAGCATGACTAAAAAGTACATTCCCCACTAGTCAGTGAATTTTGCTCCCTATTTGTCACTGCCACCTTGGAGAGCGGTGAGCATTAATAATGCATGGGTGCTAGGAATGTATTAGCAACTAACCTTGCGAAGAAAATCAACTGGGGACCCAGAAGAGCTGTTAAAAAAAAAAAAAAAACAAAGAAAAGAAAAAGAAAAGAAAAAGGAAAAAAAAAAAGAAAAAAGAAACTAAGTCAGAGCTCTCCGGTATCCTCTTATTTATTGAAGAGATTTTGGGAGCAGTGTCAGGGATGGCGGGCACTATGTATCACTGCAAACTCAGGATGGAAGTCTCTGCAACGGGGTCGTAATTGAGTTCATTGATCACATCCAGGAGCAGACCCACCCCCACCCACAGAGCTCCCCAGCACTGGCCACTCTCCAGCACAGGGAATACCCCAGAGGACCAAGGATGTTTATGCAAAGTGGTGGTTGGAGCAGAAATATCTTTATTAAATGTGTTTTTAGGGAAAGCCTTCATTCTGCTGTTATTGGCTTTGCAGCTACTTTGCATATGTTAATTGTGATCAAGTTTTCCTGGGAACTGATCAGCACAGCACGTTTGCCAACCAATATCTTCTAGGATGTTCCACCAGTGAGGTGGGTGGAAAAACCTTTTCTCTTCTCCTGCTTCTACAACTGCACCCTCCTGATCATGAGGTTACCACCACAGCCATTCAAACGTGGTTATTCCCATCTTTAATTTGATGGTGACATGATAACATATGGATTTTATTCTCATTTTGAAACTCTTCAGTCCTCTCAAATCCAAGTACCCAAAGATATCCAGTACCCAAGGAAAATATCCCGCTTCCTAGAATAAAACAGCCTTACCCTTACACTTCTCTAGTTTGAAACAATTTGTACAGGAAGCTGCTCTATCCTGCTGTTACACTTGGCAGTAATGGCTCCAGTTATATATTTATGTCCTGCCATCTCCTTTTAATATATATTGTTTATATTCCAAGGCCTTTTTTCTGGTATAACAATCATTACAAGTTTTACATAGAATAGAGTTGCCTTTTGTGTTATTAGCCAAAACAAATATTGTGTTTAAATCCACCTTATTGATTCACATTCTCAGTGAATGTATCCAGCTTGCCAATGGAATGGGGAGATAGAGAGGAACAGTCCTAAGTTCTGCAAAAAAAGGGAAAATAACATGGTTTTCCTTTCCCCTTCTGCTGGAAATATGGACAAAAAAATTGTCCTCCACTTTTCCTCATCAAGGCAAAAATGGCCCAGAATTTTCTGTGTGGATCCATCCTCCTCCTCATGAAATAATCAGAACAACCTGATGCTCCAAGCTAAACTATTTGCTTTGTAACTCATCAGTTGTATTTTTAGTTGCCCATTGCAGACCTTCATGCGATTAATTCATTAAGCTCATTGTGACTTGATGCTGCATCCCAAATTCAAAGTTCTATTTATACAATTTGTTCTTTGGTCATTCTTTATTAAGATGTGCTTTGAACGAGCGGGTTCCCCCCAACAGAAGGATGGGGCCAACTCCCTAATTAAATGCTGCAGCCTGTGGATAAGCTGGGAAGCTCACTGTGACACAATCCTGCCTTTCACCTGCTTTCCTAATACTTATCAACTGATTCATGCCATTCTTCTCATCTTTATTTGATGCTGACGACAAAATAAAGTTAAAAGACACCTGCTGGTAGATAGATTTTCCACTGAACATGCTTATACAGGCCTTTAGGAAAACTAGATTCTGGCATCCTAAGAGGATCACATGATTAAGATCTGAAGATTGAGAAGAGAATTGGTTCAGTACCAGTTTCTCATTCTCATTACAATTGTTCTCCGGAGAAATGAGCAATTTTTCACCATTGTTTTCTTGACACAACGGTCTTTGTTGAATTTTAGTGGGGGTTTTTTTGCCATCTTCTTTTCTTTATCCCTTTTCCCTTTCTTCTTCCTTCCAAACCTCCCTATGTACGCCACAGTTGTTTAATTTTTGTTATGGAAATGATTGAAGTTTTATTTTGTTTTGGTTTGTTTCATTTATCTCCCAGGAGTTTTTTAGGGTGCTAGTCACTCTGTAAATGAATGTAAAAATGCTTTTGTCAGATTAGCTTGCATATGAACTGGTAAAATGCTTGTTATTTTACTCTGATGTTACATTCACAACAGGATAACAGTTTTGATCCTGTTATGCAAAAATCTGCATTATAAATTAGAAGGCATATTTCACACTTTTTTATCTTGGGCAGATTCCTAATGCAGTCATTTGGTGTTAGGTTGAAAAAATGGAGATAAGGCAACTTCCATTAGCTCAGCTCATGTTAGATTCAGTAGGCACGAGCTCAGGCCATACGTGGTGACACCTTACTCATATGATCTGAGTTTGGGTGATGTCTAACAACTCAAGAAATGCTGAGCTTCACAAACCCTATGCAGAAAACCTGCCAGTGGAATGCAAAATATCTTGGGCTGAAGGCATTTTTTTTTTTTTTTAAAGAAAAGAACCAAACTTATAGTTATTATATTATTAGCTAAACAAATTTAAAATTATTAGTTACAGTGAGATCCTATTCATTACGTCCTGGAAATCTCAGAAACATCTTTCAACTGCAGCCTAATGTTTCACAGTTAAAGGCAGTTTTTCAAGAGGTGAAGGTCTTTTTCTTCTTTCTGTTATTTATGAAGTTTCTAAGAAAACCTGAAATTAGTCAGACAAACTGCTTATGGAATTCCATTTTCATTATTTCTAACAATGTAAGCACTGCAAAGCTTCTCTAATTTTGCAGGTTTATAGATCATTATTATAAACAGTGCTGAGTTCATAAATCAGTGCCTGCTAAAGAAGTTCAAGATCACAGGTGAATATCACAGGTGATTCAACTGTGCAAGTTTTTAAACATCTCTGAGTGAGTACCACCTTAAGAAGATATCCAATTTGCTTTCAGAAGAATATTTTATATCAACATACCCGGTACAATCTGATAGGACACAACAGGAATCATCCATCAACATGACAAGTTCAAAAGGGATGCTCCTATAAACTACACACACAGAGGAAGGGAGGTGTCTCCAGTGAGACAAGAGCAAATTTTGGGAGGTTACATTCAAAATGTTCAGCCCGCATGCTTCTTTTCAAAAAAAAAAATGGACAGAAAAAAAGAATTTCAACTCTTGAATTATTTTTGTTCTGTGTTTTATTACAATGAGCAGTAGATTCTCATGTTCACTTTCCATCTTTTTACCTCTCTGTCTCTGCCAAGCTTCAGTCTGTTGCCCTATACACATTTTCAGCTCTGCATTTGCACAGTGCCTCAAAGGCCCAGGTCCTGCTGTGGGATTCAAACTTTCAGCCTCTGTGTTGATTCACATATATATATTAAAAAGTTGTATTTTGAATTCCTGTGGCCTAAAGCAAAGCTAAGAGAACTCAGTGTTTAAGGGAAGGGCTGTAAGAGCCATACAGGCCTGTTTGTCATAGAAACTGGAATGTTTGGGTTAGAGGGGAGCTTACAGCTCATCCCATCCCACCCCTGTGGGCAGAGACACCTCCCACTATCCCAGGTTGCTCCAAGCCCCAATGTCCAACCTGGCCTTGGACACTGCCAGGGATCCAGGGGCAGCCACAGCTTCTCTGGGCACCCTGTGCCAGGGCCTGCCCACCCTCCTAGGGAATAATTCCTTCCATAAATCCAAACTAACCCCACTCTGTCAGCTTAAATCCATTTCACATTTCCCTATCACTCCATGCCCACATTTTCCAGAGAAACAAAACCCCATGTGAGTCCAGGAGAATGGTTTGGGAGGGGTGAACTTGAAGAAGGGAGCAGACAACCTGCAAGACTGTGGGGTAGGGCTGTGAAGAAGGATCAGCAGCCATAAAAGCAGATTTTTATCACTTTTACCAATGCATTTGCATGCACACACCAACACAGACTAAGTTGTTCCTGCAGGAACAGGCACAGAAGTCCCCAGTCCTGGTTCCAGGTGTTGGAGCAGCCACTGCTGCCCTGGCCAGGCACAGCTCCTCCACAAAGGCACGTTCACCTCAGAGCCCAGCCAGAAAAAGCCTCGACAGAGCTCCTTCTCCTCCCTGTCTCTGAGCCTCCCTACCCTCACCCAGTGGAAAGACCCCAAATTACTGTGCTGGGATTTAAATCAGGGCTTTTACACCCTACCTGCAGTGTCCCAGCTACACACACGGAAATTTATCAATAAGAAGGGGGGGAAACCCACTAAATTTAAAACATTTCAAACAGCATAGCATGAACCCATTCACAAACATGCACTGTCTGTCCTGAGACAGAGTCAAAACACACAACACTGTCTTTTCTCTTGACCTTGCAAAATCTTGCCATAGCCATTACAAGCTCCAGCCAATTTTTTTCTTTTTTTTTTTTTTCCTTTTTTTCTAGAGAAATGGAATTTACAGATTACAAAAATGGTTTGCTCGAGTCATCACCATCCCTTTGAACTCTGAGGCCATTTGAATTTGATCCTGACCAGGCTGACCATAAACCATTCTGTCTGGATAATAGAGGAAATGGAACAGTTTGTCTTGAGGAACCTTATAATAAACTAGAGCTCAGTAGTTATGAATTAAAACTAAAAAAGCTACAAAAAAAATAAATTATCCTATTTATCCATGTGTGTGCTTTACATATGTGCACATACACTCACATAAATAAACACTCCACTTGATGCCAACAGAAGTGAATGAGTGAAGAGCACTGGCAATGTTAAGATTATTTTTTAAATTAAAAAACTTCATCTACTTGGTCACGATATTTTTATTGTATTAATAAAATATTGCTCATTTAGATGAGCTTGATAAATAAAACCCTCTAAATTTTCTGTTCATAATTCACTATAATCTATGAACAAAGCTCTGTGCAGTAGTCACAAATAATAGAGCTCCAAAATATATTTTATTTGGATTTTAAAGTTTTGCAATGTATTTTTCACAAAATCATTCAAGAGTGCATCTTTCATCCCAGACAAGGCACATGGAGTCAGGTCCATTAAGCACCCAAAAATATGAGTTTTGGGATAGATTTAGATGCCTAAGCCTAAATTTTGGTCCTTGGATGCAGAGGTGGCTTCTCAACATGGCTTTAGCACCATGAAGTTGTGAATTCAGAGGCAGAGAGTTTGAAAAATGGGGTATGCCCTGGTTTGGGGGCTCAGGGCTGTGCACTGAGTGCCTGAAGGATGAGTGCAGATGGGGTAGGACTCTTTCAGTCAGTATTTCCCATCTTTTTTACCTGCAGACAGATCATTTTTCTGCAGAATGATGATTTCAGCCTTTTGGAGGCTGTGATTTTTTTTCTATGTACGTGCTGTACGAGGAGCTGGGCAGAGATTGTGGCCCCTTGGTGGCCAAATCCCTCAATTCAGTGATATTTCAGCCAGCTATGGCTGACAGGACAAATTTCAACCTTTTGAGTCAGTCAGAGTTGTCCCACATTGGTTAAAAGGAGTCCTGAGGACAGGAGCTGGGAGAGACCAGGTGGAGCCAAGCGAGCAAAGTTAAACCCTTCTGATCCTGCAGGGCTAATTATGAAAAATGTCCAGTGGCATCCTCTGCCAAAGATTTTTTTTAAGCCTTTCCAGTCCTCCAACTTGCTGCACATCAGAGGAAATTAAAAGCAAATAAAAAACAACCACCAAAACTGTGTGTGTCCCAAAGCAGAGACCCAGAGTCCACCAAAAACAGTGATCCATCAAAGGAGATGACTGCTAAGCAAAGGCACAGTCAGAGGCTCCCAGGGAGCTCTCAGCCCACTGCTGTTTCCCAGATTTCCCAGTAACCACAGAGTTCCTGGAGCTTGGGTACAGCACACAGAAATGCCCAGTGGCTGCACAACACGTTGTAAAACATCTTGGGTTCGTCCCTGCTTGTAGGTGATGATGAGAACAGAAGAACTGAGTCACCAAAGCCTAGAGAGAAGAGCTGGAACAACTGAGAACTTGGGTGATTTGGGGCTGGTTTTCTTTCTTCTGTAAGAAATAACCTGATTTTTCTCTGCTGTTGTTCATTGCCCAAGTGACCACGAATTTATGAATGAAAAAATATCTGAATCCGAACTCTTGCACAAAATTAACAGATGATCAATGTCTGAAAATTTGTGCATTATTCATTAATTGCCTTTTCATTTGATTATTCACCAAGAACTATGAATTATTTCCCTCTTCAAAAAAGCTTCAATGATCTAATCAAGAAGAGAGGGGGGTAAATATCATATGTCTTAGGAGACCAAGAGTGTACACTAAGAACCAAGGGTGAATTGGAAATAGTCAAAATGGAAAACAAGTGAGCACCTACAGCTACTGCTTGTGAAGTGTCTAAAAATATCTGGGCATTCACAGAAATCAGGAATGGTTCCCAAATATAAAAAGTGCTTACCAGAAAATGGTGCATAATGAGCAATTTAACCAGCTTTAATTCAGCAGTGATCCAAGGAATTCTCTGATTCAGAAAATGGCAATTTGAGCAAAGAGATATTTGAAGACTGAGCAAGACTATTTTGACAAGGAATATCAGGAAAGAAGCAGAATTCAGTATAAACTTAATCTAAGAATTTCAGAAATCTCAGCTGTCCTGAGTGCTGGGTGTCTGAGAATGAGACAAGGGGAGAGATGAGTTTCTGATAGAGGGAAAAGGTGCTTTCTGAGGCATCCAGGAGCTGATTCTAATCCTCACTTTAATTAAAAGGGAGCAAGTTCTTCACACTGTGCCTGCTAGGCTTCCCTGGCACGATCAGCTGCTCCTCCTTCCGACTTCCATCAGCACAAGGATTCTCCCAGTGCCAAGAGGAGACCAAGGGGGAGGGCGGGAGGCATGGAAAGGACTGTTTTCATTCCAAACTGAAGCTTTTTATAAACTTCAAATATTGCAACTTTTTCCTTCAGCTCCTCAGAAACAATCTTATTCCAAGTGTCTGCACATAACCATAATTCATATCATTCCATAAAACCTCACTTCCAGAACTATAAACAGGGTTGGCTTTTTTTTTTTAAGTTAACAGAACTAAGCCTAACATGTCTAATGACACAAAATCTCATGAAAAAAATAATATTGTTGCAACACACGAATTGCATTTTCTTGCAGGCAATACTTACCAGGTAGATAGCAACATTCCATGCTGAGAAATAACAACAAAACTTTCCTAAAGTTAAAAAAAATATCCCAACTATAATCTTCTGTAATTTGGTACAGAAGACATTGGACCAAGGAAATTCTCCTTGGCAAACTAAGCTGTGATTAAAGGTAGTCACTGGTACTTGTGATCATTTCCTAACCTTGAGATTGAACTGTCCTCCAAGCTGTTTTTTGGTAACCTAGTAGTTTATGGTTAGGACAAATCTTGATAGCAATCCAAAGTCTTCCTGAAACACACAAGTGGCTCACTTTCCCTAGCAGAAAATTGAATTCAGATACAAGTTTTCTGTCAGATCTCTACAAAAATAAAATGCATGGTGAAAATCTACACACAGGATTAAGATGATCATCACACACACACAAAATAGCAAAGAGGCTGCTCCATAAAAAAGCTTTTCTCCCCAAATTGTAGTCCATTTAATATTAAAAGATTGGCAAAAGACCATAATATTCTAGCATGTCTAGAATCAAGCATCTATACTTTTCCAACATTCATAACTTCTTCTTAACTGGCCAGAAATCCTTTTCCTTTCACTGACAAACACTGTCACTCTTCCTTGCAAATTATCACGACAAGATACCAGCACAGGCACAGAAATCCTCTCTGTTCCTAACCACAGTGACAATATTTCATGGAAAAGTGAAAGTATTTTACTTGCCTGTCCCTTCCCCTGCCCAAAACCACCCCCAAACCAGCACTTCCTTATGGCAGCCAGATCAATAGGATTTTTTTATCATTGGTAAAATCATCTTTCTACAGGACATGGCTGATATGAAGACACAAGAGCTCCCCAACAGATTTCCCCTGGAGTTCTGATCCCTTCCTGGTGAGCAAACAGGGATTGCACATGTTCAGTGTCTCCCCATGCCAGGGTGATGGGGTGTGTTGGACACTGCCTCTGCTCAGATCTGCTGTCAGATGGACTTGCTCAGGACAAAGGGAAACATCTCCCACCTGAGAACTTGGTGGAAGATCTAAAGCAGCTGAGCTGACAAGGTAAAACACCCCTACACAACACTTACAGAAAAACATCATTTAAGATTGCTTTAAAAATTCTATGTATTGTCACTTTATATTTAATTAATCTAACACGGATTTTGTCACTATTTTCTATTCTCACACAAATTCCTCTTTTTCCTCCCCTATTTTCTCTTTATGTAAGCCATGTCTCGCAGGCAGGGATAGGAGCATCACGTGGAGCTGCAAAAGTCAGGCCAGGTGAAATGAAGAGTCAGGCTGCACACTGCATCCCACTAATTCACATTCAATTTCCCAGAGCACATTAAAGAAGAGCAGAGTCAGAGCAGGGCTCTTGGTGCCTCCCAGCAGAGGCTCTTCCCCGCAGAGGGGTAATTGCCATCAGTCTCTCTCTGCTTACTCTCATATTAAAAGGAATAAATGTGTCAGAGCTTCTTCACTCACTGTGCCAAGGACAAGAGCAAAATCTA
Organism: Monarcha castaneiventris obscurior; assembly: GCA_026261815.1. Lineage (NCBI taxonomy): Eukaryota > Metazoa > Chordata > Aves > Passeriformes > Monarchidae > Monarcha > Monarcha castaneiventris. The sequence continues at coordinate 19,738,025 of JAMPIT010000467.1, forward strand.
AGAGGATATAAAGGTCTTATTTAACATCACGGTCATCTTTGTGCTTTCCTGCCCAGATGATGGAGGGAAACACCTTTTTTTTCTGCAGGGTAGGAGATGTGATAGGTTTTTTTGTGGGAGTGAATTGAGTTTGAGCTTGCAGAAGTAGCCTACAAGCAAAAAAACCAGTGTGATAATGTTCAGCCAAAAAAACCCAAACAACCCCCACTGAAAAACACACCCCAAAAAAAGCCAAACACCCACCCCCCCAGTGGAAAAAAAAATTAAAAAAAAAAAAACCCAGAAAAAAATCCATCACACAGAAAGAAACTTTCTTGAAAAGATGCTTTGCTCAGGAATCACATCCAGCCTTAGTGGAAAGAGGTGTTTTTCCTCCAGGAGAATGGGAAGCTGATGTTTTCCCCCAGCTGATTTTCCCCACATGGTGACCTGGACCCTGTGGCTCAGGGAGGGAAGGCTGGTGAATAAATCTGTGTGTGCTTCAGGATCCAAGCAGAGACATCAGGAGAGACACTGACCTCACACCTCAGTGACATGGATGAAGTAAAGAAGAGGGAGAGTGACTTTTTCCACAGGCAGGTGGTGATAGGTCACGGGGGGCGGTGATTTTAAACTAAAACAGGAGAGATTTGGATTTGATGTTAGAAAGAAGTTCTTTACTCACAGAGTTCTGAGGCTCTGGCACAAGTTGTCCAGAGAAGCTGTTGCCTGGAAGTGTTCAAGAGCAGGCTAGATGGATCTTGGAGCACCATGGGGTAGTGCAAGGTGTCCCTGCCCATGGAACAACAGGGGCTTTACGGTCCCTTCCAACCCAAAAAACTCTGGAATTCCATGATTTTAGGAGATGCATTTTTTTGGAGAACAACTTGCTTGACCATCACCTGGTGCTCTTGGTCTTTTCACTCCAAATTCACAGAAGCTGAACTCCTAAAAATATTACATTTTCTGCCCAGTAAAATCTCTATACAGTTACAGCACATGCTGAAAATGAAGGACAACATGAGCAGGACATGGCAAACCTGAGAAATTGATGGGTCTGAGGTGGCACCCAAGGTCTCGGGCTGGAATGTGTTGGAAGCCAGGCTGCAGTTGATCCTCCTGGCCTCCTCTTGCTTTGTCTGAATCCTGGGATGCTGCAGTTTTGCCTTTGCCAGTTGAGGAGCACCTCAGCCCTGGCTGCACCACAGCTTTTGGCTCGTTCCGAGCTGGTGGCTGCTGTGGTTATTCCACACTCCACGACTGGCAAATGTGAACTGCTTTACATCCCCTCTGCTTCCCCTGCCTCGTGCTAAATGCAATTTCTGGTCCCTGTGGAAGCTACAGCAACTGTCTACACAGTGAACACGGTGATGAATCAAGACCTGGGTAACAAAGAAGTCCTTTCCTCTCCTGGAGCACTCTCAGACCAGATATAAGGTACCAGAATAAAGCATCAACACAAAAATCCCCGTGACAAAAGAAACTTCCAACGTTGCACCTCCTTCTGTGGGCCAAACTCCCCACTGACTCCCCTGCCCGAGAGAGCACCGTGCCTCAAGCATCAGCCCCTCATTTCTGGCTGCACAGAATTCCTTCTCAGATGCACACATCAAACCTCTCCAGAACAGCCCCTGTCAATGCACGGCTCTGTATCTAACCCCTCTCCAACCCTTTCATTTCTGTAGAATAATGAATCTACAGAAGACGCATACAGAAGAATTTTCCCTTTGGTGTCACAACCCTACCCCTGCCTGTTGCTGCCGTGCTGGAAGAGCTGATGTGCTCCATCCCTGCAGTGTGCTCCTGTTAGCCAGAGAAATAATGATAATTTACACCCAAATCACACACTTTTTCGGTATTTCTGCGAGCAATCCAGAGGCGACAAGAACAAATTGATGGAGACAGAAATGGGAGAATCCCACCCTGTCAGAAGATGAATGAGCTGAGCTTGCATGATGTGAACCATGGCTGACAGAAGCGAGGGGGAATCAAAGAGTGAGCAACTTTTGACAACACACGCTTCACAGCTCTGACCACTGAGGATCTACATGATTATCTCCAGACAAAATAACTGTGAGTAAAAGGCTTACATACACTTAAATTAAACACAGCAGGGTTTTAGTAATCTCTGTTTGCATTTTACTTTCTGTTAAGAAGGAAATTGCTTGGACTGGGAACATTTCATTTAATGGCATTTTTAGTTACCTTTTGTACTTCTAATGCCATAGTCTAAATTCACCCCAAATTACCCAGGAAGGCAAAAGAAACTTTTGTCCTTTATTTTTAATTGCCGTAGCTTCCTTACCAATTTTACTAAATTAAATGTGTTTTAAAACATCACCGTATTTGAAACCTAATTATCCCAATCTCTGAATGAAGACTAGCTAACAATACAAACCCCATTTATGTAATTTATTTTGCAAAGGAAAATAAATGGAATGCAGTTGCAGTAATGATATACATGTTTGCAATTCCACCCTGCTTTCTTCTCTTCCCCACAACAACTTAGGGAAGCTGCATATCTTTTTTTTTTTTTTTTTTTTTTAAACAGATGCTTTAAAAGCATCTCTGCTGTGGCATTTGTTGTATCTGTAGAATGAGGGAAACTCTGCATAATGTCATGTTCTCTCTAAGTGGCATGAAGGGCTTTTGTTTTGTGTGGTGGGTTGGTTTTTTGTTGGGTTTTTTTTTCTGTTATAGCTGGTCATGAATGAGGATTATGGCCTGTCGCCCACAATAAGTCATGAATGAAGATCATGGCCGGTAATTGTGATGTGTAAAATAAAAAGAGTGGGAGATGCAGGCCTGAGATGCTCTGGGTGTTCAATCATTATTCAATGCACCCCAGCCAAGTGGAGTTTAATCTTTTCAGACCACCTAGTCCTGAGAACTTAAATTTGGGTTTTGTTGGATAAGCCACCATTTACTCACTGCATTTATCAATTACTTGCTGACTTCCCAGTACTTCCAGCTGTATTAAGCTCTATCCCAGGGGAGAAAATTGCTCCCCACTGATGATCCCAGTAGTTAAAAGCAGGAACACAAGCAAATCTCACCCAAACAAACAAATAAAACATGGAAAAAAGCATTATTAGAAGAGTTCACTGCTAGAGCAAGCAAAGAAATCTACTGGCATTTTGCACAGCAAACTTTCTCATCAGTCAAGAGAATTTTGCTCAAATTTTCTTTTGGGCTTATTAAAGAAAATCTCAGGATTTAATACAAAAAATAAAGGGCTATTTAAAAAAATAATTTATAAAAGTAGTATAAATACCATGAATTCAGTTCATATTTCCACTGCTTTGCTAGGAAGATGCCTTCAAGCTCAGTAGCCTGCTCGCTGTGAGTAAACACTGGGACATATGTGGTCAAACAATCCAAAATACTTGCTGAAGATTACTTTTACAAACAAGCCTGGGAAATTTGCTTTGCTGTTTTTTGTTGGGTCGTGTTATTTGCTCTCGGCGAGTGTTCAGATGGGCCCTGACTGGTTTATACAGACAAATATTTGCAAGACCTTTTAAGTTTGGCCTAAATGTTTATTTGTTCAAAAAATTCATATGAGGAAGGACTTTGTTATTCTTCATTCACTTGCCAGCCTTGTTATTCCTCATTTTTAAGCAGTCAAACATCCAGTAAGAGAATGGAGACAATGCCCATGTGACTCTGATGACAAATTGTGTATTATAAACAATGACTGGTAAAAATGATCAGTGCTTGAATGAGGCCAACACTTGTTTGCATAAACCATCCAGTAAATATTTAGAAATAACAAATACTTTCCTAGAAATCAGAATTGCTGTGTGAGCAAATCGCCACAGAAGGAACACAAAACTTGTGTAATGTTTTGTTTGCCATGAAAAAATTGTGCCTGAATATTTCAAACAGAAAAACTGAACTCGAGCATTTCTTTATATCCCTTCCAACACAAGTGGTTATTAGCAGCTCTTCCAGCTAAGGATACTCCTTGGGATTCTTTAAAAGATACTTCTTAAATTAGGTAAATCACACAGCTATTTAGATTTGCTCTTGGGAAGCCCGAAATTCAATTGTTTGTTGTGTTTTTGGTTTTTTTCTTTTCTTTTTCAAATGTGTTTCCTTCCTTGTGCACGTGCTACTTCTGCTACTTGCTCGTACTCCTACTTCAATTTTATCCTAGAAAAATCTTTAAACAACAATTTTGAAATTTAATTTTATTATTTCTAGAGGAGAGAAATAGCATTAAAATATTTAACACGTGGCCAGCGGATAGAAGGAAAATAAACACATCAGCTGAGGTCTTCCAGCTTTCTTGGTATCCCTTTATAGTCTTAAAAAGGGCAGAAATATCAACATTTACTTCATGAAACATAATAATGGTGACCAAAGTGTAAGTTTAAAATGAGTTTGCCTATTAGCTGGGAAGCATTTATTTATGCAGTGCTGAGAAGAGCTGGAGCTGAAAATATCCTTTCAGGTTCACAGACATTAAAGCGCATTATTAGGAGCTGTGGCACACCAACACACAGGTATCACCCAATTTCATTACTACCTGGTTAATTAACCTGCTTAAAGTGTGAAAGTTGGCACCTTGTCATTACAATCCATGGGAATAACTAATGAGAAGCCATGAAATAATTTGTTTCTCAATTAAAAACCCCGAAAGAAGAGGTTTTGTCTCATTATTCCTTTTTCCTGTTATCACCTATGCAAAGCCAAGAAGATTTTGTAAAACTTAAATGTCTGAAAAAAAAAAATACTCTCTGTAACCTCTTAGGAAACACTTCACAGATCTTTAATAAAATGTGGTGTTAACCAACACCAATAAGCAAGCCAAGGAGTTTTCAGGGAAAACGCATTCAGTAGACAGCAGGAATGTGAATATGAATCCTTTAATTTAATAGGATTTATTTGCTATTTTTTTTAGTGTATCTAGAGGTAAAAGAGACAAAAAAGATACACTTGAGTTATCAATTGAGAAGAAATTCCAGGATAAATAAGGACTTTGTTTTCTATTAACAAATAGCCTGCAAATAGGTAATATTTTTTATAAGTGTAGTCATTTAGGATTAACAATTTATGGAAAAATGAACCTCAGTTTCAGAAAAAGGTTGTTATGAGAATGGGTTATTAATTTTCATTAGTTTTCCCATATTTGCCACTTTGGGGAGCATTCACTTTAATTTACAGATAAAGGAGCAGGTTCAGGGAAGATTTAAACACCTAAATATCACTTGAGGTGTTTGAGTCTGAAGTTTGGGTTCTCAGAACGACTTGTGAAAAAAATCCAGTATTAAACAGCAAAAGAGTCACTGGGCTGCTCTGCATCCAGTGCTGCTAAGTTGAAAAAATACATATCTATGGAAAATGAGATGCTGAGGGCATTATGGATTCCAAGCAGCAAGTCACACCCCTGGGGGATTGGGATGTGAAATTCTCTGTAGATATCCAAGCCACTGACAGCAGGATGGGCAAGGGTGTTCCCCTGAACAGCAGATGGGCATTAATGAGATGAACTGGGAGAGCAGTTCTCAAGATTAAGCGTGAGGCATTAGGAGGAAACAAGAGAAAAAAGTAAGAAATCTGAGGCAGTTTTCTTTTTTTAAGAAGGGATGTGGAAGGAATGAGTATCCTGAAGAAGAGGAGAAGATGGTGATTGAGGGCATCAGAAGGGAAAATTTAAAGCTGTAACTGAAAGCATTACATACAGGTTTAGGAAAAAAAAGTTTTCCCAACCTGAGATACATTGAGAAATAGCAGCACGTGGTCTTGGGATTTGCCTGGCTTTGTAGGAAAGAAAAAAGCCAAAGAAATAAAACATAATCCTCCCACCACAGATTTTAATTTCTTTTGAGTGTCAGTAGGTTTAATTTTTGAGAAGAAACTTGGGAATGGGCTGAGTGTAGTACATTCCTGAGACAAGATCCCTCCTTGCTTGCTTTGCTCCCTCCATCCCTGGAGACTCAGGTGCTGCCCCACTGAGAGCTTCAGGCTGGCATGAGGACCCTCCCAACCTTGGCATCCCACTGGAAACATCCCTGCCTGGCTCCAGTCCTGCCACTTCGATGTAACCTCAGGGTAAAAACTGAAAGCAAAGAGCAGAGGCAGAGCAGTTTCCTGACACTTGTTCCTAAAAAAAAAAAAAAAAAAAAAAATAGAAAAATCAGATGCTCTCTCTCCCGTGATTGGAAACCAAGAAAGAAAAAAAGGAGAAGAGGAAGTGAGGTAACTGAAAATTTGCCAACTTCTTCAGATTTTTGTTACTGCTTTGGCTGTAGTGTCACCAGTGGTGACAGGTGACACATGACTTCCCCAAAAAACTAAAAATCATTCCTGTTTGTGTTTGTTTCGATTGCTGTTATGGTTTATGGCAGGGGTACCCCAAATCCCCCCTGTCCCACAGACCCTTGGTCAAAATTTAAAGTCCAATCTGACACTGGGCTGCTTAAACGTCTTCATATAGTCTGAGTTTGGGCAGGGAATAAAGGAGATGTAACTTGAAAACTAAGGCAGAACTGGTTTAAAAAAAAAAGTGTTGTCTGGGTTTTTCTTGTTCCTATTCATAGCAGAACTATTCTATGGCAATAGGTTTGTTTTTCCTTGAAAGCCTCTTATTTCACTGAAAATCAACACACATGAAAACTAAAATATTTCCCTTTTTCTTGTCTTTCCTGATGAGGAGAAAACTTCCCCAAAGGGCAGAGACATGCCCAAGGAGCACAGGCTCCTAGGCAACACCTTGGTTCACCTGCCTGCAGACAGAGACTCCCAGCCACCAAAAATGAAATATTTTAACTGGTTTTGTCAGTGCAAAGAGGATCTGTGTTGTTTCCAGAAAGTAGAAAGTGACTGCAAGGTTTTGGCTTTGCAAGGCAAGAGAAGAAATACAGGTCGTGTGTTGGAAGGGAACTTAAAACCCATCCAGTTCCAGCTCCACTTCTGTGGGAAGAAGGGTTTCTTTACTTGTTCCTTCTGGATTAATGATCCAAATAGAGAATGAGACAAAAAAAGGTAGAGGAAAAAACCAATATATGCCACCATTTCACCTCTGCTCGTGCACACTAATGCATACACGTGCACACTCACACACATCCATAATGGATGAACTTTGAAGTTTTTGCTCCTGAAAAGCAGCTTTAGATGATCTTATTTATTTATTAGTACTACTGTTCAATTTATATTTTGGCTTGCTATTTATTATGCAAAATAACATGCTCATATTTTATTCAGCAGAGCATTTGATTAGTGTAAAGCTTTATTTGCTGGCCTGCATAACAGCATTCTGTCTCGTCTGCAGGCAATGTAAGATATCCCAGATCGTTCATAATTCTGACTGACTCCAAAAGAGAAAACTGTTAAAAGGCTGAAACTCTTTCTCAGCACGTAGATGGCAGCAGGGCCTTTGGTTATACCAAGTTACAAGTTAATTTTGTCTTTGATGGAGTGACTTGATACTTTTAACAGTAAATAAACTTTTTTTTTTTTCCCACAGGATATTGTCAATTGCTGAAGGTATCTCAGGATCCTGTGAAAAAAATACTCTTTTCTTTAGTGTACAGTCTCTGAAGTCTCCTGGCCAGCACTTCCATATTCAGTCTGTTTCTGGTTTTTAGAGTGATCTGCAATCTTTTAAGATCTTTTTAATCTAAATCTATGACATTTTATTAGTTTTCAGGTATTTGATAGATGTTCTTTCTTATTAAGACAAATATAAAACATTTTAAGATTTGTCTGCATTAAAGGTAGAAAAAAAAATACATAAAATAAATATTCCTGGTGCGCTCCAACCCAAATAACCAAGGAAGAACAGATGACTTCAAAAGCTGCCTTTAGTTATCAGTATAAAGATAATTCAAATAATTTTCATTGAAAATATATTAAAAAAAAAAAAAAGCTGCACTGCAGGGTACAGAATAGATGATAACCAATAAAATGGGAAAACAAGCTAGGAAGGCCAGTCCAGGAAGCCACAAGTGTATAAACTCAATGTATTTCCTTTAAATAACAAATTATGAGCCTGATTCACAATTATTGACTCCAGCATATGTAGGGAGGAAAAACAGTTTGAATATTTCAAGGGGGAAAGTCCAGACTGGTTTTCCCTGATAAAGGACCCTGAATGAGGAAAAATTCTTGTCTTCCACACTACAACCAAGATCCTCTGTAGGGCAATATTGTGTGTAGCCCTCCGTGGGGTGGGGAGAGCAATGCTCCCAAAAAGAGGGGAAATTTGCTTTTTTTTCCCCAAAAAGATTTTTCTGGGAAGAAACACAGCATAGAAGGACCCCATAGACAATCTGAGAGAAATACACGTCCATGTAAAAATACTTTTTAAAGGAGAGAAAGAAGAGAAAAACAAAATAAAAACACCAACCAAACACCAAATATGAATAAAAAAATGTTCTTCTCAGGGCAAGGGAAAGCTGTCTCAGCAGCATCACTTTTAAAATGGATAAAAGCCCTTCTCAGAGCTGAAGATAAATCAGTGGCACCAGCTTTAACAAAGAGAGAAACCTTACTTAGGGCTAAGAGACAGCAGGAGTGGTAGGAGTACCAGCTGGAACAGAGATGCACATCAAAGAAATTAAAGCCCTTTGGCTGAAGAAATTACATGGATACTATAAACTAATAACTTTAAATATTAAAAAACCCTTTTCAGGCTACAGCAAAGACACACGTTACAAGCAGCCAGCCCAAGGTTAGCAAGCACTGAGCCAGCACAGCCCCTCAGAACCAGAGACCTTCACCTTGATGCCTCCCAGGTAACAAAGTGAATTGTTTAATCCCTACTGGTTAAAGACACAGCTTGCTATGCTGGTTTACTTTTTTTTCCCCACTCTCCCCATGCTTTTTAGTCTCTGTTAAAATACATTTGTTAATCATAGAGCAAAGTTGCACAAAATGTTCTGTCTCAGAACAAGGAGTTACACACAGCCTGTGTTTCGCTCTGCGCTGAAGCAACAGCTTGCTTTTCAGCATGACTCTGGCTTTTCCCTTGCCCTAGACGTTAGGCTTTAGAGAGTTAAATTTAAGGTCTAATTTTCTTTACCAGCAGAATGTATCTCATTTGCTATCAGTGCATGCAGTAGACTTTTTGTCAACATGGTAATTCAAGGAGAAAGTCAGGCTCTCTTTGTTACCAGATTTACAATGGTTTCTTGAAAAGACAGCTTGTGTATACCTCCTGCCTCACTAGAATACTTGCTTGCTTGGCTCCTAACAATGGCTCATTAAATTCAGTCAAACTAGTATGAAACTTACCTTCAAGCAGTTTCACTTGCTGAACCCCATTCTCAAAGGATTTTCTAATCTGCAATTTCTATTTTAGACTTTGAGCAGGAAATTGGAGAGAAAAGAGCACGGAGCACTTTCTGCAGAAACACCCAAACAAAACAATACTTGATGATACCGTTTCAGAGGCAGAATAGATTTGTGTCACTCCTGTTTTGAAGGCAATCACGCTCACAACATTTATTCTTAAAGCAGGAGCCTTCCCTGATCGCTTTGGCTGTAATTAATCTCATACTGGAAGAGAAACTAAGGCTTTTAGCAAACTTTCTTTTTTTTTTCCCCCTGAAATCTGTTACTTGGCCAGTCTGCACAAGAAGGTCCAAACCATACAGAGCTCATTACTGGCTGAACTTTTCATTTACACTTCTCACGACAACCCCCCAAAAAGCTGAGATTTAGCTGGACAACCAGCAGCACAAGGACAGAATTTTTCCCTTCCTGCTACAAGTGAGAATAATTCAGGTTGGTAAAGCTTTATAGGAATCTCTCAATACACCATTTTCTCACTCCTTCTGTTATAGGGTATCTTCTTCAGCTCTGAGCTTGTGGCCAAACCTCACGTATTTCATGTGAGTCGTTAAAGAAGGGAAAGGTCACAAATGAAATCCCCCAGAAAAGATCACAGAATCATAGAATATGCTGAGTTGGAAGAGATCCACAAGGATCATCGACTCCAACTCCTGGCCCTGCACTGGACACCCCAAGAATTCCACCACATGCCTGAGAGCATCGTCCTAACACTTCTTGAATTCTGACAGACTTGATGAAGATGTTGCGGTTTGGTGTCTTAAATAATTATACATAGGAAAATATGAGCGTAAATATATATTTATTTGTTTATTTATGTTTTTGGGAGGGGATGTTCATGTTTCAATAACTTTTTATTGCCTGACACAGTAGGTGATGAAGAATCTGTAGGTGATCAGACAGTCCAACTAAGGCATCGAGGACTTTGTCTTTCCCATTCCCTTTGTTTTACTCCCAGCCCTGGATTTCACGTGCAAAACTCAGCACAAAAATTCCCTTGCACATTTAAACCCTTCCATATAACCCCACTGCCTGTCCTTGTCCTGCCACCAGGAATGGTCTGCCATGGATTCCCAGTCCTGGGAACGGCACATGGCTGCTCTAATACGGGGTTTGTATCCCATGGGCAGCTCAGACCACACGTGCAGTACAGCAAAAGTGCCATCTGGAAGTAATTCCCCGTTATTACTTCTTATCAGGACTGCTGAGGGGTTTTTATTTATCAAGTATAAATGAATCATAGGGCAAACTGATGTCTGCTCATTAAACTATGAAAACTTATTAGGCTATCCTTTTACTGCTCAAAATAGAAGTCTAATAGAGGTAGGCTCGATCATGCTAACCTACAGCATGAATGTGACATGCAAAGGAAGAAATAGAGTGAAATCTGTCTCAGTTATGCCAGGAAATTACATATTCTTCTTAAAGTAAAATAAACACTTGACAAAGCTGTTAATCATCCCTAGTGGAAAGGATTTACAGATTCAATATTAAGATGATGAGCTTCCCACTGGTCTTAGGAGCACTATAGTCAAATGAATCAATTTTCCTCTGAAATCATTTAGATAAAAATTACATTCACATTGAAGAATATGAATGGTTTGAATGCTAAGATGTCACTTTAAAAATGTGTCGTCCCTCAGTGAGCTCCTATTAGTCCTCAGTTAATATTTAGTATATTTTGAATGAGAAAAATCAAAGCTGTTATCTTATATGTAAATTGTGTATCTCTAAAGTGCCATGTAGGCTCACGTACTTTTTTCCCTCACAGAAACAGTGTTGCATAAACATACATAGTCTGCAGAGCCTGAATTAAAAAAATATACATTGGAGATTGATTTTTAAATATCACTCGTACCCAGACATTTCACATCAAACCACACTAAAGATCTGCTTCAGAAAAATAAATTTGCACATTAAATAGCAGAAGAATAAAGAATATGTATTTATCTTGATTAAGATGATTTCATAAAAGCACTCAACAACTAAGGGGTTTAGTGTTTTTTGCAGTAATTTGAAACAATGCTTTGTTGAGAACATATTTGAAAATTTACCTGCAGTTAAAGAGTATCTGGGGACTCCACTTAAAAAAAAAAAAAAGGCAAACAATTTTTAGAAGTTACCCATTCAAAGAGAGAGGGGGAGAGAGAGGAAAAGAAAGAATGAGGCAGGGAGATTATAGAATTTAATGATTAAGAATGTGTGCAGTGCAGTATAAGTACATTTGTTTCCTTGGAAACAAACTAGTACTGTTGCACCGAAGAAATTTGTAAGCATTAAAAAATTCTGTAATCAGGCCCCAGGAGAACATATTAAATTTTTTAAAAGGGATAAATATTTGACATTCCTGGCCGTTTCCTGGCTGTACTTGTTGATGAGGCCTGCTGTCAATGGGTGGTGCTCCTGACGTGGGGGAAATGGATCCGACACATGAACCTGCACAGCCAAAGTCACTCTTTTAACTGGTTAATCCATCCAGCAGGATCAACAACTCCGGCATCCACAGGCAGATTTAGATCTTTTAAGTAGTGGGTAGATGGCACATGCAGCTAAATGCAAATAAAGGTAGATTACCAAACCTGCAATAAAGGTTCAACAGGGGAATTATTAAGAAGAGGGCCTTAAACCTCTGCCTAAGTCACCCTTACTTGCAGAAAGCAGCAGGATGGTTCCCAAGGAGAAGACAGGACAATAATGATCCCATTTATGCCAGGCACAAATTGTACCTATTGGACTTCTGGACTTTGATTGATTCAAATAAAACAGGCTCAAAACTCTTGAACCTTCCCTTGTTTCACAACCAAACTCAACACAGTTTTTTCCAGCTGCATGGGAAGGCTTATTTTACTTCAGTTTTGCTTACAAGAAACAGAACCAGAGGAGCAAAGAAGTCAAAAGAAATTCAATTTACAAGGTGGAGAAAAAATATCTGGAGCACCACAAGAAATAGTACCTAAAGAGGCTCCAAAAGAGCTGGAGAGGGACTTTGGACAAGGGCATGGAATGACAGGACAAGGGGGAATGGATTCACATTGACAGGGGGCAGGACTAGACTAGAGATAGGAAGGAATTCTTCCCTATGAGGGTGATGAGGCCCTGGCACAGGGTGCCCAGAGAAGCTGTGGCTGCCCCTGGATCCCTGGCAGTGTCCAAGGCCAGGTTGGATGGGGTTTGGAGCACCCTGGGATAGTGGGAGGTGTCTCTGCACATGGCAGGGGGTGGAATGGGATGGTCTTAAAAGTCCCTTCCAACCCAAACCATTCCATGATTCCATGATTTTATGAGCTATTACTTTGATGCAGTGTCCATTTGTAAATGGAAATGACACCAGTAAGTCAGAAGAACTTCAGTTCTGGTTGGGTGACTATAAATATCTATTTTTCTGCTCACTTACTGTATGGTGACTTCACCTAGGCTGTAGCTCTATGGCAGTAATGCCATTCGCCCTGGAATTCCATATAGATCTATCTGGCACTAATGTCATTCACCCTGGAATTCCATCCAGACTTCCCTATCACAGGTTTCAAAACAAATATTCTGTCTTGTCATGAAGCTACACAGGGAAAGGTGAGACTGTTTGGTCATCATAAAGTAAACTTGTTTCCTACCAGCAAAGAAACAGGAATACATGCAAATCAGGACTAAAATTATTAATGCAATGAGCTATTTCAGTTTCTCCCTGTTAGACATGAGATGTAAGATATGGTGGATGAGGTTTTATCGTTCCGAGGAAATAATAATTGCCAAAACGGTCCCTCAGTTTTCCTGAATGGAAAAACAAGACATGGGAAGTTACAGGGAAAGAAAGAGGTAAAAGTAATTCTAGGTACAGGCTTTTCATGTAAGTATAAACCCCAAAATTAGTTTCCAGGAGCAATCTTAAATGTGGAAGTGGAAGCTCACACGTTTATAAAGAATTAGAGAAATATAAAAAAGAAAGGTCCCTTTATCCTTCGCTTCATCAAAAAAAATCTAAGCTACTTCTTTAACCTCATCACTCAAAGTCAAGGGATTAAGACTCCATCTTTTACAAAATTAGAAAAGAGATTCCTTCTGCCTGCTTAGATACTGAACTCACGACAGCGAATTTGGTGATGTTTAAAACTGGTTTGAAGAAAAAAATGCAGAGCTCCAAAGAAAGAAATGTCTTCCACTGAAGGAAATGCAGAATTCCAAATGGGAAGAGCTGGATGCTGTGGGGAAGCATTGCCAGTGCTGGAATTTGCAAACTTCCAGACTGCAGGCTATGGGAGACACTGGGATCCCCATGGATTCCAGTGATATTATCCTTATTTCAGCATATCGCATTAATTTCCTTTGACTCACTGGTTCTCTGCTGCTCTTCAGCATTTCAGAGTGTTTCTAAAGAGCCCGAGCAGAAAGTGAAGTGCATTGATACTTTAATATTTTTCTTTAGAACTATATAATATTTAATACTAAAATGCTTCTACCAATTCCATTTTAAATGGTTTAACCTGCCTCTTACCAAAAACAGAAGATATGAGGAATATTTGCATATCATAGATAGAAAACATCAAGTTGGAAGGGAAAATTAATTTGTGGCCTACTTTCCTTCTGAAATACGTACTTGAAGTCAATAAATGCTATGGAAGACCAAGACAAACTTCACCTACACATCTGGGTTTGGAACACCTCTAAGGATAACTTTTCCTAAGATTCCCACTGGACCCTTCTTCCAGCACTTGACCGGCCTCAAAAAGAGAAACTTCAAGCTTGATAAAAAATAACAGCCTTTTTTTTTTATTTTATTTGTTTGCCTTCAGATCCTCAGGCTGATACTTTGATGGGATAGAGAAGAAAGTTCAAATGGACATTCTGGCCTTTCCCGTAGCTAATAATGGAAAACAAAGCCCCTTTCTCATCTATCTCAGCTCTTAACACAACCCTGCCCTCAGTGTAGATACAAATCAGCTCCAAAAATCTCTGTTCTTTTATTTATAAGGAATCTGAGAGGAAAAAATGCCATCCAGAAGCAAATCGTGTTTCCCAAATTACACACCTGGCCTTCAGGCTTGGATTGGGACTAACTCTTCCACTCTTGGGAATCTTAATGAGTTCTTCCTCTACTTCTGTCTGCTAAAACAAGACTTTTAGGAAAGGTAAATCCCCATTCCTCTTGACAAGGGAGACTATAAACCCCTGCCGCCTTTTCCAGGACAGGTTCATAATTTCCCATCAGGCAATAAAATATCCTACAAAACATAGCACAGTGTGTTTCACACAGAAATTAGGTACTTACAGAGCTTTCCCATACCTAAATTCCCCTTGATATCAATATTTGTTGTTATTAGATAAAGTCACATCAACAATTTTGACCATTTGATGGTGTTTTTGTTTTACCAGTTTTATGCAGACTGGCACTTTTTCCTTTCAAACTTTTTCCCTACCCATCCTGTACATCACTTTTCCCAAAATTCCTTATTCTCAGGGTAAATTTGAGACTGGAACCTCTGAGTCCTGTGCACTGTGATTATCTATGGGAAAAGTAAAACTGAGCCAGCTCTAGGGAGAGCTTTTCCTTTGGATCTCTGCAGGGACCCAAGGGCATTGCTCCTTTGATACTATTTTTTTAGGATTCCTCAAGTCCGTCTGTGTGCAGTGGAAAGTTTATTGTGATATGACCATGTGGTAATAATATATCAAAGTCCAGCATTAAAATATTTCTAAAACATGAAAAATGGGCTGTTCATAATGTTAAAGAAGGACAAGCAAATTTGCTGACAATGTGGGTAATTTCCTGAAATCAGAGTTCATCTTGTAGCAAAGTCATGTTCTGTGGACAACAGAAACAAGCAGAGAATAAATCACTCACTCACACACACTATCTCCTCTGTCCTGATCATCACATGGGTTTGGGATCACAGCAAAGCACACTGTGCCTCAGAAGAATAATGAGGGCCTCTTTCAATATCCATGGAAAACAATGGAAAGGCTCCCGTTGACATGGACTTCAAGGGATGAGTATTTCATCTGGCTGTAACACCACAAAGGTCTTAAAACAAGACCTGCAGAGAGATTTTTGCCAAAAATCCCCATACTGAAACTAGGTATGAAAGCGTACTTTTAATCTATACTATGAATACACACATGTAAGAAAGTCACTAAGCAAAAAAAGATGGATTTTTCCATTTTTCACACCTGGCAAATGGATTGTGGAATGTTTCTCCTAATTTAATCAACAGTCTTAAATGTATGATCAAATATTCTGATTTTTTTAAAAAATCTATATATTGGTTTAACTGTTGGAGCATAAGCAGTGCAAATGACTTTGAGAGCACACATTAAAACTGTGACCACATTTGCATTCTAAATATATGAATATTTTATAAATCACTGTGAGGGTTTTATATTTTGAAGGGCATTAAAACTCTTTGTACTCCTTGGGTTTTTGCAATTTCATGTTTCTGAAGCAGCAACTTCTTACTCTTTTAAGAGTTTAAAACAGCTTAAGTTAAATGTAGTCTCATTTCCTAATTTGGGACACATCCTACTCTGAAATATTTTACATCTTAAATATTTCTTTTCAGCAAGGCAAGAAAAATGTGGGGGGCTAGGGGCATGTCCACCTATGACAACCTGGGATTGCATTACCAAAAGAGAAAGAACCCTTTAACACAGGAAAAGTGAGGCTGGGTAGCAAATAAATTAGATACAGACATGAGATAATAGAAAGCACAGTAATCAGAAGACATGTTTTATTATTACAGGTGGAGATAATGTTGGGAAAAAAAAAGTGTGGGAGAATGCCTTGGGCTTGTTTTAAGACCAACATAAAAATGCAATACCTTTATGTTTGCTTTAGCATCTTTTTTTTAAGTAAGTAAGGTTTATTTTTGCCCCATATTTATTTACTCTTCACATGTAAAAACAGGCCCATTGAAATATTTAAACGTGCCAAATACTTGGGATTTAACGTGACCGTGTCTGAGTGCGAGGTCATTGTTTTGCTTACAGCAATATTTCCTACAGTCACATAAAAACTTCCCCTTCCATAAACTTCAGTGGGGTCAATAAGAAATTCTTCTACTGACCTACAGAAGGTTTCTACATTTTTATTCTCTTTTATGAAATAGGTAAAAAGTTCGGGTAAGAACTTTGGTCCACTCTAAGGTCTTTCTTCATATGATCATGATTATTGTCCTGGGAGACTGAACGTGGCCCATCAGAAAGTCTTGCAGGTATTGTTTTAGGTTCTACAACTCAAATTGCAAGAGAAAATTGTATTTATAATCCTCTACCATTAACCTTCATATCAGAAAGAAATAACTCTGGAAAAATATGCAAATGTTCCACAAAATCTGTTTTGAGGAATTTAATGATCATTAACCTGCTGCTAACCAAGATTAATAATGATCTAAAGTACGTGCAACACAACTAAGAATAATTATACAAATTATGTAGCTTTTCTCTTGAATTTCTAAATTCAAACTTGGAATAAGAGTAATACCCCATAAATTACATCATTTTAATCAACAAAAGTCTTGCTAATGTCCATGTTAGAAAGAGGAGGTTTAAATATTGGCGACATTTTTACTTGTATTCCACAAGAAATTGGTCGTTTTATGAGAGTTAAGATAGAGAGCCCATTATAACCATGAGAAAAATGTTTTTACAAAGTTGAAAGAGAAGGCAAAATGAAATGTGAATATTAACTACACGCCCCAATTTCTCCACCCACCCTCCAGCCATTTATAGGCAGTTCATAGAAGGTCTACTGGATTTGCTATTACACAGTGACAGAACAAAATATTTCAGTACTTTGCAAACTTGTAATTTCGTAAGTGAAGATTTGAAATGTTGGTATCCAGTACAACTTCTACAAAATTATCCTTCTAATTAGCATAAGCTCTTAAAATAGTTGCTGAGAACATCTTCCTGCAAATTCCTTTTTAAACAATATTACTTTTTTAAATAATCATAGAATCATATGATACTTCTTTTTAAATAACATTTTAAAAGTGAACACAAGGAGCATAAGTGCTGTTAGAACAATTTTTATTTGATTATTGAAATGTATACTTGTGTTACCGTTTTGTTTTGGCAAAATTGCCTGAAAATCCTGGAGCCAGAACTGGTTCAGGTAATCTTAAGTGATTTTGTTCATTTCAAGTAAGAATTACACCATATACCACACTTGAAATTAGAATTTAGTCATCATCCACCACGCAGAGAATACAGATAGTATTCCATTTTTCCAACTAAAACAGACATAAAACGTTTGTTGTGTTCCTTCAGTACAAGGAAGGAAAAAGAACAGAAAAACTGATTCCATTAAAGAAGGATTGCAGGAAACTTTTCCATACTTGCACCCTCCACCAAGATAGAGCTGGGCAAATGTTGGGAAAAATGACTCATGAACCTTGCCCACAGATATCCCTGTCTTCAGCTGCACCACAGTTTTGCTCGCAATTCTTTTCTATCACTTAGTTTTTAAAAGCATCTTTATGCACAAGAAATAGGTTCAGATTTAATGAATTAATCCCCCACTGGGACCTATCTCTAGACAAGTCATTCTACACAAGTTTATCCAACCAGGCCAGAAACATAAACTGTATTTGTGCACTTTAAATCATCACCTAACTTTTGGGTACTGAAGAAAGTAACTTTTAGGGCAAGTCAAATCTCACATAACCTTAGCTCAGGAGGCAGGAGGGTTCCTCCAGCCTCACTGGTAGCACGACATCGAGTGACACAATAAATGCATCAGCCAAAATAAAGGATTGGAACACTGGGAAGAGAGCTGGGTCACCAGTTATATCCAGACTTCAGAGGAAGTAAAACAACCGAGAAGGAGCTGATAATATTGTCTGATGTCTTTCAAAGGGAAAATTGAAATGAGATGGAGATAGCAATCAGTGCGAAGCTGTTTTTGTCAGCAAGGAAATGCAGACCACCATGTCCTTTCCTCCTTTGTATCTGACTTCACATCCCCCACCAGCATCCCCTCTTTGGAAACTTTTCCATGTGAAAATATTTAACACCTGTGTGGGAGCTCCACGTCACTGCATGTAGGAGAAATTCACCATGAGCATTATCAGGTCGTTCTTTCGGGCAGCAACAACTCTCAGACACAAACTCCAATGCTGAACCAATATTTTCATTGTAAAATGTACTCCTGAGTTTAGAAGGAGAATCCAACATATATAAATCAGGAGAAAACTCCACCAAATATATTTTGCTCAAGCAAACAGTAAGAGTTTACCTGATGAAGATGTACAGAAGGAGACGGGTAATGTGTATGCAAACACAAATTCTCTAAAAATCAGCGACTCACCCTTTACAGAAACATCCACATTCACACATAAACAGGAGGAAAGACAGGCAGGTAGCAGGAAGTGGAAGGGGTTAAATAAATAAGGAAATGCAGTGCATAAAGCTAAATTTGAAGGAATTGTATTTGTTTTAAACCTTGGTTGAGTAGGGCAGAAACAGAGCCATTGATATGCTGATCACTGTAACAACACAGAGCACGGAGACAATTTAAAACTTTACTCCTACATCTGATTCAGGGTATTGTTGAATAGCAGTTGTTGGAATTTATACAAATAACTATTCCTCTAGTCTATATGTATGATATTTTATTAATCTTTCTACTATTACTATTATTATTAATAATACAGGAGTGCTGTTTTTGCAAAGCTGCATTGTGTTCTCGCAGACATCTGCGCTTTGAAGAATTTCCTTTCAAAATTATAAAATATTTATACAATAAATCATCAGATGATTTAAAATTAAATCATTCTGGTTGTATTTATGTTCATGAATCAAATGTGACTTTTCTCGCTTTACATAGGTCTGTGCTGTTTTCAACCTCAACCTTTGCAAGTGACATTTTCATTTAGAATCTTATCATTTCATAATTATTACCTTTCAGAACTCCTAGGGAGAGAACAAAAGCTTCCTCTTTGTATTTCCATTGTTATGTTTCTTTGAAGAACAAATTAAATTTCAATCCCAGCCAAAACAAACTTTTAAAGTACAAAATAAATGAGAAATTATGTGAAAAAAATAACAAGCTGTGCAAGCTTAAAGCGGCCTCTCATGAGCACAGGTATATCCTAGATAATTTATTACTGTGTTTTCTTTGTTTAACCAGCAGACCAAGCTCAGCCTAAGGAAACATGGCAAACGTCTCACTGAAGGTGAGCTGAGCTGCTCTAAACTGACACTGGGACTCTTGTGTTGTTAATAAATGAGAAGGGATTGTTTATACCCCCAGAGTGGCTATTTACCAGCTTTCAGATTATTGTTACCTTTTACTTGTCCTCTGAGCTGTCCAAAGAGGAGAAATCTGATTATTTCTCAGCTACCTTGCAAAATGGGGAGTCACACTCTGTAAAACACCACATTTACATGGTTGTGACTAATAGTAATCCTTACTATCATCAGATTCTTTTAATTTCACTCCTGTGGGCAGATTATTCTTTTTTTTTTTTTTTTTTAGCTAAATGTCATGGCTCTGGTTCATAAAAAATGTACAACAGTAACAGTAAAATGGAGAAAACAAAATATTTGTGAGCCTGGAAGGCACTTCCTCTTTTTCAGGGAAATTTCGGTTTTAAGTAAGGAAACAAACAAACTTTGCATTATCCAAAAAAAAAAAAAAAAAAAAAAATCAGCCTGGAAGTAGGAGGAGGGGGAAGAAATCAAGGGACCTGGAGAGTGTTCAAGTCCCAGCAAGGGACAGGAATGTAAGTGGCTCCTGGCAGCCCTGTCCAGATGAAGAGCCGGGGTGGCGGCACTCGAAGCCTGGCAGAGCGCGCGGCGCTGATGGCAGCGAGGGAGAGAGGCACTCACCTCGTAAAACAGTGACACCTGGGTGATGCAGCAGCCTGCAGTCCCTCCTTCCCAAGCCCTGGAATCACAGGTTCTCCAGCCTACGGAGGGGTTTTATGAGATTCACCAACACCCCGGAGAAGCGAGGAGGTCGGGGACGGCACGGCCATGCACAGGGCCCTGTGCCCCAAACGGACCTGGCACCTGCTTTGATTAAAAGTTGTGAGCCCGTCGTGTTTTAACATCAGCTCAGCTGCCAAATCCACCAAAATTCACCCATTCCAAGCCGAAAGTAGCTGCACGGTTCAAAATTATGAGCAAAACGGAATAAAACAATATTTTGTTTGGACTCAAAAAAATAATTTATTGAAAACAAACATTACAAATCTCTTTTATTTCCCCCTGGAGCCTTGCAAAGAGAACCAATATTCAGCTGATATCTTTTGTGTATGGCCACAGTTACACATTAACCTCAGTGATTTAAGATGCAGTTGTGCCTAAATGCCCTTGGCCAGCATGGAGCCCCTCATGCGAGTCACAAAGTGCCACCATGGTAGAGAGCTGGGACAGGGAGGCGACACTGAGACACTGAACCCTCCTCAGCTTGGTTAGGATTGGGGCTTAACTCCTTCATTATCGAGGTCTCCAACCAACCTTGAGCATCTCCAGCTGCCTGGTTTTAAATACACCACTCTTCCCAATCCATGCCCTTCCCAAATCACCACTGCAGCATTCCCTAACACCTCTGCTATTGAAACCACCCTGCGGTTTTTTTCCAGGTTTTTTCAATTCCCAAGTGTAACGTCCCTAAATTTTTGCCTAATGTAGATATCATCCAATATTACTGTGTTACAAATGACATGGGAAGGAGTCCCAAATCATGTCAGCCAGGGACATAAACAATTTTTAATCCTTTCCAGTGATATCACTATTTCAGGAGTGAAAAGAATAAGATATTATTTCAGTCATTTGATCTTCTTATTTTGGATATGCACTGGATTACTTAGGGGGGGTTTTAATCCAATTAGGATTGCCTCTCTTAGCCTAGGCAAAAACCAATGGGGATATCCTTCTCAGTGAAGGACACAACTCACCCTAAATAAAGGGAGAAACTGGTTCATCAATATTCCTCATTTACAATTTTAAACCTGCTACTCTCCAACCCTGTTTTTCAAAGAAACTGGTTTGGGCTTTGCTATTTCTTTTTTTTTTTTTTTTTCCCAGAGAATAAGATGTAAATCTACTGCCATCAACTTTGCGTTATTCCAAAGCT
Organism: Monarcha castaneiventris obscurior; assembly: GCA_026261815.1. NCBI lineage: Eukaryota > Metazoa > Chordata > Aves > Passeriformes > Monarchidae > Monarcha > Monarcha castaneiventris. Next base: position 19,759,371 of record JAMPIT010000467.1, read on the forward strand.
CTAAGAATAAAACCACCTGGTATTTTTCTTCAGCCCCTCTATATGCATATGCAAATCCAACAGCTTCAGGATCTGCCAAACTATTTACCAAGTTTGTCAGGGAAACAGCCTCCGAAACAATCTTCTTTCAAAATAATTTTCTATGATTCTAAATTCTTCCTTTGAACGCTATTTTTGTCTCTGAAAGCATATTCGCCCTTGCAGTCTGACTGCTTGTTAAGGGAAAACAACAAGAAAAACACTGAAATCTCACTGTTGGCCTATGTTCTACTGCCAGTGTTCAAACATCAGGATCCCAACAGTATCCCAGCGCCTGAAAAACATCTCCTTTTCTTTGAAATCTGCCCGGCTTTTCGATGAGAAATTGCCAGTAGAAATTACAACATTTGCCATGACTGAGATGGGGTGGGTTTTTGCATTTGGATTGAATGAAACCATGGAAAATGTTGTTAGTAACAACTCCAATGTTATAAAAATCACCAAGTGACAGATTTCAAGATTAAAAGGAAATATTAAAAATCCCCTTCAATATTTAAAGCTTACTTAACTAGTAGCACTTCACTTGACACTGACTTGTGTCATTTTCTTTCATTCCTCTTTTGATCCATGCAAAGCAGTTACACGATTGCAAATATCTTATCATGTCACCTTCTCATATGGATATGAGATGAAAGAATATTATCTCAAGCTGAGTGATAAGTCCTGTACCAAAACTACGGGTGGAATCTGCACAATCTGATGCTAAATGGGAGCAGGAGGGTGGCGGCACTGGGCATTTTTTCTTCCTGATATTCTCTGTTGAGGATAGTTGAGAAAAAAAGGTTTTATTTTAATAGGTTATTTGAGGTTCCTAATTAACCATTGAGATTTTACACCAGGTTATCTGAGCTTCTTGTCAAGGCACAGGGATCACTCAAATTGCTTTTATTTGCATGATTACGAAGTGGCAAACCATCAATACTCCTTCACCTCTGATTTTAAACATGCAAAGGGCATCAAAAGGCCTATTAACATGAAATAAAATTAGCCCTCATCTGTTTTATTTTAAAGGGACTCTTCCCTCCCCCTTCCCCCCCACCACCTCCTCCTTTCTTTCTTATTTAGGGAACTGGGTTCCTTTCCCATACTTGGTATGTAGTACATCTTTTTTTCTCAGAGTTAATTCTCCAAGTCTGGTCTGTCAGCCAGTATAAACAACACTTGATGAATGAGACTCAAGGTGTTTAGTCACCTGAAGCAGCTGTTTGAAGTAACTCTACACACAGCCTGAGGCCCGTGTTTTCACAGCTGTGGGAACTCTTCAAAAGCTTTTCCTCTTGGCCTGCTCCTTTGCTGTGGCTTTAGACTCTTAGCGCAAAATCTGGACAATTTCAAAAGGGCACAATGAAACTAGAGACAGCAATTTTTGATGATTTTGGGCCAAAAAAAGGGCCTAGAATAAATAAATGGAGTACATTTGAAAGTGCTTTACCTAGGTGGGCTATATATCTAAGAACTGCTCGCTCTACATGTGCCCATGCCCTCACTTAAAAGGGGAGATGAGGGGGGTTCAAGCCCTGCTCTCTGTTTACAACTATTTTCACTTTCTTCTCTGATGCAGCAGATTAAAAACTAAATGTTTATGGGCCTGGAAAAGCACATACCTGAAATAAACTCAGCAAGATTTTCAGAGTTGGAAAGCTCTCCAAACTCATAAATAGACCTGCAATGATTAGTGATCTGTGCTCCCCGCTGGGAAGCTTTGGAGAGTTGGCCTCGTGGAGGTCGTGTGATTGCTTCTCCTGGCTCCAAGGCTGTGCCTTTGTGATCTGCCTCACTGTGTCTATGTAGGTAGCCAAAGAAGTGATGGGCCCGAATAAAAATAAAATAAAAAAATAAACCAAAACTGAGCAAGGCACTGAGCTGGCAGGGAAACCACAGTTTTGCAAACGCGGGACCCAACGGTGCAGCTGGGCTGAAATGTTATATGCGGAATGAGGTCATGGATCAGAAAATGGATTTTATTTGGAGGTGGGAGTGGACTGCAAGCCTCAAAGCGTGGTGATGAACTCGCTGGAAAATCCTGAGCGATAAATGGGCAGGTTCTACCTCCCTGGGATGAGCGGCACAAGGCTCCTTGCGGGCTCAGACAGATATTGCTCAGCCCTGTGAGTAACGGCGGGGCCACCACACCTGCCAAAGAAGGTGAGCATCCCACGGGAAAGGGAGATGGAAAATAACTCCAGCAAAGCATTGACGTGAGCCCCAGGAAGGGATGTGAGTCGACAGATTAAATCGGGGAGGCTGTGTCAGGTGGATGCTTAATTCACTGAATAATGCTTTCCGTTTCTGAGTTCACCCAAACAAGGAAACACGGATACATCCAACCTCAGCTTTCAAATGTGTCCGACAAAAGGCATCAGGAAGCTTGCCAGGAAGAGTGAGGATGGGACGAACTGCTCCTGAGACAGTAGAACAAACATGCCCCAGCCGAAGCTGTTTTAACACCGCATGCCTCCCACACATTTCTCCATAAATCCTTCTTCTCTTGCCTCTCATTTTCTCCAGTTTACAAAAATTCTCATGTTAACAGAAAACGTTTAGTTTAAATTGATCCTCAGCCATCCTTGGCATGTATTACACACGCTCACTCTTTTATGTTTTATAGCTTATGTCATCCTGTATTTATCATTTAGCGAAGGCCTTATATTTCTGGCTTGCTGTTGCCCCTTATCAGATGATAAAATGTTCCCTCAGGAGGCAGAGAATTTTTATGAATTATGATGATAGTATAGAAAATAAACGACTTATTGGCACTACAATCAGGCTATACATGGAAGCATGTTCTTCGAAAGTTTATAGAATCAGAGACTCACGGAATCCTGGAATGGTTTGGGTTGGAAAGGACCTTAAGGACCACCCGGTTCCAATCTCCTGCCGTGGTCTACATGAGAAAGGTGTGTGTGCCAACACTGGCACTCCCAGGGAAGGAAATTCCCCGAGGACAGAGTGGCCATGTGGTGACAAGCACGGTGTTTCTGCCTGGTCAGAGGTTTAGGATGAGCCCTGGGGGTGAGGTGTCCTGGGGTCTCAGCACAAAACTGCCTGTTCCTTCATGGCTTTCACTTTCCTGTGTCAGGTGGTGGTGGAGTTTCCAGATGCTTTGAGAACAGCAGGGCATAAACACCTCCAGAGTAGATAAGGAGGATTTGAACATAAATAAATATATTTTTTAATATATTTTATTAATATATTTTAAACATATTCTTTTAAAATATATTCTGTGTTACTGTCCACACCTGGATGCCCACAGGTCTCTGGGTACCTGTGTTTTGTAATGATATTGAAGGTCTGATGGTCCAAACTGCATCCTGGTCATTGCCTTCACCCTTCTAATGTGCTCCCACCCCGCTCCACTCCTGACCAATCCCCGAGAGGTTTCAAGCAGCCAGCACCAAAGCACATCGTGTACTACCAGAGACACAGCTGGGCTGGCCCCTTCTCTGCAAAAACATGACATAAATACTGACACTGGTCACCATACGCATCAACAGAGTCAAACTTTGCTCCACTTTCATCCACTACAAAATTCCAAATAAATAGACAAACCCGCTCCTGAAGAGCGTATTGCAACCCTTCCCACCGTGCACACGTGACAATTATACATAGAGAGACTTGCTGTCTTTCTTCTCAGCAGCAAATTAAATAAGAAGAAAAGTTTTAGGTAATTAAAGATGTTTGCTTAACTTAAACTAGAAAAGTCGTTTATATTGCCAAAGCCTGGAGCTACAAAAAACAGCCCACAAGCAGCCAAGGGAGTGGTCTCCTCAAAAAGGTACTTCAAGCTTAATTTTCACTTTTCAGGTAAATCGTGTTCAGGGGAGCAAGGGCTCCCAAGCACCATCTGTGCAAGGCCACTCACTCCTACCCATCTCTCAGCTAGAACCAGATCTGCCTTTTGATTTTGCTCTGTGCAAAACTGTTTCTCAACCCTTGCATAATAAACAACCAACGACTCCCAAAACAGATTCAGGGTTTTGTCAGTGCCGTGGGGCTCTCAAGAGGACATTTCTGGATGACACCACGGCCAAGGAGGATGCCACCTGCAGTACATGGACTTCACTCAAGCATCACCTCTGAGCCCCTTGGTCAGCCAGCCCAAGGACTGAGCCACTTTGGGGTTGGAATAGGTTTAAAAGGATATAGGAGCATAAGGCTTATTTTTAACGGGAAGCTAAGGATTTCATACAAGCTGAACAGCAGAACCCTAAGCCCCATATGAACAGTAAGGTAAACATTCCCTGGAGCATTTTATGAGTTCCTTCTCACCACAAATGGCAGCATTTTACAACACAATTTAAGTAGAACACATTCAACAGGTCACCTAAGCAATGTGATGACTCTGGGATCCATTTGCTGTGACAGAGCTATGCCCTTCCAACCTCGTCAGCTGGATCGTTTTTGAGGTGATTTTATAGAGTTTTTAGATGAAAAGAGTGAAATCTGGGAGGACTGACTTTAAAGCAATAATATACTTTTGTTATGCAATATTATACCTCCATTAGCCAATATTCAGAACTGTTGAATGCATAGGTAATGGCAACTATATATAGAAATGGCATTTTGTCTTTAAAGAAACGAAACACATTAAACTTTATGTGATGAGATGTTTAAGTAAGAATTGGTAAGAGAACCTTAGTCCACATATGCATGTAAATGGCTTTATGGGGATATCCTGTTGGAGATGATGGGTTCCTTATGAGCAACAGCTCCTGAGCAAAAGGTTCCCTATCCTGTAAACACAAAAATGTGAGACACAGCTGGGAAGTTTGCCTACAGGCAAGGCTTCAGGTGAGTAAAATGAGCAGCCAAAGCTTGAGGAAGAGAGTTCAGGAAGACCTATCAGTGCCTTTGTCCAGAAAGAGAAATGGAGAGGAGAAAAAAAACCAAAAAAAATTAAAAAAGGAAGAAAGGAAGACAGGAAAAGCAAAAAAAAGAAAAAGAAAAAAAAAAGGTGGGGGAAAAAAAGGGAAAAGAAGGTAATTTACTGCCTAACTTCTAAAAATGTGGTGTAATATTTCAGGCTGAACACATATGTGTGTGTGGATATATATATATATATACACAACATGGTGGTTATTAGAGACACCAGAGACACCACAGTGCAAGGCTTTTCTTCTCTCTGTCTCTAAAACATTTTTCCAGGTTAAGTACAATTCCCATGACCATCATAATGGTTCATCTGTCTCTCGGGCTGGATAGTGGTACTGAGCGTTGTGTTTGGCTGTGAATACCAGTGCACCCAATGGTTTCCTTTTCCATGACATTTCTGAGAAACAAACACTGGACCTGATTCACATCCAGCCACAAATATGAATCAAAACCCAATACAAAATTGGATGCACGCTGGAAATTCGATAACTTGTGAATATGAATTTACTCCTGTAGTTGCTGAGCTGCTAGTGGAAATCTGGAGCATGCTTGGAATTACAATTTTTGCTGTCCAAAAACGTGCATAGCTTGTTCCCTGTAATCGTGTTTCTGATGAAGTCAAAGACAGAAATCCCACTGGAAGAGCTGGGGAGGAAGGACTTTGTTTTAAAGACGTACACTTTATGGAAGCTTTCCTACTCGCTGTCCTTTCAGTGTAAAATATGAGTCAGTCTAATCCCTTTCTTCTTCTGTGCACTAATAGAGACTTGCAAAAAGAAGTTATATTTTTATAAATTGGAATGAAGTGGCCTCTGTTTTCCAACACTTGCCAAAGCATATGGGGTCAAACCCAAACAGTCACCCACCCTAGCCAGTTACATGTCTTATTTAAACAATAAATTAGTGTCAAAGTTTCCAGTAATTAATTTCTGTACCAATTTACATATTTCATTCCTTTCTTTTTTTTTTTTTTGCTTTCATGTTTTGAAACTGTAACGCACTAACATCTATTTAAAGCAACCTCCCGTACCCGGTGATTGATGTTAGATACAACAATTACAATGCCAGTACCAGGGATAATTCTTTGCAGATGTTGTCAAATTACAGGTTAAATGAGGAAAAAAGTTCCTTTCTTCCGGCCACCCACTCTAGTTCCCTTGAAATAGGTGCACATACTGTATATCCTGTGCTGTAGGTGCAGTAATTCCCCGTCCAGTCACTCATCTGGTTTAAATGACTTCCATTTGCCATTTCAAAGGATGACAGAACACGGCGTTCAGATTGTTTTGCAGGTACCAAAAATGCAGTAACTCTGCTTTGTGTTTTAGCTGGCAAAGAGAAGTGAGCTCGATCTGGCAAGGCTGTGCTGGTTTTCCCCTTAATATAAATAACATTTGCCATTGTGGGGAAAAAAAGAAAATTGGGGGGGGGGGCAAAAAAAGTGAGGTTAGATTATTTTAACCCTTCATAAACCTTTGCACTCTTTGAGATAAAACAGGATCCTTGTCTTCATGTTATAATCATAACAGTGTGTGTTTCGTGTTGACAGCAGAAAGATTGAGCATAGGTCCTGCAGTCTGGGGAGAGGTGATGAAACTTCTCCATTACCCATCCCTTGTAGCGGGAGCCAGGCCCGGTGACATTCCCTGAACCCAGAAGAAGGAAGGGAATGAGCCATAAACAGAATATGGAAAAAATCAAGAACAAATTGAAGAACTGGCTTTGCCTGCCCTTGTGTGAGGCCGGGATCGTGCTGTGCTCAGGAGGGGAGCAGAGTGTGCTGCTCCTGGGCTCAGCCAGGAAACCTGCAGCCTTGGCACAGCCCTCAGCCACGCTCTGGAGTGGCACGTGGTGGGACAGCCATGGGCTGTGTGACACCAAGGTGAGCTTGGCCACTGGGCACCAGCCCTAGGCACATTTGTCCCCTGCTGTCTTGGGCTTGCAGGGCCAGTTTTTGGTAGCAGGGGGGTGTAGGGGTGGCTTCTGTGATCTTTTAGAAGGGGAAGTGGAAGCAGGTTTGCTGGCAGGACTTGGGACCCCACTTCGGACCCACGGTGGAGCAGTTCCTGAAGAACTGACCCCGTGGAAGTGACCCACACTGGAGCAATTCCTGAAGAACTCACTCCGTGGAAGGGATTCACACTGGAGCAATTCCTGAAGAACTCACTCCGTGGAAGGGATTCACACTGGAGCAATTCCTGAAGAACTCACCCCGTGGAAGGGATTCACACTGGAGCAGTTCCTGAAGGACTGACCCAGTGGAAGGGACTCACACCAGAGCAGCTCCTAAGAACTGACCCTGTGGAAAAGACCCACACTGAAGCAGCCTCTTCCTCAAGAACTGACCCCATGGGAGGGACCCACACTGGAGCATTTCATGCAGAACTGTAGCCCATGGAAAGGACTTATACTGGAGAAGTTCATGCAGGGCTGTTTTCTGTGGAGAGATTCCCAGGCTGGAGCAGGGGATGAGTGTGGAGACCAACCCCTGAGGAGGAAGGAGCAGCTGAAACGTCTGAAGAACTGACCACAGCCCCCATTCCCTGTCCCCACCATGAGTGGAGGAGGGAGAGAAAACTGGGAGTGAAGTTAAGCCCAGGAAGTGGGAGGTGGGGAGAAGGCATTTTTAGACTTAGTTTTTGTTTCTCATTATTTTACTCTAGTTTGACTGGTGATAAATTGAACTGATTTCCCCAAGATGAACCTGTTTTGCCCATGACAGTAACCGTGAGGGATCTCTCCCTGCCCTTATCTTGCCCCATGAGCCCTTCATTTTATTTTCTCTCCCCTGGCCAGCTGAGGAGGGCAGTGACTGAGCAGGTTTGGTGGGCACCCAGCATCCAGCCAGGGTCCACCCACCATACCTGGGAAGTGCTTCAGCTCGCTGATTAACTGGATGAAAGGAGAGTGGCTAAAAATTCCACAGGTGCCCCAGGCACTGGGTACCAGTGCAGGATGGGCCAAAGCAGCTCCATGGCACAGACACACCCCATTGTCTCCCAGCCGACTCTGGAGCTGTGTCTGCATTCCCAGTGCCAGGCTCTTGCAGGCGTGCCATGCCTGAGCCCTAAGGCTTTGAATGGGATTTCCATTTTAATTCTTTTCCTACATATGTTAGGCTGAGATCGCTTGTTCTCACAGCGTACAGGAATGAATCCTGGCCAGGAGAAGGGAAACAAGAATAATTTACAAATACAATCAGAGGACAGCAAAGCCAGGCTCTCATACTTCACACTTTTGGCCGGGGAAGTGGCTTGTTGTGTGGCCTTATCCTCACTGCATCTTCCTTCCACGTCTGATTTCCAAGAGCACGTAGAATAAATCCACTGAGAACAGCAGACAGACCTATAAGCACCTGTGGTAAGCAGATATTGCTGTGGCCAAAAAGGTCAGGGATGGGTGGAAACACGTTACCAGTTATTTGGGTGATGGTGAACAACCCCACTGCCAATTTGTAATATCATCTGTTTCGTAACAAAACCTCCTCGGAGACCTCTGCACAACTGTGTGCGAGGTAACTGTTGCATGCTATTCCCTAAATAATTATGTTCTCTAAATGTTCACTAAATAGTCCCTTTCTTTACTTTAAATCACCACCTCAGGACTCTTTCTCCTCCTGGCTACACCAACATGCATCCCGAGGTATCACCACCCCTACCCATTTATTTTTAACCTGCTAAGTTTAATAATTTTCTGAAGCGAGCTGCAGGGTGGTTTGTGAGTACTGAAGGCACGAGGATGTGATTTGTGTGCTGAGCCTCAGTGTCTTGGCTTTCCAGAGGAAAGCACAGCTTGCTGATGAAGTTTGTGGTTTTCCTGTTTGTTGTCTGAAAAAAAAAAAAAAGGCATGTGGAGGTGGGGTGCCAATGGGCAGAGTGGGGTCAAAAAGGGAAAAGATTAAAGACCTAAAGATTTATTTCTCAAGAATTAAGACACTCAAGCCTTATTTGCTTCAGGAGTTGAAGAGATTGCAGTGTCCAAAATGGAAGAGGATCAGAGATTCTGCTCTTTGAAGCACAATGTTATGGTTTAAACAGTATTTGACCCAAGTGCAATGGTCATGGATGCTGCAAATGTGGCTGCAGCTACTAGAAACTAAAGGGTTTTGGTCTGCCCCAAAGTGAAGCCAAAGAGCCTTTGCATGTAAGAATGTTTAAAGCTCTCCAGCAGCTCCTGCCCAGCCAAACAGGCAGTTTCTGTAAAAGGATCAAGAGCTTCCTGCCAGCCTCCCTCCCTCTGTTTCCTTTTATTATACACTTTTGCCACATTAAGTGATTTTAAGACCAAAGGGCTTGCTTTCCTGGTAAAAGAGGGTGGACAGGATTGCGAAACATGAGGGATGTCTAATCTGTGACTTTCCGGGGTGTAGGATGTGTGAGGCTTGGTTAAGGATTTGGTAACGGGGTGGATATTCCCTCCTGTGAACAGACTCTCCCAAACCGGTCATTATTTAGAGCACCCTTAAAAAAAAATGTAATAATTAACATGCTTCTGATTTTAGTCCTGCTGTAAATTAAACACAACAGTTCAAAAATGCTACTGTGAGCACATTTAAAGAATCAGCAAACAGCAGTGGCATCAATATTTCATGGACAACTTGAAATTTTGCTCATATACTCTGACAACTTCCAAACCAGCTTCCTGCCACTGCTTTTGCCAGGGAGACTCACCCGTCCACAAAAAGGAAGAGTGAAATGGCCACAAGCCTATCACCCACAGCTAGAAAATAAAGATCCCTCAGCTGATAGAGGAAATAAATTCATTTAATATATGTTGATGTCACATCCCAAGCCTACAGACAGGTGGATTCCTGCACTCAGCTCTGTCTGTACGTTCAGTTTTATATTTGCAGCTGTTTGTCCAAAGGATGCCATTCCATAAAATTTTTGTTTGCAACTGCCCAGTGTTGATTTCCAATGGCAATGATTTCAAAGCCCTGACCATGTTAAACAAAAATACTTTCTCCATGGGGCTAGAACTGAGAAGCCAACACTGTCATATTAACACTATAACCATGCACCAAATCTTTGTTTGGATAAAGCCATTTGCTTTTTCGAATTTATGGCTGGATTTACATTGCTATTAACTAATAGATATCAATAGTTAAAGAGATTTTATAGTGTTCTGACATTCAATATATTATTCAGGTTTAAAAGGCTCTGCAAAATGGATGAACTATCTGAGCTGAACAACTTTCCAGTTGTAAAAACGTTTCTCGAGGTACAGAGGACTCAGATTTAATACTTAGTCTTGCTTGTTTAAGCACATGCTCAAATGTGGACGGCTTTTTCATCTTTTAATCCTGACAGAACAATGCAGCCTCCTCAGAGCCAATGCTAAATGAAAAAATGACAGACATATCTTATTAGGGACGATAATTTAAGTTATACTTATTTTTAATGCTTCACTTAAGCAATACTATTTTATGTCTTCAAATACATACAGAACTCTTCCCTTCCCGTTGTTGATTTATCTTACAGCTTCCACAGCACAGATTCTTATAAAAATAAGATTTTGAGATGATTTAAGTCCCTAACATGTTGTAAGGGCTTTATTATATATCCCCCAAACACAGTGTGATGGATCCTATTTTCATGTTATGCTTCCTTCTTCACAAGCACAATTTCCATTTGCCAGATAGCAACTCAGATAAAAGCTCTAAAACAAAAATAAACTCATATCCAGAACTCTTTGAAAAGGATAATTAATCTTATGGAATAGTTGGGAACCTAGAAAATAATCTGTGAGTGATACAAATAATAGAAAATTTCCTAAATAACTTTTGCTTCTGGTAGGCTTCCAAGCAAGTAATTCACAAAATATGACTTTCTTCATTGGAGAGGTTATAAAAATTTGTTTGTTGGAGGTAGGGAAGGAAATGTAATTAAAGGCTAAATTCAGGCTCACATTTCATTTTAACTAAAAGAATATGTGTGATTTGGATATAAGTCACCTAGGCACTTCCTTTTTTTCTTTCTTTTTTGTTTTTTTTTTTTTTCAGATTTTTTTAAGGCAGTGCACATTGTCAGCAAATGAGATTATCCAATAGCAGAAGTACATCTGGCTGAGCTGGCTATGCCAGGTAACCTTAAATAGAAACTCTGCTGCACTTAACTGTGTTGCAACACTGGGCTTTGCTGGTAATACTTATCAAAAGTTCCCCTTTGTAGCATTTCTATAAAAAATAAAAAGGGAAGAGGTGAAATGAAAACATAAAACTTGTTGGGGTTTTCTGTATTTATAAAAAAAAAACCAAAAAAACAAAAAATCCCTCTGCAGTTGGAAATGCTTACAAAGGCATATAAAAAACACAGCAACTCCAGTTATTTTTAACTGCATATGGTCTGCATAAAATGAATCTATAGATCAGGGAAGCAATAATGAAGGGAAGTTAAAGGCCATAACAGTTCAAGTATTTTAGCTGCTCTTGAATTTACAATGTCTTCAGGTAATGCTTCAACATCCAAAGGAAAAACAAAACAAATTTCCCCGTTATTGGTCTTAAAAGAAAATATTAATTTGTCCCCTTGGCAATTATTTTAATTATAAGAGTGAGATCCTCATCTCGGATACACTGCACACATGACCTTCCATCAGTTGTGACTTTTATTCTCACAGAAGTTGGTTTGACGAGACATATTGTGGGGATTTGCACTGTCTGCTACGTTTTAGATCAAAATCAAGTTCTGGATCCTCAGTTCCTCACAAGTCACTTTTAAACTGAGACAAAGCTTTCGTTTCTGGGGCTGAGCACTCAACTTAAAAAACCCATCTCTCCCCAAAGGCAAATGCTATATGAAAATAAATTAAAACCCAAATGTTGCTGGTCAGCTATTCTGAATATATAAATAGGCAGTTTCATGTGAAGAGAAGTGACCTGAAACTTTGGGTTTAATCTTTGACAAGTCTTGGAAATGCCCTTCTTTTTGTCCTTTCTCAAGTAAATTTTAGCTTCATTCTGTCTTCATTCTATCAGCAAAGTTATGCATAAAACAAGCTACTGTACAACATGAATAAAAATGGCAGAATCTCACCCAAAGTGAATTACCACAGGGGAAACAGGACTTGGAAAAGACTGCACCAAGAAAGCATGTTTGAACAGATGTGCCATTACATGCCCATAACTCATTTGCAAACTAAACCATTTCTCCACACTTTTAAAGTCAATTGTGCATTTTGAACTGTTATATCAACTATATATTTGAATTTTCGACTTGTAACAAATGCACCAGTGCCAGAGAGAGTCACCTATTCAGGAATCCCCTTCTGCAAGATTCCCTTTGGGATACAGAATTCATAATCTTTGAACACAGAATTCTTTTTTTGGCACATGGATTTAATGTTGTGAGGTTAAATCCTCCAAACATTTGCCTGCGTTGATGCATCCTAGGGTTTTTTAACTTTAGATACTTTAACCTAAAGCTTGCTGGGAATTGTGTAAACTCAAACTATGGATCTTTACTCATTTTCCCAGTTATTTCCCCTCCGATTATTCCCTTTTCTCTGATCCCTAAGAGAAAAACTAAAAATATGTTGGTGTAGAAATATTAGTGATAACGACCTTGGCTTGTGCTTTGGCCTATCACATCCCGTGGGTGTGGAAGAGCTCCAGCGAAGGTGAGCTGAAGGGCAGATGTGCTTTCTGAAAGAGTTCAGGAAGTTTTCCTAGAGCCACACAGACATCCTCACTGCTGCACACCCGCCCTCAAAGTACAGAATATTGACAAGACTCTGGCCAGCTGAAAGCTTAACATAAATGTGTGGTGCAGCTTCTTCTCGGTGTTAGAAGAGATGCCTTTGTAGGACGTGGTGGTGGAAAGGTGAGTGCACAAATCCCTGAGAATCCAGGTGTGGCTGTGTCCTGGGAATCGAGCTGTGCACAGCACGTCCCAGGGGTGGAGGCTCAGAGCAACCACGGAGTCACAGAGCTGTTCAGGTTGTAAAAGTCTTTTAAGATCATCAACTGTTCCCCCAGCACTGCCAAGGCCACCACTATCCCGTGTCCCCAAGTGCCACATCCCCACGGCATTTAAATCCCTCCAGGGATGAAGATTCCACCACTGCCCTGGGCAGCCCAGGATCCCACAGCCTGAAATTTGATGGAACATGGGCTCGGCAGATGAATTTGGTTTTCATCTGGAAATAGGCAATATGGATAAATGTCCACGAAGTATCCCTGCCTTAACAGGGAGAGTTCACAGTTTTCCACGGATGACAGTGACTGACAGCGACAGTGTAACACATGAGTCAGAGAAGGGAAAGAATTTGACCACAGAAACTGGTATAAAGCTATTTTTATATGAAAGAAAGACACTGAACACCTCCTGGCTGCGCAGAGGAGGAGTAGGAAGGATCCTGGCCCCCAATGTCTGGACCAAAGGACTCCCACCCCAGCTCACTGGGGACATTTCAGATTTGTGGACCTTAGGTGGGGCTCTGAGTCACCGTGGCCTGGTGCTGCATCTATGCCTGCACAGGCTCTGGGTGCTTTGTGTCTGTTCCTCTCTTCCATGCAGGGGATCACGAAATCAGAGCTATCAGGTAGGATAAAGAGGGGGAGGATGGAGCTGAGTCACAGCAGACCTGATAAAACCTACTGGCCGCTGGATCCAGGGGAAACACGGCCAGAGAAGGGGAAGAAAAGCTTTACTCATTACCTTCCCACTTCCCATAACCCACCAGAGACCCTCTAGTCAACACAGCAGCCAAGAAAAAAGACAAGAATTGAGACCCTGGTGGTCCCTGGGCTCCTGAAGGGTCTCCTGGGGTGACTCTTCAGCTCATCAACCTCTTTGTTACACAGGAGCTGCCAAGAGCAGCAATCTGCAGAAGGACCTGTGGTGACCTCAACCTCAGGGATCCCAGGAAGCATTCCCAGATATCCCCCATATCCCAGATATCCTCCAGGTATCCCTAACCTCCCTTCAAGCAACCCAGTCCCATGGGCAAAGCTTCAGGCAATCAAGCCCAGCTTCTGCCCTGGGGGATTTCTACTTCCAGAGGTGAGCAGGGTGATATGCCCAACTTGTGTGACCTCACCAATTAATTTGGGAATTGTCAGTCTCCAGACAGATTGTTCTTCCCTCCTGAATTATCTGCTGACCTTCCTTGCCCTCTTTCCACTACTCCTTGCCTATGAAAATCCACAAAACACCAAAGTTGCTGTTTTTTACCACCTTATACATGTTCAAAGATTGCTTTTTATTTTTTTTTCAGTGAATGGGGCCCAACACATTTAAAGGTTTTAAAATAAATCTTATTTTAAAAATCAAAAAATGAGTCCCACAGCAATCCAGATGACTGCACAGATTTGTGACCCAGCTTTGTTAAACAACAAACTAACCAAAGACTTGAACCAGAATTGGAAAATATATTTTTCCTCTCTGAGTTCTGAAAAACCCTGGTTTGGGTGTTTTGCCACGGGTTTTGACTTTCAGATGCTTCTGTGTCCACATGTGCGAGCGAAGTGCTGAGTCACAAGAAAGTTTTCCAGTCCAGTTCTGTGCCTCTGTGAAGTTCACAACTGTAAAATAGTCACGAAAAACATCTGCAGATTTGGGTGCTTCTCTGAGCTCAGCCTGGCATTCGGGTTTTGGGAGGGACTCCCAGGACAACAAAGTTCAGCAGCATTTACATGATCTGACCCCACCTGCCCCAAGGTGCAGCTCCTGCCCCATTCCTGATGCCAGGATCAGGGAGGGGGAGGCTCCTCAGGGGTGGCTGATCCCATTTCACAACCTTGGGCAGGGAGACAGCTGAGTGTAAGCAAACCAAATCCTTCAACTCTAAATATCCTCGCTTCTCTTGTTTCTTTTTCCCAAAATCTTATCATGTGAGTGCAGCATACTTTCTTGGTTCAATAAGAATAATAATGGCTCAGGATGCAGGAAAATGACTCACATGGAGCCTGTCCAGCTCTCCTAGCTGGTTCTAGTCAGGTCATGATGAATCAGATGACCCTTATCTTACTTTAAGACTGTGAATAAAAACCTCTCCCCTCTACACCTCGGCCAATTTTTCTTACATTATGCAGCATATCTCCCTCCCCTCTCACATTACCAAGCTCTTTAATTCTGCCTATCACCTTCCCTGAAAAAAATTCCTGTGCATACATCCCTCCTGAGTCAACCTCTGAATAAATCCTCTCCTGTGCTCTGTAATTTCCCCTGTCTTACACCTTTTCCTCCTCTCTTTGTCCTGTCTGAACCTCAGTTTTACAGCTCTTCCAGGTCAGGACGAATGCTGCCATATGCTTTTCTTTCTCATGCATTGTTACACACGACCTACATCCCACCCAGGCCAAAATTGCTTTACTTTCTTTAAAACCCTCGGTGGATTTGTACCTTGGACACTTAAGAGATTTCAGCTGTATCTGAAACCAAAGCAGAAAATAGATCCTTTCTTAATTTTTTTGTATCACGTTTATCATATAAACCACAGGAACACTTTCCAAACCAGGAACTCAAAACTGCTTTTGCTTCCCTGACTAGACAGTTCATAAAGGTTTGGGTTCAAAACTGCAGTTTTTCTCCACTTTCCCCTGTAATAAAAAGAACAGATCAAATAATAAATCCTCTGTTAGTGACCTTTCTATTCCCTTGGTAGTACCTTTGTGGAGGCCCTGGCCTATATTATGATGAAAGTAGTAACTGAAAAACAACAGATGAAAGGAAAAATAATATTTAGTATTGTTATGTGAAAGAGAAGCCATTACAGGTCTGGCTCCAGAGCAACAGCCAACCCAGCTTAGCTTGAAAAAGATGTTCCCGTAACAGGGGAATAGTTTTTGTTTCACATTTCTGCCTTTTTTCGCTCAGAGACTAAGGAAAACAAGGAGCCTGCAGAAGAACAATTAACCTGCGTTCCACTTGAGCAAACTAAGATTAAACAAAGTGGCAAAAAAAAGCATTGGTGAACTCCAGAAAGGATTACAAAAGCTTACGGATGATCAGCCTAAAATTTCAGCCGTCCCCCAACAGCCGCAAACTCAGAAAGTCCCTAAAACACAACCTAGCAGAAGCCAGGAAGGCATACCAAAGGCCTATTCTTACACAGCTTCCCGAAGTGGCCACTGCTGGAGACAGGCTACTGGGCTAGAGGGAATTTTGGTTTGGCCCAGAGCAGCCTTTCCTACAAGAGGACTGAAGATCGCTCGCTGATCTCGAGTGAGAGCAGTCTGGCAGCACCAGGGGGAGGCCACGCAGAGCCACTGACCCTGGAGCTTTGACCTCTCGCCTGCACCCTCTGCCACAGTTCTGCAAATCTGCCTCAAACACAGGGAAAAGTTATTGCTGCAACATACCCCTGTGGAAAACGAGCTGAGAGGAGGGCCACACCTCAGGGTAATGAAGGTTGGGAAAGACCTCCGAGATTGTGTGGCCTCATTGCAGCCTCCCAGTACGTGAAGGGAGCCAGCAAGAAAGATGGAGAGGGGCATTTTAGAAGGGCCTAGACTGGCAGGACATGGGGCAATGGCTTCACACTGACAGAGGGCAAGGTTATGTTAAAGAAAGGGAAAGATTCTTCCCTGTGAGGGTGGTGAGGCCCTGGCACAGGGTGCCCAGAGAAGCTGTGGCTGCCACACCCCTGGAAGTGCCCAAGACCAGGTTGGACAGGGCTTGGAGCAACCTGGGGTAGTGGAAGGTGTCCCTGCCCATGTCAGGGCGTGGATTAGATAGACTTTAAGTTTCTTTTCCACCCAAAGCATTCTATGATTTTATGACCATCAAGTCAAACCCAGTCTCCTTTCCTTGCATTTGTAGCTTTTAGGGTTCAAATGGGGCTGAGCTTGGCAAAGCTTGGTCAGTGCATGGTCATTCCCAATTGAAATGGTTCCCAACTCACTGCTCTCACTGCCAAGGATGTTTTCTGAATCTAACACCCTCAATGTTCCCATCTCTCTGCTCTGGAGGCATCTTTTTCAGAGCCAGCCCATGGTGCTGGTGCACACGCTGCACACAAAAGCACTCGAGCCAAGAGCAAGTGCACAGCTGTCTTCCTGTAATTACCATCCATCCCCCTACCTGTGGATAGGGATGGGAATGAACCAGCTTTCCCCCTTTTCTCTGCAGAACCTCCAATTTTCTGCTGTTCAAAATTGCGGGTAGCAGATGATCCGAGTTGCAACTGCACCAGTGTGAAATTGTCATTGCATCACCAGCTTGCAGACACTGTTACAAAACTCAGGCAAGATGAGGCTCTGGGAGGTTCATAAATGTTTCAACATAACCTGAAGAGAGTTACGAGGAAGCTGGGTCTAAATCTGGAGATTTCTGGATTTGACTACGTACAGCTTGAAAGTCAGTCTCGTCAAGCCTGAGCGTAGCAAACCCTGTCAGCCTTTAGTTGATATGCACTGGAGGTTTTGTATTGAAGATCTTCGCTGTATTTTTAGGTTCACTCAGTTAGAATCAAAAGACAGCTTAGGGGAGACAAGACTGCATATACAGAGTACAAAAACAGTGCAAAAAAAAAAAAAAAGAAAAAGAAAAAGGAATAAAATACACTCGCACGAAGCCCCTGTGAGCACAAACTGCAAGCCATGGTTTGCTGAGTTTAAATCCAACTGTAGTTACTAGTTATCTGCTGTTCTGATAAATATTCATGTATCATATGTTCATATCTGACTGCAGGAAAAGAAAAAGGATTCAGAGAGCTTTGTCTGCCCTATGAGCTTTTTATCTGTGCTTTAGTAACCTTCTTACACGTTAGTAAATAAGAACGTTTTTCTGTTCAGACTTTACACTTTTATTATCCTTGCAGATTCAGCAAACCTTTGTTCTAAAATGCTTTGTGCCCATTAGGGCTTTTGATTATAGATTACACCACCATTTGATTTTTTTTTTCCTCTCTCATGGGCAACATATTCTTCTTTCATTGAGCAATATTCAGAAACTTGGAAATCTAACCTGTGTTTTAGTCTCAGGACAGGCACATTCTTATGGTAAAAACCTCCCCAATTGAACTTGGGATGCATTCAACTCTTGTATGGTTGATACTTGGCCAGGTTAATTATGCAATCACCCCAAGTAGAAGAGGACAGCAGGATACACGAGCATTTTTCAAAGACTTGTTTTCAGCACAGAGACAGTTTTCTGGAATCAAATAAAGAAAATGGAGAATGTCTGTGATTTACAGCAAACTGGCACGCTGAAAATGCAAGGATTTAAAAGATCAACAAGGCCAAATTTGCAGTCATTGAGGGAATGATTATAGCATGTGGCTACACATCCAAGTTTAATCAAGCTACCTTGGGTACCAGCAGCAGAGGAGCTGTGGCAGCAGAGGCTTCAGCCTGCTGGGGACCCTGGGGGTCTTCTCAGGCAGCTGGCCTGAACCCAAATCCTTGCTGATGTGGCTCCATGGACCTTGGCACACCTGGAAGCTGAACTGAAACCAGCTTAGTGGGGTTTGCAAGTCCTGCAGTCACTCTGAGGCTCGTGGAGAGGAGGATCAGGCTCCCTGCAGCCTCCAGCCTCACCAAACTGGGGACACGTGGGGACAACAGGGGTCTTGCCCTCGGCATCCCGTGTGGCAACGGTGCCGTCCTGCCCTCCTGAGGCTTTGGAACACAGCACACATCCCTGTCCTTCAGCTGGGATGGATGTCCCGAGGCTGAGAGCAGCTCGGTGCAAACAGGGGACCAGCTCTCAGCAGTTAAACATCATGAACCACGACCCAGAAAGTCAGACCAGATTTAAAACCCCGGTGGTTCAAGAGGCAAGAATTGTGTTGGGTTTCATTGTTCGGCTCTAACAGGGTTCGTGATTTTAAGCTTTTTCTTAGTGAACACAGGGGCTGGGAAAATATTTTATAAAGGACTACACGTTCAGATTAACAACCTTACTGCAGCCACTGGGGCTTTAGGGACAATAGCAAATATTACAAGATTTGTGCTAAGATTGCAGAAGTTGCGAATGCTTAAAAAAAAAAGCCCAATTTTGGCTTAAAATGTGAACTATTTATTAGCTGAATCCTACCCTGTCAAGCTTGCTGGTGATCCTGGATGCTTCCAAACAAACTCAAAACACCTCAAAAAGACCTGATTTCTCAGAGGGCGTGTGCTCAGTTATAACAATTTAGGCCAAAACAATTATGAAAAGAATGCAACGATCCTGATTTAACGTTAGCCAAAAGGCTTGGAATTATTTATTTTTTTTCTGAACGCCAAGATGTCTTCAGAGAACCTGACAAGAAAAAAATAAAAGAACCAAACAACCAAGAAACCCACAGTAGGAGTGAGCAGCTTTAAATTCATATTTTAACATTTCCCACGGCCCCTGTACATGCAGGCTCCGTTCCTCCACCGTCTCTGCTGGTCAGAAGATAAAGCCATCCTTGTCATCTTCTACTAATACTAAGAAAGGCAGCAAGAAATGAAAAATCAAGTCCCTGTCATATTCCATCGAGCACGCTGGCTAGATACGGATGTCTCGCCCCCATTTACAATCTGAACCAAAAGATTTGGAGCCAAGAAAGCAGCTGGCACAATAAAAACAGTAAAAGCTCTAGCTGGCACCTCATGCTGACAATGACTAGCCAAATCTCCATGGGGAAAAATGCCAATATAGATTTCTGTGACAAAAACAACAAAATAGATTTTTGTCAATGTACATAGATTTGACAGGAAGTCAGACAAATCTATCAATAATGAGTGACATATATCTGCAATATTCCCAAACAAAATGGTACATTTGAAGACAAACTGAGAAAATAACTAATTGTGTTACATGTGACACAGATTCATCTGGACTTTTTGATCACAACAGTGTAATTCATTAATGCAGGTTAATTCCCAGTTTTCCAGATTTCCCAGAACTGACCAGATACACAGACATATTTCTAAGTGCTTTCTCAAACATCCTTCAGAACACTAATATTTCAGAGAGGGACAGATTAGTTCTGAGGATCTTGCAGTCGAAAATCAAGCCTATATGAGATGGAAACCTGAATTTCCTACTCTGGAGCAAACTTTTTAACCATTACCTTTAGTTCCACACTTGGAAATAAGATACAATATTAAAAAGTAGATGCTGGAAAGTTGTTATATAGTGCTTTTCCTGAGAGATAGCATGTTGCACTATGCAAACAAAAGTATTGCCAGTACTCTTCTGTCACCAAATAAACCTTGCAAGGAATTACCATTTATTACCAGCCAGATGCCTTCTGTGCTGCATCCACGTGGAGACCATGAGAACCAAGTGTCCAAGCTTTTGGGAAGACCTTAGTCCTATTAAAACTTAAACTAAGAAGTGGGGAGGAATGACTATTTAAGAAATTCCAGAGTTGAAAAACTGAATTTAACAATGTTTGCGTATTCCAAGCCAAGACTCTTATCACACACAGCACATTACATGGGGATGGATTATTTATCCAAGACCTCCAGGTACACAGAAGTTTTACCCAACCTTTGGGGCAGGTTCTGGGAGAGCTGGAAAGATGCAATTGGGTTCAGAAGCCACAGGGAATTGCTTAAAGTATGTGTCTAGCAAGACAGCTCTGCAAACAGATGGCAAGACCCAGATAGAAAATGCTTTTTAAGTGAAAAGTCAGAAACTCATGAAAAAAAATGTCTTACTCATAACAAATTCTATAGAGTCTTCAAAAACATCTGAAGTAGTTGTTATACATAAATGAAGGAGATGAGCCAAAGTCGGCTTGACTTGGGAAGTGTATCCAACACAGTGCTCTGATTCACCAGGAGGTGTGCACTGCCCTCAATTTCAGCAGAAATTATAACAATAGGAAAGCTGTGAGAGCCTCTAAGTCTCAGATATTTATTCTAGTAGAACTCTGAAGATTTGGGAAGCCCCTTGCCACGGACAGTTCACTGAGTGATGGAGAGGAGCACAGCACCTGCCATCTTTGTATCCCAGAAACTCCCAGGTCAACAATTTACCATGGACAGAGAACCCAGGAGAGGCTCCCTGAAATCTACAGCTCTTCTGCAATAATATATTAATACAGAACATTCCTTTTATACTCATGATATCCACAATCTGAACCTATTTCACAGATTTAAGGGGGGACAATAAGTAATACAACCAGGATGTGACATCACCCTGCAGCAAGTATTTTGGGGGAAATTAACACCCAGTGGCTGAACCATTTCTAGCCAATTCTATGTTTTGATTTGGACAAGCAAAGGGCTTTTGAAGATGTTTGCCCAAGGGTCTGGATGGTGGGTGGGGGCAGTGGTGGATGCTGTGAGCAATGACCCCCAGAGCAGCCCCAGATGGAGCCACAGCACCAGTTGTGCTTTGAGAGTGAACAAAGCCACAGCCAGACCCAGACTGTGATAGCATCCTCAAAATCTACACAGAATCACTGCAAAAATAAATGTGGTCAAGACCATCCTTTACTCTAGGAATGTTACCCCCTTCATTTTTTTGCTTTCTTACTTTCAGTGGCCTTATCAAAAAGAATATAAACCTTTAGTTTTGAATCCATTCAGTTCTGTAAGGTAATTTCCTCTTCAAAATGAAAAACGGAAAAGAAGTAGGTAATGCTTTAATTTGTTATTAGGAGTAATTACTGTCTGGCCTCGAGGGGTTACTTGTACATTGGTTTTAACAAGAAACCCATTTAACATATATTTATCTTTGTAAATTGTCCTGAATGATCAGCAAATACCTAATCATCTGCAAAAAGCTGTTTAAAACATCCTTACCCTGATAACAGGAAATTATAACCTATGAGACCAAAGAAGCTGAAGTGGTGGTTTAAACCATGATAGACATTTGCAAGGAGGCAAGAAATGGGTGTTTTCACATGTTTGCTTTGAACCTTTTCCTTTGGTTATGAACACATGGGGACAGACCCACTGTGTTCCTCCCGTGGCTGGGAAAGGAAAGAACCTGAATCTGAGGAGTCCTGAAGTCCCTGAGGAGAGGAAAGGCAAGTTTGTATGCTAAAACCACCCAGGCAAAGCACAAACCACTGGTCTGGATGTGGAGAGGAATTCAGGCCAGGATTTGACCTTATTTGAGGCTCAAGAACACTGCAGATGAGCAAAGCACCAAAAACGTAGAGAAAATTCCAGCACCTGAAGAGCGAAGGGACCTACACTCAGACATTCTTGTACTTCAAACAAGTGCAAACTGTATTTCTTACTCATTGAAGGCCCTGTGACATGGTTAGAGATAAAAACAGACTAAAACTGGACCTCACAGCTTTGCTTTGATACATGAAAACAGACGTGCGTGTCACATCATTCCTCTGCCCTGCTTTGTCTGCTCATGTGAGCAGACAGGGGATGGAAAAACACAATAATTTTCCTCTCTAGGGACTGCATAGCTCAAGGGATTGGTAATAGGACACAAGCCTTTCAGCCCTAAATCAATTACTCAGAATTGACTCAGGTTGTTAGTGACTGAGTTTGTTTGGTTGGCTGCATAAAACACATAAACTATATTCACTCTCCCAGTGCATGTCGGGTTTGGCTCAGTGCAGAGCAGAGGTGGAGGGACACCTTCCCACCTTTTCCTATGCTCAGAGTCTAACAAAGCCAAGATCAAGAAATAAAATGTGGAAATGATCCTTACAGTTTTCATAGAGCTAAGAATTCTCACACCCTAGACAAAACACTCTCACAAGTTTCTTTACATCTCTGAAGTTAAACAAGCTCACCCAAGGTCTGTGACTACAAAACCCTCAGACCAGCAGATTTAGGGGGCAGTGTCAAGAAAATTTCAGCAAATCTGATTCCAGAGCTTTTTGTTAATTAGGAAACAGTGCTTTTTTGCTATAATGAAAGTAAATATAATTTTACACAAGCACGACTTTCCCTTTCAAGAGGCTTAAGAGATTCCGTAACTCCATAATAATTCATATAATTTTTATAACGAGCCAATAAATATCCAAGTGCAGATAGTATTCAATATATATATGTTATATTCAGAATATAACAATAATCACCAACTCCACAACGCTGAGCTGACCATGGATACAGAATAGGAGGATAAAAGGGCTGAAAACTTGAAGGGAAAAATTCCCATGGGAGTTACCAACAAATACCAGGCATTTCTTTATACCCGTTTTTTTTCTCCTTCCAGACCCAGAGAATGATCAGGAAAGCACAAAGGCATGTGAAAATGTGTAAAACAAACACAGAAAGTTTTCAAAACTTTTATAAACCTCAGAAAAGTTTATGTTTGCTTTGAGGAATGCAGAAAAAAAGAAATAAAGAAAAAAAGGGAAAAAAAACCCCAGTTCTGGTTCTTGTTTTATCTAAAGTGGTTCAACTGTCTCTGATTAATCCACAGGAGTTTGCTCTGTGTGGACACTTGGTAGCCAGGGTTTTTCATCCCGAGTGGATGTTCACAAAAAAGAAAAATAACACAACAAAAAAATAACAAAACATTAAGGACAAAAACCAAACAAGACCCACCTAATAACAAAATAAACCTCCAAATGACAATTTTTTAATGCACTTAAGTCACACAGAACTGAAAACTGAGACCCCTGTGGATTTATTCCATTCATAAGACCCCAAATTTTCCATAAGAATTTGATTATTTCGGAGTTTGGTCTGCAGTGGAACAGTGTGAAGAGCAGCAGTGGTGTCTGGAGCAAGGCTCAAGGGGATGAGGCAGCAGTGCTGCCTTGGCACAGGAGAGCAGACACCTGAAACCCAGACCAGCCCCCAGGCCCAGAGCCTGCTTTATCACAGAATTATTAAATTCTGCCTACCAGAATGCAGACAGGAACCTGTTAAATATCTGTGTTGCTCACAAAACTGCATGAGGGACCATAAACAATCTATATATTTTTAGTTGAACAGATAACAAGACCTTTTTCTGTAGAAAGTCCAGACACTGTTTCCAATTTTTTAAATGGAGTCATAGATGCACAGGCACATGCAGACAACAACAGCAGACTTTTTAGATAAAATATATTTAATGCTTGTAAAATCTATGTCTTGCTTCCCTGTTTTCCAGGGCAGGTCTGCAAGACCAGGGCAATGCCAGGCCTAAATGAACGCAGCAGCAAAGCAGAGAAAATTGGTACAACAGGTTTTAGGGGAAAGTTGGTGTCTGGGATGCAAAACCAGGTGATGAAACCTGAGTATGGAGCGGCATCACAGGTAAATGGATCCAGGGGAGACCTCCAGGTAGGGCTGGAGGTGAAATACTGGGTGAAAGATGTTGGGCAGCAGGGATGGTAAGGGAATTTATTAACAGGAATTACAAGAACTGGCCATGGTTTTAATAGCCTTTTCCACCCAACTCAAACTTTTCCAGAGCCTTTCAAAATGCTGCTTTAAAGGCCCAGCAGTGGCGCAGGGGCCCACAAAAACCCTGTAGAGATTAACACAGCTGGTGAGTTTGCAGCACACCCAGGTTAACTCTTGTGTACCTCAAGAAATCAAAGAGGAGCTTGCAAGAATATGGGGGGGATTAGAAATAGCAAGAATGCTAGTTCTGGAGAACTGAAAGATGGCCAGCATCTTGTAATTTCCATTGTCACGGATTATCTCCAGCTCTGAGGCGGGGACAGAGCAGGTTCTGAGAAGTTCAGAGCTCCAGGAGCGTTTGGACAATGCTCTCAGGCATAGGGTGGGATTTTTGGGGTGTCTGTGTGGGGCTAGGAGCTGCACCTGGATGATTTCTGTGGGTCCCTTCCAGCTCAGGATATTCCCTGACTGATTCCCTGCTGAGAAATCAGGACACTCTGATTTTGAGGCCCATTTCAGGGCTGCACCCTGTCCTGTGGCACCGTGGCTGTGCACAGCCAGTGCCACCCAGCCCAAAACCATCTCTTGCCCCACTTCATTCACGTGTGGCAATTATTTTAAAGGATTTCTGGTGAGGCTTGCTTTCACACCACGGGACTTGCTTGAGCTGCAGGAATGACATTCCAAGCTTTTATTTATTTCTTTATTTGCCAGACCCTTAACGTTCTCCCTCTGTAGCTTTTTGGCGCGTGGATTTATGGCACTGTCTAAAAGTCTAATGCTTTTCTTTGAATATACTTGTGGACGTTTCTGATCTCACTTTAATTGGGCATGCTTTAGGCTCACATAAAATATTAACATCTTAGCCAATGAAAGTCAGTGCCCAAAGCTCAGATGGTTCTAAAATTAATATAACCTTGTTTCTTGCTCACAGAAGCCACAAAAGATCAATTCCAGAATAATTTTTTTCCAGTATCTGATAGCTCATTTTATCTGGGCAAAACATGCCTGTTTCATGACCTTCTGGACATGCTGTGATGCACATCTATTGTTTGTGGAGTTGAAATAAGGACAGAGTGAAGCTTTTGATACAAAGATTATTTGGTGAGAGTTTGATTATTCCTTCAGTTGACTTATTCTTAGGTACAGACACGTAGTGATTTTTCCATCTCAGAAATCAACAAGTCTATTATTATTTTAAAAGTTAAATAATGTTGATATAACTCTTGTTTATTAGTTTGGTTTCCCTCAGCAAGAGCATTAAACTCCAGCACTGTCTCTGAGGACAGGAGAAAAGTCTGAGCGAGCTGGGGCGGTTCAGCCTGGAGAGAAGCCCCTGATGAGAGGGGACCTCATCCCTGTCTGTCCCTGTCTGCAGGGAGGGCTCAGAGCAGAGCCCAGGAAGTTCCTGAACCAGGAACTGATCCCAGAACTTCTTCCCTGTGCAGTGACCAAGCCCTGAACAGAGAGCAGAGAGGGTGTGGAGTCTCCCTCGCTGGGGACATTCCAGAACCATCTGGACACAATCCTGTGCCACTGCTCTGGGGTGATCCTGCTGGAGCAGGGAGGTGGCACCAGATGATCCACTGTGGTCCCTTCCAGCCTGACCCATCCTGGGATTCCCACTGCCCCACAACCAACCCCCACACAAGGGCAGGTTAAGGAACTCCCATTTAGAAACTGACAGCTTCCTAAACACTTTCTGATGAGTACAGGATTAAAATTCAGCAGGATGACCATGTGATGGCAGAGCTGCAGCAGGAGCTCAGCCAGATCCTTGGGCAATGAGGATTGGCTCCAACTGGGATAGTTCCAACACAAGAACCAGAATGCCTGGAATAGCCCATTGCAGCGAGGGACACTGGGGACGTCAAGGCTGTGGAGAGTTGTGCAATTCATTTCTGCTTTAATTGTGCTAAATTTTGCCTTCACTGCTTTAACACTTCTGCAAAGACAAAAAAATCAATGCATCATTTCTAAAGAGAAATACCGAGATGCAATAAACTAGGTTTGATATTGTGGCCAGGTTGGATGGGGCTTGGAGCAACCTGGTCTCGTGGGAGGTGTTGGAATGAGATGGTCTTGAAGGCTCCTTCCAACCCAAATGATTCTATGGCTCTGCGACTGGCTTTTACTAAAATCAGCCATGTTTTTTCTAATTTCCAGCAGTACTGTGAGCAAACAGCCACTTGTAGATAATGGTGGCTTTCCCCATAACATGCTCTGATTCAGAGAAGAATCCAACCACTTCCAACACTCAACGAGTCAAGAGGTAGTTTAGCCACATGACCAACATCATCAGATCCTAGAGCAGCCACCACTGAAGGCAGAGCTTGAAGAGGCTGGGAAATGTACTTCCCTGGACTTCAGGAGAGGTTGGGAATTGTACTTCCCTGGATTTCAAAATCTTCCAAAGCAAGGATGCACAATAAACTAAAAGCTATCTCCATTCCTAACAGTACCAGAAGTGGGTCTTCTTTGCCAACTAAATAACAGAAATTAATTAAGCTTTATATTTGCTTGAAATGCATTTTTTACTTCTCCTCTATTTTTATAGTTCTATCTTTCAAAACAGAGATAGCCAAGTTCAGAAAATAAAGTATTCTAAGTATAATACCTTTCTTCTTTTGTTTTGGGTTTTGTTTGGGGTTTTTTGGGGCATGGGGTAGTGGTAATTTCTTTGTAGGAAACAGGACTTTTCCTAAAAAGAAAGAGAAAAAGCAGTGGCTGGGGGAAAAAAAAAATTATCTGTAATAGGAATGAGAACTTGGTAATATTTGTATTGTTATTTTTAATTTCCTCCATCTGAATCCACTCTGGGAATAACATTCAAAACACGAGAACATTAATCATGTAAACTTCTGTTAAACTCCTGACACCTCTCTTGTCCTCCCATACCACAAAAACCCCTCAAAATAAACAAGAAATTAAGTTGTGACCCCTCGAGAGACCTCGCAAACTCCTCTGGAGGTTTTGCCATTGCTGTTCATTTTACACAGAAAGTTCTGGGATGCCTTTCTGATGGCTCCAGCGTGTAACCCTGAGACAGATAAGCTCAGAGCCGGGGAACCGAGTCCAAGTCAGGAATTTATGGGAAAGCATGTGGAGCAGATGGTGGAGGAATGAGAGAGGAAAGGAGACACAGCTGAGAGAGAGTGAGTGTTGAGACTGTGTCAGATGGGAGAAGGAGGAAAATTATGCTGATCTAGAAATGCACAGTGGAACTCTTCACTACTGAATTAGTAAATAACCAGGAAAAGGCATCCTTTTTCCTTCAGGTATCCCAGGGTTTCCATCTCCACCAGGTACGTGCAGGTATCACTGAAACCCTCACTGCACCCTGGACAGCAGAAAAGCACCATTATTGGCCTTTTACTGATCCTGGAACCTTCCCACCCAGTGCCGCCAAAAGTCGCATTTCAGGGCAGTTTCAATCCAGTTCTCCCTGACTGGGACCTTTAACTCAGTTCTCCACCCACTGCTTACCATGGAGAGTGAACTCCCAGCAGGATGGTTTGAAAGCCAGTTTTCAAGGAAATTTTCATTCCTTGTTTTCATGGGAGAAAAAAAGTAGCATATCCTATAAAACAGCTCCAAAATGCATTTGTAATTGTAGTAATTTTTAACGATGGTTAGTGAAGCATTAGTTTCCCTCACTTCTCAGTGTATCTGTTGTATAAAAAAAAACATTATTCTCTTTTGAATAATTCTGAAACTATTACCTTTGGTTTGCAAGTTTAGGTATTAGGCATAGATTTCATTTTCAGCACATGCAGCACAACCTGAACTGAGAATAAAAATACATCATCTTTGAAAAGAGAAGAAATAAAAATAAATGAAAGGTTCTTATTACGTGGCATTTAGAAATTACATCCGCTTGTCCATTTTGTATTCTGAGCTAATCCATGAGCCTGATTTCACTGGAAGAAATTCCCTTTTCAAGTTGGAGACTGCACAGGAGGCCACACTGTGCAGATGAAGAGGTGAAGAGAAGCCTTTACACTTCACCCCCAAACACACAACCCCCCGACCAAGCCAGTTTCCCCCATGGGCAGAAATCCTTGTGTTCCCCACCAACGGGGACACCCCAAAAGCACATCCAGGTAGCTCCAGTGCCAAGTTCCAATTCCCACACTTTCCACCCCCATCGTGGTGTCAAGCAGTGGGCAAGGAAGAACTGAAGCCTTGCTGCTGGCAACAAAACATTCCCAAGGGCCAGGGCCAGATTTCCATGCTCTATTCCAGGCTGTGCCATCGGCCCCAGCACATCCTGGCAGAACCCAAAGGTATCCCAGCCGTCGGTGACGCCGCGGTCTCCGCTGTTAACCACAAAATCCAAGTGACAGAAGCCGTCCCCATTCCCACCCACCAGGGCCTGGTGCTGAGAGCTGGGACAGGCTGTCCCAGCACCAGGGCACAGGGGAAAACAAACACCACCACCCTACAGGCTGAGAGCTCGGGGAAAAAAGCGATGTCGGAGAGCTCTTTTGGGAACTTCAGGGAGCTCGAGAGCATCAGAACCAACCACGCTGCTCTGAGAAATGTTCACAGCCTGGAAAGATGTTTTCTCTCTGACACCACCTGTGAATTTGTGTCACCACGGGGCTGCTCTGGGCTTTATAACCAGGTTTTTGATGGTAAGTGAGAGTGGCTTGAGGACACAGAGCAGCTTTACCTTTACAAGAGTGATTTTAGACACTGAAATACTTGCTCTGAATCTGGTGCTGATTGCCATGAGTGTCCTGGGCTTTCCTTATAACTCCTTCCAGCCAGGTGAAAACAAGCAGGCTTCCTGCTATCACTTCCCTACACCTCTGGCCAGAATAACAACGTAAAAAAGACCCTAAAATTACAAATAAGCCTGTTCCACCTGTGACACCGTAGCTGCTAAACCCCTTCAGTTCCCAGGATTGTCCGAATCAGAAGGATTCCAACCAAAAAGAACTGATGAGTTCCAGTAGCACAGCTTGATCCCAGTCTGAGGGTTAGTGTTGACCACATATTTATACCCCATGCAGGCAGAGATTCCGGGATGGAAGCTGTCATACACAAAGGGCAGACACCACGTCATCCAGGACACCCACCAGTTATTCCTCATGATACAACACCAATTTCTGGGAATATCAGGGAGTACACCAGTGACTACCAGAATTGCAATTGCCATTTACCCTCCAGTCCCAATAAAATAAAATAGTGTTTAATAGGGGCAAATCAGTGACAAATCAAAAAAAGTAGGCTGTTTTTAAATGATATTTTTAACTTCTGAGGTCTGAGCTCAACAACATCGAGCAGAAATTTCTATTTTCTGAAAGCAACATTACTTTTGCTTTCTGCCCTGCCATTGAGGAACTTCAATTTCAGAGCCCAGACAAGAGGCAGAAAATTAATTTTTTTAAAAAATAGCAAGATCAGTATGGAATAAGAAACCAAACACAGCCCCCTTCAAAATCCTTTATAAATGGTAAGGAAAATTTCCTCATGAATAAAAAGTTCATTAACATTTTGGACATTGTTTTCTCACACCTTTTTATTTTGGGGCAATCATTTGCCCATTCCTTATACAATTTTGATTTTAGCCTAGGCAAAACTGTCTCTTTGCCCAGATGTGGCCACATCTGGGGCTGTGCCAGCCACTCGTGCATGGTCTGAGAGGGGGATGAGAAATGGTGGAGGGGTGGTGAGGGATAAAGGGAGTGTTTCTTTTGACTATGAGACAAAATTAAGATTTAAAGTGCTTTCCTTCAGGAAAAGCAACTCTGACACCTGTAAAAGTATCAATTCACTTTGAAGAGTAAGTGCTACTCTTCAGACATGGACTAGAAGACAATGATAGAAGGAAAGATCTTTGCCCTTTTCCTCCAAAAGAAAGATTCTGGAGTCTAGGATGCAGCCGTGCTGAGGATACAGCACCAAAGACAGGGATCATCCCCTAAAGGATGATGTCAACACAAAAACAAATGGAATAAGAATAGTTTGCCATGGAGAAATTAGATTTTAAATAAACACAAGGCTATGTACTAGAGAGTAAAAGGCTGGAACAAAAGGGAGTCGGTTTAGGTCTCTTAGTCTTAAAATGGATTTTGAGAAACTTAGGAAATGTCTAAGAACAAGTGGTTGAAATGATAATTCCAGAAGTTTTTCCATACATATTGTGTAAATAGTAGGGACATGAAATTCATTAAATGTTCCAAGTTTTTTTATGTAGTGATAGGAAAGGGGCAATGGCTTTAAACTGACAAATGGCAGGGTTAGATTAGAGATTATGGAGAAATTCTTCCCTGTGAGGGTGGGGAGGCCCTGGCACAGGGTGCCCAGAGAAGCTGTGGCTGCCCCTGGATCCCTGGAAGTGCCCAAGTCCAGGTTGGATGGGGCTTGGAGCAACGTGGGACAGTGGAAGGTGTCCCTGCCATGGCAGGGGTTGGAACGAGATGGACTTTGAGGTTCCTTTCCCACCCAAACCATTCTGTGATTCAGTATTTCCAAGACATGTTCAATACTAACCCAAAGAAAAGTATTGGTTGTGTTGCTCCCTCCTTCTGTTCCTTTCTGCTTCCATGAGCTGCTATTTTCTCATTATCTCATATTTTAGTTGAAAACCAGTGTTCCTGGGGAAGGGCCATCAACTTATCTATTTACATGTTGCAGTATCCATCTATAGGCACCCCTATAAATAATTAAAAATAGCAATAGCCATAATGGCTTTTTAAGAGCACAAATGAAGACACACTCAGAGTCTTAAAGGCCATGCACTCTGTATATGAACAGGGCATCCAGTTTTAAGGATTGGACTCCTTCAGGTCTGCAGGAATGCTCTTAAAGGAAAATGAGAAAAAGAGCATAAGGGATTTCAAGGAAGACAGTGAGGCTGAGAGGCAAACCATTTCAGACCCTACAGATAGGTAGTTGGAAGATAAAATGGGACAGAAACCAGAAAATTAAAGAAAAATCACTCTCCCATTTGTGCCTACTATTTACACCAACGAATAATAATGTTATCCAAAATTACTTGTATATCAGATCATACGATCTCCTTCTCAAAAGATAAAGATGGCAAATATTTATATTTACATGCTGGACTTAAGAGTGTGTTGCTAAACTACCTCACTGTTTTTGTTGTTTTAATCAGTTTACAACACAGCTACTTCTGTAGTTAGAGATTTGTGCATCCAGTCTGTCAGTTTTTTACAGGCCAGTTCCTTCAACTGGGAGTGAAATCAGTGGTGTGAGTGGTGCATTTTCTAATGACATCACTGGCTGTAAAGGATGAACAGGCCAAGTGAGCCAAAAGTCAGACAAGACATTTTTGAAGCCATTTCTTTTGAAAGCAGCATGGATCACATACCTTACCCTTTACAAACTGAGAGATTTTAATAATTTATTTCCCAGAGGAGTTTTATGACCCCGGGGATAACAAATTTAGCTGTCTAATTATTAACGTGCTTAAGTCTAGGAATAGATGATTTTTCTAATATCCCAGTCGTTATCCTCATCAACACATCAGGGCTAAGATTTAACACACTCGGTGTGGCAAAGCTCCGCTTAAAAGCACTGACTGAGGCTGCTGAAGCACTTCAGAGCAGTCATAACACAGTACAGTAACAGCAATAATCATACTCTTATTTTAATTGTATCCATCTGAGTTATAGTCCAACACAGAACAGTCCACATTAGCAGTGCTGAGCTGCTTTGAGCTATTAATGTCATATTCCACTGTAGGGTATTTCAGGGGCTTGTAACTTTCTTCTAAATGTACCAGATTGTTAAAATTCATTGTTACATGTTTATCTGCAAGTAAATAATAAAGGGACTGAGAGTTTTTAAAAAACAATTTTAGCCATTACCGAGATAGTCTGGTTGATGTTTAACAGATCCTGTTATAATCCTTCCTGTGTCAGAAATTATAGCTAATGTTAAATAAGAAAGCACAGAGTTTCACAGGCTCCCAAGTACGCTGCCTTTAACAGTCCCCACATGTCTCAGCAAGATGAGTAATTGTCCATCAGCCTATGGTTCATTAGGGATCAGAAATCAATTGAGTGGGAGGGTTCAGCATAGCAGGTTACACAAACCTTGGCTGTGCTGGATTCCTGATGAATAGAGTAGTTGGGAAAGGGAAACTTTAATCTGATGGCTCCAAGGTAGTTAGGCTACTGACAGCCATGCAGTGCAAGGCTAATTGGGCTGGCAAGGAACAGAGGTAGAGGACAGGGTCCAAGCAGAGAATCAAATGCTCCTTTGGAGCTCCAGGGCCAGCAGAAAGCTTGTCTGGGAGGATGACCTACTGTATAAATGAAAGGCTCACAAAAATTAACCAAGTAGAGAAATGCTCCTTAGACGAAAAACATGTTTTATAGCTGTGGTTAAAAGTGTGCTGCTGCAAATAGCGGCTCTGTGTGTCACAGGCCCGTTTCAGCCTGGATTTTATCACCTATTAAAATTAAAATTATTTTGGCTGAATCCTCTCTCTCCACGGATGCTGCTTTCTCTCACATTCTCTCTCCACAGCTCCTCTGTTTCAGGGAGGTAACGAATTATCAAACCTATACAATTTCTTCCCTTTTCCAGCATTCACAGCTCCTTCCCATTACCTCCTTAAAAGCAGGATTCTGGTGTAGTCACCCAAACACAGGCAATGTGAGAAGAGTTCAGCATCCATTTCACTGCTCTGTTCTGTGCAAAAGGAATCATGAAACAGGCAAGTATTATAAAAAGACAACAATTAAGAAAGATATTTGGGGAGAGCAGTGATCTTCAGCAACAGATGAGCTCTCTTCCTGGTGCCGAAAATATTTTGATTTATACTCTTTCAGCAGAATGAATAGGGTGAACTAAAGTGTCTACATCTGCTCAAGACTGCATGGCTTTAATCACTGCTGGCCTTAGTGGTCTGCATATGCTTGCAGAAATTCTTACAATGAGATGAATAAATACATGAAAGCATTTGCCCGCATGACGGCACAAAGCAGAGGTTCTGAATAATGATGGATGAACCTCAAAGGAGATCATAGGTTCCATTTAGCTGAGTGCTGGCGCATTAGGGTAAGAGCCCTAACTACATCAACCACTTAAGCCTGCAGAAGTGGGCTGCAAACTGATGCAGGAGCTACAGCTCTGCTGCTCCTGCCTGAGTCTGGGTGAGAATAACGGGGCAGCAACTTTTCTCTTGCTGTCACAAGGCCAGCAGCATCAGGAATGTAAGAACTACCTCTAAGCAAAAAAACAAAAAGTCCTTATGGAGAGTGGAAGAAACTCAGGCCAGTTGTTGTTGTATAGAGCTGCATGGCATTTACAAGTTCAGGTATTTCCAGTGCAACTCCTACTGTGGGCTTGAGGAGAGCTTTGGGGAATGTGGTTTCCATCACTGTGGAGCAAGGAGCCTGTTTTCTTCATGCTATCACCATAAAATACTGATTTCCTGCCATGGAGTAAGGAGAAGGGGCAAGTACAGCCATAAGAGGATACTGAGGCCCTGGCACAGGGTGCCCCTGGATCCCTGGAAGTGTCCAAGGCCAGGTTGGACAGGGCTTAGAGCACCCTGGGATAGTGGAAGGTGTCCCTGCCCATGGCAGGGGGTGGAATGAGATGAGCTTCAAGATCTCTTTCAACCCAAACCATTCTGTGATTCTGTGATAAAACTCATGGAAGTCTACCAGAACTTTTTCCAATGAAGATAAAGATCTTCCAAAGTTGCTTTTGAGGAGTCCCCAGATGAGCGCAAAAGCAGAGATTTGTAACTCTTTCTAAAGGAAATTTAATGAGTGGAATTTACCATTTTGAGGTTGCAAGTATCCTGCTTCCATATGGGACACAGCCAGGAACTTGCTGATGATTGCTCCATTTCTTTGAACTAATACTCCAAGCATGCAGCATCTTCCCTTTGCACATACTTCACTTTCTATGAAAAATATTATTTGATTTACTCATATGAAGGCCCTACTACGTCCCGATTTGCAGGACTAAGTGCAGAGCTTGCATCCAAGAGAACTGGAATATTTACAAAGCCTCCCTATGATTTCAGCAAGCTCTGGATCTGGCTGTATATGGGCTGTATCTTTATTACCCAAGCACATACAAGAGTAGGTAGACTTTTAAGACCTTGTGTAGACAGCTGTGATGACAAAAAATGAGTCACATACAGTGTCCTTTAAGTAATTACTCAGATTTTCCTTTTCTCATTCTTAATAAAAAATATATCAATTTTAAAGCGCTAGAAGTACTACCATTAATTTAGTTTTTGTCGTCTAAAAAGAAGAATTTTCTGGTTTCTGTAAGTTTTCTTTGAAGTGACTCTTGGTAAAGACATGAATACAAGAGACTGGAATGCTCACTTCAGCACAGCCCAAATCTAGAGCTAGACAAAGACATTCCTGGTATTTAACTTTCTTTTTTTTTTGGAAGTTGTTGTTTTGAAACTTCCATTTTTATGTGAAGCTTCATGACATCCTGAGTCAAAGCAATAAATGCAGCACATTTTCTGGGTCACAACACTCCCATCCCCTTCAAGAAATCATGCCAAATAGCTGTGTCTGTATTCACTCAAAATAATACTTCCTCTAAAAATGCATGACATCTTATATGATTTACATCATGTTATGTTGCGGATTAGGTTAATGACTTCTTGTGCTTCTGTGAACCATTCAGAGTACCACGGCCCAGATTATTATTTTATATAAAATATAAATAGAGTATATTGCTGGTTATTTAACACATGTATTTCCACATGGGTCTCGAAAGAGGGGTGGGGACCAATGTGTAATGAGCTCCTTCTTCCTGTGTAAAAACAAATGTATTCTACTGCTTTTCAGAGCTAGCTGGGCTATTTATAGATGAGAATTAAATGCTTTTCTAGCTTTGTTCTGGGGGTTTTATTTGGAATGTCTGTGTGTGTCTTGAGTACTGAAGTGCTTCATTTCAAGCACAATGGCAACTGTAAGAGTAACAGTTAAGAGAATTTTTTGGTCATCTATTGCAGCCCTCTTTGGATGAAATCCAGGATAGGGAAAACATTTGCTTAACTAAAACACTACTGAGCAACCAGATCACAGCAGTGCCAAAGGCATCCTCATGATAACTTAATTTGAACAAATGGCTATTATTTTATTTCATGTGTGAAACAATTTAAAACATACAAATATTTCTTCTACATGATAAGATGCATTTAGTTAATATCAGACTTAAAACTAGAAAAAAGTTTTGGAGTCACTGAATCACTCATGGGTGACAAGTAGGTGGTATCACAATGATCAGGTGCATTCTGAAGGTAAAATGGGGATAGGAATTAATAGAAAAATATAAAAGAGGCACAGACATTATAGAGAGAAGGTTTAGATGAGACCTTGGGAAGAAATTCTTCCCTCTGAGGGTGGGCAGGCCCTGGCACAGGGTGCCCAGAGAAGCTGTGGCTCTCCCTGAATCCATGGAAGTGCCCAAGCCCAGGTTGGATGGGGCTTGGAGCACCCCAGGATAGTGGAAGGTGCCCCTGCCCATGGTGAGGGTTGGAACGGGATGAGCTTTAGATCCTTTCCAATCCAAACCATTCTGGAATTCTATGATCATTCATAATTTTTTTTTAAAAAATCTGCTGTGCTCCTGTGCCTTGAAATCTGAACTCTCAGTTTCTCTCAACGCTCTCACCATGAAAAATGCGTAACAAGCACCAACGTGGAATAAAGAAGGGAAATCAGGATAATCAGAGCTTATCACTTCCAAAAAAAAAGGATGCAAATAGATCAGCACTGGAAGCACCTGAGAAAAGTTGGACAAAGTTGTGCCAAAGTCTGTACGAGGCAACAAGACACCAAAAACTCAACCCAACAGCGTCTAATAAAACAAGAAGTCAGCAACACTGGGACAAGAGGTACCGAGCTGCAACCTAACAAAATCAGATGCTTTAGACACGCAGGGCACAACAGAGCTGTGGAACTCACTGGGAAGAGGAAAGTTTTAAACGGGGTTAATTAGCAGAGCATCTGTCCGATGACCAGAAAGAGTGGAGTAAACAGAACACAATGGTGTGGCCATAGCTGTGTCACCTCTGCCTCACGTCCCCTCTGATTCACTGCCAGGGTCACTGAGGGTGTGCCAAGGGCAGTCTCTCTCTTCCTGGCCTGTTCTTATACTTTTCTATAACAAGCCACATTTGGCCACTGTTGGACACAGGCTACTGATCAGCTTTGGGCTTTTTTGTGGAGTCACACCTTACACAGAAGTGAAACAATACACTCACTCATACATGTAATATAATAATAAAACTGACATCTTTCCCTGGATTTCTTAAGAAAAAGTAGAAATAATGTGGGGAAAAGAGCTGTTTCTGACCAAAAAAAACCTCCATTCTTTTATGTAAAACATAAGCTTCCATGGAGCTTCTGTGAAACAGGATATGAACTGTAACAGATTATCATCCACAGATTAGGAAGAGGATGCTAAATAATCTTTGGAAGTTAAGAAAGACTGTTTTAAGGCTTTTCTGGGCCCTTTTGCTGCAATCTACTGTATTTCACCACAGGAATAATTCACTGAGAGAAAAAAGGGACAATCCAACCCCTGATCACTCAAAACAAGGATTGGGTGATTTCTCCAAGATATTCTTCAGAAAAACAAAACTTACTGGGATCAATCCAGAGGTAATTCGGTGAAATTTAATGGCCTGTGGTATACAGGAGGTCAGACTGGATGATCTAATCATTCCCTTTGGCTTTAAACTTTATGAATCATGCTTGAGGTGGAACTGGTAATGGGAGTCATCTAATGGGAGTGGACATTGAAGCAACAGCCCTGGTGCTTAGGGGAGCAGAGAAAGCTCACAACATTTGGCCCGAGGAAGAAGAAACCAATTTAAAAAGCCTCCCATAAGAGGAAAAAACTGCCAAAAAGGATTAAAGGGAGAGGTGTAGGCCTTGGTGTTTGGCATGAAAAAGCTGAGGCCTGAGTTGGCCTAAGCGAGGAGAGAAATGAACATGGCCAAAGTCATGCCTGACCTCAAGTCGTATGGGCAAGAGCAATTTTTTCTGCTCTGAGCATCCCTTTACCCCCTTCACCCCTGAATGAACCCGCTGGCTCCAGCCACCGCAGTCCCCTTGCTGCGGGATTTGGGGATTTGCCATGTGGAAGTTGGAGCTCCCGGTTCTCCCGTGTCACTGTGCTTCCTCCCCATCACTTCTGCCTTTGGAAAGTGTTATGGCACGTAGGGCTTTTGTTTTTCAGCCCTCTGGTCCCCTCCGTGCCACTCATCACACAGAGCCCATCTTTTTTTCTCCTCATAAAAGAGGTTCAAAGCACCGTTTGGGTTCGTTATTTTCCGAGCCCAAGAGTCGCAGATTCTCAATCGATCTGGAGGTCTTCCAATCACACGATGAAAAGGAACATTCACATTAAACCAAAAGAAAATATGAATTACAGCACTGGCTTCCTAATACAACCACCCATGACACAGTGAAAACTGCAGTTCGGGCTTGAAAGGGGAAGAAAACGTGGAACTATTTAATACAAAAAACTTGTAGCTCGTGGGGAGCTTTGTGTTTGACGAGAGTTAACATGAGAACAACAACGGCACAATTTGCTGCTCTGCATTTTTTAAGTTTTTCCCTCTAAGAACTGTACATTATTTATAGAAATAGCTTGATTTACATGCAGCTCCTTCAGAGCTGCCGGACTGCACATCCAGCACTGCTACATGGCAACTTATCTCCTGCAACTATCTGTTTGAATAGCAAAATGAGTATCACTCTGATCAAATATACAAGTCCCTCCGCATGAAAATCAATCCTCTGCACAAGACATATTTTGAAGATTTAAGTGGGGTCTAAGTACTGCATAGTCCTTGTGCATGCACAAGAGTGAATACCACCCACAGGGAAAAATATGCCATGGAAAAATTCATAAATAACTTCCAATAACAAAGACATTTGAAAATGTCATGATCTTCTTCACATATTTCATACACAGAAAATGTAGTATAAATTCAAGGAAAACATTAATAATTACAAGTTATTTGCTCAGGCCTAACGAGCAGCAGCAGCCTAAAAAGTACTGGCAGATGTCTAGGCAAAATAAAGATAAACACAGTGGGGTTCAAACCACTTTTTAAAATTCTAGACTGAGATTTACAAGCTTTTTGGATCCTGTGACTTTATGCTGTTTGTTTACAAGTCTAAAAATTTTGAAAGAGAAAAAAAAATTGTTTGCACTGCAAACGTGAGCCTTACATCTTTCTTTGCAGTTTGCCTGTTTATCCAGATCAAAATATAATGTTCGAGACATTTTCCTTCTGTTGAACATACCACTGTCAGAAGAATTGTGCCCACAGTTTATAGTTATGGTATGGAAAGTGTGCTTTGTACCAGAGATAAAAAGTTAGGCTGCTTTTATTGATAGAGTGGCTGTGAAACAGTTTTTTTTTTTTATTTAGAAAAAAAGAAATCAAATATCTGCAAGGCTCTGACCTCCAGAACCAACTGTTGATTGCTTATAGTGCAGGAGATTGTTCAGCTGTGAAGATACAGTTCATGAATTAGGAGGGTGTGACTAAATGTAAGTGGTTTTATTTAACAGATCATTATGCTATGCCTTTTTTTTTTTTAATGTACTAACCCAAAAAGTCCATAACCAGCTCAGCTTCTGATATTCAGACTTTTATATCATCACAGAAGGAAAATACCATATATCAAAACAACAAAGCACTGCTATCATCAGAACCACCACATTTACTAAATCCACATTGTTATCTAAGGAACTCTACAAAGAAATAATTTTCCATCTCTCCATTTTAACAGAAGCCTTATAAAGCTGGGGTTTTTGGATTCTGAATTTCCTGATTTCACACCTTTTTTTTTTTTCTTTGAACTTGGACTATTTTCCAGCTAATTCTTGGAAAGTCAGCACACTGAATGCACTTCGCATCCCATCTTTTATTTGCAAAGCAACCCTCTGAAGGGAAAAATGAATTTGTCTTTATTTTAGATTATGGGAATCTCTTATAATTTTTTTTCTTAAAAGTGCAGTTTTTAAGGAAAGGTTTGTCATAATCAAATCGGAAACACTGTCCAGAAAGTAGCAGGGCGTGACACTACATACCAATGACACATCAGGGTAATGATGAATATTATAACCTATAAAGTATCATATTTTGTTTGTTGCAAACAGAAACTTGCCAAAGACAGCATGTTCTAGCTAGAGCTGTGAAAAAAAATCACTAATCTTTGTTTCCAAAGATCTGCATGAAGCCATGGCAATTTTTATGAATATTTGCAAATCAAAACCAGATTAAAGTTTAAAAAATCTAATTTTTTTTTTTTTGGTACAATGATAGATTAAATGTTCTCCAAACAGATCAGAAATTCAATGAGGTTTGAGAAATACTTTCCCCCCGCAACAAATTATTTAGATTGAAAATTATTTTCTTAGATGATTTGCTTTTCTTTTCTTTTAATCCCTACTGAAGAAGGAAATACTTCCTGTTTTCATTCCGAATAAAAATAACAGCAAGGCAAATTGTATTCCAAATGTTTAACTTTTCATGAAACAGGTGAAAAGTTATTACATGCTGGTGAGATTTTTTAAATAGGATCTTTATTCCTTGCTTAAGGGGGGCAGAGAGAGAGAAAGAGAGAGGAGATGAATGGCAGTGACATCTGAAAATATACAACTCCTTTATATTAAGAGAGTTTGGTCATATAAACCTTCTGTCTTGTTGCTCTGAGACCCTTTAATAATGTTTGATACCACTAAAGTTTATTGTTTTTATTCATGAAAGAAAAGAAAAATAAGAATTTTAAATAATAGGCTGATCATAAACCTGAGCTCAATGAGTGATGAAGGAGTATTTTCCTCTGGGGAATTACAGTAGTTGGAAGGATTTGTTTGAATGTAACCCCGAGTTAAAAAAAAAAAAAATAGAAAAAAAAAGAAAAAGGATTAATGCTTCAGCAGGTTGAAGGGGAAAATTATTTTCTACATTAGTCTTGCTATGAGCCATCCTGAGCATTAGGTGCTACTGTAATAAGTCAAACTACTACAAGTGAAATAATGTTCTTACACGTAGTTTCAGGCTATTTTATAGCAAAATATAGTGGTCTTTTTAATTAGAAGATGTATAAGAAAAAACAAAGTTCATGATTCTGGAGTCAAGACCTGATTTACGCTTTGCTTCCATGGAAAAGATTTCATTTTTTTTCTTTTAAACTTCAGTCAGAGAAATTATTCTCAATTATTTTTATTAAACAGGTTACGAATGTTTGAAAGGCAAACAAATCATACGTGCAATAGGAGAACAAACTATTTTGTCGCATTTTTTCATGTGTAACTTTTAAAAGGCCCCCAAATTAGGATACTGCTTCATTAAGCTTTTGACATTTGTCCAGTTAAAACTATTGACTCATACTTTCGTTTCTTCCCCCTCAAATTACTACAGTGCCACAGCTGATCTAACTATATTTTCCATTTCTTATAAATAGCCACAAGAAAAGTATTAATTATCCTTGTACGATTTAATGCACCAACTGCCTTAACCTTTCAGGTTTCCTTAAACGCCAGCATAACAAGGCATATCCATGGCAGCAAATGTGATTTATGACAGGAATCTTTAATTTCTGTTTTTAAATATGTTACCCACCGATCTGCATACATTTAAATTCGCCTGCAACACTTTTCTCTGTCTTGAGGCTGTTGTTTAATATTCAAGGATGATTTTTGTCCACATACATTTTGGTCTATGTCACCTCAGATTAAATTATTACTGTTTGCAGCCTTTTTGGAGCAGGCCTCAGGCCCTTATTTACAAGAATCAATGAAACAGTAATGAAAATCCATTTTTCATACTAT
This sequence comes from Monarcha castaneiventris obscurior, assembly GCA_026261815.1. Lineage (NCBI taxonomy): Eukaryota > Metazoa > Chordata > Aves > Passeriformes > Monarchidae > Monarcha > Monarcha castaneiventris. Next base: position 19,800,277 of record JAMPIT010000467.1, read on the forward strand.
CAGCTCTGGCCTGCTTTTATTTAGTTAGCTGTGTCTAAGCAAGCAATTCATTTTGTGCAAATGTCACGTTGATAAAACAGGATGAGCCAGCAAAGGGTTAATCATGAAATAAAGCCTCTGCTTTCACCAGCACCCCCCCACAGCAAAGCACATCTGTAATGGCAAAATTAAAAAAATATTTTCTTAATGTATGCAAAGTAATGTATATTGACACATAAGCAAGCCTTTTCATGATGAATATTGAAATATATATGCAAAGCACAGGAAATGTGTAACATGTTATAGATCTTTCAGTGTACATTTAGAGGAAATGAGCCATTTATATTCCACAATTTAGTGAATACCTACTGTTTATTGGTACAGAGCACATAGGAGTATATTTGTCTTAGTAATTTATTTAGGTAAATATATTTATTCTTCTAGGGGTTCTTGTGCTTTTTCTGGTTCTATAGTACTAGACATAAATATTTAACAATGCATTGTCTCAAATGTTATTCATGTAATTTATCAGGGGAAACAGTGGAGCTGTAATAACTTTTAAGGCTGCACCTTCACTTAAACCTGAGATTGATTTAAAATGTGGGAAACTGGGATGTTTCTCCATGTGCAGTAAGGACAGGGATGCTTTCCCTGAAGGAGCAGGGAATCACAGAGCTTGGACACCAGCTCAGGGAGAGAGCAGTGGCAAATGGGTCACTCCTCTCTCCTGGGCTGCCTTCTCTAAACTCCCCACAGGAAAAACAGGAGTGAATGAGGGGGTTTTTTTTCAAAACAATTACTCTTGTTCCATATCACCTCATTTCCCTCTGCAGCCTCTCTTGTCTCTATGCCTCTGAGGTCCCTCTCATGCTCCCTCACCCTCTGCCTCCATCAGCAGCCATTCCAAGATCTCCTCAACCCCTGGTGTGTCCATGAGACACTCCAGGCACCTCAGGTGGGAGGCTTGCTTACAGCAAAGGGTATTTTTCCCTCTGTCAACTCCTTCCTGAAGGCTCAGCCAGCAAGTTTCTGGGCATTTCAGGACAAATTTTCCCTCACTTATTCAGTGATGCCTGAACACAGAGTTTATGAGTGGGCCTGTTAGTGCCTATTAACATCCTCTGCCTCAGCGTGGGATCCTGAACTCCTCGTGAGCACATTCACACCACTGAGAGCATTTTGGTACTGACGTGAAGGCGATGAGGACATTAACTGATTATCTCCTCTCCTGGCTCTGCTTTCTCCATGTCTACAGCTCCCACCCTGGCAACCTGAGGGGGTTTGGAGCTATTTCTTCCTCACCTCCTCTCCAGGCTGGCACTGCTACAGCCTCTTTAGCCTGTAAATTCAGGAATATTTCCTTTCAGACTACACGCCAAGTACTGAAGCACTTGTTAGTACCTCTTTTTTCGTGATCACTGCTGATGCAACGCACACAAGAGTTTGGTTTGAATTGATTTATTCACAGAATTACAGAATGATTTGGGTTGAAAGGGACCTTAAAGTCATCTCATTCCACTTCCTGCCATGGACATCTTCCACTAGACCAGGCTGCTTCCAAACTGAGTTTTTTCCTTCCTGTGCCTCTCTTTGTCCCACTCCACAACCCCACCAAGGAAATGATTTCCAGCTGAAGGATGGGCGAAGGTCCACACTGTCTTGCTGGCAGCGTGGCACTGAATAAATGTTAAGCACACAGTGCTAGGAGGAACAAGTGGGAAAGGGAAAAATGCTGAGAGATTTGCAAGGCGAAAAATAAAGGCTCTTAAGAAATAATTATTCATGGCATAATCTTGAAAATGCAATACTTATCACTAGACAGGCAACTGGCCTATCATTCTCAAACTAGAGATTAAAATAAAAAACACCCAGCAACTCAAGTTTCATGGAGAGGGGAAAAAAAAAGAAAAACCAAGCCTCAGCTTTCTTCAAAAAATACTTCAGAAACCAAGTAATTTAAATTTTGGGCACTTTTAAATTTCGACACTTAATCTCCACAGAGATTTATAATGGTAAGGAAGCATAGGGCATCTCTATATGGAAAAGCTCAAGGAAAACAGAACTTTTCCCCCAAATCACAGTGCAACTATATAGAGAGAAACCGAGTACAACTTAGGTTAAGTGTGGAGGTTGGATCTCAGTGCTGACACAGAAAATGTGGATACTCTGGGTTACTGTAAAACTTGGCTTGGGCGAAGGAAAAAAGGCACAAGAACAATGGTGAGGTCACAGAAATAAAAACTACATTTAATTTGGACTAGCAGTGCCGTGTAGGATCACATATATTAGATAATAATTCTTTTATATAATCACTATCAGTGAACAGATACCCACACTGATTTCTGTCCTTCAGGAAGGAGAGGAGATGTGAAGAAAAGCAAAAAATTTCTATATTGAAGGACAGCTGCTCATATATGCATGGTGTACATCACCATAATTTCTCAATGAAGTACTGTGGGAATTCAGAACAGCATCCAAAGCTATAAATTAGAGAGGAACTGCAGCCTGCAAGTTGTGAAACACTTTCTACACCGATGTGGCTGTGGGTACCCCAACAGCAGCAGATCAAGTCTGCTCCATAAAAAAATCCAGAGTTCATCCAAACCAACTCTCTGACCTTCCAGATCCAAAGAACATGTACCATGCCTGAATATGATAACCATGATAAACATTTTTTGCTTGGTTGGTTGGGTTTATAATGCCAAATAGTCTTTCTTTTCACATGCTAAAACTCACTTCTACATCCCAATCTCTCTCTGTCTCTCCTGGAAGTACATGCTGAAAGAAGAAAATAATTGCAGTCTTTTCACAATAAAGTATAGGAAAACTAGGTGAAAGTCCTGAAATTTTCATTATAGCGCAGGTTATAAACTTGAACTTCATAAAAAAGATATATGAGGGCACTAATAACACAAAAAAAGTTGTCACAAGATCAATATCATATTACAGAGGTGGTTTTGCTTGTTTTTACCAGGTCAACATTATTTTTGGGTATCACATGCTTGGTACATTGATCAAAATGTATATATTCGAATCTAATCCAGTATTTTCTTTTCCTGTTGCTTTCTTTCTGGTTAGACGTCAATTTTACTTCTCGTGTTGTGCCATGTGCTTTGCTTGGCACTGACAAATTAATTTCCATTCTTTAAATTTCAAAATTTCCAGCTGTGTAAATTTGACACCACAATTGCGAAGAACGCCTGCTTTATTTTTTTGTTTTTCGTTTTTCCCCTTTCGCACTTTTTTAGAAGACGTCAGACAAATCCTCTGCTGTGATACTCGATGCTTTCAGTTAATAATAACCACCACCTCCCTCGGATTATTACAAGGAATAAATGACAGCATTACGGCAAACGTGTTCAGCATTTATCACAGTACATGACAGAACACGACCCTCGGAGCACAAATGGGGTGATTACATTTCTGCTATTGTGGTTATTTCCCGAGAAAGAGTCTTCTTGGCTCTACCAGAGCATATTAAGGCACTCTCTGGCCAAAATTATTGACTGCCTGATGGGTCAGGCAGTCCTGGAAGGCCCTGGATGCCGTTTGCAGAGCTGCTGACCTATTTACTCCCATCCAAGTAAGTCTCTCTCGGAAGGAACCCTTAGGGTTTACAGTGTCAACAGCCCTGTGTTGTTTGTTTTTCTGCTCAGCCCACTACTTATTCAACAGAAGCGAAGGAAGATCAAGAGGGGACTTAGTTAATTCGCATCGAATTTTGTCACATAGCATAAAAAAAGACGGGAATTTTAGCAACGTTGTCGGGCTCACTACGCCCACTGGAAGATGCGATTCGTACGCATCAAGGGAGTGCCCACAGTGCCATTCCAGCCATTAGATTTCCTTTCTTCAAACCCAAATTTCATCACTTCAACGCTGTCGACGCAAAAAGCAGAAAAATATTATCAATGATGGATGAAGGTTTTTCTGCAGCTTTAAAGAATTTGAGATGAACAGAAAGTTCACCAGTTGACAGCTACCTTTAGCTGAATAAAGCTGTTATATTTTGGTATTTCTAATCACATGGAAGGAACAAAACAAAATGGGAAGGACAAGAAGATTTCTCATCTTACCCTGAAATCCTGGCCTCTGAAAAAACACCCTCTTGCCCAAGCTGGACACAGTTTCTTGAATACACAATCTGAGAACAGATTCAGATTGGCTGAATGCTCCATTTAATTCAGACAACAGAAGAGAATATTCCATAACAGCTTCAAACTTGCTACATCTATTCATTTTCAAAAACATAATTTAACAGCAACCAACACACCAGTAAGCTCCTTCAGACTGAATATTTCCAGTTTTTAACAAACACATTTTTATGGTTTGAATCCAAGAGGAACTTGGAGCAAGCTGGCATCATAGTTTGGGGTTGTTTGCTATTATTTATTTTATTTTAACAAGTATATGTTCAAGTTAGAGTTTGATCACTACTTCTTTTCTGTAGATCCTTAAGGATGAGATCAGAATTAAAGTTTATTCACTTTTTTTATACTTTATCCTCTTCGTATTTTACAAATGGTGGCAGGAGCTTCATATGTATTAATATTTGCAGCAGAAATATTTTCATTTATACACCCAATTATGTACTGGGAACAGCCACTGCCCGTCAAACCAGGGGAATGAAACCCTTGCTAGGAGCACAAGTGCCACCTCCCTGCTGTGAGCTGGGAACCAAAAGAGGTCAAACAACCCATTATGGTCAAACAAAATATTCCTGAGAACCGATTTCCAAATAACAAACAGGCAAAATGTTGAAAACAGAAAAAAAAGGAACTAAAACCAGCATAACACAAATATGCAATGAAAGCAAACCACATGCCAGTCATGTAATTTAGAAAGAGTCACAGAAGTGTGTTAATACCGAAATTCTTTGAAATTTCTGAATGTTAAAGAGAAAGGAACACATGGGTGAGCTGGTAGGGATGACGATTGCTCAAGCATCCAGTGAATTCCCACCTGGAATCTCAGTGTCCCTGTAGAAAAAAGGATCACCACCATCACAAATCCAAGGAAAAGGAAAACTCCAGAAGTTTTGGGCTGTTCCTTTACCAGTTGCTGATCAGAGTGAAGATGTGCTGTTGCAAATACAACCAACAGAATTTCATTTACCCTTCAGACCAACACCCAGATTTTGGGATTACCTACAATGGTCAGAAGTTTTTGTGTGCTCCCTTCTTCCTGCACAGCCCCAAAATTTATGCCTTCTGCAGCTATTTCCCCTCAGCCTTTACTCCTTAACTTTTTTTTTTTCTGGCATATTTAGTCCATTTTAAGGTTTACCAAACTTTATTAACTTTTTAAGCCCAAACAGCCAAACATGCCACATGACTAGGATAAAACTCAAAAAAAAAGGCTGTGCATAATTATTATATTTCATTAATTATCCCCCCTTTTTGTTGCTTTTTTCTCTATAGGATGCTTTATCCAGGTGGAAACAGGAAAGATGAAGAGTCTCAGAAACTGAGGGATTTGAATCCACAGTCCCATTGCTAACAGAGAAAGGAGAAATCTAGACCTTTCAGGCACTTAAATGTCCTTTGATGCTTCCTAATTCTACTGATCTGGTGCTGCTCTACAAACTTGCTCAGAAGTTCAAAGTTTATTCAAGTCTTCCCTCTTAAAAGACCCTTCTGAGCATTGTAAGGGAACAATATCCTGTCTTTTATGTCACCAGCAGCAAAGCATGACATCAAATACAAAAACCATCGCTAAAAAAATCATTCACGATTACTAAAAGACAAATAAATAAAAATCCATAACCACCATGGAAAAGTGTCATATGGAAGCTGAAAAAAAAATAGTTTTGCTATTTATTATTATTTGCTATTATTTGATATTTATTTATTTATTATTTGCTATTATTTGCTATTATTTGCTATTTATTATTAATATTCTGTGAATATTAAATATTTCAAATTAAAAACTATTTGCATTCAGAGAAAACTGGGTGATGTGAGTACACTTTATCTACTTTGCCATGTGGATGATATAGGCACTAGATGCAAAGGTTTCTTGAAGGTTTGGGTACAGAGAAGTTCTTTAGTCCTGCAAAAACCAGTTTTCCAGGAGGGCCTGGGTACTGTACTTCAGCACAGCTCCTTTTTAACCCTATCCCAAATCCTCCCTGCAAGGTGAGCCCTAAAAAGAGAATTAACAGAGCCTGCACAAGCTCTTTGCATGACCTGCACAGATGTCCAGTCTCACCTCCCCTTAATGGAAAGGTTGAAGGCTCCTCAGTCTAATGAGCATTAAAATCTCAGAGGTGTTTCTGTCTGTACACTTCAAGGGCTCACTCCCCCTTTAATCCTGGGGCCTTTTTAGTTCCTCCTGCAAAGCAGAGGCCAAAGGATTGAGTTTTGTGCACAGCTCTGAGAGCAGAGGCAGAAGAGAGGGTGAGGTGCCATCACCAGAGCCCTGTGCAGGGACAACTGGTTGTGCACCAGTTAAACCCTCTGTGACCTATTTACAGATAAATACCTACTGAATGATGCCAGAGGTGTGAAGTGGGGTGGATTCCTGGGCTCCATTAGTGCAGCTCACATTAGTTTTAATGACTTAGCATCAACAATTATCCCCTTGCAGCAGGAACAGGCAAGCACCTTTAAATACCCATTATGCTCAAAATTTGTTTTTAACTTGTTTTGTTAATTTAAAATCTATCTAATATATTTATCCTAATATCAGATCCCTGGGCGAGAGCTTGTTGTATGAAATGGATACACAGAGCTTGTGTTTAGAAAAAAAAAAGTGACTTCATCCTTGCTTTTATGGGCCCAGTCGATTCAAAGGAATAGCCCCTGGAAATAGTAACTGCTGTGATATGCTTATGGCTCCATTTACAGACTTTCTTATAGGTTCATAAATGGAGACTAGGAGGAGGAGGGAAAGGAATAAAATTTAATAACTGAATAAAAATGTAAATAAAGATTTGCCTAAAATTACTTGTCCAAGAAATAATTCTCCCTCCCCCTTAAGCTAATACTTTGATAAGCTCTGAACAGTGATCCTGATTTGGAGCGTGACCTTTGAAAATGCTCTCCAGCTTGATTAAAGATGTATTAAATTTGTTTAAATAAACCTCGTTGTAATGGCACATCATTTGTAAGAAGCTATTAGGGGGCTGGAAACTGTGCTGCTGTATTTGCATGAAAATGTGCCCTGCTCGAATTGAGGATCTCTCCTGAATTAACCGCAAAGGAAAAGCGACACTTTCATAATTTTTTTTGACAAAAGAGGAAAAAAAAAAGCCCCACAACTTACAAAACTTTATGCTAAGCTCTATGAGAATGGAGGTAACTGCATATTAAAACAGGGCTATGAACACGACACACACTTCACCAAACCACTCTCCTCTGGTTTTTGTCTTAGATTTTTGACTTACATTTCTTTCTTTTTGCCTGCTTTCCTTTATTTTTTCCTCCCTGAAAAATGTCATTGAAAAGGAAAAAAAAAAAAAGCCAAGAAGAAAATGTTTTCCAGTGTGGATTTTCAGCTGATTGAGAGAAAACCCATCCTATGTTAACAGCAGAAAGAAACAGTAATACAAAAACTTAAGAGAGTGGTTGACATTGATAATAACTTTCTCCTTTCAGTGGGGTTTCAGGCAGGCAGATTTTGCAGCCGTTGAGAAAAGGGAAAATGTAACCCTGGATATCATGGAATTTATGTGATTAGGCAGAAAGGTGGATAAATAGATAGATAGATCCCATTCCTGCTTGAAGCATATAGATTGCCAAATGTACTTTAATTTCTTCCAATAGCTCCCAACTGAGTGAGTAACTGCTACGCTAATGAAAAAGTCTCTCTCCCTTAAATCAAATTTTAAATTAAAACCTTTCCCATTTCCCAGCTAAAGCCAGGACTCTAGGATATGTATGTGTACTCAGGGGCTTGGAGTCTTTCTTTGTGCTCCCTGTTCCTCACCACCTATTTCACATGTCAGCCTCCACAGCCATCCTGGTGCTTGTGTCTTTTGTCACACTTCCAATAAATGTGGCCACGTGGGTTCATCTGCACATGGTGCTCAGTGCTGGGAGTGCCACCAGTGCTCAGGATCCTCTGCCCACCCCAAACCCACCCTGCAGAGCACAAGGACCTCCAACGTGATACATTACAGACTTTAATTTCCCTACTTCTTGTTTAATCTCGCAGACCTTATTCTCAAACTCTCCTCCAAAACCACAAAGGAACAAACGTGCAGAGTCACGAGAGTCTCAGTAAATCACGAGAGTCAGCAGCACTGCCTGATGCAAGAGGCCACTGGCATGGGCAGTTTGCAGAGCAGGGAATGTCTGCCCTTTGATTACAGAACAACATTCAAAGAATGAGATTTTGAGGATTAATATCTTTCTTTGTGGCCATTCCTCCCTTTCTTTTCCCCAGCCGATTGTAAAAGCTACAAACAACAAAAACCTGAGCTTTACAAAATCAGTATGATATAAAATATATATAATAATCTACCAGCAGATCACTCACTGGACCTGAACATCAAGCACATGCACCCACAGGTGACAACAACTTTGTTCTGTGTGCAAGGTGAGCTGGGACACGTTAATCTGGATTCTGTTCTACAGGAACTCATGCACTTGGCAAAAATCCTTTAGGGTTTGAATAAAAGGTTTAACAAATGAGTATCAAACCAGAACTAGAGAAAGATGGCAGATTAGAAACAAAACCTGCCATACCCAGAGTGCAGAACTGTCAGATGGTGTGGTTACTCTGAAAGGAAAGAAAACAAATAACTAAGAGAGAGGCAAGAAATTCCCCTTTACTGAACAGTACTAAAACAATGCATCCATAAATATCTCACTTTGTAGCTAATTTTGGTACTGAAAATATCATCTGGTAGCTGCATTTTCCAGGCCAGTTCTAGACTGTGGCTTTTTCTTTCTACCAATTTTCCTAAAACAAAGTAAGAAGTATCACCTGTGTTATTCTTGGGTCTACACTTCTGCCACATTCCTGTGTATTTACCTTCTGCTGCACTGAGCTGTCATGACCTTATAAATCTGTCTGCACGTGGGGGTTGTGCCAAACACTCATCTCTGGACTCTTCAAACCTCTGTTAAACACAACTCTGGTGCTCGTGGGTGGATCCTCACACAGAGGACAGGACCAAAGTGCATTTGCAAGTAGCAAAGGCCAGCTCTTAAATTCCTTTGCATGGTAAATCCATGCACAACATTTTTCCACTTTTCCATCTCACTCCCCTTATGGGATGCATTGGTTAATGGCTTGCTAAGAATTAGCAAGAGCAAGTCACAGTCCTTTCACTGAAACCACACCCCAGTGTAGCCAGGAATATGAGTGACGAGAGCAAACCTGGCTCTCCAGATTATTCACAATCTCTTTTCTAACTGAGCATGAGAAGAAAACACACAGGTGGGTGTTCCAGGAGGCAAGATTCAAATCCTGCCCCTGCCCAAAGGGTATCCAGGGGCACAGGCAGCATCCCACTTCTCCTGTGAGTCCCCTTGATGCACAGTGACCCAGCCTGGGCAAATCCTTTGTGATTTTTTTCTGACCTGGATGGTCTCAGCAGCTCCTGAGAAAGGGCAGAGGGATGGGAAAACATCCTCAGGAAGGAGGAAAATTTAGAGATCCACAGAGCAGAAGCTTCAGGCATCACAGTTGTTAATTCACATCATCCCTGGAGCCAGCAAAAGCCCTGATGAGTCATCTTTTATTTTGGGGACTGGCCATCCCATCTCGATGGGAGCATGGAGATGCATAAAAACCCGGCCTGCTTGGCAGCAGCGAGCTGCAGCCTCAGAGGAACCCAGCTTTCTTAAAGTCTGTGCCATCTTCCCACATTAAACAACCTCTGACATGTTCTCCTGTCTCTTTTTGGTTTTAATTTGCCATTCTAAATTGAGATACTAGAGCAGGTGGAAGCAACCCAGCTCCGGGCTAATTGGTTCATCATGCACGTTAGGATAATGCTCATTCTGGATTTCGATTAGGTCAGTGTGGAGACTGCCTTGGTCAGAGTCTGTAATGATCTGCTTATTAACTCTGGTGCAGGGTCCTTGACTGTACTCATGTTATTAGAGATTGCAGCTGCCTTCAGCCCTGTGAACCATGGAGTTTTATTGGACTGTCTAATGTCCTGTGCTGGACTAAGTGCTCCACTTCTGTCCTGGCTGGCGCCAGGGTTTTGTTTGTTCTCTTCCCATACCTCCAGCCACACAGAAATCGTGTGCCATGCTGCTGGGGCTCATCCCAGTTCCACCAGTATTCATTAAATACCATTAGGAAGGGTGTTTTCTTCACTGAACAGATGATCTATTTATAATTTTCCTTCAAATTCTGCTATGCCCACCTTCTAGTTTTAGTTTGTTTGGTTGTTTTTTTTTTTATTTTAGGCTCAAAAAACTCTTTTTAGGGCCTGACCAAATCCAAAAAATAATGGATCTTGTGGTTTTGTGACAAGGGGCACCACTTGTGTTGCAACAACAGGTATCCTGCTTTTGGGATATTTTAGCAAACCTGGTTCATTTTTGACAGGAAGCTTTCCACATCTGAGCACACTATTAGCACTTTCCGTATTTCCCCATCTAAAGTGTTTCCAGAAAAGAAGACATTTTCTTGCTTAACTGACTCAGAAATTCTTCTTAATGCTCTCATTACAATCAGATTTGATTACTGTGATACATTTTTTCTGCTCATCTTCCTCTTGTCAGTGTTAGTTCCTTTCAGTGGTTCAGCAAAACTTCTGCCACTGCCTAAAACTGCTGACAAGCACAACCCTGATTTCTAGGACAGGCACTGTTCTCTGCACTGCTTCCCTGTTTGCTGATATGAAACCCTTGGTTTCAAGGGTTTGATTTTTAAGAATGAAACTCTTTACTGGGTACACGGGCAGGATCTTCTGAGGTGGGTGAGAATGTCCCAGAGATGTTGGGCAGCTTCAGGGGGGTGTGAGGAGAGCATGAGAAAGGGATGGAGGGGTGTTCAATCAATCAAAGGGAAAGCAAGACTTGAGGGGGGTGCAACACTTCTCTGTGTGTGGAAGGAGTAAAATGGAGCTTTAGTAAGCTGACCAGCTAAAAGAAGTTGTAATTTCAGTAAGAAAAATGGTTTTGCTAAGTAATCCCCTAAAGAACAGAGTTCCAAGCTGGGTAGTCTCCCTAAGGGTTGTCAGAATTTCAATTCAAGATCTCTTGATCTTTGACATATCCCTTTCTCACTACTTCTGTGGCCCTCAGTTCCCCTCTTATTTTCATTCTGGGAGGTGTTAATACCCCTAAAGTTTTCAATGGAGGCATCAAAAACATTTTGATCTGACAACTGAAGTGATCAGCAGTGCTCTGATTCCACTCCACCTGATGGCTGTGGTCAAACTCACAGCAAATTTATGCAGAATGAAATGAGACACATATGAATGAACAAGCATGAAAAATACCTCCCCCTAAGTGCTCCAAGTAAAGATTTCATTTTCACAGAGATCCATGTCTTAAATTAAATTCAGCTCATGAAATTTTAGCACAGAGTCCTGGATATCGAACTGCCCAAGCCAGAGGCTCTCTGACCTGTTTAACCCTGACAAGCCTTTGCTCAGCTCTCAATTTAAACACAAATTTGTATTTTTAATATTGATTTATTTGTGAAGTTCATTTGCCTGTAAAACTGTCTGAGTTTCACTACAAATTTTGGCCACTACCATTCTCACCGATGTTTTCAGACGAGCATCCGACCACTCCAAGGGCATTTGTGAGCATACTGGGCTTTCATTTTTTGTAATGGGAAGGGAATTTGTTTTGGGTTTGTTTCTGTTCTGAGGGTTTGGGGGTTTCCTTGAGAGGCAACAGCTCAGCAACTGTTTTAGTGATGCTGCCACAAAAGTCATCACTAACATCCTTCACTGAATATAAAGACTGGATAAAATTGATACTGCCAGAGCTAAAGTAAACAAAACTGGACAAGTACTATTGGAATCTTTGGATAAATTATCACCTCCATCTTAATTTTAGCCTGATTTTGTTGTTAAAAGGAGTTTTGGCTTCTCCTCTCAGAACCTCCCTTCCCTAACAATCCTGATGTCCCCAAACTCAACATTGTGTCCCTTACTGTGGACTCATCTCATTTCTCCTTAAGAAAAACCTCTCCCTCGGCCTTCTTATATTCATCCAAGGAAGGAGGTGCCTTGATGAAGATTTTTGTCCAGATTTTTTGGACCTATGGATTGCCTGAAATTGTATTTCCTCCTGCATCCAGAGATTTGGGAAACCAGCCATACTGAGCACAGCCACCTCACTCATAGTTAAGGAACAAATTATAAAGCATCCCAAGTGCACTCGCCCTACTGAACTTTTCCTTGTCCAGCTTATATGGCATTTAATTAAATAATGCTCCATTGCACACCATGAAAAAAAAATATCAGGAAGACTTTCTTGTAATATAATATAAATATATATAATATAATATAAATAATATAAGTATTATATAATATAATAATATAATAATAATATAAGTAATAGTAATAATATAATTATATTACTATATAAGTATAGTAATAATATAATTATATAATAATAATATAAGTAATATAAGTAATATAATATAAAATATCTTTTTCTAAGAAGGATAAAATTTAGTCCCTGACCAACATAAAACCCTTCAGTGTATTTTTCTGGTATTGCTATTCACAGCTTGGTTTATTTGCATCCATCCAATACCTCCAGGATTCCTAAAGCACCCACTGCAGTGGCATCAAAGGATCCATAATTTGCAAAATAAAATTTGCATGCAATAAAACTATATGAATCATGTCGTCTGCAACGAATGGACCAGGGATCTGCATTCCAGAGCTACTAAAAATTTACCTACTTCACACCTCACTTCTTTTTTGGTCATTTAGTTTTACTTGCATTTGTCTGAGGTTTCATGACTTCATTTTCTCCACAAGTTTCTGCTCCATCACGCCATGCATGGAAGGGGAAAAACACCACCTCGAAGTTTTTTCAGCTTTTTAGATAATCTGGGAGGACTGAGGAGAAAATTGAGCAAAATCACAAGAGATGACTTATCCAGAAGCTTCAAATTTGAATCAGAGGTTTCAATCCCAAGACAAAGATTTTCATAAAGTTCCGGGTATAAAAAAATCCAAATACATAAAAATTCCTAAATGTGCATATTTTTAAAGGGAAAAGAGCAAGGAGTCACAGATTATTAATTACCTGTAAATTCTTATTAAAAGGTATCAGCAAAGTACTCCTACACAGAGGAAAAGGGTGGGGAACAACACGAAACATAAAATACCGATGATAATTCCTTAACTAATTTTCCTAACACCTGTAAAATTCTCCAATAGCTTATCTTGTTCTCATGCTTAAAAAAAATAAAAAAGTTTAAATGCAAGCTTTACTGATAGTTATCACGAATTTCCATGGGATAATCACAGCATAAAGCACTGTGCAAATGCACTGCAATTGTAAATTGGCAGTAATAATGTAATGCCAGCACTGGTTAATTATGGGCTATATTTGATCCGTATGTAACACTCTACTTGCTTCACTTTGAGTCTGTGATAGCCCAGACTGATCCTAGATGGGAAAGGTTTTTATTCCAGAGACAAGAAATCATAATGAGGGATGCTGGGCTTTATTCTTGCAAAGCTTACAACAGGCCAAGTCAAGTATTTCAACTTTACACAAAGTTAGAAATTGAGGAATAGGTCTTGGGGGAGGGGCACGAGGGTTGTTTTGTGTATTAGAGACGGACTTCCCATGGTTGATGCAATGATTGCTTCAGAGAAAAACACTTTCACAGTTTTTTGAGTGTCTATTTCACTTGAGGAAGCCAGAAGAGAGCTCTGAACTGTGTCACTTCCAGACCCACCCGAGTACAACAGGACATAAAATCACAGAATCCTGTAGGTTGTAAAAGGCCTTTGAGAGGGTGACGTGTGACAGGACTGAGTATAAATGAAAAATCTTGTGGCCCTGCCAAGAATTTTGCAGAGTAAACTCTGTGCAACAAGTAAAACTACATTTCTAAGCAGCAGCAGGCATTGAAATTTTAAAAAAAAAGTACACCTCAAGCATTCAGTATGAATTAGAAGATTTAGAAGCTCAGACGCCTTCCTTCTTTCCTTGCAAGCCAAAGTGCCATCATCCCCAATTTCATTTTCTCAGCTTTGCTGGAAGGGCTTTACCAACTTTACCAGCAGTTTTCAGGAGCAAGAAGAGCAAAGAGGTGCTGCTGTGCCACCCCTCCAGACCAGAAAAACACTTCCCCCTCCCCACTGGCCAGGCTGATCACTGTGCCCAAATTTCACCCGCTGTCACAGACAGGAAAACACAGACAGGGAGACGAGGCTGCTCCAAACCCTGGCCTTGGACACTTCCAGGGATCCAGGGGCAGTCACAGCTTCTCTGGGAAATCTGTGCCACCTCACAGTGCACAATTTCTTCTTCGTAGCCAGTCTAAACCTAGTCTAAGCCACCCCCCTTGTCCTGTCACTCCATGCCCTCATAAATATTCTCTCCCCATCTTTCTTGTCAGCTCCCTTCAGGTACTGCAAGGCCTCAATTAGGTCACCCTAAATCTTCTTTTCTCGAAGCTGGGCAATCCCAATTCTCCCAGCCTTTATCACCATAAAATCAGAGAGACTCAGAACCAGCCATGCCAGTGCCACAAATCAGAGCAGAGTTGTGTCTCCCATGAGCTGCAGCCCGAGCTGGTGTGGGGCAGGGAGGCACCAGCACATTCCTTCCTCTCCATGGCACCAAGGTGAGGGCGATGGAGGCTCCCAGACAGGAAGACAAGGCAATTAGCAAAGTGACAAAAGACGTTTCCAGCCTTTTGATGCAAAGTGCAATGACACCTGTGCAGTAGGAGCTGCCACATGATGTTTTACATCATGTCATGATGATGTCACAAAACATACTGCAGCCTTTCAGATGATGTGCTCCATCCTCTTCCACACCAGGCCACAAACGGTTCGAACAGCCAGAGCTCATTTTGAATTAGTGTAACTGCAACGGCACATGAAAACAGAAACAAGAGTGGGGAAAGGATCACATTAGTCATGGCCATATTATGGCTATCAAGAAAAATTACTGAAAGTGATCTGTGACACCTGAGCAGTGACCTCAGGAGGAGTTACAGGTTAGCAGCTGAGTTGTGGCAGGCTCCCAGCAGCCCCCTGGCAGGAATGTTATATTTTGGAAGAGTCAAAACTTCCAAGGTGTAGCACAGCAAATAAGACACAGGTGTCCTCCAAGAGCCACTAAAATGCAAGTGATGCTGTGCTCACCTCACTGCCAGACAGCTGGAGCACTACCAAGCATGCTGCTGTCATTCCCAGAAGTGCTCTCCTTGGAAGAGAATACCTCCAGGAATGTATATTAAAGGACTGGAAATGCTAATTTGCTGGCACAATTTCTCTCAAGAAATCTCTTGCCAGTGGGGAAGAAAAAAATATGACAAAATCATAGAAATGTGTATCTACACCTAAACCCAAAATACGCTTTGGGTTTTGTTTTAATATTTTATTTTGTGGAACAAAAGTAGCATTCCAGGTTACTCCAAGCTGTCACTTGTGCCATCCACCTTGTGCACAAGAAACTATTTCATGTGGTCATTACCTTCCTCAGTGTGTGCTTGAGAAGTAAAACAAACTGCAACTGGGCTAAAAAATGTACACACAATGGTTTTTTCTCCTTTCCTCCCCATGCTGAAATAGCCAAGGCTAATAATAATCTGGTTTCATTTGCAAATTGTATATCCTTAGGCTGACCATATGATTCAGTGATTGCAAAACAGAGATTAAAAAAAATAAAAAAGAATTATTTTAGTCGCTCGAGTTATGAAAAACCAAGAAGTTACTTAACATCTGCAGCCCAAATTTAATATCTCAAGGTACACGACGTGTCTGGGGAGAACACAGCTCCCTGACTCGCCCCAACCCTGCTGCCAAAAGCTGGAGCAGAGTTTGTCACGGGAGAATTGACAGTAGCACTGAGCAAGGGGGTTTCCTTGCAGTCCTCATTCAGGGAAGAGGTGGCCAGTGACCCACAGTCCTGTGGTTTGGGGACTGAAAACACACATTTGGGCTAATCCTGACCCTTGTTTATCAACTCTGAGTACAAAACAGAGTTTTGTTCATGCACTTTGAGCAGGGAGGTTGGAAAATACTGCTTTGCTTTGGAGAGACAATTCCATCCCAAACAGCCCAAATGAAGTAGCATCTCTGAGTTACAGGTGATCTCCAGATAGGAAATGGGATGATGAGCTGAGCTGACAAGCCAAGGGCATCCCACACAGTGTTCATCACAGCCAGCACCCAGGCAAAGCCTCGGGAAAGCAAAAATAAACCCAAAACCTCTTTCAGAAGTCCGTGCTTCAAAACCTCCCCTTTACATTTTTCCCCCACAGTTTTGCTAACACTAAATAAAGCCAACAACAGTGGCACTCCCAACACCGAGCTCAGTCTGCATCATCCCCTGCCTTCTTCCTGCTGTGATGCACAAGATTCTGGGTTTGGATGCAATCCTCCCTCTTTGCTTTGTTATTTTGGGATTTTTTCCATCAGTTGGTGTGCAATGATCACTAATGAGTCCAAAAGGCCAAATTCTCCAGTCTGCTTTTCCTGGAAAGTGGATTATTGTTCTGGCCTTCCAAAAACCACAAGTATAGGAAGGTGAATCTTTTCATTTCAGGTACTAAAGACTCCGGATGCTGCAAAGCTGAGTAACAAATGCAGCTGACAAAACTATCAGTGGCTCTTTTGAGGTGAAAAATGGATTTCACAATTAAGAATCAATTAGATGCAACCCCACACTTCGATAAAGCAAAAATCCTTTATTTTCTAATAATTATTCATTGAGCACCTCCTGCATTGACCACACACTTAGTGCTGTCCACTCTGCTTAATCATCTATTCAAAGGAAATTTCTCTCCCTGATAAGGAGACAGGGTGGGTTTTAATGGCAAAAATCCTGGGTCTGCAGAGTTTGCTGTCTGACTGCTGAACTCATGGGGATTTGGTAACAGTAAAATCAAGGTTACAGATCCCAGGATGCATAAATTATAAATAATTACAGAATCACAGGGATGGTTTGGGTGAGAAGGGACCCTCAAAACAATCTCATTTTCACCCCTGCCATGGCAGGGACACCTTCCACTATCCCAGGCTGCTCCAAGCCCTGTCCAACCTGGCCTTGGACATTCCAGGGATCCAGGGCCAGCCACAGCTTCTCTGGGCACCCTGTGCCAGGGCCTCCCCACCCTCACAGGGAAGAATTTCCTGATATGTGTTGGTAGACAGAGTCTTTTAAACCACATTTAACACATAATCAAAGCCATTTTAGTTTAGGCATCACAGAGAGAGAAAAATGAGAGAAACACTTCTGCTTGTGGCACTGGATCAGCTGCAGTCAGGGGCTGTCCAGGACAGAGCAGATTTCATCACTCCCCTTTGCTTGTGATGCTTGTTTGGGTTCTTTGAAAACAAAAAAAGGAAATGGAAAGGGAAATAAAAGCTTTCCCATGCTGTCTTAGAGGCAGAGGAAGGAGAACTGAAGTTGAAACAGTGCCTGTGAGGGGCTCCTGTGCTCGATGGCAGAGCTGCTCTGCTGAACAGAACCCCAGAACGGTTTGGGTGGGAAGGGACCTTAAAGTTCATCTCATTCCAACTACGAGCATGGACACCTTCCACTATCCCAGGCTGCTCTGAGTTCCATCCAACCCAGCCTTGGACACTTCCAGATAAGTCAAAAGCAATTCTGGGGCCAGACTCATGTCCTGCCTGTGCATCTCCAACACACAAACAGGCGTCACCACAGGCCACGTAAGTGATACTTACAGAAGAGGCTTATACAATGCTCCAGAATATCTGCTGGATATAAATATAAATAAGCACTGCTGATACAATTGCACTGTGGGACCATTTTGAGATGAGCAGGGTTATAATGCATCTGCAAAATCAATTTTTCTATCATGATTTAAAAGTCGAGCCCAAAGCAATTTTTGTTACTTTGAAATTTTTATTTTGCTTTATTAACTCCCCCCAACAGTTGAAAAAGCCCTCAGAATACACTTATTTAAACGTGCCTTTTGTGTTTGTCTCTGCAAAAGAAAAGTTAGTGCTGAATGTTGCCCTTGCCTGTGAACTGCACTTCTGGGGAGAAAATTCAGTCCCTTCCATTTGAGAAATGAAATTTGTTAAGTGCCTGGGCCACAAAGCAGCAATAAGACTGTTGGCAATTTGAAAGACCAAATTAAAAACAAAAAAAAAAAAATAAAAAGCAAACAGCTGAGACACTGAGTCTAAAAATTATCTATGACACATGCATAGCAAAATGTTTTCACAAATTCTCCAAAGGATTTTTAATTATTACAGATTGTATTAATTAGGTAATTATGCAATACATTGTTTTGGAACCATTCCCATCTATTATGTATGCAATATTATGTATACATGTTTTTTTAATAACTGTCCTGCTTTGTAAACCTCAGCTCCAGCCTGATCCTCAGAGGGGCTACAGGGGTGCAATAAAGCCCAATTTTTGCCACAGTGGACACCTCCTTGGAAGCAGAATAACAAGTATCCCACAAGAAAAACAGCACAGAAAATTTTTTTAAAAGCTATGAAATATTATCTTTAATGAGCATCTGAGGATTAATGACCATCTGGGAAGGGCTGATGGCTCCAAGTGCAGCTCAGGGCCATTAACTCCAACTCCTCGTTAAAAGGTGCTTAAGGGGGTTTATGTGCAACACTACACAGGTGAGAAGAGCTCCTGGGCAGTAAAACATTCATCTAAATGTTTTAAGCAACAATATGGAATTATTGCCACATTTTGGGCTAGAATTCCCACGAAAACGTTCATGGACGATAAAAGGAGAATTTGGCAACACCTTTTCTGCCCCCCTCCCCCCCACACTTCTCTCTTCTTCCACTTCGTGATCTCCAATTCGAATAAACAATCATGGAACCATGGAATGGTTTGGGTTGGAAAGGACCTTAAAGTCCATCTCATCCCACCCCCTGCCATGGGCAAGGACACCTCCCACTATCCCACGTTGCTCCAAACCCCACAACCTGGCCTTAGACATTTGCAGGGATCCAGGGGCAGCCACAGCTTCTCTGGGCACCCTGTGCCAGTAAACAAAACTTACAATAACCGTGAGAGCAAACAAACTATTCATCATTTCTAAATGAGTTTCTGCAGCCTTTAGTTAGTCAGAAAAGTCTCAGAAATTGCTCAGGAAAGTCGTCCTCTTGTCCTCACAAAAGCCACACAGTTAAGTTTTACTACCTGTGCTAATGAAACACAAGCACAAAGCCCTCCCACAGCTGGAGAGGAACAAGGTGAATATGCACTAAGGTCTTTAATTTAAACCTCTGGTGATGAATGCGCATCCCAAAGTCCATATAAAATTAGAGCATGACTTCTCAGCCTCCGTGTGACAGGATTTGTATCTGCTTTATTCCCTTTCTCTACCTCTGTCCTCATCAGAGTTCATTTTCTGAGACTACACCACAGTTTGGAAAGTTTGTCCTCAGTTAAAACAAACAAAACCCAAATGACCAAACCAATAAAATCTATAGGAAAAAAAAAAAAAAAAAAGAAAAAGCAGTAGTATTGACCAGGAAAAGACCTGGTGACTATTTTTCTCCCCCTTTCCACATATCATTCACCACAGAGCAGGTCTGCTGGGACAGCCACCTGCAGCACCCATGGGCTGGAGGACAGAAGGCAGCAGTCACGTGTTTACAAATCAAACATAAAAGCAGTTTTTAATTAACTTTAACCAACAGTGATTAAGAGCAAGAGGAGACTCCGTCCATGCCTTCAAGGCAGCTTGCCTGGGAGAGACTGGAGGGAGCAGAGTTCTGCTGGTGGGAAGGCACTGGCCAGGAGGGCTGCGGAGGGCCCGGAACCCTGCGGGGAGGGTCAGATGGATCCCAAAACCTAATAGGAACTGAAAGCACTAATTGAGCCTGGAGAAGAGGCTGGAGGGTTTCCGATGACATTTGCAGGGGAGGAAAAGAACTAAGGAGAAGACAGAAAAAGAAGCTGGTTTGGGAACATTTTGTAGACTTTATTAAAAGTATTTTAAAATATGTGGTCGAAGAGAGACCACAAATTCACTAGCCCTGTAAAACCCCAGTCCTCACCATAATACCTGTTTCTAACCCAGCCATCAGGTGATAAAATCTCTTCACCACATTCGTGCTTCTTCACAAGAACTTTTATTGATCCCTGATCAGTTCTCTTTAACCTCATTAACACTGTTTTAACTGACATTCATTCCCTGTGCCATCCAAGCTACATATTCCCTTGGACTGAGGAACCACGTACAATATCAGTTCATGCTTCCAACGCTGGAAGTTGCTTGCCAAGTTTTCAAATGCATTAAATCCTTAAACACATAAATAGAAAACCCTCACCTTAGATTTCTAGCCAGCACTTGATATTTTCACTCATTTTCTGATACATTGTTCATGAAAGTGGAATTCTGGTCTTCCCCCTCCCTCCTTTTGGCATGTTTAAAGATTTTAAATTGTTACTCCAGTAGGCCACTAAATGATTTTGTTCTACTTCACCCACATTGCTTCATTTCTTGTATCACTGCTTGTCCTTTGATTACAATTGCAAATGGAAAATGTTTGAAAGTTGGTTTTGTTCTGAGAGCAGCTCGAAGTGAAGTGAATTAGTGGATCAGCCTATTTGGCAAGTGAGTCCCCAGCTCCGAGGGTACGGTAATAAATTTAACATTCACACACTGAAGCTCCAAGTCCACATTGCACAATCAACACCTATTACAGTGTCTAATTTAAAGATACTCGTGGCCTTTGCCCCAGATTTGCAACACCTAAATAAACAGGGCTATTCTCATTAACCAAAACATTTCCTCAGTACAGCTCTCATGAAACAAATTGGCTGGTCCCCCACTGCAGCATCAGGGGACACGTCTGAAATCAAAGCAGGGAGAAGAGGCACTGAGGTTATTTTGCCCACATGTCCCATTTTGAAAGTGCTTTTGAACATCTCCAGTGCCCACACGGACATTCCCACTGCCCACAGCAGAGCTGAGACGGTGCTGGAGGCTTCCCTCCCTCCTCACCCCCTCCTTTTTCCTTTCAACCACCTTGAAATTCAGATTAAATGACAGTCCCAGAATAGGCTTCTTTTTCTGCTGTTTCTAACACAGATTCCCTAAAGCGTTCCCACAGCTTCCAGCCTGTACTTCTGGGCAACCTGAGCCAGAAGCCTGGTGGCACCTCGCTGGCAGCAGCAGGCCGAGCGTCCGCCTGGCTCCCGTGAGCTGCCCCTCAGCAGGGCCCTGCCCAGCTCGGGGACAGCAGGGCTGTGCCCACCAACACAGGCTGGTCCCCAGTGCTATTCTGAGCGAGGAGCAGCTCGTTAACACGGCTCCTTCCCAACCAGATGGGCTGCAGGAAAACAAACAGGAGCCATCCATGGGCGCTTGGCAGAGCCGATGGCGCGGCGGCGCCTGGCGCGGCCTCACAGCTGTCCTGGCTCCACACAGCACATCTGCAGCGCTCTCAGGGACGTCACAGCCTTGTCACCTCTTCCTTGTGTGCTAAATCCAAAGAGATGATGGGTTGGTTTGACCTCAGCAGCAGAAGGGACGGACAGGTGACACCCACAGCCCCAGGATGAGGCTTCAGGACAACGTGGAGTGCTCAGCTCTGCTCAGGAACTGCTCCCACTCTTTTCCTTTGGTGGAACAGCAGTTTGTAGGTGTGAACACCTCAGAGGAGGCCCAGGGTTTCCACTAGACATGGAATGAAGAGCCGTGAGTGCTCACAGAGCTGGTGCCTGGCACCCCAGGCCTTCACCCAGCACCAGACCCACTGTCCTGCTGCAGGAGCAGCACATCTGTCATCTCTTACACCTCCACACAAAGCAATGGTGTCGCAGTGTCAGACACGAACACGCAGACTTAAACAGCAGGTTGGCAGCAGGTCAGATCACCGAGCAGAGCGAAAAGGACCCTGCCCACTTTTATTATCACACTTTTATACCTCTTTTTTAACAATCATACATTGGTAGATGAGGTTAACACCTCTAGAATTTTACAGGATAGGAACACAGTCTATCACCTTTCTCTGCCTTGGAGAAAGGAATGAACAACAATCTAGAAGTTCAGTAAACATTCTCAGCCGGTTAGAAAAACAAGAGCTATGTTTATAGAAAATGCATGAGAACTTCTACTACAAAAGTAAAAACACAGAACACTGTGAAAATCAGGGCGACACAATGGCTCCTGCCAAGATCCTACAGTCCTTTCAACTGCATCCCCTTGCCTGGTGATACGGAGTTTGAAAACATGGCCTGTCACCATAAACCCCCCAGCGTGCTGCTGCTGCCACAAGATCAAAACATTTCGGACTTGAAGACACAAAGTACAACTTCCCCAATCTATCACGGGAAGAAACACACCCAAAAGAAGGACAATATGCTTGTGATGCAGTTGGAACTAGATGATCTTTAAGGCTCCTTACAAACCAAGTAATTCTAGGATTTCATGCTGTCAAGTTCAGTGTCAGAGGTAGGAGCAGACCACACTGCAGGTCCAGTTTTAAACCCCATGACAGAACCACACTGCACTTATACTGAAATTGCAGACCAGGGGTGGTGTCTTCACACCGCTTCTTTTCTCTAAAGCTCTTACTCTAATTTTAGATCTTATTTCCAAGTAAGCCTCGAACTCTAATACCTTCACAGGTTAAAGAGGGAGAAAAATGCCACCTTTACAGCCATTGCATGAACATTTAATAGTTAAAACCCACCTTTATGTATGTAGTGAGGCAAAAGGTTTGTCTTTACTTAATTTTTTGATTACAGACTTGAAATCAGGGCTGTTGCATAAAGATCCAAAGCATGTGGAGGTTTTACTCTTCATCAAGATATAAAAAGTTATCAAGTATGTCAAAGTCAGGTTGGACCCAATTGGATAGTTACAGCTATAAATATGAGGTAAAGAGGGACTAAAAGATGTACTTTTGGTATGTGCAGTGATTGCTTCCCAAGAGCTTCAAGAGAGATATCAGAGTTAGGAGTAATTTTAGGGTGCAAATATTTGAATGCTAAGGACCAATGAAAAAAAGGATTTTTTCTTTTACCTCCCAGCTGAAGGCAGGTGCATTTTAGCAGAAAACATTCATGCCAAACAGTCAAAGTTTGCATGATATTCATATTTCTCTCTCATACCTTAATAAGTTTTCTAATAAATAACTGGGGCTGTACATGCACCATTAATAAACCTTCAGAAACATAAAAAGGAAGAAGAAAGTTAAGCTAGTATGGCTAATTAAAATTAGTTTGTTGGAAGTTTAATCAATTAGCCCAGAGTTTTCAAGGCAATATTGCTGCTATTCACGCTCAGTGGAAGCACTTTCAGGCAGCCCTTTATTGCAACATCTCTGCTCAGATGACCTTTACTTCATAAAGCACTGAGCTAAACATTTTATACACAGGGCAAAATCTGTTTATTGAAGGATGCCAGGGCACTGTCTTTAGGAATGTGATTTGGCTTCACTTGGGTAATTTACCAAAGACAGAAGAAAGTTGCAAACCTATTTGTAGCCTTCATTTGAAAGCCATGCCATTTCTTTGTACTGCTCCCTCATCTCAAGATTTGACTGTGGTTCTGCAAATAAACCTTCTCCCAGACAGATGCTCCACTGATTGTCCTGGTAAACCAAAAAAAAAAAAAAACCCCGCCACAAAACACAGGACAAACAAACAAACATCCTTCCACACAGCAGATGCTTTCTCAATTACTTAATTTGACTTTTGGGTAATTCAGACATGATTTCAGGGAATAATATTTTCCAGACAGAACTTATTTATTAAGCAGTTTGTGGTCAGGCATCAATTAACCAAAACAGGCAGCACATCTTTGGGAGGCACTGGTTTCCCAATTCAGAGACAGGGAGAGATAAGGGCATTGACATTGCCACCGGGTCCCTAATTCCGAGGAGGGTCCCCTGTTGAGGGCCCACCCTGGAGCTTGTGAAAGCCTGACTGTTGAAACAGCACCTGACATTTCCCCCTGAGCTCCTGGAGCATTTGCTGATTCACTGCCCACACAGGGGAAAAAGCACATTTACAGCTCACAACAGTGCCCTGCCTGGCTGAGTGATGTGAAACAGATTTCTGGGCTTGCTGTGGAAATCCCAGCACTTCTTTTTTTGCTAATTTGCAGCCCAGTTTTGAACTTGGCGTTTCTGCGGTGAATGGGATGAGCAGTTCCAAATTGTACTTAAAAATAGGAAGGAATACCTAAGTCCAAACATAAATAGTGCGAGTTCATCCTACTGTATTGCTGTTCTTCAAACTGCATGAAGCTGTGTTAGGTGGAGAGGTGAGATTGAATATCAGGGAAAGGTTCTTCCCCCAGAGGGTGCTGCGCACTGCCCAGGCTCCCCGGGGAATGGGCACAGCACCGAGGCTGCCAGAGCTCCAGGAGTGTTTGGACATCGCTGCCAGGGATGCCCAGGGTGGGATTGTTGGTGTGTCTGTGCTTTGAGTTGGACTCGATCCTTGTGGGTCCTTTCAAACTCAGGATATTCCATGATTCCATTGTATCCTGTATTTTCAAGTGAGCCTTCCATGGGCATTTTGTGCAGCACAGTCACCAAAGCCTGAACCAGGATGAGGTTATCCCATTTATCCCATACGATATTGAGGAATAGCACAAGAAATGGGAAAACAGCTCTGGAGAAACCTGGTCTCATGGAAGGTGTCCCTGCCAACAGCAGGGGTTTGGAATGAGATGTGCTTTAAGGTCCCTTCCAACCCAAACCATTCTGGGATTCAACAATTTCCTTTCCGAAAACCAGGCTATAGTTACAACTCCCTTCATTATCTTTCCTATATTGAAATATTACCAAGTGTCGAAGCTGATTTTAATCTTTAAATGAATACCAAACCTCGTGAACAAGTTTGGTAAGAAATGATCCAGTTTGCAAAGGTGCCCAATATTAATTGCAAAAAAAGCCTCTAAATATAAAATGTTGTACCCTAAAAACCTATCAGATCACTCACTGCTTTCACTATCAAAATGTGTTCTAATTCCCCCCTTCCACTCCCTCTTTTCTCCACTTTAACTGCAGTTTCATGGTGACTATTTTTTTAAGTAAATTCCTGGTACATTCTCAGCCATAAAAGAGAAATACCAAGCCCTGTCTTTCCTAATTAGTTGTGATTGTTTTGTACAAATTCTGGAAGAAGGAACACAACATAGAGGATTTCTAGAGGTAAGAAGAATTTATTTTGAAACAAAAGTATCCTCCAAATGACTTTGTATTTCTTTTTCTCCTTGACAAAGAGGCATTAACCCAAATTTTGTGATTAATCAGAGCAGTTACTTGCAATGCACCCTTTCTGGATTTTTTTTTTTTAAATATTCTTGCTTGTAAATCACTCAGAAGTTCAGATCTAACTCCAGTTTTCTAATCATCAAGAACCTCAGTTGTATTTGCCAACTCCTGTAAATGATACATTCCCATAATCTATCAAATAATACACATTTTCAGGAATGGAAACTTATGTAATGTGCTATTAAAAAACTACTTCTATTAAAATAATTATATATCTCAGAATAAAGTAAAATTCTCTGTATCAACACAAATACAGTCATTAATTTGACAGTTCCTTTAAAGGCTTCAAAATAACGAAGTTTGTATTAGTATTTGCCTATAATGATAAATACACCTATTCTTCGAGTCATAAAAGTGAAAGTACCAGCAATATCCTGAAAGTCTTAAAAAATTACAAGGCAGTTATGATTATTCCTAGAAAGTAAACCAGACTTTCATAAATTCCCAGCTAAATGCTGCCAAACCAAATTTTATCAGTTTCTCTCATCCAAACTTGTCGTTTGCCTTCTTTTCCTCTGTTTTTTGGGATTTTTCTTTGCTGAGATTGTGAAATTAGCAGTGTTTATTCAAAATCCCATTCCAAAAGTCAAGAGGAAGAGGAAAAAACTCCCCGTATTTATCAAATTCAGTAGCATCAGATAGGAGATGTTCCCAGAATTCAATGAGAGATAAAAATCTTAGTTAAAGTCCTATCTGGCCTTTGAAGTTTGAGAATAGTGGAACAGGACAAAAACAGGACAAAAGTGTGTCTGCAGCTTTCCCATAAATTGTGAGAGGGCTCCTTTCTGGGAGACGAAGAAACTTACTTTTTTTAAAATGACCCAAGTTATACACACACACATTCATGTATAAAGTGTCATGAGTTATTTTGGTGATTTTGGACCAGCATCACATAAATAGAACTTAAATGCATGAAAGTCAATATTTTTCTTTTCTACTTCTCAGCCTTTTCCATCAATTACGTTAAATAATGAGAATTTGGGGGTTGTTATTACAACCCTACAGCTTCAATTACCTTCATTCCAAAGACATTTTCAAGCCAAAAAGATTTAAATTAAAAGAAGAAATTTCTAACAAGGTGCTGAAGTTGGTCCCTGTCCTGGAGCAGGTCCTCACACTCATGGCCCCATGGAACTTAATTCTCCCTGTGGCCAAGGGTCCTTTTTTTTAATCCAGTGAGAATAGAAAACACTCAGAATTGAGACACAGAAGAAGAAATCAGCTCCAGCTGAAGGAATTAACACTTTGTTCTCTGCCTGTTCTCATCCAAGTTCACCACGGTCAGAAAGAGTCAACAGAGTTCATACAGTGCACAAAGAAATTCAGGCAGGTGTCTGGCTTAGTTGGTCAGAAATGCTTCCTCAGGTCCATTTATTGTATTGAATAGAGCTCACTGTTCAAGAAGTATTTTAAATACCTAAATCAAAGAGGTATCTCTGTCTGGAACAGAATCCAGCTACCAGTTTGCCAGAAATTCTCAACTACAGATGTAGATTAAAAAGAACCCAAACAAGCAAGCAACTGAAAAATCCCCAAACCAACCAACCAACCAAAAGAACAAAAAAACCCCACAAACCAAACAAAACCAAACCAACCTACCAAGAAAAAATAAACGAAGCCTTATAAACTCAGAAGATGCAGCTTTCAGTTTGAAAAGAAGTATTAAAGCATTAATTTCCATAACTCTTCAATAAAACCTCAAGACGAGCAGTTTCTCAACTGGTAGCACCAACTTGGACTCTTGTCTACACAAACAAGCACCAAAGTAAAGGTAAAATATTTTTAGAAGTACTGGGGACCTCTGATGAGGTCTGGCATGTGCAGGGATTTCCACAGTCAGATTCTGTCTGTTCTTCCAGGTTTCTCCTAATAAGTTTTTCCTAACTAATATGCTACCAGAGGAAAAAGTCTCCTGGTCCATGAGCAGAAGGAAAGCTCCATCATCCTTATTTCCTAGATCAGCCCACAAGTTTTTCATCAAAAGTTTATTTAAAGTCTTCCCCATGTTCCTGCTTTCCACTGTTTGGAGATGCCCACATCTGCTCCCAACCTCTTCTTTAAGATGATGCATTTTCACTTAGCTCCATACTTTGCAGCTCATTATGTTTTCAGACCTGTTCTGTCTCGAGGAGTTTGAGCCATCTGAACCCCTTGGGAAATGCATCCTTCATATCTGAAGCTCTCCAGGTGTTAATTTTTTCTGAGAAAATAGAATCAGCCTTTCAGCTGGAAAAACACTGGAGATGTAGGGTTTTGTCCATTCTTTATCATTCCTACCCATAACAGCCAGCTTTATAACTTTCACCCACAGAATTCAAAGGAGTTAAGAACTGAAAACTGCAAATGAAGTTCTTCCACCTCTTCTCTCCTTCTTCAGCACCAGTTTTATTGAACAAAGACCTAATTTTCAAGGGTGTTAGACAGAAACTTGCATTGACATTTAAGGATATTTCAGTTACCACTTTGACATCTAAATAAGTAGCGAGATTCGCAGCCATGCTTAGAGCAATAGGAGCAGCAGAAGGCTGAGAACATTTGGGAAGCTCTCCCCGAAATTCATAAAAATTAGCAAGACTAATTATAATCAGCTTCACTAAGCTCAATGCTTAGACATTTCAATTGACATCACGGCTGAGCAAGGGTTTGGAATTTCTCAGGAGCACCCAAAATTTAACTGCTCATCTAAAATTCATCCTTTTCTTTCTTTTCTTTCTATCCCCCAAGCCATCTCTCAACTCACAGAGTTAAGAGTTTGGGTTTTGTTGTGGTTACAGATAATTCCACCACAGTGCTCGAGATCATTGTCCCTGCACTGAGTAAAAGGTTTTACAGGAAATTTACTGCTCTGCTTCAGCGTGGCTCAGTCCAAAGTCGTTTTGAAGAGGACACCCAAAATGGACAACAGCAAGCAGCTACCTAAGAAGAATCAATGAAATCTTAATGCCAGGGATATTTCCACAATTTTAACTGTAAACATTATCCAGAGAATCCACATGATCTTATATTAGCCCCAATTCCACCAGGGTCTTTATAAACATCTTTACAAATCATCTTTATAAACATTATTTCTATGACTACAGTAATCCATTCAACTTTCATCAGACACACACTGAAAAGCTGATGCCCTACAATTTTCCTTGCTTATTTCTGACTCTCCTTTATTTTTCACATTTAAATCTCCTCACTTTAGTCCAATTTATGAAGAAACCTGCCTGAAAGGAAGTGCTTAAATTTATCATTCAGTTTTATTGACTGTGTACCTGAAAATCTACAACTTTCTGTGATCGGAAAGTAGATGAATGAACCCACTCAAAAAAAAAAAAAATAAAAAGAAAATTCAAGGATGAATAAATGACAACACACAATTCCCCACAGCAGCCTGACCTGAGCATCCCAAGGGAGAATCATTTTGTTAAGAATGAGTGCAGCATGTTTGGGAAACGGTGCACTGTCAATATAATCTTTACAATTACAGTCATATGATCAGTACATCTGGAAAATAACAGTCAAGTGATTAGTCTGAACTTTGCCTGGATCAGGCAATTTTTACACGGCTCTGTCAAATGTCAGACCTCCTTCTCCCTCACCAATTTCAGCAATGTTGCACCATGATTTCAAGCAGTGAATCATGCAGCCCTGTGCCAACCATCTGTTTCGTCTGCCCCCTCAGTGTCTGAAATTAGATGACGGAGGGCAGGGCAGGCTTTCGAGAGTGGCCATTAATGTTAGTGGAGGAGGGGCTCTGGCGACAGATTTTCCATCTGAAATCATGGACTGTTAAAAACTGGCAAGGACCAGAGAGGAGCGAGTAGAAACATAATGAGAGGAAGAAGAATTAATAAAGGAACAGGGATAGAACAACAGAAAAAAGGACTGGGAAAAGGAAACGGGGCGGAGAAGAGGTAAAGGAAACGTGATGATATGAAGGAAGGAAAGGAATAAGATTTGGGGGAAAAAAACAAAGTAGAAACCCCCCTGAAATTCCCCTGCACCTTTTCTGTTGAGTTGGTTGTTTGTTCTTAAATTAGGAACAATTATTAAAACAAACTTGCAGTGCCCACTAAAAATTCCAGCAGTCTTGGAAGAGGTAGCAGGAGGAGCAGAGGAAAACATTTTGAACAACATAAAAGGAGTAAGAAAATGCTCAAGAGTTCCACTTTAACCCAGGCACCTGGAGAAGAGCAGGGATTGAGAAGGATACTGGACTCCAGGAATTTCGTGCGCATGGAAACAACAGAGTGGTGGAAGGATCCTTCCAGACACTTCCTTTCACTGCTCATGTCCTACAAACTCCAATTTTCACTCCAGCACATTTCTGAGAACCCGAAAATTGCAGACTTCCTTTTGACAGACGGGAATATGTGGATAGGGAAATACCACCCTTTCTACAAAATAACCCCCCAAATGCAAGAAAAAATAAAAATCAGTATTTTGAGGAGAATGATGCAAAAAAGCAGGCACAAACCAAACATTCAAACTCCATCTTTGCTTTCTGGTTTTTGACTCACATCAAGCGCTGTCCTACACTGTCCCATTGTGATACTGGGCACAACTCTAAGAAATTCACTCCCCCAACTATCCCTGGTCAATCTTTCATCAGCACAAGCAGAGACGTCCCTCAGCATAAAGGAGGGGTTGTGAACTGCATATGAATGAAGAGAGGTAGATCAACAAATTGGTCTCAGTTTCACTAAGGAAAGCAAAATATTGCTAGAGCAATGTATTGTTCTTTTTTATAGTTATCAAAAATACAACATAAATCTAAGTTTATGAAAGTAAAAGCATTTCTCTGAATATTAGCTAATTTTCTGAAGTAGACTAGTTGGGAAATCCAACTTACTACTATCCAGAAATAATTAATTAGCTCCATAAACCTAAATTGTGCCATTTGATCTGTGGTTAAAACACTTGACATCTACATAATAATAACAATATTAAGCACGTCAATCATATGTAAGGAAGCAGCCCCTGAATTGTGTTGCTTGGCTAGCACAGGGGTATGGTTTTGCTGAATTTGGCCAAATCTATCACTGACTTTATCAGAAGAGATTTGTATTTCACACAAGTCAATGTGCAATGCTGCTGCTACTGAACAACACAATATTTTTAAGCATCATCAAAACATTTTTTAATATGCGTATTTTGTCAGATAAAAAATACAACAATTCAATTTTCATAATAGTTGTAGTTCTCTGAGGTTAATCTTATTAAAACTAATTTTTTGAATGTTTATTTCTATGATGGCAATTTTAAAATGCTATTTCTATGCTGTATTAAAGAAAAGCTTTAAAATAAAAAGAACAGTCCAAGCACTAA
The DNA here is from genome assembly GCA_026261815.1 of Monarcha castaneiventris obscurior. Taxonomy (NCBI): domain Eukaryota; kingdom Metazoa; phylum Chordata; class Aves; order Passeriformes; family Monarchidae; genus Monarcha; species Monarcha castaneiventris. Next base: position 19,830,944 of record JAMPIT010000467.1, read on the forward strand.
CTTAACTGGGATGAGTGAATCAATTAATTACTTTTTTTGGGGGGGATTAGGGGGGGAAACTAGATAAAGGCTATAAAAACACCTTATTTACAGCACTATAGTTTTTTATTTCCATTCAATATTACAGTATAAATATGGTATCTGCTTGTAGGTGGATTATTTATCCCTGAAAGTAAATTTTGGTGAACAAGTCCAATTCTGATTAAAAAAAAAAATCCAAAATTTTTTTTTTACGTGACGAACAGAAGTTAAAGATTTTTGAACAGGAATGGACCAAATTTTTAAGCAATCATCAAGTTGTGCTCTGATTTTCGCATCCTCGATTTTGCACCTGCAGTCAAGCACAAAATTGTGGGCACAGTCAATTGTGAGAGCATCTCACTGTTTGATTGTACCAGCAAATTAAACAGAAACTGGTGATGCCTGGCTGCTGTCTGCTGCATCCATCACAGAACTCAAAGACAAATTTAGATCACTTTTAAAATAAAATGTGTTCGTATCTGAATGAAGTTCCCGGGGTACTTCCTGCATTTAATGGCACCTTCACACACAGGATTGGCTGAGAGTGGCCAAGAGACTCCTTTGTCAGCTGAACCTGTACTAAGGTCCTTTTGAAAAACAAACTTACTTGGATTTACAATCCTAAGGTAAGTTTTCCTCCTGCATAAAGTTCAGATCCCAAGATTTTCAGCACCCTTTTTCTGTTGTGATCCTTTTCATCCTCGAAGTTCACAGCAAAGGCGAGTAAATACAAATATCAATTTGCTGAATTATTTACCTGCCTTGAGAGACATAATGCAGTAAATATGTTTAATTTGCAGTTTTAAAAGCTATGGACATTTGGCCATTGCTATGGTTCACCCCATAGTACCTGTACATTCAATGCCAGGTGCTATTTTCTTATCACCACCCCAAAAAAAAGTACTATTCACAACCAGAATAAACTTTGCCCATCAGTTCAGCGTGACATTATGCTGCAGAGACATCTCTTTGTCACTGTTTTTACTTTATGACAGCTTTTGGGAGAAGCTATTACTACTCACAGCAGTAGATTTGACAGAGAAAAATATGACTTTGATAATTAATGTATGATGATTTTGTTGCTCTTAGAGAGGAGCAGAAGATTCTCATTTTTATCCCATTGCTGTTATCCCATAACACATTTTTAGAAGTCAGGAGCAGTAACAGGCTACCATTAACAGCAAAGTGGACCTGTTTGAGGCCCCTTTGAGGCCATCCCAATGTGATTGTCTGCTTGTAGTTTTGGGAACACAAACTCTTGCTTCCATATGGAATATGGGCATTCATCGTGCTCTGATGCCAGGACACTTCCACCTCTTTCCTACAGCTTCTGCAGCTTCCTTTCTTCAGGACTCCTGTGTTTCCCTTCTGCTCTCCCCTCCTTTTCTCCTCACACAAAAGGAAGTTGTTCTTGAAATTCTTACAGTTTCACGAGGGGACATTTTGGTGAACATTGTCATATATTCATGAAGTTGGTTATTCCAGTATTTTGTAAATGAAAAGATCATGGAATGGTTTGGGTTGGAAGGGACCTTAAAGCTCACTTCATTCCGTTCCCTGCCATGGGCAGGGACATCTTCCACTGTCCCAGGCTGCTCCAAGCCCCATCCAACCTGGCCTTGGGCACTTCCTGGAATGGAATCTTCACAAGGGGGACACTGGATACCTGCTCAGTGCCTCTACCCCTGATGCTGCTATAGCTCAGTAAGCCCAGCCCATAACCCTTAACTGGGATATATTGGGAAAAAATGATTACTTCATTTCTATGGAGCAGGGAAGAGAAAAGCAGCACCAAAGGGAAAGGCAAAATATTATTGGATCCTCCAGAGATCATAGTACTATGAGAAGACACACTTTTAGGAGAGAATAGTCAATGATACCTAAAGTTTCATTAGGATGGCCTCTAGACTTTGATATACAACCAGTCAGAGTTCACCCAGCTCTGATCTGGCTTAAACTGATTATCATGTATAATTTGATTCATATAAATAAGAAAATAAATTTCTCTTTCCACCCAGAGAGATCAAATAGCATGTAGAAGTTATTGCAGATCCTTTTTATTATTATTTTTTGAGTAAGACTGATGAGTTTGTTCTATTACAAATATTAGCCAGAAGTCTTAGGGAGATGAGAAAGATGTAAACATTTCCCTGAGAATTAGTCAAACAAAACAGTAAATAACCTCAAAACTTTGTTTTGTTCTTCTAAAGATTGAAAAAATAGAAAATTCTTTGCTTTCTTGTCCTCCTTTCAGTCTCTGGTGGGTGAGACTGCCCATGTTTGCAGTTAGGCAGCTGGCTAAAAGTCACGATAAAAGCAAATGTTGTAAGTACAAAGCACAGAAAAGCCCAAGTCTTCCTTTAATGCTTTACTAGCACTTCACTAATAGGCCCATGGGGTGCAGTCAGTCAATAATAACCCAATAAAATCAATAACGATAAACAAGAGTCAGTGTTCTAATAAAAATAGAATTTTTAAAATCCAAACCAGCTGTTGCAGCGTTATGTACAAACACAGGCCTGGTGCAAGGGGTTGCTCTGTTTCCAAGTATCAGTGTTCAGCTGCCAGTCCCACATGCAGTTTCCTTGGAGGAGGTAGAAGTGATGGACAACACATCATCAAACTTTACTGCCAAGGTGAACACACACAGTTATTTCTTGCTTTCTTCTGTGATTTTAATGACACTCTTCAAGTTTGGTTCTCTTTGGTTTATTTTTTTTTTTTAATATTTACTTCATGTAAACGTCATGTGGTTTATATGACACAAAAACTGGGAAGATTTTTCTCCAGTATTTTCCAAGCAGAATAGAAGACTATTCATAAAGACTTTGGTCCACTATGAAACACCTTCCTTTAGGGTTAAAGTTGGACCTTTCCTATATAACTACCCAGGCAATAAATTCACTATTTCTGTCCCCAAAGGAATGGCCACACACTATGGAAAGTCATTTGAGGAGGGAATGTTCTGGGAAGACAAGAAGGAACAGAACTGAAGAATCAGAGGAATCTTGGCAATTAAGAAAGATCTGCTCTTACTATTTTGTTTGATAATGTCACTTTTGCTTTTAAACTCCACAAACATCTAAAAACTGAAGTATTTTAAACTGGAGAAAAATAGCAATATATATCCCAAAAATAAGTCGTAAGTTACTCTGTACTGCTCAGAAAAAGAGATTCTTCCAACCTTGGAAGGTTCATTGCAACCCCGGCCATGAACTATGGCCATGCTACAGGAAGGTCTAAGACCAAAGGCTCAATCCATTTCTTAGGGAAAAAGTTAACAAACTCCAAGCTTTATACAGCTTTTAAGATTAATGAAATATGTTAGGAAGATTAATTAATAGTTTCCGACTTTAGAATCAAGTTTAACTTAACATTTTAACATGATTCCTTTGATGTGTAGAGTTTTGTTACTTTGTACAGGGGAGAGAATTGAAACACAGGTTTGTGCTTCATCCCAATCTCATACGTCACACAAAGCTTTGGAGTACTTTTATTTTCCCACTAAAGGGACCTCAGTTTCCAAAAAGAAATACAAGACAGTTGAGAACAGAAGTGGTTCAGCCTAGAACAGATACCGCTGATGAAAAAGAAACTACTGCTAGAAAACTACAACTGGGAGATAGGTGACATCAGAGAACACAAAAAAAACTCTTAAATACCAACCACCTGCATGGATGCAGAGTAATGTTCAAATTTGTTTACTACCACAAAGAGAAGAGAATGAAAGACAGGGGAAAGCTCTTAGCAAAGGGATAGGGAAATAAATGGGTTGCACAAATTCACTAAAAATTTTCCTAAAAATTTTTGCAAGACAGAGTCTTCACCTGACTTATTTTGCTGAGTGTTCGGCCAGTGTACAGTTAAAGTCGGACCAGGAACTGTTACACAGAGGTTCTACCAAAACAGTGCAAAATCTGGTGTCAGATTGACACCTTCTAAACAAAACTAAAGCTGAAGGAAAATAAAGAAGGTTTTAGCTCACTTGCTGTGGCACAGGTGAGAAAGGAAGTCACAAAGGCTCCAACTCCTGAGAAAAACATCTGGCCAAAGATATTTTTCAACAATTACACCATAGTTGGATATCCTGACAAAAATTCTTCATCAGACAGACTTGGCTCTCATTTATAGTCAAAAATCCACCCCTCTAATGGCACAAAGGACGTGCCCTATCTTTTTCCTATCTACCCGTAGACATATTTTCTTAACTGGGTGATGAAATTTATCTTCTAATATACAGCTTCTTCTGAATGCTCTCTGACAAACCCCATCAAAAAGTGCTCTGTTCTGCTCCAATCATATGTAGAGTAATGGTTTACTCATTTTCTGCATGAAAAGATGGGCACAGTACTTTGCAGAAACCATCAAACCTCTCATTTCGTGTGCTCTTCCTACAGTGCTCCTTTTGCCAACATCATTAATTGCACATGCCTCTGCCGCATATACTAAGAAACACAGGCCTGGCCAAAAGCAGTTCCTGGCACCATCACCACTCTGATATATGCATTTCAGCTTAACAATATTATCAACACATGGCTTTGAATCTCTCTCCAAAAGAAAAAAGTTTCACCATCTCTGCTAGTAAATAAAGGAAAAAGTTCTCCAGTTTGAGGTATTGTTTAAGAGAGAGCAGAGAACACCTTATTAGCACCAACTGAGAGGCCGCAGCTTATCCTTTTGGCTGCGGTAGAGTGGTACAAGGTTTCTAATATCCTTCAAGACATCCATTATTTTACCACAGAGACACAAGGCCAAGCTTTTCGTGCATTTTTATGAGGGAGAGGTGTGGACGTCCAATCAGATGGAAAGGCGCAGTTACGTGCTCGTGAAATGAATTACACCGACGTCTGTTATAAATCTTTAACATAGCTCAGGAGATCAATTAAGATGTTCAAGCAGCTACAAAAAGGATGATTGAGGCAAATGGTAACATCAGGATGACCATATGGTAAGGGAACGCTAGAACTGCGTGGACATAAAACACGAGCCATCGGAGCGCCACCGCTAACGAAACAGCGAGCGGGAAACGAGGCAAGATAGCGAGAGGAATAGGAGGAGGAGGGAAGAACAGTATGGGATGCACGTGCAGGATTCAGTGATACCAGACTTAAAGAAGGGCTAAGTGCCTTGTTCCAACAAGTCACAGATTCAAGGTGTCGGCACGATGCAGAGTTGATAATTGCAATCCCAACCCCAACTGTGTGGGTGAAGCCGTAGCTGAATGTTTAAAATAATTATATTCAATGCAAGACCATCAGCTGTAAACAGCAGTGATTTTATCATCTTTCTCCTGATCTGCAGGGATGGAATGAATTAATTGACTGGACCTTTTGAACATCTCAGACAGTTCCTCTCGAGATTGCTCCTTGGGCTGCGATTCCATGAGCCATCATCTCTGCAGGCCACAGTGGCCAATGGACAACCTCCTTCCCGTGCAGTTGTGCCATCATAAGGTGTAACAGCACCACTGACTCACACCACTGCTGCTGCAAGGTTAAAAGCCTTTTTATTCCCTAAGGTTGTTCAAACTATTGTTAAACTGCAATAGACAATTGAGCCCAACCTTGCAGAGCAGTCCTAAATCCATAGTGGGAATGAAGGCAGTGGCACAAGGTGCAAAACATCCTCCTCAACACCTGATTAGGAAGAGGAAGCACTGAAGAACCCGACAAAGCTAATATTCTAACTATTCACAATCTCAAGAATATATAAAATAATTTCATCTTCAGTGACATTGAGTTCTGAAGATAAGGTTTATTTAATGTGATGATTAAGCTCATTTCCCTCCCACACTTGTTTTAAGAACTGATGTTAAGTAATCATAATAAAAATATTTCTATGACATTTTGTAAAGTCGGGATTGTTTCGCATACTTTGATGTCAGAAAAATTAAAAGGAAATAATGGATGTTAGACCATATTTAGCCCCATTCTTAACAAATTGTCCTCAGGTGCCAAGAATTTCAGAGTATTCAATATTTTTAGTATTTATTTTTCAATGATCCATTTTTAGATTAGGCTCTTTCCTCTTACTAAGCCAACATTGTGCATTAAATTTCAGAAATATGGTCATTTTCCATGTTAAAAAACACAAGAAACATTTTGATAGAAAAAATAATAAATTTACAAGGTAACATTATTCTCTACCCAGCATACAATACTGTTTAAAAAGGAGGGGAAAATTGAATAAAATATTTTGCTTTCAACTCTGGCTTGCACGATGACTGGAGTCAAAACTGGTGAAAGATGAGGTTGCCAAGGTGAAGGAGAATATTAAGACATTTTGAAAATTAAGTTCTAGATATAGAAAAATCACTAGAAAGATTTTTATTGATTAAGAGTTATTCTTTTTTATTTTCTGGGCATGTCCTGTTGTACCCCCAGAGACAGATGGAAGGGTTTTATTTTTACACGGCTTTCAGTCAGTTCAGATCCATGTGAGCACCTGTCAGAAGTTCAGCAAAAGACCCAACAAACTCTCATTTGACTTAACAGGAAACTGGGGAGAGAAGGTCACATTAATGTTTGAACAAATATTTTGTGCCACAGCTTAAGAGGAGGACACATACTTAGAGGAGATTTAGATTAGATATTAAAGAGATGTTCTTTCTGGTGAGGGTGTTGAGGCCCTGGCACAGGGTGCCCAGAGCAGCTGTGGCTGCCCCTGGATCCCTGGAAGTGTCCAAGGCCAAGATGGACAGGGCTTGGAAAAACCTGGGATAGTGGAAGGTGTCCCTGCCTTCAGGGGGTGGAATGGGATGAGCTTTAAGGTCCTTTCCAACCCAAAGCATTCTGTGATAACTGTACATGACGCAATAATGGGCCAGATCAGTCAGGCATCTCAGTCCTCAGATCCTAAAAACCAAACCCGTCCATTCTGTCATGAAGAAACAGCCAAGAAAGGTTTGGGAACACCTGATTTGGGCATGTTATCACGAAGCAACCAGATAGTTTTTGCTCCCCTATGACTTGGGCACAGAGCCCTGATGGCAGCTCTCCGACTCTCTTCAACAGAGCAAAAGCTGATTTTCTGCCTCTAGTGGAGGGAGAAGCAAATAAGTGGGGGAAATAGCATCCCCTGAGTGATTGCCAAGAATTCCCACAAAAAATAAACACAGTCTGGTGGTTATGTTCTTAACAGCTGTGTTAATGGGGTTAAAGAAACCTTAAAGAAACTCTGTCTTTTTTTAAATGAGCCCTGTTCTTATAAACCTGATATGGTACAAGTTTTGCTTTTAAACCCGGTGTGGTTTGCAACTGAGAAAAGTGCCACTCCATCAGGCATGGAGATTCCTGAGGGAATGTGCAGGGGGCCTCTGTCTCAGGAGAGCCATAGGCTGCAGGCAGGACAGCGATTTCCAGCACTGTGGAAAGTTTCAATATCTTCTCACACAGAGCTTGTGACAAGCAAAGCCCTGCATCTGCATAGAGCAGCTTTATGTGGCACCTCATTGTCTGCTTCCTTACATACCTTCATTTCAATGATACAGACTTTAAAGTCAGATTTTTCTTTTTTAATTGTGACTGATGTTCCTTCTATTAAAAACTCTAAACAAAAAACCCAGCAGCACAAAACCAAAATAATGTAGAACAAATCAAGTATTGCTTATTCAGGTTTTGTTTCACTTGTGCAAAGAGCACATGGGATGAAATTTAGTATAAGGAATTACCACCTGTGATCCTGTCCCCCAGTCCCATCTCAAAATAGGTAATGGTCCCAGTTCAATGCCAATAAAACCATTTTCCTTGAAATAAAGCATGGCAGGGAACACCATGGAGGGCACCAAAGCAATGAAAAACAACTCCATGGATTTCAATCCGTAGGTACTTCCCAGTGATTACAACATTAGCTCTTGCTTTCTCAACTTATTTACTGGTATTTCACAGCACTTAGGTTCTTGTGTCACGGCCTCGGTGTCCATTGTTGTAGCATGTTTGTTACCGAATCCTCTGGATTTCTGAAGAGCTGGAAATGCAGCATTTACTGAGCAAAATTGTCTCCTTGGCTTTGTTAAGGTAGCTCAGAGCCTTAGAGTAACATCACCTTCACTGCCTTTGGTGTATGCTTTGGGCCTGGTGAGATCCATGGGCAGTAAAAGGGGACACACAGCACCCAAAATAAAGTTAACTGCTCATTAGCTTAATTAAAATAACTCAGAGGAGAGAGAGCAGCTGTTGATACTTCCCAGAGAGTGCAAGGACATGGGTTTTGTTTGCACACTGCAAACCTTTTACCCAGGTCCCCATCCTTTACAAGGGCCTAACAACCTCTCCAGAGCCTCATCCTCTGACACCAGTTCCACCTCTCATTTGTAAAAAAAAAAAAAATAATAAATGTGGAAATACACAAGTTAACAGTCCTGTACCTCTTTCATCTGGTCAGATTCTCCATCTGACACCTCTCTCCTGAGAGATCCCACCCAGGCACTGACTCAGCATCACTGCTGCCTTTGACGTAAGGCCAGAGAGGATAAGACAAGACAAGGGAGGTGGCCCTGGGGACAGGGATATGCCATGGGCCAGGGACACGAAGGGACAACCCCAGGCACCATACAAGGGAAGTTTTTTATCCCCTGCCCCTTCCTGGCTCGCTCTGGCTGCTAAATCCACTGTCTCCTTTGGACAGAGAGACTGCCTTCACATTACTCCTCTGTTAGCACAGTTGGCAAAACCGCCATTACCCAAATCCCAGGCACACTTTCACACCAAGGGCACCACTACAGCCTCACCAAAAAGGCCAAGGAGATACTTTTCAAGCTATAATCAATCTGCCAAAAGAATACAATATTCCACAGCATCCAGAACAGAAAAAATAAAACAAATTCTCAGCACAAACAGCAACAGCAGTGGGGGTCTCCCCGAGCGGTGTATCCTGAAGAGCAGTGAATCATTCCAATCTCCCTGCACATGTCAGATGTCTGATTCTCCGTGTCATCTGTGGCTCTGAAACGGTCTCAAGCAGGACCTGCTGTCGCTGCAGGGGGTGAGCAGAGCTGTCACAGGAGGGACGGAGCGAGTGGAGCTGGGCAGGGCTGGGAGAACGAGAGGCCTTCGCACCTCGCTGCCATCGGCCCCTGCCACAGCTGCACGGACACACCAGGGCCCTTCCTGGGGCTGGGGCCCTTCCTGGAGCTGGGGCCCTTCCTGGAGCTGGGGCCCTGCCTGGAGGTGGGGCCCTGCCTGGAGCTGGGGCCCTTCCTGGAGCTGGGGCCCTGCCTGTAGCCAGGGCTGTGCCCACGGAGGAGCTGCTGGAGTGCCGTGCATCCCTCTGCTGAGCAAAACATTGTTGTCACAGTGCCCGGGCATAAACACCCAGGCAGATTCTCAGTTATAGCACCCAATGAAGGTAATGTGGTGTCTCCTGTTATCAGAAACACAAGTTCCTCCTCTTGGTGAGGTGCTAAAAAAGGTATCCCAGAGAAACTGTGGCTGCCCCATCTCTGGGAGTGTTCAGGGCCACGTTGGATGGGGTCTTGAGCAGCCTGGTGTAGTGGAAGGTGTCCTGCCTGCAGCAGAGGGGTTGAAACAAGATGAGTGTTAAGGTCCCTTCTAACCCAAAACTGTTCTGGGATTCTACTCACAGTTAGAGATGGACATGCTCAGATTGAGGCCAGCATTGCAGATTCCAGCTGCATTTCCTATAGCTGGCATCATCTGTATCATAGAATTGTGGCATGGCTTGGGTTAGAAGGGACCTTAAACATCATCTCATTTCACCCCCTGCCATGGGCAGGGACAACTTCCACTATCCAAGCCCCATCCAACCTGGTCTTGGACACTTCCAGGGACCCAGGGGCAGCCACAGCTGCTCTGAGTAACCTGTGCCAGGGCCTCAGCACCCTCGCAGCCAAGGATTTCTTGCTAGTATCGAATCTAAACCTGTTCTTTGTCACTGTAAAGCCATTCCCCTTGTTCTGTCACTCCAGGCCCCTGTATGTAGTCTCACCCCACCTTTTTTACTCCCTTCAGGGACTGCAAGGCTACAACTGGGTCACCCTGAAGCTGCTCTTCCCCACGCTGAACAAACCCTGTTCTTTCTGCCTTCCCAAGGGGAGGTGTGGGGTCTCCAACACACGACTGCCTTGGCAGCTTTGACTCCATCAGCCACACAGCAAAAAGACCATTTAGAGAATAAGTATCTCCAGCTTCTGGGTGACACCAGTGCAAGACATTTTCTCCGCAAAGCACAAGGAAGAAGATAATGGAGGAGAAGTCATGGAGATGATCTTACTGCAACTTGTGCATGCATTAGTGGCCATGTAAGAATTGGAATAATCTCCTCCCCAGCCGAGTCATAGCAAAGCTAAAGGAGAGGTTTAGGCCTCTGTAGACACATCCCTCAACTTCTACTCCATGCACATTAGATGCCCTCAGGGAGATGTTGTTGCAGCTGTGCCTGATCTTACCTTTGAGCAAGTTTTTTTCTTGCTGCCCTGAAACTGCCTGAAAGCAACTTCTTGTAACTATTTAATTAGAGGTGACTGCCACTGCAGAGCATGGGCTTGGGAAATAAGTCACTTTTACAGTCCCACCTGGAACACTACAGTGCTGTCATTCCAAGCATGGAGCTCCATCCAACACAGCAGGGAAAAGGTTGGAGAGGCTGCAGGAGACTCCTGAGCTGACCATGTCCCAGAAGGGATCTTGCTCTGCTTGTTCTGCTCTACGCCCTGCCAGTGATTCAGCTGAAGCCACAGGCTAGAGGTGGGCAATAGCTCAGCCATATCCTGCTTTGTTCAGAAATAAAGGACATGCAGACTTTGCAAGTGTGAACTTGTCTTTAAATAAATGCACACAAACTGAAAATTATCCTCCACCAAGCAAGGAACCCTTCAGCTTTAGAGTTTCAAAACAATCTCTCCACTATAAGTAACTTCTCTGATTTTTTTTGTTACAGTTTGAGCACAAAATTCAGCAAAATCCCCTGCTTTTTTCTGTCCTAACTTTGGCTGAAAATTGTGAACCGAAGTGACTTTGAAATTTTTTTGGGGGAAAAATTTGGAACCAGCTGTGGTCAAAGGCAACTGCTGTAAGAACAGACCTGCCAAGGAGTCTCCCCTGGCCCCCAGACTTTGGTACCAATGTTCCCTGACACAACCTGATCCAAGAGAATCTTAGGGAGGGAAATGAGCAGGACACCTCTGCAAGGGCAAGAAATGCTGTGTTAAATCCTTCAAAATTTGAAGCCAGGTTTTATTACAGCACCTTCACTACCCACATGCAAAATAAAACTGATGAGAAGAATCAAAGGGAATGGGAGACCCCACCACTGGGCAGGAGACAGTTTAGTCAAGACAGAAGGCAGCCCTGAGTGTTCAAAGAGCTGTTCTTTGGCCCCTTCTTCTCATACCAGATGGATTTTCTGGCTGAGACTTATCTGTAATTTTCCTCATAGCTACTTTACAGAGGGAACAGAGCAAAGAAACCACTTGGATCTGGTTTCTTAGAACAGGAGAGAGAATATCATCAGTGCTGTTTTGGATCTCGTAAGCCACAGGAGGCACCTTACCCCTTACCTCCCAGTTCAAGTGTTCATTGCATTTCCTTGATCACAATCCAGTTTTTGCACTTTCCACTTGACTCTAAATTCCACAAAAGAGCTTGATTAGGTTCAAAAGTGGAGCTCAGGAAAGCTTCAGAAAACCTCCTGAGTCTCTTAAACGTGTAAGCTAGAAAATCCATGTGTTCCAGGTCCTCACACCAGAACGTGGGAATACCAGCTTGCTCCAAAGCTGGAACTAATCCAGCAACCTAAACACCATCAAACTAGGGATGCTGGAAAGGGACTCCACACATCCAGGTTTTTCATCTGGCCTCATCCCAGTGATGCTCTGGCACAGCCCCAAATGTGCCAAAATGCTTTGGTGCTCTAATCCGCTTTAAAGCCCTTGCACAGAGCTCTATGCCACACTTCCCAAATCCTCTTTTCTCTTCAGCAGACAAAACCCCCTGATTTTCGTACATTCCAGAAATGCCTTATGTTTGATCCTAAAAGCAATGATGACTCCACTGTCATTTTTTTTATGTCAACAGTGTCACATAGCAATGACCTTCTCACCTGATCTCCACGTGGAAAGCAAAGGGGCTACAACGGTGTCACACAAATTGCTCCCAGCAAGCAGAGCTTTCTGCAGTAAAGTCAAACAAGTCAGAATTCCTGCACTTTCTGAGTCTTTAAGGGTGAATTCCAACCTGGTGGGGTTTTAGGGGTACAAACAAGGAGCTGGCTTTGATGTGTACATTATCCCCGACTGCTGAACGAAAAGAAATAACGCAAGATTTGTGTCTCCCTCACAAATCTGGCACTGGGCAGCCCCTCAGCCATCCTGAGAATGCTGGCTGGGCACTGAGCTCTGCCTGGTAGAGCTCCCACACTGACCCAAAACCTCCTTGATACCCCAAAAAAACCCATTGCGAAGGGGTTGCCTGTGTAGAGGAGACTCCTACAACCTGGTCCAAAGACAGTCAAGAAAAACTGGACTGAAAGTTATTAATAAAAACCCATGTGCCTCAAAAATAGCCACAGGATAATTTCTCTACCTAGTTTTAGCCAAAAAAGTTTTAAAACTACTTATAAAGTCATTAAATCAGTCATTTATTCTTGCTGTCCATTTGTTTGTAAGTGTAGCAGAGACTCACTTTTTTCATGGTATAACTCCACTACTGTACTTTTCTTTCTTTACTTTCAAATATTCCCACTTTACATGAATTTTAATGCCATATATCAGTTAGGAAAAAAAAAAAAAACCAACATACTCAGAACACTGAATCCAGTAAGTTGTTTTTGGAAACTCTTGGAAAACTGTAACACTACTGAAAGGAATATCAAAAAATAAGTGATCCCTAAAAAAATAAAAAAAGGAAACCCCCTACACACACATGCACATCCTGATTCATTCCTTACTACAGCAGACTTTAAGGAGAATATACTACTATTAAAGAAACATATCCTCACTTTTGAAGCCATTTTCAATATACACAGAAATAGTATTTATCCCTCCTTCATGCCTTATCTTCTACAACTTACATCTTTTACTGATGCTTACAGCTGCCTCCCACTCAAACACTGGGTCTATTCTTCAGTGAAAATCTTCCTAAAAATACAGAGGTGGAAAATTACCTTGCACTTTAAATCTGTTATGTCATTGAGGATGGGAAATAAGGGAGTTTGGAAAGACACTCTCAGGCCAGAGAGATATTCATCTGTAATAGAAACCACGTAAACATGTCATCTCTAAGAGGTGCATAAGGCATAAAAGCAGTTTAACGATACACACGGCGTTTTGCAAGCCCAAAATCTTCCAGGGTCATCGACATTTCCATCCTGCCACAGAGGTTACAGGCAACAGGGCCACAGCATTCCCCAGGACCTCAGAAGTGACCTCCAAATTTTTTATGTGTCCCTTTCACTCCATTTCCAGCTCCTGTGTGGCCAGCCCAATGTCCTCATGATCCATGAGCCCTACAGCGTGTCCTTTCTGGGAGAGGGCCACCACACAGCCACCCACAGCCCCAGCAAGACAGGGCAGGGACTAGAAGGAGGAATTATCCCAGCTTGCCTTGGAAGATTAAATGCTACCTCCCAGATTTTCTTTTCATGCTGACAAAATATTGTTTTTCACTGTTTCAAGGATCAGGTCATTCCAAGATTTAAAAAAAAAAAAAAAAACCCACACAAAAAAAAAAAGTTAAATGATTGCAAACACTGATTTTTATCTGTGGAAAACTGTATGTGCCAGGAGACAGAAGCAAGGGTGCATCAACTTCAGTGAACTCACTGCCAGAGCAGCTTCCTTAAGTTATTACAAAATTCAGTTTCAGACTGGTTTGCAAGAAGACCACAAACCTTAATTAGTACAATAAGAGGAGAATGGGGGGAACAATCCCAAAGCCTCTTTCTGAATAATTGTCTATTTGTTTATCACTATCGCTTCCATGGGCTAATTATTTGCTTAAGAAAATACCTTTAAAAACCCTCTCATAAAAAAAAAATATAAATAAATAAAAAATCAACCATTTGTTTTTCCAGTGTGGGGTTTACACTTCTAAGTTTCAGCAACAGTACGTACCAGATATCTGATGTTACAGATGGTTGTGGGGAACCAGAAATACTTGAGGGAGGAAGGGCAGGCTGTACTTTTTGTATCTCTTACCGAGAGCTGATGCCTTTTCAGCAAGAAATTCAGCAGAATCACAGTGGCTCGCCAGCACTCCTCCAAACCTGAATGAAGAGGCAGCTCCAGAGGCCGTGTTAATTGTGCTGGAGTGCCTGCTAATGTCGTGTTGGAATTTGCACTTGTGGCTCCAAAATAAAAGCTAAAACTTTATAGTTTTATTTAAAAGTTTGGTGGCACTCAGGACATTCTTGGGATGCGCCCGAGAAGTGGCAAAACATGGAGCTGCTCCTTCATCCCCTGCCTCCCCTCCATCTTTTGCACAGGTACCAGGTCTCTCTTCCACGTGTTCCAACTCTCCCTTTTTTGTGTTAACAATTAATTATGACACATATTTCAATTAGCATTCCAGCCCTGTGATCAATGACCCACGTGCCTTTGAAACACGGGCAACTCCATCCCTCCAGGAGGAGCCACCAGAACCCTCCGTGCAGGTTCCGAAGGGTTAATCCCCGAGCGAATTCTTCAGATGTGTAATTTAATACTTCATAACTGCTGAAAATTGGAGCCCACATAATTTATTTTCTTTGGTCTGGGCACATTTGCCTCATGCTTGGCTGTGGCTGACTTCAGAGAGACACACCTAAAGCCCTCAAGTGTCCCAAGTGGCCCATGTCAGTTATGCAGAGAGATTGTGGTACTTGGAGGCAGCCCAAGGATTAGGTGTTCCTGAGAAGGTTTTTTTGGCTCCACAAAGCCCACGGATGTCATGGGAATAAGGCCGCTCTCCTCCCGCCGCCCCGAAGGCCGCGGATCCACGGGGGATCCAACCACTCCGAGACAGCCCTCGCACAAAGGTACACATTAAAATAAATACAACGTGCCACCAAAAAGCACGGAGAGGG
The DNA here is from genome assembly GCA_026261815.1 of Monarcha castaneiventris obscurior. Lineage (NCBI taxonomy): Eukaryota > Metazoa > Chordata > Aves > Passeriformes > Monarchidae > Monarcha > Monarcha castaneiventris. Next base: position 19,845,983 of record JAMPIT010000467.1, read on the forward strand.
AAGGAGGAATTGCTGAGCGGAGACAGGGAAACAATTGCTTCGTTGTGGAGCCCGAGCGAGGAATCGCAGATCCGAGCTCCACCTACAGTCCCCTTTGCAAAGCTGACTCCAGCCCTGGCTTTCCTCCACTGCCTGCTCCTGAATTATTTTTTTTTTCTTTTTAATATTTCTATTTTAATTTCTTTAACAATTATTTTCACTGCAAAAAAAGTCATCTGCATTTCTATTTCCAGCTGAACCTGTACATAGCCAAAGCTACTGCATTGTCCCAGTACTTGTAAGGTTAGTTTTCTTTCTGTATTTTGAAAGTAAATAGCCTGCTTTTTCCTGGAATTTATTTTAGGATTCCGTCTCTATCGCTGGCTTTCATTTGCACCAGCTTCATATCGTCTGACAGTATTTCACATTTTTATTGCAGCTTGATTGCAGTGCAGTAGTTTCATCATTCCAGGAAAAGAAAATATATATATAAAAAAATGTTTGTTCAAATTGTACTCTTGCCCTCCTTAAAAAAAAAAAAAAAATCAAATTAAATCAAGCTTCAAACATGATTGGGGTCGCAACTTTTAAAAGCAGTAGCCAGCCTCTGAAAGCATGAAGGAAAATATTACTATTTTCTACTTTAAAAAAAAAAAAAAGCCTTGGACACAAACTCAGGGTTTGAAGTTGGTGCCATACAATAGTGCATCTCCTGCAGAATCTGTGTGAGGCAGAGCAGGGGTCACACGGGGGAAGTGGTGCCCTGGTCCCCAGCCTGGGTCACCCTCATGACCTCACTGCACTTGGATGGAGCTGCAGGAAGCAGCAGGGCCGAGGTCCCCAGCCCACACTTCGTACCCCAGGGAACCTCACACGGGGTTTTCACCCACAGGGTCCCTCCCATCCCATCACCTGGGGCACAGCTTTCCCAGGAAGGAAATGGAAATCCCTCCTGAAAAAGCTGGATGCACAACCACTGGCCTTCAGAAGTTTGTCTGGGCAGGTCACCAGTACAAGGGCAGCCTCTCCACACCATCCATGGGGAGGAAATGCCACTGACTGGGCAAACAGGACAGAGCTACAGCCAAAATTCATCTCCACCACACCCAGAAGGGATTAGAATATTAAAAGGTGTTGTCCAGCTTCTGTGCAACTCCTTTATTCATCTTAATGGTTGGACTTGATGATCTGAGAGGTCTTTTGCAACTTGAACAACTCCACGATCTCCTGCCACCTCATACACCTTATGTGGGCACCTTATAAGAGGAGCTCTGTTTCTTAAGTGACAGAAGAAACCAAAAATAGAATAAACAGGTCCTTTGAGCACATAGTGCTCCTTTCTGTTAATTCAGGCCCACCCAAGCCCCTGTGCTGGATCAAATCCATTCGGCACCCAGTCTCCTGGCAACACGAGGCCTGTTGAAGCAGTGGAAGCCCCCTTCCATTAAAGAAATTCCTACGTTGAAATTCCTGCCATAATATTGAAAGACACAAATTAGGATGTACACCAAACCGTGGAAGGAGAAAAAGGGGTGAGCAAGAAAAATAAAGGAAGATTTCACTTAGAATAAGGTAGGGAATCATTAATTTGTTAATTTGTAAAAGGTCCTTAGGTGCTACCATGATCTACTAACACAAACCAAGGGAATGGGGCACCTCCCTGCTGAGGAAAGGCTGAGGGAGCTGGGGCTGCTCAGCCTGGAGAGGAGCCCCAGCTGAGAGGGGCCCTCAGCCCTGGGTGTCCCTGGCTGCAGGGAGGGCTCAGGGCACGGCCCAGCAATGGCACCAGAGCCACGGGCAGGGACTGATCCCAGGAGCTTCACCTGGACAGGAGGAAGAACTTTTCTGTGCAGTGACCAAGCCCTGAGCAGAAGCCAGAGAGGGTGTGAAGTCTCCCTGACTGGAGATATCCCGGAACCATCTGGCCACAATCCTGTGCCATTTCTCTGGGATGACCCTGCTGGAGCAGGGAGGTGGCACCAGATGAGCCCTCTGTGGTCCCTTCCAGCCTGACCCACTCTGTGATTCTGTGAAAAACTCTCTTATGCACTCAACACATGTGAAAGAGCAGACAAGGAATTTAAAAACTCTCTAGATCTTGTGAGAATTTTTAATTATGATTATTGTTATTATCTCACTTCGTGGTCCAATATGTCCAAAGTTTACATAACTCCCAAATGACATTCTTGCATCCTAGGTGACAAAGCCAAGTAGGAAAGACTGAGTGATTTGGATGCCAACAGGAGCTTTGGAAATGGAATACTGTGTTCCATCTCCTGTGCAGCACTTCCCCAGCAGTTCCCTCTCCGTGCACACTTTTACGAGGCAGATATTTGACCTGTTACACCATGATACATAAAATAATAATAAGTAATGAGTGGGTGGGTGATCTCACCAGTGTCTTTAAACCTCCTGCAATGTGTGGGTTATGAGGTTTGAATCACACAGAAGTAGCACCAAATTTGCCTGCTGCTTCAAAGAAACTGCAGGAGAAGGAGTGGCCAGCTGGTGAGGAATAAAGGAAATTAATAAAACCTGAAACAAGAATGAAAGGAGTAGAATAGAAGCTATAAGGAAAACAAAGCAAGTGTAACTACTTGCATATAAAAAAAGTAGACGATGTTCAGTCAAGCTTCTGATGATCTTCATCCCTGAAAAATGCTCCCCAATTTGTGGAGAGGATATATTGATAAATATGAACTTAATCTTACTTGGAGAATGAAAGAACAGGTGACATTGATCCCTCTCATCACTGTCAACCAGAGCAACTCCCTGCCACAGCCCCCACACCAGTACAAACGAGACTGGAATTGACTATGACGTTCACAAAAAAAAAGAATGAAAAAAAAAAGAAAAAAATTAAATTAATTAGAAAAAAAATAAAGTGCCCAGCCTGAATTTCTACCCCTACATTACCCAGAGCCCCAGGCAGCCAGGACTCAAAGGAAGTTACTTTGCCATGAGGCTGCATGGCCAGGCCCTGCATTTATGAATGAAATTGCTGCTTTTTTTCCAAATGTAAGATCCGAGACCATGGATGAGTGCCACTTTTTTTTTACAAAACCCTTAGGAGCATGAGTGTGCTGTATTTCTTCAATTCAATGCTGATATATCTGATTTCCCTCCAGGACAGACCAAACATTAAATAACACTAAACAGGCTGAGTGCGCAGCTAAAATACTTGCACTGAAAAGTTTTCATTCTCAGCTTATTTCCTAGTTTACAAAAGCTCTTATCAAAAAAGCTCTCTAAATTGGAATTAGTTAGTGATCCAGGTCTCTAAAGCCCAGGGACTGGAAGTGAAGATTTCTTAATTATACCAGCAGGGGCTTGATTTCTATTCTTAGTGCAGCTGGGTAATGTTGTTAGGTTCTTGCAGAGCTCTGTTTCTCACTGGCAGGGGCAGCCCCTGGTTTACTTTGACAAAAATATAAAGCTCTTGAAATTGAAGCGTCTTCATGTATGTAACAAAACACATTCACTTCATACACACATCCAGCTCTTCAGCAGAGCCCAGGATCCTTTAAAGCTCAGTAACTCATTGCTTGGGAATCGAATTACCAGTCGCAGAGTTTTCACCCAAAAAAACTTTTGGTTTTTATTTTATTATTTTTCTCCCTATGGGCCTTTAAATACCTCAGTTTCCCTCTTCTTCCTTGGAGGAACCACTTGCTCAGCTGTAAATTCACCTCCAAAAAGGCTAAACACGAGCCCCATAACAAACTTTTGGGCTCAACACCCACAAGATCATGAGCAGCATCACAAGAACCCCCAGAGTTAAAAATATCCACTCACAGTGACTCAACTTCTGTGCAAGTCACTTCCCTCCTGTATTACAGGGACGGACCCAACCTAGAGAACAATAACCAAAACCAGCCTTGTACTTCATATAGAATAAAAAATTCTACCCCAAGATTGATATCGCCACAGTTCAGTTCTAAAATCCTCAAAATATCCTAATAAAAAAAAACCCTTGCTGAATAAAACATGGTGTAAAATATAGCAACAAAACCTCACAGCTGCAGTTTAAGTGCATTGAGGGTAAGGGGTGGGGGGAAAAGGGATATTGGTTTATCTTAAGGCTCCTGGATAGAACCCAAAAATTGGGTTGAATCCCCAAGTAGGTCACATTTCTCTCATTAAAATATTTGACTCACACTGGCAATGCTCTCTGAAGATAAATGAACTCTGGACTCGGAACAATGTAAAGCTGTAATTATTAAAGCAACTATTTAAATCTCAATTTGACTGTCACTGGTCACTTTCGTGAGAGGAGGCTGGTGGTCAGTCTTGCTTTCTGCCTGTTTTTCTGCCCACACAACACACAAAAAACTCCTGCAGGACAAGTCAACTGCACATCACAAGGTAACTGGTGGTCACACGAGATGCTATTTTTAAAAAAATCACAGAAATTTTTGCATCTTCACATTCCTATCAGCTCAAGCTGTTTTATCAAAACTCCAACTTTCTTGCTGGGAAACGGTTCCCTCTTTGGTACCTTTTCTGCCAAAATCCAACTGTAACAACAAAAGTTTATAAACAATGAAAATTCCAGCTGCTTGACATCAGCGATGTGAAGCTTTCACTTCACACTGATACAAATATTTACCCTGAGCTCTGGCAAAGCTTTCCTTGTCCATGTCGCCCTTAATCATACATTTTTCCTTGATTGAGTTATGCTTTCCAGTACGTGATTTGCTCTGGTTTACTTTTTAACACATCCCAGAGGCTTCGTCAAAATCAGCTCTGTGCAGGCCATGTCATTTGGTAGCTGCCAAACGTGCTGCTCAGAAGGACCTTGGCAAACAGAGAAACAGTGTCTTTTTCTAACTGCTTTAATAAATGTGTTTGTTCTTTTCTGACCACCATTTATTTCTTAGATCCCACATATCCATAAAGCAATGAGCCAAGAAAGTAAGCAGAAACACACTCATTTTCCCTTTAATCTACTCCCTCGAGGCATTGCACTGACTTCTCTTACAGACACCTTATAGCTAAGAAGCTGCAAAGTATCGATGACTCACTTTTTATTATTATTTACGAGACAGAAAGGGTATTATCAGAGGGAGTAATAATAAAGAATCACTTGGTTGCCGCTTTAATACTCGTAAAACTAAATATACAGGAGTCAAAACAAATATAACTCTACCTGAGCAAATAGGATCATCACCAGCCATTCTGACAATTATAATTATTCTTCCAAGAGAAAGGAAATTTGAGAGATTTCTCAGTTACATTCACATAAAGCCAAGTGCAACGAGGAGGAAAATCTCATCTGCAGCATCGAACACAGAGAGAAATTTATTTCAACCTATTCCTGGAAGTGGACCCAAATCTTAACCAATATATTTTTGTTACCCTTTCTTTTTATACCTCTCTACATCCCACTGAGAGAGGACAAAGAAGAGCAGCAAAGACAAACGATGCTGAAGAACTCAGGGCCCTGGGCAGAAGTTTTCTTATTATTTTTTTATTAATTAGATAAATCTTAAACCCAAGCCTGTGCTTAGTGTACTACTAAAGGACGAATCAGCTCCCAGCTCTTCCTGTAGGTGGATCAGTCATCCATGGGAAGAGACAGAAAACTGCACCAGAAGTAGCTCCAAACAACAATCAATGGCAGCCAGCAGCTTAGGAAAGAAAATCAGCACCATTTTCAGGCTGCAAACAAAGAGAAACCTGAAATCCATTACAAATAAAAATGAGGCTCAAGGATGAAAACAAAGAACTCCTGATCCACCTGAAAACTAACTCAGGTATTCTGTATTAAGTTACTATATCAATAAAATGTTGATGCATAAATTACAGGATCCCAGACGAGTTGGTTGAAATGCAAACACTTTAGTTTTGCATTTCAGTGACAATTCTTTCTCCTTTTTATTTTTTTTCCTTTTTCATTCTATCTAAAGTTTGCTTACTAAGGATGTTTCACATCAAAAGCAAGAAAAATTAGAAAAATACTTCATGGTCCTAACAATTCACTCTAGTTCAGGTCAGAGCTAGGCAGTAGATTCATCAATCTTAATGCAATCTTAATCTAAAAATCAAATATTTCAATAAAACACAAATCTTTTGAGAATTTTAGTATTTTGGATTTAAGGAAATTTTGTTTCGTTTATGTAAGACAAAATTATATTGAAGCATGTATTTGTGAGTCTTGGGGTCCTGGCAACGACCACAGGTTACCACTAAGGCTTTAGGGAGAAGAGCCAAAAGGGAAAACCAATCTGGGATGACTTTTGTATGACAAATTGTTCAGCAAGTGACAGATTCACACTTTGGGCTGATCACCACCCATGACTTAAGCACAGCATCTGCAGTGAATTTTCACCTCTGGCTGAAGGGAGAGAATCACCCAGGGTGGTCCCTTCTCCAGCCCCAGCATGGCAGGAGAGAGAAGAATGATATTAGTGACACAACCACGTTAGAAAAATCAACCTGGAGAATTCAGAGGACAGATGAGATCCAGGGTCCTACAGCTTCTGTACCTAACATTAGCATTCACCAGCTCCAGTCTTTGAAGAGAAAACATTTTTGAGTTTCCAGGTGCATCCTGAGTGTTTCGAAATCCTCCAGAGAAACCCCATTTAATGTCATTCAGAAGCCTCACATACTTCTATTTGCAATATATATATATTATTTTTTTTTAAAATTTTTGTTCCAAAGTCACACTAGGGATATTTTAACATTTATCTTAATGCAGTATGACAGGAGCCCAATAATTGCACATCTTGTGGTACTGTCAGCCTTACAGATATGTGTTTTCATCACTTGATTTTCTGGGTTCATTTGGAAATAAAAATATTTTGACCTGGTACTGGGGTGCCAGAATTCCCCTAAAGCAATGGGAAAAATGAATCATCAGAAAGAGCTAAAATAGAAATAACCCAAACATCAAAAAATAGCAAAAACCGCCCCAAAACACAGCAAAATAACTATCTGGTTCATCTCACAGCTATTGATGAAGTTTCCTCTATCTGTGTCTCAGCTGATCTTTCCTAAACCCCTCAAAAGTCAATGCACATAAAAAGGTGCCTCTAGGAATTAATTTATTCCATTAAAAGAAAGAAATGTAAAGCTTGATTCAGGTACCCAAACAAGATGATTTGTGAGTCCTGTAAATTGCAGGACATGGGAATGTGGATGGAGCACATCACCACCAGAGGATGCAGCAGGAGCTCCTCATCAGACAGGTATTTGTGGCCAAAATTCACTTTATTTGCCACACCTTAGAAGGCAGAATCCCTCTCTGCTAACTAATTTGGGGCTGGAAGTTGAGGTGACCCTCGAGGTCCTTTCCAACCCAAACCATTCCATGAGAATGGTATCCCAGATGACTTCCATGGTAAAGTGCAGACTGCAAAGGCAGGGAGGTGAAACCCAACCCATGTGGCTCCCACAAAAAACACCCAACGGGTCACAGCAAGCTGACCTGCCAAGAAAAGGGGAGTCTCACGTGACCTCAGAGGTAATTAACTCCTGTGACTAATGAGCTAACAGAAAAACACGCAACAATTTGAGCTTTCTGTAGATGAAATGCACCAAGAGTCCAAGGACAGACTTCCCATCCCCACACGCAAATTGCTGTTATTCCCAGAACTCATCTCATCACCACTCACTAAGTAGAGGAAAAAAACACTAAAAACATATGATGGTGAACAAAAAAACCCCAAGCATATCAAGTAGCTTATTCTTCAAATTATTGAAATTGAGTTTTTTTAAGTCACAAGTGAAATGTACATTTTGGACTGAAACCACTTTCTAATGTCTCCAAGGTTCACTCCAAAGTTAAAATAAAAAGCCCTTCAAGGCTTTTGATCATATTGAGTAAAATATCAAAACTCTACTCAGGTAAGGTCTCCTTGTTGAACAATTCTTTTGTTCCTTTCTTTTTTTTTTCCTTTTTGTTCCTTCCTTTTTTCACATAACATTTCCACTGACTGAAAGCAGCTCAGGTCTGAACAAGCTAAGAGACCCTCATTTTAGTCTTAATTTCTTATTAATTCTAAGGGTTTCTGTTGCTGGATTAAAAAATTTTAAAAAGTTATACAGATTTTCAAAATCAAAATTTCACTATGGATTTCTATGACTGCTCCAAAGAATTTCCTGGAATTTGACAGGGCTGAATACACGCAATAAGTGACACAGGTACGTGTACTTCTTCCAATGACTTCTACATTCTATAATCCTTTAACTCTCCATCAAATCTTGTACAATCTATTATTAGTGTCTCTATTTATTCTCTCCTCACTGTTTTTAAATTCTCCCCAATATCAGAAAAAAGAGGATACTTTTCTCCTTTATCTGCAAACATCAATTTATTTTCCCTCTTGTGTTTCCAAGACTGCAAGAACTAAAGTGAAAATAAGCAAATAAGTTGGTTTTTACTAAAACAAGATATTCTTCCCAGTGATGGTGTCAGGAAATTCTGTCATTCCCAGGTGGAAAGTCAGTAGAGGGAGCACAAGAGCACACAGAAAATGCTAAAGGACTACCAAAAATCCTTACTTATATCCAACCATTGTTATTGAGGGGTTTGTTTTCTTGAATATTCCCATCTGCCTCACCAGGAAACAAATGCTTAAAAATTACATAAAGCAATCATGTTGTTTGGAGAAAAAAAAACAGACCCAAACCCCCAAAATTCAGCAGTGTGGATGAAGAACTGGAAAGCTCGGTCTCACCAAACAGAAAAGCAAACAACTTTCTTAAAATAGGCATCTTAATCATGATGCTGAGTAACTTCCTATTTTAGTAACTGCCACAAAGCATTTCTGGTCATGTTCAGTGCAGAACTTGTAATAAAATGTAATAATCACAGCAGAACTCATCAGGATCCAAGAGAAATGAGCAGCTCTGTCGAGACCTGGGACAAGCTTCATTACATAACTGAAAAGATGATAAAATTTGCTAGATTCTCAGTCCACATTAATCCCAAACTTGCTGAATTCCCAAAGTTTTTCAAGAATTCCTCACATCTCACTGCCGGAAATGTCTGGACTCAGCTTGAGCGAACTTGGAACCATTTATGTTTTTTTATCAAAACTATGGGAAATTCAATTATTTTTCATGGTTTTGGCTCGATATCAACTACAACACTGCATTTCTGTGTGCTCTTCATTTCAACATTTCAGTTTTATTTGAACCTCGAAGCACAATCAGGGGGACAATGTCTTTCCTCATATCATTGGATATAAATCCAGAGGAACAACAGTGATTTTATTGGTGCTCTTCCAGTGTTGCACCATTTTAAATGAAAAGTTTAATGTGCATATCAAGGCTGAAGGGGGAAAAAAAAGCCAAACAACTCCACCATGAATCCCTGCACAGTGTGGAGCTGAACATTCCTCTCATTCCTGTGCAAAAACTGCGTTATCCTTTGGTTTACAAATCCCTACCAGAGGGCTGAACACAGTTACATGACTAAGGACATGCAAGATTATGCTCTTCACATCATTTTAAATTAATTACATAAAACTGTGCTCTTTAGTCACGACAAAGTTCTTTGAAGACCCAGTAGCTCATTTGGAACAGCTTTGAAACAGTGAAATATCCCACTCTAGATTACTTTTCCCAGAAATTGAAAATTCAGCCAAAACACAATATCTTATTGTTATATTTTTGCTTCCTATCCAAACCAAATCCCTGTGAAATAAAAAATATGAATATTTTTGTTTGTAATATTTTTGCACAAGTATGGAGGGCTATGGTTTTGTAGAAGAAAGGAAAGGAGACACAGGGAGTAAGAAAAAAAAAAGAGAAGATCACAACAATTTTCAGTTGATAAGTGTGGTGTCCATTAAACTTCTCCAGAGCTGCTCTACCGAGACACTTCCTTTTTTATTTATACACCAAAACCACTCACACCCAAAGTCCTGAGACAGATATTCCACCAATTAAAAGAAAACAGATCCCTTCCAGTCTTTGCATCTCTGAGGAATTTCAACTTGGCCATGAAAAATTCCAGCAAAACTTTTCTTCCTTCTGCTCTTGATAGAATCACAGAATCATAGTCCAAATACCCAGCTCAAGGGTAGGGCTCATATTAAAGCCCACCCAAGCATCCAGAAGAAAAAGAAAACAAGGAACTTCTGCAATATCTAAACACCTTGGTATTTTCAAAGGCCATGAAAACACCAAGCAGAATCTTCCACACAACTGCAGAATTTTATGAATTGGCCGTCTGGGGTCTGAACTGCTACCACAGGACTGAGAAACTCCCACGGAGTGTTTTAATAATCTTTTGAATCAAGTTACTGCACTGCTCAGCCTCTCTCTTCTCATTCATGAATCATTTCCTTCTGCTGTCCAGTTCCCATCTCGTGTGAGCCGAGGCTGATATTTCCTTGTGTGTATTCAAATATTTATTTGTATACATCCAGCAAGCATCAACTGCCCAAGCACCATCACAGCCCAGTGCTTCTTGCACTTGTTTAAAGCAGGGACCCGTTCTGAAAGGTCAGAGTGTATAAATTGTGTGTTTATTAGCTTTCAATTAGCTTTATATCACATTTGTGCAGCTGGAATTTGTCCTTCTGATAGCCAAGCTCTGCAAAAATCAAGTTCATTGCATACAACATGTAACATATATGAAATATAAGAAATAAGGATAATAACAAGGCTACATTGCCACATCCAGGTCACTACCCTGAAGTCGAAGCTCCTGTGACCTTGATCATTATTTTAGGGTTCTGGTAGAGATTTACACCTACAAACATGAGGTGCACAAACGATTAATTATTATAGGTAATTTAAATCTTTTTCTAAGGCAAAACAAGACACCAGTACCTGAGGGAATGGATTTTCTGAAGTTTTTCCAGCAAGTCCAAGAGTTCAAAACTTGCACCCAGAAACTGAGCCCCACAAATTGATTTAAAGTATCATTGTTCTACACAGAAAGTGCATAAATAGTTTATTTAGATACCAAGCAGAGGCCTGACTGATAAATACTCCCAACACTAAACTGTGTTTCACATCACTAAATTAAAAGAATAATTAAAACAATAAAGGATAATGAGCATTTCTGGGTTACAGGAGAGTCTGGAAAAGCCCTACTTACAGAAGGTATTTCAGTAGCATTTTACTGAAAAGAAGTTAATGTTAAAGTGATGGTAGAAGTATTTAAAAATGCTAAACCAAGAACACTGATTACAGGAGTACCCACACACACAGGACACCTTTGTGGAATACAGGAGAGATGATGGCACTAATAAATGATACAGCTAATCTTACTTTATGGAGACTCAGAGGAATGCACAATGCTCTACTACTGTACTGGCAGGTAATCTACTGCCTCTTTAAATAAATCTAAATATTAGGTCTAGCAGGGATCAACCTGAGGAAAATGCTAAAATATAACTGCTAAAGTTAATACTTATTTAATACTTGCTTTTCTACAAGACTTAAAATGAAAAGGCTTTCCGACTATTATAAGATGTACAGTCTTAATCTACATTTCAATAAGATATTTAAAGGCAATGCTGAAACTGTCAAGGACCCTTTCTTAAGCCTGGGAGAGGCCGACAAAGGAGTGCTGACAGTTCCGTTTTCCGTGACACGGAAGCATTATTTTATCAAGAAAATGTTATTATGCTTGTATTCATCTTGGAACTCCTCTTTGCAGACTTTTCCAACCCCCCAGCTGTATTTGGTGGCACTGATGCCACTGCACCACTTGAGGTGTCAGGAGCCCTTCCCATAAAGGTAGATGAAGGGATCAGCATAAACGTACATTCTTCTGGCACCTTTTATTCAGAAAGGCTAAAAATGAAACTACAATGAAATTTCTACGATACCCATGAACTGTAAAAGTACTCTAAAACGTGCCTAAAATTCAACCTGTTGTTTTCCTCTAACAGCCAGACAATTATAAAGGGTTTTTAGAAGAGATTTTCATTGTTACAATTTCCATATCTGACATTAACATTTATATATATTCACTTTATGCTAAATACGCTCTTTTGTATTTTTATTTTTTAACATCTTTGTTGTAGACATTATAAAAATAATTATATATGATAAAAATAGCACATCAAGCACCTTGTTAAATTAACTCTTTCATTAATAACGCAGCTCCAGTTTGAAAATAACCCTTTTACTCTTGTGTGAATGTATGTATACAGCCCATAAACAGTTTCTAATTAGTCACATGTGGATTCAAATGCAGACTTGTATGCCATAAACCAACACTGAAGTGTATAAGAAACTGTCAGTCAGATCAAAAGTCAATCCAAAATCATCCCATTTGCAGAGCTGAGATGCTGTCACAGTTAGTTAGCCCGAAATGTTTAAAACAGCGACCAAACTTTTATTCTAATTGAGCATGAGTTGAAAGGCTGCACACTTTGATGTCTTTGCTTTTATCATTTGTATATAGCTAAAAACAGCAGGGTGGGGGGGGATTTTTTTAGTTTCTCTTAGAAATAGGAGACATTACTTCTTATTGAAAATATACAGGTAGGTCAGGCTGTGTTTGTGGAGCCAACGTATGGTTTTCAACCATGCGTGTAATCACTTACAGCACCACTCCTCAAAAGTGCAATTAGTGGAGTTTCTCATTACTGTTTAACCTTTTCTTCCTGTCCATTGTTGACCAAATCATTACAAAAATGCATCTTCTGAATATTATCTGCAATGAGATCCTGCATCTCCTCAGGAAACCCGAGGACTTGGGCAGCAATTGTCATTTTTCAATCCTATCATTTTCCAGGAGGGGAGAGGTCAGCAGAGCCTGTTTGCAGGAAACGTATTTGAGCAGATGCCTACGATCTGAGAACATGTTCACAGAAACTTGAGAGGCAGCAATGAAAAGTCCAGGCCTAATCTTATTATAGAAACACTCAGTTACAGCGATGAGGGAAACACACACAAAATGCCAGGCGGGTGGGGAAGCAAAGGAAGTGCAGGAGCCTCTCACTGCACTTCCAGGCAGAGCACAAACACACCCAACCCAGGGTGTCCTGGACCACCCCTCCTCTTTTTAATGAAACATAAAAACCATCTTGCAGAGAAAAAAGCGAACAGCAGATCTTTCACACCTCTGGCTTCACTGGGACCACAAAAAACCACCCCAAAACTCTTATTAACTTCAATAGACACCACAACGTTCCCAAAATCCATCATCTGCTGACAGCCTGTACCTGTGCAGGCAGTTCCAGGGGTGAAGCTTAATGCTGTAATTTTCAAGGCTGCGACTCAAATCCTGTGTTTAGCTCTGGGCCATTCACTACGAGAAGGACACGGAGGGGCTGGAGCATGTCCAGGGAAAGGAATGGAGCTGGGAAGGGGCTGGAGCCCCAGGAGTGGGTGAGGGAGCTGGGAAAGGGGCTCAGCCTGGAGAAAAGGAGGCTCAGGGGGGACCTTGTGGCTCTGCACAACTCCCTGACAGGAGGGGGCAGCCGGGGGGGGTCGGGCTCTGCTCCCAGGGAACAGGGACAGGACAAGGGGAAACGGCCTCAGGCTGTGCCAGGGGAGGTTTAGATGGGATATTGGAAAAATTTCTTGACTGCAAGGGTGGCCAGGCATTGGAACAGGCTGCCCATGGCTGTGGTGGAGTCCCTGCCATTTGGATGCAGCATGTGGGGACATTGACTAGTGGTGGCCTTGGCAGTGCTGGGAGAATGGCTGGAGATCTTAGAGGTCATTTCTATGGTCATTTCATAGAGGTCCAGTTCTATGATTCCACCATTTATGGTGCCCCAGCAGGACTGAGGCTGTGCATCACTGTGTGCACACCTGGAGTGTGCAAAGGAGCTCTGTCAAAAGCTCTGCCAGCACCAGTGTGTGCAGGGGCAGGAGGGGGGGCAGAGGGACACATCCTTCTCACTGTATCCGTGGCCAACCAGCTTTAAATATCATAAAATAACAGCAGCAGGACAGACCCACTGGCTAAGCAGCCACATCTCTGCTGAACTTGTTCCTCCTGCACTTTCCCCAGCACTGACTGGCCTGCTCTAACATCACATCCCTGGTGATGGGGTTGGAAATGCTGTTCCTGAAGGACAACCACCCACCTACAACCTCTACAAAAGTTCTCACTCCCAAAAAATCCTCTCCACTCACATAGTTCAGCATTAGTTTAAATCCTGTCTTTCTCCCGAGACAGGAATTTATTGCAATCTGAAGAAAGCAGCTTCAGCACAGTTCTAGTGACAGAAAGAAATTTAAGAGGGAACCTCAAGGCAGCTATTCCTTGGCTTGGAATTGCAACCTTCCATGCTAAGGCTTGCACACGTTTTGTGCCAAAACTCACACGGGTGTATTTGTAACCAAATCATTATCGGAACTAACCCGGGCTGACAGAAAACAAAAATTTACCTGGCACCACAGAAGAAATAACAACTGGAGACTCCAGAGGAGGAGCTGGTGCACAGACTGTCCTTAAGGCTCCTCAGAAAGCATTTGACAGTGCAACAGCATCTCTTGACAGAAATTACCATAAAGTTCCTATGACCTGAGGGTCATCACTGAGACCAAGAAACCATTTTGTTAGGGACTGTATGAAAACATGCTAAGGCACAAATTCCGGTATCTAAAAACCAGATGGGAAAGGATTATGAGAAAATTATGACTTGCATTTTCCAGATGAAGAACAGAGGAAAAGCAGACCTATTTTGTTCCCACCTTTTTTTTCCCCCCCTGTAAGGAACAGCGTAACTTCACTGCTTCCAACAAGAGATAAAGGAATCTTTGATGGTTTGTCCAAGGACACCCCAGAAACCTGCAGCAAAGCAGGAACTCCACACAGCCAGAGGTCCATTCCTAACACCATCCTAATTCCCATGGAGTGTCAGCCAAAAGGTGATAGGGGGAGTCTCCTCAAACACTTTTCACAATGAAACTGTGCCCAGTGTATTCCCTCCAGAAATACCATGCCAGGGTTTCTCCACGCTGAGGGTGCCAGATAGATCAGGCGTAGGGTGGCAGTGGGGAAGGCAGTCGTTCCTACTACTGAGCTTTGGTCTGAAATTAAGAAAAGGCTGCAGGATCTGTGGGAACAGGATATCTAGCAGCGATTGCAGCCATTATTTCCCCCCTTTTATAGTGCTACCTTTTAAACTATGCTTGAGATCTTTGTTGTTGTCTCGTACCCTGTGGCACTGGCCTGGCGTGATGAGACTTTGGCGAGATACAGCACATAAAAGCATCCACTGTAAGCGTGACGAATTGCAATGACAAGGTTGGGTTGGAGGTAACTTGTGAATGATCTGGTGAATTGAAAACGCCTGCGTGCTCTGCCTAGGAGCGGTGGAAAGAGAATATGGGCAGTGCCAGTTGCGTGCTCCAGGCAGGAGCCTTGCTGAGAACACAGGAGAAACACACCATACCTTATTAACACGCCCAGCTTCTCAACGAGCTCTTTGCAAAACAAATATATAGCATCAGCAATCAACCATATTATTATTAATAATGCGGTTCAAATGTGCGGAGGAGGTGAATTTGGTACGGATCCAGCATTTGAATGATGGAGTTGGAAAATGAAAAGCTCTGCTTAGGTACCCAGAGAACACAGGCGTTGCTGTAAAAACCCAACACGCGGCATACAAAGGCGTGCAACTAACTAAAACCCAGCTCAAGTCATGAATAAAAACAATGCCATAATTCTTTGCACTCTAGAGCACCTTTCAGAAATCATTCTGCATGCATTCCCTGGTAAATACAACATCCTTGCAAGACAGATGAGGAACAGTACCCTGGTTTTCAGGATGGGAAATAGAGTCAAAAATAATCCCACACCCCAGCATCGCCAGAAGATTATTGATGAGGGCACACGATGATCGTGACAGATTAACTTTATGTGGCATTTTAGTGTGGCCTTTGGGGTAAGGTTCTCTTCAATTCCTCCTTGAAGAGAAACACCAAAACCCCTTTCCCTTCCCTGAGCCATCAAAATGGTGGTACTGGGTATCATAAACTCCCCTTTCCTTTATTTTCTTTTTGTCATCTCTCCTTACGCCTGTCATTTTCTTTATCTACCTAAACCTACCTGGGTAAAACTGTGTAGTACCTGGGATTAAACACACCTCAGTTCAAAGCAAAACCTAAATTTATCATCATGAAGCTCCTGGTGACACAGTATGATCATCACGTACAGATTCACCGAAAAAGCTCACCATTTTTGCTGTTAGAGTTAACCCCCTGAAAACATTCGAAAATTGAGGTTTAAACCAAAAAAAATGACATGATGCTTCAGTGTTTGCCCCCCAAAATGTAAAAAAACGCCTGCATTTTATAGAACAGAATTTACATGTTAGCACTGTCACAACTTACATAGATCATCTTTATGCCATGGCATATTCAGGACCTGATTTTTAACTTAAAGCACCGCTGTAATACTCAAGATATTTTTCAATAAAAATCCAAGTACAAAAATGAGCAATTTGCTTCCAGACGAGAGTATCAACTGGGACATTCATCATCCCAAAGCCCCATTCCTCACAAAACTTCTTTTCTCCTGATAAGCCTTTCCTGGAGCACAACTAAAGTACTGTAACTCCAGGGAAGGTCTGGTATTTAACAATGATCTAAGATCATGGAGGTGTGTGTTATATTCTCCCAAAGTTGTCCAACACCTTCACATTCCCTCCACCCAACAATCAATAGGCCAATATCCTCCTTTAACACTTCAATACTGTTGCTTTCCCTCTACTTAACCATTACTGGGGGATTTAAATGACTTCCAGACATAATTTTAATATTAACTTACTTTAGATTGAGGCCTCCACATACTTTTACCCTTAATCTTTTTCCATTCTGCTGCTGATAATCTCAACCCAATATAGGAGGTACCTCTGCTTGGGAGAATCAGCCTTTCATTAGCTCTGCTCAGGATTTTGGATGGAATCGATGAGATAGAATTGTACCTGTTTTCAACACTGTTTAAAAAACAGTTTCAAAGAATATTCATCTAAAATATGTAATCTGTAGATGGAGTCCATGTCATCAAAAAACACCATTATTAAAAAATACTTTTTTTTTTTACCTTGACCTAAATAAAGTGAAATTCTATACTCTATTAGAAACTAGAGAATAAGAAAGACTGCTGGATAGTGATTAAATCAGCAAAGAAACACCTTGAAGCTCTTTATTTTGCTAAACCATGAAGATAAGTGGTTTAGTCCCTCCCATGGGAGCACAGGCTCTTCTATTTATATTTTTACACCATTTTTTGTGGGCACAAGAAGTACAGAACCAAACTGTAAACACCACTGAGTGTTTTGCAAGTACTTTAAATATGACCATTACGGGACAAGCACATTTTCTCATTCATTCAAAAAAATTTGCCTTATTAACTGCTGTAAAACCAAGAGCAATTTTTTTCTACCTTTTTGTTATGATAAGCCAAGATATCCCATCCCTGTTGATTAATGATGTTAACCGATGGCAACTGACATCCGAATGCCATCCAGAATGGATTTCCTCTACTAAAAAAATTGGTTCATACCTTAACAGAAACATTATTCAGAAGTTATACTCCCCTATCTTAAATTTTCGAGTATTCTGTCAGGCAGAAAGGGAGAGGAAAACATGTTTCTCCCTCCTCGCTTCTCACAGAGCTGATGAAAAGAAAAATGTTCCCAGTTTTGCTGTGCATTTTGCTGTAAATTTGTCACACATCTCTAATCATTCCTACTAAATGTGGTTACCAGCTTCAGTGACAGTTTTGTTGGGAGGATATCACAAGCTTTAAAAAAAAAAAAAAAATGTGTGCACATTTTATTAGTTTCTTTTTGAAAACTGTTATCATTGCTGCAAATACCTCTCCATCAGAGAAGGGGGAACACTGAGGAAACCATGGCAGGGAGGAGGATGTGAGGCACCTTATCCCAGCAACGAGTGGGAGTGAGTTTGCTTGTCCTTGCTGGAATAGTGGTGGTAATTCTAAACTAAAAGTTCAGACTGATAACACCTACAACAGGCACAGCGCTTTCTTTAATCTAACGTGGATATTCCAGAGCAGGGTGACAACCAGCTGCAAACAAAACTAATTAATTCAGGAAAATTATACAGCCTCACTCCACATTGCTTTAAAGAGCACAGATTGGTTTGGGTTGGGCCTTAAAACCCATCCCATTCCAGCCCTGCCACAGGTAGGGACACCTTCCACTGTCCCAGGCTGCTCCAAGCCTGACCTTGGACACTTCCAGGGATCCAGGGGCAGCCACAGCTTCTCTGGGAATTCCAGCTCAGCCCCTCTCCACCCTCCCAGCCAGGAATTCCTTCCCAATATCCCATCTGTCCCTGCCCTCTGGCAGTGGGAAGCCATTCCCTGTGTCCTGTCCCTCCATCCCTTGTCCCCAGTCCCTCTCCAGCTCTCCTGGAGCCCCTTTAGGCCCTGGAAAGACCCTAAGGTCTCCCTGGAGCCTTTTCTTCTCCGAAGCTGAGAAGAGTTCTCAGCTCCAAGTTGATTTCTTCTGGAACAATCCTTTTATGCTGGCAATGGCACCATTATCTTCCACCATAAGCACACACCACTACTATTATGTGGCAAAACTACGGAGAAATCAGGATTTTACATTATTTTCCAGCAGCTCCTTGAATTTCATGTATTTTTCCATTAAACAGGCTGAACACCACAGCTCTCCCAGACTATCTTTCCAGAGCAGAGGGGCTCCAGCCCTCAGAGCATCTCTGGACAAGTGAGGGCAGCTTCAACCCAGGATTTTTAAGCTGGTTTTTATTTCTTTTATGAATCATCTGAAAGAGGAAGAGCTTTGCAAGGGGGAAGCTCCAAAATTGCCATTTCAAGTGTTTTGTTTTGTTTTCAAAGCATATTCGAGTCAGGACAAAAGGAAGAGAAGGAGAGCCTAAGAAGTGCTTTCAAGTAAAAAAAGGGACAACCGGGAGGGCAGAATTTTGGGGGAAGATTTCTGTTACATCCTGTACGTCCAGTCTCCAGGCAGAACTGGGGGGAACGAGCCAAAACGCTGAACTCTATCAATGCCATTCTGGCTTCTGAATGAATGTGACAGTGAGAGACTGTGGGAAGCGACTTAACACAAATGGAAAATTTGCAAGTGAAGAACTATAATAATCGTCTCCCATAACAGCCAGATCAGGTTTCGAGGAGGTTTTTAATTTGCTTTTTTTTTGTTGTGGGGCTGGGGTTTTGTTTTTTTTTTCCTTCCCCCTCTCTGAGTGCAGTCGAGCTGGCACATTTTGTTCAGGATACTTCTGAGAATGACTAACAGTTTGCTGCTACTGATAAATAAGCTGGGGCACAGCACACACAAACAGCAGCAAGAGGCTGAGTGAGCTCCACTCATACACACAGAAAATGGTTCAGGTACAGAAAACACATTTTTAATTATTTCCACAGCCACAACTGCTGCAAATCAGAAGTTTTCTGCTGAATTCTGTATAGTGCAGCAATTCCCCAGCTGGGAATAGCAGCTCTTTCCCACCCCAGTCATGTGCCTCTGTACAAGCTCCACCACAGGCCTTCCCCATCCTTGTGTCAAGGGGAAAAAACAGAGTTCAGGCACCACAGCAGAGTGGCATCAGTCATCCCCCACGTTTCTGTCCTCATAGACAATGGAAATTGTTCCCTGTACACACATTCTCTTATGCCCCCAGACCTGCTGGGTGTTTTCCTGCAGTGCCTGTTGTTCTTCCCATCCTCCTTCCCAGAGAAATTAACCTGTCAAAGTCCATTTTTTAGCTTCTACCTGGCAGTAAAATCTTTTTAAGAATATTGGGAAAGGTTGAGCTTTCCCAGCTCCTTTTAAAGCTCTGTCCAGAGCATCCCTGCCTGCAGGAGGTCAGCTTCCATCCCTCAGTGGCATTTTTCACACCCCTGCCTTTTCCCAGCACATGCTGTTGATGAATTTTTGAACTTTAAGACAAACAACTCATTAAAAAGTTAATTCACCTATTCAAAATGCATTGATAAGTTCAGGAAAACCCACCTTCTAATTTACTCAGGTCCTGAGTTTTACTATCAAAAGCTTTCTAAAAAAAGTTTTTAATAAAGTATTTATAATACCAAAACCTCTTCCAAACAGGGAGTTTACTCGAGTCAAGGTTAATAAAGTGGTTTCCCCTTGAACTGGCAGGATTGGTCATTTTCAAACAGGCCTCCCATAACATACTCCTTGAAATAAAAATGTGATTTACATCAGTCTCCATCCAGCTTCCCAGTGTGCCTGCTGTACCCCTTGTATCCCTGGCATCCTGTCCCAGGGAATGCCAAAGTGGAGCAGCTACCCCAGGACACACAAACCCCTCATCTCTGCCTCGGCCGCACCCATGAGCAGAGTTCTCTCTGCTCCAAGAGCAGTCTGCACCTCCTTCCCCCAGGATATGATTCCCCTTCCTTAGCAAATATTAACCTTTTCAAAAGTTACTTCCAAATGTTCTGTTTGCTTTTTGGTGTGTGCTTTCGGCTGGTGTCAGTCTGGTACTTTTATGAGTCAGATCCCTGTAACTGTGAGAGGCAATTAGCACAGTTCATCCATAGCTTCGTTTGATTTTCGTGCCTCAGATTAAAGATATTTTTCTCATATACTCTCTTTTTTTTTACGTGGCATGTTATATTCAAATCTCTGCAGCACGGTTTTTTGGTTATATCCCACAAACCAACTGAAAACAGTCCAGAAAGTGCAGTGTTTCAGAACTTATCTTCATAAATTAAGGGGGTTTTATTCACTTCCTTCTTCCCTGCATTCCCTTATTCCAAGCAATGCTCAGTAACCTCTCTGAATCAGTGACCTGGAAAAGGTTTGGGTTTTGGTGATGCATCTCCCTCTGCCTTCGTCCACCAGAACCCCTTTTTTCTTTTGCTCATTCCTCCACAAACTTTCTCCAGAAGCATTTAAAGTCCAATTGCTAATATCACAAAGGTGTTCCAGAATGAGCCTAATTTTGCCCTGTATGAGTAAGACCCCATCTTCCTTTAGGAGAAAATGATATTGAAGTGATATGAGAAACCCCAACTGGGTTGTCAGCTCCATCTTCCAGCTCTACTGGGTCATGAAATACACTTGGAGAAAAAAAAAAGGGAGGGGGGAACTTCAGAGACAAACTCCAGCCAGTGCAGAGAGAGGTGTCAGACAATTCCAGTCGATTAAAGAAGGCTGGGTATTTTTTTTCAATTGCTTTTTCAAAACTTTAACTGAAAATCTTGTGTTTCCATGAAATGCATTTGTAAATTAAAAGCACACTGCTAGAAGAACAATTGTTGTTTGGTCACAAACACTTTTGAGTAATGAGGAACTGCTTCCTGAGCAACTCTCCTCTGCGCAGTAACTCAGCAATGGCTATTCCGTGAAGAAACCAGGATGTAGGGAAGAAAACAAATGTTCCAAGAACTCCTGCCAGGCACTTGCTGGTTGTGGAGTTAAATGTTGACTGCTGAGGGCAGAATTCTATTCAATGATTTCACTCAGCAGCTGTAGGGACAGGAGACAGGGGACAGCTTCAAAGGGAAGGAGAGGTAGGGTGAGATAGGATATTGGGAAGGAATTGTTCTCTGGGAGGGTGGGCAGGCCCTGGCACAGGGTGCCCAGAGAAGCTGTGGCTGCCCCTGGATCCCTGGCAGTGTCCAAGGCCAGGCTGGATGGGGCTTGGAGCAGCCTGGGACAGTGGAAGGTGTCCCTGCCATGGCAGGGGTGGAACGGGATGGGTTTTAAGGCCCCTCCCAACCCAAATCATCCTGTGATTATTTCATTCTTCTAAAAGATAAAAAACGAGGAATAGTAACACATCAGTCCCAGTGTGTGCAGATGAAGTGCAAACCCAGCAGCTCTCTGTCCCCTTCACATCAAAAATTCCATGTGTCCTCTGCAGACCTACTGGGAAAGCTCCTTGTCCCTCTGTGTCTGATGAATCCCTTGAAACACAGTTTGAACTTTTCACTAAGAGCTGGAAGCAGCAGAGTTTGTCGTGGTATGTGTAAAATAGGAGGGTATGTGCAAACAAATTTATTTTAATGGATTTAACCTGAAGTAGGTTATAATTTGCATCATTAACTGTGTTGCTCTTTTTCATCTGCAGTTTCCTGCTAGTGCTTCAATATTTTATACCTCAATATAATACATACCTATAGAACATTTGATGTGATATATACGTGGTATAGATATCTTTGTATAACATACAATATAGATTGTGTATATCTTGATTTAAAACACATATAATAAATAGATAGATAATATATTGCAATCACGTACCTCTATATAAAATATTACACATATTTCATATATAGACACACTTCTCTATACACTCACAAAAATCTGTATCTCATGTACACATAAATGTACATAAAATTAAGCACATCCCTGGACGTTTGCAGCAGGATTTTGTTTTCTCTGCCTGAAGTAAACACCACCCACGTACCTCAGGGTTCACCCAGGATATTTCCATTTCCAGTGCCACTAAGTGTGTAGGTGTCTGACCACGAGCCCGACGTGTGCCTGTCACTGGGGACAGCAGGTTCTTTCATCTTCTTAATGGACATTCCTCTCCAAATGGCTCTGGCCTACCTGACTATAATCCTTTAAATTTTAATTCACTTTACATTTAGCCGAGTCATAAATACCATTTAGGTACCAATATTCTGCTTTATGCAATCCCTAAGGTGGTGCTTTTATTTTAATGAAGCCATTTGCAACTTAAGAGGAAAAAATATTCCATCTTTGATTGAATATATTTGTCAGTTTTATTCCCGACTGGCATTTTTATGTGAAAACTTGAATAAAACTAGGGGATAGCTGCTTACCAACTGGGATAAAAGTTTCAGTCTGGTTTTGCCTTCAAAATTAGCTGAATAAATGGTCTTTGAAATTCATTTTGAAAACATCAAAGTTAACCTCGACCATAATCAAAAATAAAATCCAGAATTAAATTACATTACAAATGAAAAATTTCCTTGGTTATTCGGTATTTTAGAAGAAATTACACAAGAGCAGATAACAGAACTTTCTATTAAAAATGTTACTTTCTGTATTACAGAAAAGCAGCGACTTGCTGCACTTCCATAATTATATGAGAAACCAAATATTTGAAGTGTTCAAATATTACTTGTTTTCTTAGGTTTTCTATTGTGCAGTGGTTTTCCTCTAGTAAGTACCTGTCATTTCAGTGGGGGAGAACCTGTGTTTAAGCAATCTTTTTTTTTCCTTCATGTGCTGATACAGAAAATGAGGAGAATTAAGGTGAAATCACGTAACTGACAGCAAAGTTCCAAACATGAATCTGCACAAGACCCTGGAGGGCCTCCCTGTAACAGAGGACACTGTAAGCAAATTTATTGTATTTTCACTATCACAGACCAAAGTAAGAGTGGAACAACCTGGGGTAGTGGAAGGTGGCCCTGCACATGGTAGGGAGTGGAACTGAATGACCTTCAATGTCCCTTCCAACCCAAATCATTCTATGATCACTTCCAATCATGATTAGAAGCATCCAGATTATTGTTAGAAATTAGTCCAAATAGAAATATTGCCCACAGAAATTCCAAGCAGGGCAAACATCAATACAGAATAGGAAATTTTGGTGTTCGTTTCCCTTAAAATCATAATAAATTGTTTCCCTCCACATCTCTTCACGGAAAGCACAGCCACTGAAAATGTTTTCCCCAAAAAGCTGTTGAAAAGTGTGCTGTCAGAAACACTCCTAAGGACAATCCCAGCTTTAGTTTTATCCTCATAAAATTTCACAGAGGCAGGTAAATGGCATTATGGCCGTTTTATACACAGCAAATTGCATCACGGATCCCAGAAGGCAGCGAGCTGCCTGGCTGAAATCAGTCTGAGTTAAGCATTTGGAAATACCACAAATACTTAATATTGTGCATAAAGCAGATCACGGATCTCCAGAAGTCAGGGAACGCTGCCTATCTTGAGGTGAACACCACCTCAGTGAGGAAGAGGCACTCCAGAATTAGTTATTCACTCATAAAGAGTTATTAACATCAGCAGTTGTCTAATCCTTACCAAAAAAATCTGTTATCCGAGGGGTAAGAAACTTTCAAAACTATTTTAAGCCTGTTTTATGAAAGTTGTTGCAATATAAAGACAGGTTTGCTTGAATATTTAATCATTTTGATGAAATGGATACTTTTTTCCATTTATCTGGACACAGATAATTATACAATAACCTGGACACTACTGACACACAAATTTGTGTCCCAACTAACTCCACAGTGCAGATATTCCCATGATTACTGCCAAAAACCGTTCCTTGGATGTTTAAAAATGCACATTTGAAATTCTATCCAGCCTTTCGGTTTCATCCTGACCCACATCATCAGCCTCTCCTGCTCTTTGGGGAACAGGCAGTGCCGGAAATCTGAGCACCCCCTGCTCAGCCAAAATGCTAAAAATGAGAACCACTTGATATCCATTTCCATGGTGCTGCAAAATCTGAGCATCTGTCCCTGGAGATTGGAGAGGCTGGGATACCCTGCTTAGGCTAGCACGGCCCCAGCACCACCAGGGCATGGTTATCCTGCTCCCATCAACCATCCTGATGCAAAGGAACATTTATGTCAATTACCTACTTCAGGAAACACCTAAGAAAGTCTTTTGGGTTCAGCAGCAAAAAGATGGTTCCACCCAGACTACCACATTTGGTTTGATCCACAGCTCCTGAAGTCAGTGGGAAAAAATGCAATTAATGTCCAGCTAATTGATGGATTGGGTCAGCACTCCAGTTTTCTGCACATTCAGATGTCTATTTTTTTGAGCTCGGCCAAAAGATGTTAGAAGTTTGGTTTTAATTAATGGAATGCTAATGAGTGGTGCCAGATTCCCTAGAATGAAATCCTCTTTCCATCATGGTTCCCTGAAGTCCTGCAGAGTCCAAGGAGGAGCAGAAGGGCTCCGTGCCCAGGGTCATGTGGGCACCGAGGCTCCTGGTCAGACCCAGGGCTATCCATGCTGGAGCTGCTGCCTGTTCCAACATTTAAAGTGAGCACAAAAGTCTCCAGCAAAAGGATTTAGGTCAGTATTTACATATTTGTCCAGTGACATTATGGGTGCTGTCAGCTAATGCAACAAATGCATTTGTTGTTTTGATTGTTTATGTTTTGGTTGCTTAGGGTTTGAGCTCTGTTTAGATTGTTGATATCTAGCAATGCATATACTTGGAGTAAGGGCGAAGGCAAGGTCAGCGCACTGACAGATTCATTTCAGACCTTGCAGAGCTGCTGGATGCTCTTGAGGCAGTTCTTACACCGACAGATGAGCTCAGGAACAGCTTCTCTTATCACCACTGAGAGCCGAAGTTCTCATCAAGCAAATATTGTCGGGCAGCCAGAGCAGACAGCAGGTTTTGTCTGGTGTGGATCTTGATTTAAGGTCTTGGAGGGAAGTCTGCAGTGTAACTAAAGCAGGAATACCAGACAGCCCTAGGAAAACTCTGAAATGTTCCTGCTTGCTCTTGTGAGTCAAAACAACAACAAAAATTGAAGTATTTATTAGAGTAATTATTGGTGTTCTACACCAATTTTTCTTCTTTTTGTTACATGTTTTCCTCTGCTACAAACCAGAGTTATAGATCTGGCTGATTTCCTATAAACCAGGGATATCTTGCTCACCAGCAAATCCCAAGATTTTCTGGAGGACTCAAGCACAGTTAATTCTCCCTATTCTATGGATAAAATGAGACACAGCCAGGGTGACCTGACTTGCCTGAAATCATCCCACCTGACAGGGGTTAGATGCTGTCACCTCAGTACCAGGTCAACACTTCAGGGCAGTGAGCAGGGCTGTCCACATCCCTCAATTAACCACTATCAGATTTATATATCATTTTATAGAGATGGTTATAAGAGTAGATGGTGAAGTATACAGGACTCTGGTCTAGCTTTAAATATCACTTTATCTCAGCTTTAAATATCACTTACCTCATTGGTCCTTAGACCAGTTTTAAGTTAAAAGCAGATCATATACATCAGTGCCAGGTACTGAAAAGTCCCATTATTTAGAAAGGAATAAAATTTAAATGTATGGATACAGTTAAAACCCCAACAAACACAGTGCTTTCCTGCACATGCAGGTCTGATAAATACTTCCCAAGCCATCTTTTCCAGACACTCCACCAAAAAGCATCCTGAGAAAACAGAATTTCCAAAGCATCCCAGTGCAGGGATCACCCAGGGCCATATCTAAGCCCTGCGGCTTCAATTCCCTACTGGCAATCAGGATTGAGTTAAGGGAAGCAGGTTTTTGCTCTTTAAGGTTTAATAAACATTCAGAGAAGTAAACATGGACCAAGGTGGGTTTTTTCAAGGATCAGCAAATGTTCTGAAATCTCATCAAGCAGTGAGTGCAACCAGCAAGACCTGAAACCACTCCTGGACCCATGGTCACCCTGGCCAATTCTTGATTTATATGATTTTATAGCATGATTTTCTCAAATATTTTACCTTTATTCCAATCTACCTCTTTTATTGCATTGATTTGTAATCATTCTTTTTACTGCTGCTATGGATTTTAACCTCTTCTGAACTCAGATTTTGTTTTCTGCTATCTGCAACTCGTTTTAGCCCCATGATTTTCACTCATTACCTTACACCAGCCCAACTGATGGCCCATTCCTCGTCATTCCCACCCAAGGCAGGAGCCTGCAGACATCCACACTGGTCTGACTTTGGCTTTATGTTGGATTTTAAGGCAATCTGAGCACAGGCAGATTTATAGACCAAGAGCTGAGACACAGAAGATTGAAAAACTCCTCAGTGTCTGCTCTGCCTCGTTTGCATGTTCTTGGGCCACCTCAAAAAAGGATAAACCAAGTGAGATTAGGCTTCTTTCCTTCTTTTTTTCCAGCTGATAATGTATTTTACCTTCCCGCTGCCACAGGCTATGAGGGTGCACCAAATTGGTTTCTGGGGCTCAGCTGATGTCTGTTAATTTGTCAAGCCACAGTGCCTCATT
The DNA here is from genome assembly GCA_026261815.1 of Monarcha castaneiventris obscurior. Lineage (NCBI taxonomy): Eukaryota > Metazoa > Chordata > Aves > Passeriformes > Monarchidae > Monarcha > Monarcha castaneiventris. The sequence goes on from JAMPIT010000467.1 coordinate 19,872,838, forward strand.
CCCACAGCCAAACCCCGAGCAAGAGTCAGTGCTTGATGCGAAATGCCTGATGCCAGCACTCAGAATAGGGTAGAGATGTTAATGTGCCATTATGAAACACCAGCAAATGTCACAGATCTTCTTCTGTTGTGGTGCTGGTGGGTCCAGCTGGGGATCTGGCTGCAATCCAGAGTTACAGCTCAGCACCAATGGCAGTGACTCCCCTCGGAATCCCAGCGCCCAGGATCTTCTTGCTCAGACAAGTGCACAAGGCAGAAGCAGGGCACTGACTGATCGCTTACAATTACTGCTTTCAACTGCAGCCTGGAGTCCATGGGAGAACTCTGCACACAGCATTTCCCTCCAGCCATGTCCACATAAGTTAGAGACATGCTGTGACCTTTTATATTTATTTTTCCTCCAGAAAAAAACCCCACAAATGTCTATTTTTTTCCTTCCTGATTTAACTAGAAGACTTGAGGTTCACTCTGAGATGATGCTTTCTTTTTTAATTTTACTCTACATTTCACTGAATATTACTGCCTACACATTTAACTGAAGTTACTCTACCTCATTCAGGCTAGGAAGAATTTTCCATCCCTATAATTTGTTTGTTTGGGGTTGGATTTTTTTTGGTTTCGTTAAAGCGTGTACCACACCTTACAGCTCTGGGCTTCACCTCATTATTTCTAAACACACTCCTTAATTGACTGAGATAACACAAACAGTTTTCTTATTGATACAGAACCTTGAGTGCAGCCACAAGAGGAAGGCAGGTCAGGATCTCTCCTCCACGCTGAAGGAGTGTCAGTGCCAAAAACAGCATCGTGGGTGCTCAGAACAACATTGCTGTGCTCTGCCACTGGGGCCCAGCTGGACACAGACCAGTAAAGTCTGACCACAGCTCAGAATCCTGGGCTCATCCCCGAGTGAGGGGAGCTGGGAAGGGGGAATTCTGCCCCTCTGCCCTGCTCAGGTGAAACCCCACCTGCAGAGCTGCCCCAGCCCTGGGGCCCAGCACAGGGAGGACCTGGAGCTGCTGGAGCCACTCCAGAGGAGGAATTCAAAGATGATCAGAGGGATGGAGCAGCTCTGCTGGGAGGAAAGGCTGGGAGAGTTGGGATTGTTCAGCCTGGAGAGGAGAAGCTTTGGGGTGACCTCGTTGTGGCCTTCCAGGACCTGAAGGGAGCCTGCAAGAAAGGGGACAGGGACTATTTACGAGAGTGGAATGATAGGAGTGGCAGGACAATGTGGACAATGTGGAATGGCTTCACACAGACAGGAGGTTAGATATTAGATTAGATATTAGGAAAAATCCTTGCCTGTGAGGGTGGGCAGACCCTGGCACAGGGTGCCCAGAGCAGCTGTGGCTGCCCCTGGATCCCTGGAGTTGTTCAAAGCCAGGTTCAATGGGGCTCTGAGTAACCTGGGATAGCGGAAGGTGTCCCTGCCCATGGCAGAGGAGTTGGAACAAGATGATCTCTCTGGTCCCTTCTTACTGAGGCCGTTCTATGCTTATGCAATTCTTTAAAATAGCATAAATTTATTCAGCTCAATTTATTCTACTCCCAGTCCTCTCAAACTGGTGATTGAGGAAATTAAAACATTATGGGAGTGGCATAGTTGGGTGGATGCTGCAAACCAGCCCAGGCAGGTCCTGGTTTAACTTCTGGTTGGTTTAACTTCAGCTTTTGAGAGCACAGTGGGTCCTGTTGAACCCTCCTGGAGATGTCACGGAGCTGTGCAGGCCTGGTGCAGCTGTAAGAACAATTTACAGCGAGAGCATCCCACGGTTATTTTCTTGACACACCACGTAATACCCAGATACTGAGCCCTAGCTCAGCCAAAGCAATATTTACTTCCAGCAGTTTCAGTGAATACCTGTGAAAGGATTAACAGGGCCATTAGTGGCAGGAATGATTATCTCCTCGGTGTCACGAGGTGTGACAAAAAACTAAGGTGAAAAATTAAGCTCTTTACTAACTGAAGGGGATTTTTGGCTTAGGTGGTTAAACAAGAATAGAGGATAGATTGTGCTCCACCTTACAAAAAAAAAAAAAATTAAAGATCAGTAAGACACAGTACAAGATATTTAAGAGGGCCTGGGTGGCCAGAAGAGATATGAAATAAAAGCTACTTTACAATAGCAAACAAATAACATGAATTATTTGGACCTGATGACAAGATTGCAAATTAGATATCCCTGAACGCTATTAAATATCACAGTCACCAGGTCTTTTGGTGTAAAATCAGCCTCTCTGGTTTAGGGTAAAGATGCCAGCGTTTCTTTTATTTCTATTTGGCATTTTCAGACTGTAACACAGAAGATGAACTGGCTCACACTGGGTTTTTGAAAGGTGACAGGGTGAAAAACAAGTATTCTCCCATGTCCTCATCCACAGCGCCCAGGCTGTGCTCTTAGCCTGGAGTGGGCGTGGGTCCATCTGCCCTGGGCACTTCCTTTCAAAGGGGCAGTTTTAGTCAACTCTGATAAATTTTGGACCAAATGTGATTCTCAGTAACCTGACTGCTATGCTGGGTTTGAGAAAAAAAACACAACAAAGATTTCTCCCAGTCTTCTCAACAGCACTGGAGGCTTTTCTGCTCTGAATTTGCTGTGCTGGAGCTCCTTTGCTGCAGGATATTCCCTGCCAAGATATGCACTTCTAGGGAGAAATTATTTTCTGGATTTCAAGTTGTGTGGGTCAGAAGCAATCCTCCATCTGAGCCAGGACAGGAAACCAATCTTTAATTCAAAGTCAAGCTTTAATTCATCCATTGATGGCATGAGTGACTTCTACACAACCATGCTGCCATCGAAGAGCAGTAAGAACCACTTCTATATAATAAATATATGTAAACAAAACCCAAATTGATATATAATCTAAATCTAGCTAAAAAATTAGATAAATGGTGAAATGGGTTATAAAACTGTATTCCTAGATAGATGGTCAAGTTTTCATGGATTCAGTCAGTGAATGCCCATAATCCATGACAGAGAGGTCACAAAACATGACTTAGAGCTTGAAGTTTGTGAGCTTGGTTGAACTGTTCTTGGAGTTTTTGGACTGGCCACAACCTCAAGGCTTGAATTTCTGTTCCTGACCACGGAGATTTCCCTGGGAAAAAATATAAAATAATTGACTTCTAAATATGTATCTCCAAATAGGTCACTGGTAATATGGCAAGCACCAAAAAAAGTTTAACCTTGGGTTTTCACATATTGACTCTTTTCTTTGGGAAATAAACATACAAATAAACCTAAAGATGGTTGTCTTTTTCTCCAACTACTCCAGTAAATTTGCATTTTGAGATTTGATTAGAACATTTGAAATACAGACAGTTTCAGCCACCTTCACCAGTCACCTTACAGCATTCTTTTGGTCTGATCTTTTCCCTCAGGGTGCCCCACAGCTTTCCCAAAATTGCACATCTACTCCTGATTTTTGTCTCACATTGTCCAAAACATTAATTTCCCCTGTTTATGTGCAACAACTTCTCATGCCTTCAAGTGTACCACTGCCCGAAGATAGGTTAAAATTTAGTGCTCTACAGCAATAACACTGGGACTGTAAATCTTCATCAGACCTTTAAAAATCCTGCCTCAGACTGGACAAAATCCCCTATTAATTCCTCTGTGTTGTCCAGCAGATACTAATGGGAACAAACTGTTCTGCTTCCCAATATACCCAGTGCTCAGGTCAGCATCCAACATCATCAGGATCCCACACGGCCAGCGAAGGGCAAACTAACAAGAGCTGGTAAAACCCAAGAGTTTTAAGTGCAACGCATCACATTTTTTGTCTGATAGGAAACTCTCTCCACTGGGGTTTAAGCCTTCAGAGTAACCACTCAAGAGGTGTTTCCTGATGATAAAACTGGAGTCTCTCATGCCTTCCAACAGGTGAAGTATCTAGAAAGCAGCAGAATCGCTGTGCTGAAGAGATGAGGCTCTGAGGCACTGAATGTAGGCAAACATTACATTTAGCAGGTGCTCCATGTGCAGTTATTCGGTGATTATTCCCTTTCTCGTTCCCTTTGTTTTCAAAACCTTGAGCTTTCTCTTGCAATGCTCTCCCAGTGTCTCTGAGCTCCCTCTCCACTGGAGAAAGAGATTCACCTCTGCTCCACAAAGGTGCTCTGTATCAGGTCATCGCAGTTAAAAGGGATTTTGAAAGCTGAAGTTGTGCTGGTCCTGGCTCTCACACAGGGCTGAGTTTCACTCTGTATGTGCAAATTCAGAGTCTCCACAATGCTTTACTCTCAAATTTTCCTCCTGTTGCAATGCTTTTTATTCCACGTGAAACTAAACTCAAGTCATGGAATTTTTTTTTGATTGAAGAAGGAAAGAAGCACTTGTAAGGAATTACTGCACCGTCTAAATAATTCTAAATAGATATTAAGAAAAATACATTGCTTATATTGAACATCCTTCATCTCACTTCTGATTTTTTTGATTATTCACACACATTTATAAGAAAATTACCTTTGCCTCAAAAACTGAATTCAACTTCTTCTCTATCCTTCAATGCATATTATTTCTGTATTTCATGTACAGCTGCAGGAACTGTGTCGAAAAAGCATCCTCAGATAAAGCTATTTTCCAGATGCAAAACATAAATATATATTCATTAATTCAGATATCCTTTGCTAATTATTATTTATCAAGCAATATAACGTTCCTTTAGTATTCATGTATAAATATATATATTAATTTTTTAATGCTAACTTGGTATGGCTTCACTTTTCCTTATTCTTTCCAGAGCCTGATGCCTGGGAATTATCCCACGTGGGATTTATAAACACAAGGTTGCAGATTTACCTATAAGAGCACACTTATTTTCTGATGAAAGCAAAGGGAGGAAAAATAACAGCAAACTAACAAGGACATCAGCTTTAATCACAATAACCATTTTATCATGAGAATTTATATGAAAGAAGGTATTTTATGGCTGTCATGAGACACTTCACCTATAAAAGACTCAGATGTCTGCATTCATGCAGTACATTTGCTGCACCTTCCATTGCCTGGAGCAACTCCCTACATACAAAATTTCCCTTCTTTCTTTATTTTAAACATCCTGAAAAGAAGAATATAAAAATCCTGCGTGTTCTTTAGCATTGCTACAGGGGTTAAATTGTTAATGCTTTACTTTCACTCTAGTTTTTTATCAAACTTTCTTTTTTCTCTCCCTGGGGATAAACAAATGGACAGCTTTCCTCTCTAGTATTCCTCCTTCCATTACCATCACAGCAGAATGCATCTGAGACTATAATAATTCAGTGATGAAATACAAAATGTCGCAATGCCATCTCTCTTAAAGTGAACTGAGATTTTGTTATGCCATTTTAGGTGCACTAATAGCTCCTAAAGTCCCATGGAGTATCTTAATGTGAATTTAATGAGCTGATAGCATATAAATGACAGTACTGTGAGGGTGAAGGTGACATAACCTTTTTCCTTCTGTTTGATGTTTGTCTTTGAAAAAATACAGATCTTTTCGAAACGCGCCGCATTGCTGCAACGTGCTGCATCCTTCAGTGAGGAGCCTGCCATTGTTTTAGCATTTTACAGCCCTTTTTTGCACTCTTCATGGCACTAGAAACACAGGCACTTTTTAGTTCAGCACTCAGGTGATTAAAAATCTAAACATTTTTCCTGGCAGCATGATGCCACGTCGTGGAGTGTCCATCCAATGACAACCCATCAGTTTTGTCATGCTGGCGCCAGCACTGGTGGCATGGAGCTGGTGAAATCCTGTGTGAACCACATGGAAATCATCTACTTTTATTTCCTGGGCATCACCTTTCTGTCTCCTAGCTGAGCGATCTCCTCTCCAGCCCCGACTCCCAAACTCCGCGTGTCATTACCGGAGCGCTGTCATTTATAAGGAGCCGCCTCCCCTCGCTCAGCAGTGTCACACCCCATTGTGCACCCAAATCCCAGCCACCTTCGGCGTGCTAATGGGCTGGAATGCCATCAGCACTGGCTTGGATCAGCACCGACACTGCCACGCACAGGGGAGGAAGATGGCCGAAGATAAATACATTGATAATCAGCAGCAGACCTATAGAAAACAACGGGCAGACTAAGGAGGCACCCAAATGTATGAGGTTATTAAAGCCTGCCCAAGCGCAGCAATGAGGCTTTTCCACTACAGTTTGAAGTATTGTCCTTAAAACCTTTCACTCAAACTTAAGAAATGACATCTCAGTGGGTTTTTTCAACCCCCAACCTGAGCACTTAGAGCTGTGTCAGCCAGTGATGTGATCATTTCTAGGCTAAATGTGCTGCAACTTGGAAAGAAAAGTTATTAACTTTCACTGCTCTTCATATTCCTTCAGAACAATACAGAGATCCAGAAATTATCAATCTGGAATAACCTGAGTTGGAAGAGACCCATAAGGATCATCGAATCCAACCCTTGGTCTGGCACAGACACCACAAAATCCCACTCTGTGCATCCCTGGGAGCGGTGTCCAAACACTCCTGGAGCTCTGGCAGCCTTGGGGCCGTGCCCATTCCCTGAGGAGCCTGGGCAGTGCCCAGCACCCTCTGGGGGAAGAACCTTTCCTGATCTCCAACCCAAACCCCCCTGGCACAGCTCCAGCTGCTCCCTCTGGTCCTGTCACCGGTCACCAGAGAAAAGAGATCGATGTCTTCCCCTGCTCTTCCCCTCTTGAGGAAGCTGAAGGCTGGGATAGATCTTCCCTCACTCTCCTCCATCTGGACAGCCCATGCAACCTCAGCTGCTCATCACACAGCTTCCCCTCAAGGCCCTTCACCATCCTCACAGCTTTCCTTTCATTATTTATTTTATTTATTCTGTTTACTTTATTAATCCTCTTATTACTGTTATTTATTTGTTAAACTTTGTAGAGGGCCAGGCTTGTTTCTTTTAATTTTATGCTCATTTGGTGAATTTGGGTCAAGCAAAGGTTTCTTGGTGTTGATTTGTTACTTTTAAAACACTTGTAGGACAAACTATGAATCATTTCATAGACAGAGTATTTTCTATCTTTTCATACAGTCCCAGTGCTGTTACATGAAGTATGCAAGGCTGAGTGAATTAAATTTACAAAAGCTATTTCTCTCCCCAGTAGAAATGCTAACATTTGCTCTTCTGAGAGAGACGTACCTTGGGCTGGGTTTGACAAAGGGGAAATAAATAAATAAAAAAATAAGCAGCTTACGTGTTTCAAAAAGTTGGAATTTTGGCAATGTGTGAAATTTGTTTAGAAAAACCTTTTCGTTGCCAGGTGACGAGGCAAAACATATCACATATGCTTAACAACCAGCTTGTACATATTTTGTCTTTCCAAGGTTTCTAGGGCTGGTCAGGCACAATGATGCATTACAGCTGAAGGAGCTTCCAGCAGGGACAAATGTTTGTCTCCTTCCAAAAGAATTTTCCTAATCCTTAAGAAAAACAACTCAATATTTCTCATTGTTGAATGATTGAGTAAGGATTAATTCTGCTCGAAATTCATCGTATCACGAGTCATAACATATATTTTGTGTTTGCTGAGGATGCAAACTGCTGGGGTTTTGGCTCATGGTGTTTGTGAGCACTTCATGGTATATCTGCTAATACAGATTTCATACAACAGCCTGACATCTCCTCCCTGTTCCACTGTCAAGCAACAGCGCAAGCAGCGTTAAAAAATACGGATGACTGAGGATCAGTGTGCTAAAACATACCCTACCATGTTCAAAGCTACTGCTGGCATAGTCCGAGCACCTTTGCACCACACATGTTTCCATTTCATCGACATTTCCTTCCACTGATGCACACTGGCATTTCAGAGGAATGGAATAATCAGTTATGGTTTAGGAGGAAGTCAGAAAAAGCCGGAAAAAACCCAATCTTGCACCAGATTCCCCTGAAATGCAGAGGCTCATCCTTCCCACCCCAAACCTCAGCTCTCGCTGTGAACATTCACACTGAACCCATGGCCTGCAGTTGGAGTTAATGGACTTTGCACATGTGAAATTAATTGTGGGGATAATTCTGGAACAATTACCTTTTCTTGGAATCCCAGTCAACAACTATTCTAATAAATCATGGTGCTGCTCATGTTATAATGACCATTAGTAATCAAATGCATCTGCACACTCAGCCTGTTTGCTGACTTAAAACACTGCAAGGGAAAGAAGAGTTTGATGCCCAAGTTCCCACATGCCTGATGTACAAAATGGACTCAGAGGACCTGACTGCTCTCCTCCAATCCCCCTCTGCTACCTGCAATTTTTAATTGTTTGTCATTATGCAAACTTGCATCCTGATCCCAATCTCTTTAAAATGTTCATACCTAGATACTCCAAATATTCCTTGGGGTTTGTTTTTTTTCACTCACTTTTGTTTTGCATTCCAATTTTTAGTGTCCCTGAAAGAAAATTTCAGCATGACTCATGAGATTAAAATGTTGTATCTCTAATTACCCTTGTCAGTAGAAAGCCATAAATCACTTTTCAAAAAGCATCACGGATTCATTTAGAACCATGAGCCATCATTTTGTTATTTTGCTGATCCTTGGAGGGGTTACCCTCACGTCCTCTGTGTACCCAGCCAAGCACTGGCTTTTTACAGGTGGATTTGGTACCAAAAATTATCTTATCACAAACTTTAGAAGTCTGCCAGCCCTTTCCTCCATCCTACTGCACCTATTCCCACCTACCCTGGGGCTAAAACCAAGCACACACAGAAAAATCAAAGCTAAGGAGCTTTCTATTGGAGAGCACAACTTGTGGAATTAGATACCCACCAGGAGCACCTGTGCCTGCAAATTCCAGTTTGCTCTCCCTGCCAGTAAATCCCTCACGCCAGCAAACCAATTTCCTAGAATCCTCATCAAAAGACAACAAAGGGCTGTAATGATGGCCAAATCCAATTTATTTAAGAGGGAAAAGGACACCATACACAAACCTCTCTGTATGACTGTCCAGATGTGCCAGGTCACTACCTGTAGCCATTAATATCCACTGGCCCTCCCTTCAATGCCTTAAAAATTTAGATTTTATTTATTTTTTGCATCCTTTTCTCTTTCATTGTGGATTATACCCCTTTGAAATACAAGGCATCCATTTACCCAGTGTAAACTTACACTGTGAGATATGATCCCAGATGAGGTATTGCCTCAAACAGAAGATGAAAAATATTCCATGCATTTTAAACATGAATCCAAGATCATAAGTTACACTAACGTGTAATACATTTCTGCTGTTCTCTGGCAGGAGAGAAAAACAAAACTGGCAGCTATAGCAATTGTATAATGGTAATTATTGAGAGAAATAATTATATAAAAACCTGTTCAAACTGTATACAGGATGGGATGACTCAAAGCGAGAAGAATTTAAAGTGATAGTTAATACCTCAGAAAACCTCACTGTGTGACACCAGGCAGCAAAATCAGACAAATAAATGCATCTGTTGAAACCATTCTACCCTCTGAAGTTTGTAAAAAGTGGGCAAAAAGCAACTGTTCTCACTCAGTGGGAATTTCAGGGCAGGCTGGTTTAGGAGGGAGGCTCCCAGCAGCATCAAGGAATTCCTAGACAAAGAAGGAAACCCTAATGCAATTTTATTCTAAACAGGCTGTAATCAATTCTTTATATTCACTCAATAACCCTCAGCTGCAGGTGGGTTTAAAGAATTAAAGCATCTCTTCAGAGGTGAGAAATTGAGTGAGACACTGCAACGGAGCCAGGGAGTCCCTGGGTGCTGGGGCCCTGAATTCCCACGTGCACCTCTAAGGTTGTTTCTGTCTGTACCCAAAGAGAAAACTTCTTGTTCCAGAGGTTTCCAGATGTGGTTCTGATGGCTGCCCTCCTCCCTTCACCCCAATGTCTGCAACACTCTGGATGAAACATGCAGCTGTTTAACTGGTCACCCTTGAAAAGCCAAGGAATCTTCCCCATTTTGCTGCATCTCCTTCTGCCTTTCCCACACTGCATGCAAGATTCTTGTTGTGTGCTCTGTTCCAGATCTTGCTTCTCAAACACCTCTCCCTACTTCAAATACTTCTGCTTTCCATGTCCCCTCCCTCCTTCCACCTAATTTTTAAACCTCTGTCCTCACTTCCAACAACTGGCCAAAGCCCTTCTCAAGAGAGAAGTTTTTTCATTATGTCTATAGGAAAACATAGACAGGTCTTTCATTTATCTTCATTAGCTACAAATTTTTTCCTAATTATTCCTTTTTGCCTGTTACTTTACCTTATGTCTGGGTTGCTATTTCACTTCCTTCTGTATCATATCTAATTTGAAATTGATGTGACTCAGTTGAGGATTACAAAACCATAAAATATTACTTAAGTTTGTTTTAAAAGTTCCCCACTTTGCCCAGACTGTTCACGCAGGCAAAAGCATCACATGCACCATCCTGTATTAATAATAACTTTTCAAACTTTGTATTTCAAGAAAGATGACAAATGCTTCAGGACACAAATAAAAATGGCAAAAACTGTTCTGCTGACAAGTCAATTATAGACAGTGCAACTTGCTCAAATTGTCATATCAAAATTTGCTTTTTCTGAAAAGAAAAAGCTGTTACTTTATTTGGCAAGGTGGTTCAAAAGTCCAGCTTAGCTCAGTTCTTTTGTGCAGTGGGAAGAGTAGTGAGTGGTTCATATCATTAAGAGCTAATCCTACCATTTCTTTCAGTACTCAGATACTGTATTTATTTCTTCAATGCACATAATCAGATCACTGCATTCTTTCTAATTAAATTAGTTTCCTCTATACAGCCCTTCAGTGCTATCCTAGGAAACAAAGACAGGGCAGTAAAACCAAAAGCCCACTATGGACCCAGACAGTTAAAGAGTTGCCCAAATTTAAATTCAAGTGGTAATTTCAGGAAGGTAATAATGTAAAAATTTCAGTTTTAGGGTTTATGTGCCCCCCAGTGTTGTTTTCTTCGATAATTTTGCCTTCAAGACACCTCTATAAGGTACCTTGAGATCTGGGAACAGATATTCCCCATCTTCCCCAAGGATCTGACCACCAGAACTCGCTGCCCTTAGTGCAGTAAGTCCTCCTTGGAAACACCACAGGGGATCCTTTTTAATGGCATTGACAAGATCAGGGAAAACACTTGTACTACTACAGAATAAAATACAAATCAAACCCCTGCACGCAGGTGAGGGCAAGGTGGGAGAAAAGCAGCCCCTTGAGAGATACACTGAGGTTTCCAGGGGCAGGAGTTTATTTAGCTTCACATAAATTTCTGAATCCTGCCAAAAAGGAAGAAGTTTAGATAAGATCCAGTCATGTTGGCTTTTCCTACTTCAGCCACTGTGTAAGGAAATTGCTGAGGTTTTCAAGACCGGAAGAAAACTCAACAATTTTTTATCACTTTTATTGGGGAAAAAAACCAAAAGTTATATATTTTGGAAGAGGAAAGAAGAAGCTCTCATTCCAAGAACTCAAGTCATTAATTCCTATACCCCAAGGCAAGAACTCTCACGTGGAGGGTTACACAGTCACCCAAGAAGCCGCTGGCAGTGTTGCATTTGCCATCCCCTTTGTTGGGGTTAACACCTTCTGCAAAGCACAATCAACTTTTAAGGCACAAGATAAAATTTTAACAGCACTCCTGATGAGTGCTAACAGTGGCACTTTCTGTGATGGCTTCGAGGGCCTCAGTGAGGGTCCATAAACTCCATTTCACTTGGCTCAGCCATCTATCAGGCGATAACCACTGCTCCCTGCTACCCACCCAGACTGGCTGCAGGAGATATGGAATGGCTTGGTTGGAAGGGACATTAAAGATCATCCAGTTCCACCTCATTCCATGGGCAAGGACACCCGCCACTATCCCAAGTTGCTCCAAGCCCCATCCAACCTGGCCTGGAAAACTCACAGGGCAGACTGAGCAACCTGTGCCAGGGCCTCCCCACCCTCACAGTCAAGCATTCCTCCCAAAGACAAGGATGAAGTTGCAACTGCCATTAAACTGCTTATTCTCACAGCATATTATGGTAGGAATTATGTTGGGACACCTGGCAGCAGGCTTTGGTTTATTTTCAGGGCATGGACTTTGCTGTTGTGCAGATTTGTTTATGCCACTGTGAAATGTATATTCAGCTATGGAGCTTGGATGAACTTTTCCCAAAAAAATCCCCCACCAGAACAGCAGTGAATGGGATTTACAGCTCGAGCTCCCCAGCACCTTTGCTGCACAAAAAACTGTTTATTAGCACAAGTTTTCCCTTTGTATGTTGTGTTTACTTGTTTCCCAGCAGGGTCTGCTGATGTTAATGGACTCACAGCAGTGCATTCTACTTCTGTTATTACAGGTCTAATTCAGTCATTAACATTTCATTAATGGACTGGCCTCCTCGCTGTTTGCATGGCTGTCTAGATATTGATGAGCTTTCTAGTATAGAAAACTGGTATTTAAGGCAGACTCTTAAAGGTTTATTAAGATGCTCGTGAACCTTCATCGCATTCTGTCGTTTATTTTAGCAGATAAAAGCCAAACCCTCGGATGAATTTGCATTGCAAAAGTTTTCAGCACCTGAATAGAAAATTAATTCCATGCGAAAACCCCAAGGAGAGGGGAAAAATAACAAAGATTCCACAGTTACATCACTTGGATACAAATCTTGAGTTCCTGCCTTAAAACCGGTGTGGCTCGGCACTGCCAAAGTGTGCTGTGCTCTACCTTGGAAGGAATTGCATTTCCGTGGGACACAAATTGACTCCTTTTTCCGAGGGGTTTCTGCAGCTCCACTAGCTCCCAATTTCAAACTGAACTGGAGTTCCTAATCTTTGCCACAACCCACTCCATCAGGAGCAGTCTTACTGGTGCAGTGGAATTAATCAAACTAAGAGGCTGCCCGGAATATCGAGGCAGTGGCTTTAGGGAGCTTTGACATGATCACCAAAGAGGAAGATTTATCACAGTTTTTAGACTTCAGTAACTTTCTGGCTTTATCAACAGAGCACTGGAATCTAAAAACAGTCTTGATAATACCTGTACCCCAGTGGAAGGTAATTATCCTTAGGGAATTGCTCAAAGGAGTCATGGGGTGCTTCCTTTTCCAACATTTCTGCTTTTTCCCTACTAAAATGTGTGTTTTCAGGCACCCCAGAGAATTAAAATACACTGCATCGTATCATATGAGTGCCTAATGCAAGCACTTTGTGAAAATTACTAATTTGATGTCATAATTACGCTTGTAATATGAAATTATTAAGCACTGTCATATTGCACAGTAAATGGAACTTATATTGGTGTAATAAAATGTATTTCAATTCCACTACAATAACTTTAGCAGTCTTTAATGGGACCCACAGTTAACAAAAATAAGATGCAGCCAGGAGGAACACTGTTGAAGAGTACCCTATACTGCAATATTTGGTCACAACAGATATAATTTGTGAGCTTCTTTATGTGCCAGTTTACATTTATGAACACCTGCAACTTATGTTTTCCTGACAAAATGAGATGGTAAAAAGTCGAGGTAGGATTAGAGGCCAGTAAACAAAATCCCCGGTGTAATTCCCCTTAATAAATTCTGCATTACCCATGCCTTTGACTTCAGCTTTATAAATGGAGCTATAAATATTATTGATCCTAAATTCATATTTTTTAAGGATCTTCCTGGCTCAGTCAGGCAGGTCTATGCCAGGATGACATGAAAACAGATCTCTTATCATGAAATCTGAAGCTTATTATTTTGATAAACATCGCAATGTTTGAGCAATCAGAGGGTGGGGGGGCAGCAAGGAAGGAGGGACACTATTTTAATATTAATATGTTCAAGTGCTTTTTCTCCTCAGTACAACTGTCCCAGCCCAAAATGTATGAGCTACTCATTTAATGGAGGGAAAAAAAAAAAGGGAAGAGGAAAAGAAAAAGGGAAAAAAAAAAAAAGAAAAAGAATTGTAAGAAAATATGCCAAATCCTCATCTCAACATTTTGCTTTTGTCTGTCAGGGTAAATAAAATGAAAAAACAAACCACAACTGGAGGGGGGGGAAGAAACCCAGTCAGCTAAAATGTCATGACTTGCTTCTCTGCAGGTGTCAACTTGACTTCACTGAAATGGCACAAAACTTTGATTTTCTCATCAGGAAAAAATGTTTATTCCCTCTACCAGACCTAACAGATAAGAACATACTGTGTGTAACATTGCATATTTTGATCCTGTGTCTAACTGTTCTTGAGACACATGCTAAAAATATTTTGTGTGCTTTGCCTCAAATTGTTGCCATGAATTATTGAATTGAGCTGTTGCTTTTTCATTAAAATGGCAGCCTTAATAATTTAAACACTGGTCTTTAAGAGACTTACTGTATATTGATGATCTTCATGGGAAGAAAGAGAACCTCCCAATTATTTTATATCTGTCTTGATTTTTTTCTAGGTTTTTAATGCATTGCATGATTTACCCTGCATTACTGGATGCTTGTATTATTTTAGCACACCAGACAATATTTTTCTCCATTTGATTTGTCATTGAGATTTTAGCTCAGATATTCCTGTAGCCAGTTTTTCCAGGCATGGGGAAACTCAGACTTTCTGAATGCTCAGGTGCAGCTCATGGGTACAGCTTCAGTTTACCCCAGAAAACGAGGTAGGAAATAACCTTCAAAGTTTTTTGTCTGTGTGGCCCTGGCAACCTTCATGCACCTGAACAATACCTGCTGCTCCAAAGGAAAACCAAAAACTGAGGGAAGTGTGAAAGAGTTACAACCTGATTCAATAAAATCCTCAACTTTCTTCTCAACTAATTTGAATTTTTTTAAGAAGTGTACTTTCTGTGTCGTGACAATCACTGAAAAATGAAGGGTTTGGAAAATTTGCTGGCAAATCATTGCTCTGGTGGCTATACCAAGTCCCTGAATCTTTTGAACCTCCCTCAATTTCACTGCAAAACATCAAGGCAAGAAGTGTTTCAAAGTACCTCCCCAAAACCCAGAATAAACTCTCGACTCCCACAGCCTTCTTGTGGTAGATCTAGAGATGATAAAAATCAGAAATTCTGGGAGTCAGCTGATGTCTCTGATCCATGATGATGTGTCACTTAAGTAACACCAATGCTCATACTGCACAGCACAACAGCAACAAAGATTACAAATACTGACTTCAAACACCACATAAAGGATGAATAATCTCCATTGCTACAGACTTTTAAAATGCATCATATTTCTTTCCCACATATGTCCTCGTAGCCTCATAAAACAAACTGTTTCATTATATGGGCTTGTGTATATATATCACAAAATGTTAGCTACTGCTAAAAGTAAGAAAATAGATTTTGACATCGGAGAATTATTCTCCTACTCTCCTGTGCCTCTGGATCTAAAGGCAGAGCTACTCAGCTGTTTAATCTGGCCTGAGTCCAGGACTGCATTCCATGGTGAGATGCCAAGAGCAGCGATGCCACATGAAACAGGAGTTATCTTCTGCAAACTCGCAGCGATCACAGAGCAATTTGTATTTGAACTGATAGGAAGAACAATCTCGTTTAGTTTTCTTGTCTGGTCAGGAGTGATTTTTGTTCTGGCAACTAAATTTTGTCTTATTAATCAGAAGATGGATGAGATGCTGTGATCACTTCACTACACAGCATTTGCCAACCCTTCCATCCCATGTCCATTGAAATGCCAGGCCCTGCCCTCCCTGAGCATGTCTGCAGTCCTGAACTACAGCAGAGGCTCACAAATTGCAGAGAACAGCCATTAAATGTGGGTTTAAGTTATACAGACAAACTATTAAGTGTTTAAAGCTAAATGTATATGAAAAAGAAACACTTTTTTGTCCATTTTTACACTTTACCACTTGTCAAAACTGTCAAGATGGGAAAGCCTGTTTGCCTTCTGTCCTTCAACTTAAAGTAGCTGTATGTGATGCCCTTTTAATTAATCCCCAATCCAGTCTGCTGTTCAGTTTATTAGCTTCCGAAAGTTAAGATGATATAAAATGTATATATTTAAAGAGATAGAATTAAGGAGTTTTCCTTCTGGTCTATGAAAAATTACTTGCCCTCTAAGCTCTCCGCTAACACTTGAAGAAGAGTAGAGAGTCCAGGAAAGGAAGGATTTTCATCAAAGCACAGAACTCAATCAACATTCAGGTAGATGATCAGGTAGAACAAGAAGAAAGAGAATAAAAGAAATTATGTTTATGCTCATTGCTATCACCTGATATCTCAAAAAAATATCCAACCCAAACCACATGGATGCAAATAACCAAAAAACTACTTAAGAGTAACATAAAGAAATTTTATTTCACCTGCAGCGTCTCTCCACCTTTCCTCCCTAAGATGTTTCCATTTTAATATGACTTTGAATTTGCTGGAAATATTCAATTTGTTTATTATAGGCAATATAATCTCTTCCTGATCAGGAGACATTGAAGTACCTCCTGGTGCATTAGGGACAGCCTATGAACAAACACTCCTTTCACTCCTGGGTGAAAACGGGCTTTAAAAGCTGGGTTCCCCATTTCCTGCCACTGGAGGGTTTAGATAGATGTCGGGATGGGGCACACCAGATGTTTAATTTTTGTTTCATTTTGATCTGTCCCAACACCGCTTGTCAGAGGCAGGCGGTGGAGGGGATGCACAGGTGCCACGTGTAGGAGGCAACCAGGAGAGGATGGACAAAGCCTTATCTCTGGGGAGGCTTTGTCTAGCAACCCTTTTATGTCTCACAGGGGACAGGCAGCCAGCAGGACACTGCACCCTCCTGAGGGGTTCTCCAATGGGCTGGGGAAGGGTGTCCACCGATGGACTGCAGTGCAACCTCAAACCAGCCCATGCTCTCCTGCCAGCAGGCAGACCTTTGGAGGGGCTGGGGGTGTAAAAGAAACTGTGACACAAGCTCGGGGAATTCCTGGCTCTTGTGGTTTTGCTTTGTCTCTAACCAGCAGGGCTTTTGGGTCTTGGCCTTTTTGCCCTGCTTTCTGGTTCATCTGCTTTCGCTGGCCCCCGCTCGCTCCTCGCTCGCCCTCTCGCCGGGCCCTCAACTGTGAAGAATGGTTGGATGATGGAAAGGGCACAGAAAGGCCGGGACAGCCCAGGACTGGGCAGTGCCCGCTCGGACTCGGCTGCATCAGATGTGCGGCCGGAGCTGAGAGCTGGCAGAGAGAAGGAGAAATCAACAACCTGAAACAACATCTGCAGCCGTTTCTCATCTGCTCAGGCTCGAGGTAAAGCTCCCCAGAGGTGAAGATAAAGAACCTGGATTTGTGCAGAGTACCTAACTCTCACACCTTAGTAGCAGGACAAGTCCTTTTTTGTTACCAATAAACGGCTCTCAGATACAATGTTGCCTCGTTTGACTTAATTTCACCCTAGATCATCTGTTTTGAAAGAACTCCTCTCAGCACCCCCAACTCCTTGCCCGAAGATGAATCTTCCACGACACAGAACTACGAGTTTGAACACTAATAACATGCAAGGAGGTTTTACAAGCAGCACATGCAAGAGTGATTAACGAACTGGTTTCTGCAGCAATGTCTAGGTGTAAAATAAGCAGGTGTTTCATGATGCTGCAGGTGCTGTGTGGTTCCACATTCCCCAGATCTTCCAGCTCTCACACTCAAGGAAATCATTTTCATCAGTGCAACGACAACACAAACATAAGTGTCCTTAGCTTGGTATCATCCTGTAATGCTTTGGATGAGAGGGAAATATGGGAAAGATGTAAGGCTGCAGAGGAGGGGACTCGTTAGGGAAATGTACAGCAGCACATCAGAATTGGCCATTCCTATTGCCATAAAAATACTTGCAGTAAGAAAGAAACAACCAGAGAAAAACTAAAGAGATTTATTAGCATTTAGTGGGTAATTGTATACAACCTTCTAGAGACCATAAAATAAAAATCAGCCAAAGTGGAAGGGAAGTCCTGGTTGGTTCAGTGTATGTTAAAGGTGTTGAATGTTTTTCCTGTGGAAATGAGTTGCAACTCGGAGAGATGAGTGAAAGGAGATGGAAGAAGATGCTGGAAATATAAAATGAGCATCAGAGCAGACAGCTTTCCAGTCTGCACCATCATCTTTCAGGAGTTCCACCAGTGCTGCCTCTGAGCCTGCACCACTGCAGGTTCCCATGGCCACGTCTGCACTGGGCATTGCAGCCCCATCCTCTCTGGAAGGACCTGGGAACCCTCAGCCAAGGGCTGTAAAGGGAACGCCACCACCTCTGGATGTGTGAGAGGTGGGATTTATGTGAGGAGCAAAGACCAGCGAGCGAACACAGATGTTCCAGGCATTACACAGCTTTTCATCCCTGAGCGCTTGGAGGCCTCCAGAAGGACACTCTGGGAGGTTGCAGAGCACCGTGCAGGTGGAGAGGGACCTCTTTTAGCATTTCAAAATGTTTCTCAGCCTCAGGGCTGCACATTCCAAGCAGGTTTCATTTGCACACAGCCTCTTTTCCTTTGGACAGAACCGCCTTGCAGGTTCACCTACCCCGGCTTCAAGGTTCAAGGCAAAGGCACCAGCCCTTCCCAAAGCCTTGGGAAAACGTGCTCACTTTTGAAAAGCTCTTCTTTATTGTTTTAATGAAAATTCACCATGGTTCTGATGGAAAAAAAATGCCTTAAACAGACCTTTAGCAAGAAATATAGGAGGGGGGGACGACTCATTAAGTGTGAAGTTTGACAAGTATTAGTGGAACGAAAGACCCCAGCACACAAGTTTAAATCCCAGATAACTCTGTCACCCTCTGATTGCCAGGAGGAGTTAAAATTCAGGTCTCCTGTCTGGAAAAAGTATTAAAGGAATATATTGTGAACTTTGCACGGTTCATTTTTTGTTACAAATTAGATCCATCATGAGATTTATTGAGATGCCTCATGTTTAATAAAATACTCATAACAGTTTGTGATATTTCACAGGACAAATAACAGGATTGTTAACTGTGTTTGTATAGCAGGTCTCAGGATAATAAATGGTTCATTCAATAATGAACTGACAACAAGTTATTCAGGTTATAAAAATATGGGAGATAAGAGTCAAAATAACAAAACTCAAAGGATCAGACGTTCAGACAACACTGGAGTCCAAAACCAGGTTGCCCCATCATTTAAATTCTGAAACCATTTGAAATAAGAGGGTGGAAATTTCCACATAAAGCATTTTCCAATCCAAATCCACAACAGGACAGTGGAGACAACTGTTCTTTTATTTCCGACACAGCCCAAGACATCTCAATCTTCTCATGTTATTCAAATCTAATAAAAGATTAATATCCTTTTAGAATATAATAATATAAAAGTATCTGAAGATAAACACATAAAAATTATTCATCCTGTCTCTGCCCCTCAAAGAACACATGAACAGAGAAAGTTCAATACATTTTGAAAAATACATTCTTTAGAAAATATGAACAAGTGAAGACTCTCTGAGTGTATTTGACTTCTAAATAAATTGCTTTCTTTTTTGGAATTGCTGAGAAGGCAGACACTCAGTGAGGTCAATGAGACTTACTGATTGCACAGTGTTACGGAAAATTAGGCTACTTATTTGGGAACTAAATATGGATGTTAAGAGCATTCAGTGAAGTCACACTTTTGAGCATTTTGGAGCTGGCCTACATTTTTAAAGAAAACTTTGAGACTTTGAGCAATAACTTTTTGGAAGAACCAGATATTTATGATGCCCTTCGTAGCAATTAAAGGCAATTCACAGAACTGAAAAGATGATTTGGGCAGGGGGGGAGGTGGCTTCAATTCCTGTAAGGAGACATCAATTAGCAATCAACTCAACTTAATTAGGGTGCTCCCAGTTCTTACCAGTTTTGGCTCTGAGATATTCAAAGGACAAGGAGTGGGTCCCCAGGATGGTGTTTGATTCCCCCAGCAGTATTTGATTCCCACCTGTATGTCAGGATAAAAAGTGATGGAGAAGAGACAACTAAAGGAGGAGGCACAAAGGGAAGGGCAGCAAAGAAGCACTTTCTGTTACTAGTGTGATTGTTCAAATTCAAAGAAAACTCTCCAAAAGTCTGTTTTTTCCAGGCCTGTTTATCTCCAAAGTTTGCCCCTCCGAGTGTCAGCGAGAAGCTGAGATGTTCATGTTGTTTAATTCTTTGATGTTCACAACAATAAAATGACCAAATAATAAAAACTCCCCTCTCCCTCCCCAACAAAAAAAGAAAATTAAAAATGAATGTTTGAAAGGGCCATTTCAAACTAAAACAACTGCTATTGCTATCAATTTAAGTAATCACTTTCCCAGCTGACAGATGCAAAGCTCTCCCTTCAGATAATGACTTTTCCAGCTGACGAGAGTCAGGGAACAGGAAGTGTATGTGGGGATAAGTGTTTGGGAATTAGAGGACAGCCAAAGTTTGTGGCTACCTGTATTATCTGCAGGAGGTTATTTTACTTCTACTGGCACATTTTTATCTGAAATCAGCATAAATGAATCTTTAAAAATATGTTTAGTGCAGCAGGATACTTTTTTACAGGATCCTGGGCAATTTTAAAGGTTGATTTTGGTTTTTGGTTTTTTTTTTCTGCTTGAGATTAAACCCATTCCATAAGGCAGGAGCTGCAGTTTTCACCAGAGCTGTCACAGGGCAAGGAGAAAATGGTACATGGTGTTTGTTTCCATCTGCACTCCAGCCAAACCTGTTCCCTGATTTCCAGCAGGGCTGGAAATGCAAATGCCTCCTGGCTAAAAGAAATAAAGATCTTTTTTGAGACATGGCCCAAGCAGAGAACTGGCAAACTGAGCTATGTTCAGACCCGTCACTGTCCTGTGGAGTATTCAGGAGGTTGCTCCCAGTTTGCAAAAGGGGAACCTCAGCCTTTATCCAACACCATTTTTGCCCACCCTAAATCCTCAGTGCTGTTGGATGTGGCTCAAAAGATGCAAATAATCAGCCAGCTCCTAAATGATCCCTCAGCTGGCCTCTGAGAGACCATGCAGAGTTACCTGTCCAAAATGGGTGGTCTTACTCACCTGGACGTGCCAGAGAGGACACACCATGTCCTTGTCCTGTGAGAGGAGAAAGTGTTCAATTCTCTGTGCATCAGGAAAGGAGAGGCCACGCTAAACCTCTCCCTGGAGCTGCCAGGAGAAAATCACTGAAAATCTGACTGCAGTTTCATGACCCAGCTTTTTCCTGTAGACCAACATGTCAGCCACTGCTAAGTTGCCCTAAAATAACAGAACCTCCATTCTACGTTAAAATAACTCTGCTGGGCTGATCATCATAAAAAGTTATAACCCAACATCAAATCTGAGCTTTTACCAGGAAAGGAAAGGCTGAGGAACTTCGGCTACAAGTCTGTAAAAGTATCACCATAAGCCAGCACATATGACTGTCAAGCTGATATGAAATGAAATATTCCTCTTCACAATGACAGACTGAAATTTTTATTGGGTTTGACCAAATCAGAAGCAAAATATCATGGGGGTTTTAATCTTGTGTTCTCTATCCTGCAATATTAATATTAAAAAAAAACTCAAAAAAAAAAAAGCCAACCCAAAAAAACCCCCACCAATTTTATAAAGAAATAAAAGAATAAAACTATTGAGCAGCTGTATCAGTCTTCATGTGAATGATACCCCAAAACTACAAGAGCAGTTAC
The DNA here is from genome assembly GCA_026261815.1 of Monarcha castaneiventris obscurior. Lineage (NCBI taxonomy): Eukaryota > Metazoa > Chordata > Aves > Passeriformes > Monarchidae > Monarcha > Monarcha castaneiventris. The sequence goes on from JAMPIT010000467.1 coordinate 19,894,372, forward strand.
CAGATTTTCAATTTAACTCTTGCCTTATTATGTCTGTTTCTATTTCTTATCTCCAGATAAAATTTGCTTCATAGTAATAAATGGAATATGAGGCTTGAACTCAGTGTCTGTTTTTTCTCTGCTGCTTTCACTGGAGGTATAAAACAGGGTACATGAGAGAAGTAACACAACACAGAGTATGGAATGGAAATGAACTATTAAAGTCATGATAAGAACTAGAGAGAGAGAGACTCTGAAATATGCATGGAGTGAAATATGATCTCTTAAAAAAGAAAGAGTATATGCAAAAGTACGCAAAAGTAGCAGCACAAGTTCATACTCCATGCTCCTTTCTTGTGAGACTCTGTCACATCTCACCCCAAAATTTTCTTTCTATTTGTGTATCTTTAGCAGAGTTTTTGTTATAGACTTTTTATTAATAACAGCAAGGAGAAAGGAGAAGTGATTGTGGCAAGAGAGTTTCACATATGAAAAAAGGAATGCAAAATGTAAAATGTGATGGAGTCCCCATCCTTGGGGTGTCCAAGGAATGACTGGATGTGGCACTCAGTGCTCTGGTCTGTCTGCTCTGCTCTGGTGGGGATCTGGCACAGCTTGGACTTGATGATCTGGAAGGTCTTTCCCAACCTCAATGATTCTGTGATTCTGCAGAAGAGCAACCCCAGGCTTCCACAGAATCTCCCAAACATGGAAAGTCTATTCCCTCATTAAACAAAATTCCTCATTGAAGCATAAGGGAGGTATTGCAGCACACACTGATGAAAGGAAAAGCAATCCAAAGCTCCACATATTGTTTTATTTACTTTTTAAAAAATTAAACTCCATTGCAAAGCTGCTTTGGCCTCACACCCATGGCATCACACTCTATTACTTCCCTTTGAAACACATCTAGTAAACTTTAAAAGCCTATCCCTCCAAAAGCAGAGGCCATACAAATACTTGAGGGGTTAATAAACTCTTCCAGTATAACAAAATCACAAGTTTTATACCTCAACGCTGTACAGTTGGAGCTCCTAAGAGAGAAGTAATTGCATTGTAGTAACGTTAAGGCTTGATTTAGGTTTCTCCATGGGCAGGATGAAGTGTGTCTTACTCCTCAGGTGTGAGACTTGGCCACTCTGCCTTTTACAATATATTATCCCAACACTGTCAGAAAATGCTCAGCAGCGCCAGTTCTTACTAAACTGGGTGTGTTATAAATCCAGGGTAAGGAGGGGAGTTCTTATGCCAACAATGCTTCTCAACCTTTACCTTATTACCACACTTCTTGGCTGCTCCGAGATAAAAATCTTTTAAGCTCTTTCTTTTTTTTTGTTTTTTTTTACTGCTTGTGTGTGAAATCTCAGATAAAGGAGCCAAACGCAGGGAAAGTTCAGGGCGGTTTTACGACTCTGTTTTATCAAAAATCTTCATCTACAAAGCCTGAACGCACAAATTCGTGGCTGTGGGATGAGGTCAGTGAAACCACACCCATTCCCTCGACAGACCTTCCTTCTCCTTCAGTGGACAGCTTTACGTGGGCTACAGAAATATGCCCTGAATGAGGAGAAGCACTTGCCCCTGGATTGAACGCAGTGCCAAGTAAATCAGGAATTCTCTACGTGGCGGATTTCAGCTCCGTGTGTGCTTGAGACACATTATCTGTGAGTTCTGGAGGTGAAGTCCCTTTTTAATGAAATTCAGCTGAGCAGGAATAGCCTAGAAACACCAGCAGGAACGCCGAGGGAGAATGACAAGACAGGTTTGGCACAGAGGGATGCCTGAAACAAAATAACCACTGTGAAGATTTCCAGAGGGAAAAAATGCGGATCGTCTTGTAAGAGGGAAAGTGTGTGACACAAGGAAAAGGGAGGAATGGCAAACACATGTCAAGCAGCACATTTTATTTACCTTTCGTTAGCATGTCTTCCTAGGAGAAGGTTAAATACTCCAGGAGAGAGATGGGATTTTTCTTATGTTAACTAATCCAGACAAAAGTGAACGGAGATTTGCTTTCTTCAGCATTCATTGATATTAATTGCTTTATTGAACTAGCTGTGGGAACATGGATTTCCCAATGCCAGCATAAAGGATCATTATTTATAAGCTAACTGATCCCACAAATTCTACACTTAGCTCAACATTTCCTTTGGAAACGCTGTAAGAATCTTTTAAAAAATCATTACATTTCATACTTTACACTAAGGCACACCAGCTAAACAATATAGGATTTCCAGGAAAAGAAAAACAAATTTTTAAGGCACACATAACAGACTCCAAATCAGCTCTGAAATGCTACATATCATTACATTTTTCCTCCCTTTAGTTTTCATTCTCTCCCTTTTCCGCTGACTTACAGGTGTCCTTAGTTACAGCCATCAGAAAAAACAAAACACATATGCAGGCTATAAATCTGTATTTGTGTACTAATTCATAAGAGTAAAATATCTTCAGTTGCTCCTTCCAATTTCCTTTCCCTGTTCAATTCATAATTGTGCTGCAGTATACTGGGCTTAAGCTTTCAGGAACTCTACTTTGTCCCAGAAGGTTGCTTAGATGGAGACCTGAAAATGTGGATTCTGGCTTCAAGGGAAGGTATTTAGCAGCAGAGAATCCAAAGCACGATAAAAGCCACTAAATAAACACTGAAATCTTTAATCAAAGCACTAAGTTGTCACTGTAACCCTTTGGAGATAGATATGGATGACTCAGTCCATCAGAGTTCATGCAAAAATATACCAAGAAGTTAATAAATTTGAAAGGGAAGCCAAGAATGAATGTTAAGTTCTTTTGTTCCAATATATCCTAACAGTGCTAACAACATTGCTGCAATTAAGCTCAACTTTGCTGTTCAAAGACCAATTTTGGGGCTTTATGTGCTGGTTTAAATCATAGCTGAGCTAAACATGGTATGCAAATTGCAGAGAGATAAATGTTTGTTTTACTTATATTCCTTCCTCTTTATATCAAAGTCAGAATCCTTCACCAAAGCCCCCAAAAGCAATCCTTTTTGGCATTGTTTAGATGCCAAATTTTCAAGCTACAAAGGAAGAACAAGGATATACTTTATAGTTATGATCATTCTTTCTCTGTCAGAGAGAAAGAAAAAACACTTTAAATGGCCTGAAAAGAAGCAAAATATCCTTGGAGAAGACACACTTGACTAGAAAGATCACATCATTCCACAAGATTAGGTTAAAGCAGATCCAAAGGTGAGAGAACTTTTTGCCTGAGACGAGCAAAATGCCAGGATACTAAACTTGCATTTATGGATCCTTGGCCAGGTGAGACACTTATTAATGCAAAAAGGAATATTAAAAAGAGATATTTTACACAGATTTTGTTGGCAACCTGTGTAGGAGAAGTGCCTTATGGTTGTGTTGATGATCACAGCCTGGACATGATAACCCTTGGGTTAAAGAGATGCCAACTGGTTGGCTCCAAAGCTCTTCAGCAGAATAAAGTTTTACTTTATTATTATTTATTTATTATTACAATTTACTGTTCTTTGTTTGAAGAACAAACGTGTCCACCAAGTTTCTAGTTAAGTAACCAGTTTTGAGGATGGAATTTCCAAAATTTTCAGCTTTCAGCACATTCAGAAAAAGGACTTGTCCACATAGGACAACAAGGACTTGATACGTTCTGATGTGTTGATGACTGGGACTTAAGAGAAAAAAAAAGAGCTTGGAGGGCTTTGAGAGAGAAGAGGATCCTGTAGCCACAAAGCAAAATAGCCAGAAATTACCAGAAATCCAAAATTCTTAGAAATCCAAAATATGAAACAGAATTTCAAGTTTTCTTATCAAGACATTTCATGTTAGGCCACTACCACAAAGGAAAGGAAGCACTTAGGAGCCTCCTCTGTGTTATTTCCAAGACAGCATTTTTTAGCTCCTTCCTGTGTTCCCATTGCTGTTCCCTTTGCAGAACATTTCAAGGTTTCGGAATCCATTAAATTGAAGATTTAATTGAGTTTATGTTGCCAATACATGGCTTAGTTTAGTATTATTTGTATGTACATGTACGAGTGTGCACATACACCCTGCAAACCTGAAAAGGGACCCAAGGCTTCCTTAGGTGGAGCTGGTCACACTTTGTGCTCAGTTGAAGTGTTCAAAGTAAAACCTAAAAAAAAAAATCTTTACATCTTTTACTCGAGTTGGGCTGGCATGGAAAATCATGTTCATATTGTACTCATTTGTGGTCTGCTTCTCAGGAATTTTAACAGATGACAATTCAAAGATAAATTTGCTTTAAAAATAAATGATGAAAAATAACTGGCTTCCCGGCTCTTATTTCATAATCTCAAAAGTATGTTCAGATTTATATAATTAAAGTAGAAAATAGAAGTCTAAAAATGAAACCCGGTTTTGCATTAGAGCAGCCGGCTTTAATAGGATTCTTCTTCCAATTCTTTTGTTTTCTGCTGTAGCACCAAACTCCACCTCGAGTGGGGGAAACATGGAATTCTGACCTGCTCAGACTGTGATTGATGCCACAGCCCATTAAAACATAAACATGCTCACAACTAGGCAGGTGCTTTACTGAGCTAAAACCCAAATTTGGGACACTTTGGAACAATTTTTTCCACCTATTTATGAATTGTGGTTTTTAGCACTCCTTCCCTTCTTTAATTGAGATGAAAAAAAAAAAAAAAAAAAAAAAAGACTAATTTTCTTTCCTACACATCAAAAATTTGGAAGCTGAGAATGTTACTCTGCAACCCCAAAACAGTAAAAAGGGCCAAAATAGCTCAAATATGATTCTGAGGGAGGTGTAGAGTCTAAGGTCTGGCTGCAACCTTAAGATCAGCTGAATCCCTGTCTCTGGAGGGCAGCAGATTGCCTTGCTGGATGTGGAACTGAGCAGCAATCCAGCTCTGGGGTCTCCAGCACAGGAGGACGTGGAGCTGCTGGAACAGCCAGAGGAGGCCACCAGGATGATCAGAGGGATGGAGCAGCTCAGCTGTGAGGAAAGGCGGAGAGAATTGGGATTGTTCAGCCTGGAGAAGAGAAACTTTGAGGTGATCTAAGTATGGCCTTCGGGTGGCTGAAGGAGCCAACAAAAAAGATGGAGAGAGATGATTTACAAGAGAAAGTAGTGACAGGACGAGGGAGGATGGCTTCACACTGACAGAGAGTGGGTTTAGATGGGATACTGGCAGGAAATTCTTCCCTGTGAGGGTGGTCAGGCCCTGGCACAGATTGCTCAGAGAAGCTGTGGCTGCCCTGGAAATCATCCCTGGAAACATTCCAGGCCAGGTTGGAGCAACCTGGGATAGTGGAAGGTGTTCCTGCCCATGGCAGGGGCTTGGAACGAGCTCAGCTTGCAGGTCTCTTCCAAATACAACCATTCTATGACTCTAATAGCTACAAGATCCAGATTTGTCCCAAGAAATTAAAAAATACCAAACAAATGAGCAAGGGAAATAGCAAATACAACAAGAGATCAGTTCGCAGAACCAAAAAATCTGGGGTTAAGTAAAGTGGTGCTGTTTGTTGCTCCTCTGAGTAATGTTGATACAGTGACACACCTGAAAGGTAAAGCAAGCACAGTTCAAACTGGAAATCACTGAAAGAAGTAATGCACAACCACAGTCAAATATTACCCTGCATAGGCCTCGACTCAAATCTAAAATTATTCCTTTGGCCTCCACACTTTCACCAACTCTGAGGTGCTTGGGTGAAACATAAATTGGATGTGAATTTGAAAAATCAACACCTTGAATAGAGATGTGGAAACAAACAACAATATTATGAGCTAAAACCAACAGAAATAAAAGTGTTTACCCTTCTCTACCAATTTGAATTTTCAGGCTTCCAAATCAATTCAATGAAAATTTCAATAAAATTGTCAATTTTCAATAAAATTGTGGGATTTCCTCTATCTCCTTTTCCACAGAGCCTGCATAAAACCTGGGTGTTGACCATCCTTTTCTGCCTCTCCTTACACCCTTTTCCAGCTTTACTTTTTTATCATCTGTTGTTTCTTCACCCTCAGGTGACATCCATCCTCTGCCTGCCACTCCTCCCCTCATCCATACTTACATCATGTCTGGTCCAAGGCCATCTTTTCCCATTTTTCCCTATCTGTGGCTTCCATGGTGGCAGTAAGAAATCAGCTTCCTGATGAACGGCTTGAGAGATGAACATGTATTCATTTATTGACACAGATCTTAACATAATTGAGGCTTGTTAAAATGAATAGAAATCTTGATATGTGATATGAATGTAACATGATTGACTGGATGATCTACAAATCTAAGTCACCACTCATTCCTTGTCATGTTCAATATTGTGTCTAGTTTTTCACCAAATTATTTGAGTCAGAGTCCTGTCTTCATGTGTGTTTTTAGAGGTTTTACCGCAATAGGATTCTGACATGAATTATAGTCTTGGGATTGCCAGCAATTTTGTTAATAAAAACAACAATAATAAAGCAAAACAATTCCTTGTGGTAGGCTAATCTTTTAAGCTGTAAAAGCCTGGATTGATTTCCGAGTACTAACTCATCTCTTGTGGACGAGAAGGACTGAACAGCTTTCTGGACACCAAAAGTAAAAGCTGAAATTGGAAACTCCTCATCCGCTCACCAAGCAGAGTGGAATTCCAGTACATGGAATCACCAGATGGTGTGGGTTAGAAGGGACCTCAAAGCCATCTACTCCCCCTACAATCAACAGGGACACCTTCCACTAGCCCAGGCTGCTCCAAGCCCCGTCCAACGTGGCCTTGGGCACTTCCATGGATCCAGGGGCCTCCCCACCCTCACAGGGAAGAACTCCTTCCCAATATCCCATTTATCCCTCTCAGCTTTTCCTCAGCAGAGGTGTTTCACCCCTCTAAGCATCTCCTTGTCCCTCCTTGGAACCCTCTTCAGCAGATCCATGTCTTTCCTGTGCTGAGGACCCCAGAGCTGCATACATCAGAGCATTAAATTTTAGCATTAAAATTCAAAAGGCCTTGTCAGGTTGGAGAAAAGACTTAAAATTCCTATTTAATTAAAGAAAAAAAATATGGTTAGTTTTTATGGTTAATTAGGAATAATCAGAGTGTTAAATGCAGAACTGGGGATGTTCTGTTGAAGCAACAGCTTTGTAGGACAGTTCTAAAAATCAGAATCTTAAATGTTATGATACTGTAGAAAAAGAATGCATAACACCTCAGGAAGCCTATGGATACAAATGGAAATAATGTGTAATATTCCTCTGCATTCCTTGGTCTTGATAATACTTGAGCCAACTGTAGTGATATAAACAGTCATTAAATATCCAGGTCAAAAAAGGTGTGGACAAATTGGAGACAGACTAAAAGAGAAGAGTGAGAATGATAAATATCTAGAAAATCAGAATTTCGAGGGAAAAAACAAAAGGTAGGTAATTAGAATTGTTTGCTCTATAAAAGAAGAGACTGGGGTAAAATACAAAAAGAATAAAAATGCAAACCAAAAAAAAAAACCTCTGGCTACTTTGGTGAAATTTCAGGGAAAAATAAAAAGAGAAGTATTTGGTTGTGTGGAAAACGCCCCTTGAAAATGAGAAACATTTTGTGCAATTTCATTAGGATTTACATCCTTTAATGTGAGATAGACTTAAAATCTATTTTTAACCAAAGAATCTTATTAAAGTAAGAAGATTGCCTGGTTTACTACTTGTAGTTGTTTCAAGCAGTGGTGGCTGATGATGCTCTTTATAAACAATAGGGAATAAATTCAAACAAGCTAAAAGATGTTTAATGTAAAAAAAACTGCAGCTTGAGAAAAAATATGTTGTTGTGGATTGCATATTTTACATGCAATTTATGCTGCAGTTTCTCTTCATTAACCACATCTCGCAGATTTTTCAAAGCACCAGCATGAATATTATTAACATGTGTTAAAAATGTGTTTAAAATAATGTATAAAGCCCTGTGTTTAAAACAAAACTTTAGGTATAATGAACAAGGGTGTCTGTGTTTTATATATTGGTTTGTGTGTGTGTGTGATGTATAACCCACAATGTGCGTGCACAAATGCACATATATATATCGCTCGTGTTTTAATTAAACTGAACTAGACCTTAACAAGAACATCTAATTCATAATTCTCTCATCCTGTTCTATAGATTCCTATTATTTAAAGCAGATATAATCCATTCTGAAATGTGACATATAGAAATTACCAGCATCTCCTTCTGCTGTGTTCCTTTCCTTACCATTGGTTTCCTTTTACTACAGGAATAACTTGTAGCTTTCAGTTTTAATCTGTGCTACATCCCCATTGTATCCATCATCCAAAATTGCTTTTGGTGGACTGGTATTGATAGAAATCATTGATAATGGCAGACACAGGTCTTGAAAATGACAAAACCCAATAATTTGGAGTGTGAGTGACCAACAATACCTCTCATTTCTGGTCTTCACTTCATGCTTAATGCTGAGGCTGTCAAGCGTGAAGCCTCAGAAGGATTCTGGTTTAAATAATCCTGGCTGATTCTTCAAGCCAAGTCTTGGTCTTGCTGCCTGGACAGTGCTGAATAGAGGAGAGTGTTGCCAGTGGATTCATGCTGTGCCAGAGTTCCTGGAGTCAGCACAGGTTTGAGGACATCAAAAGTATTAATTGGCCCTATAAACGTTGTTATAAATTAGAATTTAATTCAGTGCATTTGTGCACCAATGTGATCAGGTAATTCACCCAAACAAGAGGATTTGTTAGTACCTGTTGGGACATGGGACACAATTTGAAGACATGACAACTCTTTTTCCACCAAGATTTCCATGCCACATGTTGGAGTTGCCTCCTGCCTATTGCACTGCACTTCTGCTTGCTCCCTAAGCATTTATGGAAAAGACACGATTGGAGCCTCCCAGGATTTCTGTAATATCCAAATATATTTCCCTGCCAAAGCAGAGATGAACCAAAGCTCCCACCAAACCGTAAGCACAGCACATACATTTATCTTCCCCCACCTTGTTCAAGAACCTTGGATATCTTTGCTTCTGGTAAATGTTATTTCCATAGTTGTGCATTTCTGCCCTTTACATCAGACCATGTTAACCAACAGGAAGATAACAGCTAAAAATACTGAGTTTTCTCTCCTCTACCAGCAAGCAATCAAGTCTCTGAGGTTGATATGCAACCCCAAATTCTCGGACTAAAAGTTAAGGCAGCCTTTCCCTGGGGAAAAGCTAACTTCATTTCTAAAACACATTTGACTTCCTTTTTCTAATCTCTCCGTAGCCTTTTTACACTGCTGAGTGCTTTAATTTTGCTTTCAGTCAGAAGTTTAAAAACTTTAGCTTCTAATAACTGGAAAAAAATGGTTATTTAAAGATAACTGCAACTTGCTTAACATGCCAGACTATCATATGCTCGCTGCTTTGAAGCTGCAAATTAATGACGAGCAGGAACAGTGACTATCTTTCAGAGGAAACTGACCTCTTTCTAATGGCTCATCGCTAATGTCATCTGTCTGCTGCATCTCATTATGGGAATTTCACGGAGTAAGAAAGTATCTTAAGGCTGTGCACAAATAAAAAGGACCTTCTAGTATTGAGCACTTTGAAAATTTTTGATCTCTCAAAATACCTTCCTTAGATACTGGTTTCCCCTTTTGTGCATGGCACGCTGCTTATGTCATCTATTCTCTGTGACTAATTATGTTAATTTTGTGCCATAAAAGTAACTGAAGGCTGTTAAGGAATAAAAGCTTTTGAGTGGCCTTATTTCATAAACACCCCTTTTGAACAAGGCGCATTTAGTCATATTTGCAGTAACAGAAAGAGTCTTGTGCTAAAAATACAACAAAGGCTCTTGAATATGGCCATTTATTCCTACTTTATTAGGTAATTTATGAAAAGTATGAAGGGAAGCCTTTTTGTTACTATAATTTGCATAAAGCTGGTGCCCCATTAATGAGATAACTTCCTGCCTTTTGTGTACCACCAGCTGGAAATAGAAATATAGGAACTTTTCTGTCTCCCAATTACTTAACCTGCTGAGTTCAGAGTTGGAGAGTAAACAGGATTCATATCAGTCAAAGAAGTTGATTTCTGCTGCTCTATCTGAAATATTTTTATTTAATTAAGGAGCCAGTGAAACATTAAAAATACACTAAAAGTCCATCGGCTCCACTAGACCAAGGCTTTAGACCTGGCTGCAATTCTGCACCTGTCTTTTTGTGCTGTCAGTCACAATTAGTTGTGCTCCAGACTAGATCCATCACGAATCAAGGCAGACATCTAAACCCGACAGTTTGAAGGGCCATGGGTGCCAAAGGATGCAGATGGGTTCTAGACATCATTTAAAAATCACCTAGAAACTCGACTGGCATCCAGGGCCCAGACACTCTTGGAAATCCCATTAATTGCCTCTGGTGTTAATACTTTAGATACTGTGATTTCGACAGAAAACTCCCTGCTCCAGGAGGAACAACTGAGCATTTCCCAATGAGAAGAAAATTCCTCCTCTATACGACTGGTTTGTGTGCCAAGAGTTCAATCTGCCTTTGGATTGGCTCATATGGAGCAGTGATTCTTGTCACTCTGCTTAGAAACAGAGGTATTCACATTAGCATTTTTTTTACATCAGTTTTCCAAGTTAATAGCATCATTTTGACTGCTGAATTAAAGGTATTGTTTATCAATTGTAGCATTTATACACGAGGTGATAACTTAGCCATAAAATCAATGGACCAGCTCCCCTATTTAGATATTTTTACACTGTTTACTATCTCCGAATTTATTTCAAGTGGCTTAATTATAATTAGGATAATGACAACTCCTTAAAAGTGTGCTGAAACGTAGGCAGGATACAAAAAAATCTTGCTGCATAAAAGGAGTTTGAATTTCAGCTGCACAGTCTTTGTGTAGTTTGAGGTCGGTTTGTTGGAGCATTAAAAATTGTTCAGTGGTCAAATTGCTTGATTAGCCCTACCTGCCTAATTTGTTAAATCTGAATAAAAGGCATCCTCTGATGTGGAATAGAGCGTGTGACAGGTTTGTACCCACTCCTTGGTTGTACTTTGGGGATTCCCAGCTTTCCGATTGCAGGGAAGCTGCTCTCATCACCATTCAGCTCTAAAGGAGGAAAAGGCAATCAAAATCACCTTTCAGACAATCAAATGGATTCAGTCCCAGTTTAAAGAGGCCTTTGACACTGCCCTGAATATCTAAACAAATCACTGCAAAACCACATATCACCTCATCTAGTTAAAATATGGGTATATTTAGAGTAGCTGCAACAGAGTTTCCACTGTCATTTTAACTATGAGCTAAACCACGACTGCTGACAGGCTAAAGGTTGTCACAGTCAAGGTCCTAATTACTCTACAAATTGCAGCCTGATGATAAGATCCATCTCCTCTTGCTTGAGGCACTGGGCTGGGGAGGAAAGTCTCCAGAGTGGGGAGGAAAGTCTGCACGGGCTCCTTTCAGGGGCAGCAGAGACACACAGGCACCTCCAGACTGGGATTCACAACTCCAAATGGGCTGATCCATTCTCAGTTTAGAAGCCTTGAGTACAAGCTTAGGAGGTATAAGCTGAGAATCCAATTATTTTTAGCCCAGTTTGCACTTAAAATAATGGTTTAAATCATGTCTGAAGGGCTGTCTGAATTGGAATCTTCAAGTAGCTAATAAACACCTAATTTGCTGCACCAGTGCTGTGTTTCTACCTGTGGCAATCGATGAAGCCCACGATTTTTCCCAAACACCTTTCTGCCAGACTTTTCTCTGACACATTAGGAATGCTTGTTACTTTGTGTTGCCAATTCGGTGCTAGAACGGGTTACTTTACTAAAAGGCTGCATGAAAAACTGCATTTCAAGAGCCTGATAAAGACTTGGGAGAAGATGAAGAGTTATAATTCCCAGTAAAGGACATTTGCTGGATTAATGTGGTTGTGGTGCAGCAGCTCAGGCAGGCTGGGAGCATTTAGAGAAGTCAAGAGCGTTGATTCTCTCTTGGGTGTGAAATATTTTCCAGAAGAGAAACCCTGCACTGCTGCAGAGAATCCCATGGCACCAACCTCGTGTCTCAGGGGAAGGGATTCCATGGAGACCTCTGGCCAGAAGAGCAGCAGCTCCCTGAATATCCAGAATACCTGGAAGAAGTGGCTGTTTCTGAGACACCTACACACAGGAAATCACATTGTAGGGTTACAGAATAACACAGGAAACACAGAAATGGAGGTGGGAGCATCTCATGGGCAATGTTGGAGTATAAATGTTCTCTCTAGACTGACATCCAGCAAAGTCACTTAAAAAACATTTTCACTCGTGACAATGAAGAAATAAATTATTAATTCAGAGGAGTTTCTCTCAAATTTCAAGACTTGTTCTTTTTCCTAGGTAAAATGTCTTTTTGACCCTCTCACAAGGCAACTTCCCTTTCATTTTTCTCTTCACTTTGGTCTGAGCCCTGCAAAGAGCTGGTCCATCCCTCAAGGGAGGAGTCTTGTCCCTGTGAGATGTCCCTGATGTCCTGAGGGCCTTTTTGTGCACCACCCTTTCTCCAGTCATCCCCCTGCCCTCCTCAGGTTGCCTGCATCCATCACGCCCTGGTCCTGCCCACTGATTTATCCAGCCAGAGAGGGAAAGGTCAGGGAAGGTGACTTAAGGGCATGCAGGCTGCTCCTGCTCCTCTTCCTTTCCTCGTCGCCCACAGGTTCCAAACCTCAGCCAAGCACTTACCTGGGAGTTATTCTTGCACATGGCTGGCCCAGAATGGTGCCAACCTTCCAGATCTCTCCCCAGCTGCATCACAATGAAAGGTCAGCTGATGTGGAGGGAAGGGAAAAGAGAAAGAGGTGCATCTTTATCTGCAGGAATGTAGGAATTTGCCTAGAAAGGCTTTGGGTGTTCAGCATTTAAGATTCAGTGAAATATGGGTCTATATAAAACTTGAAATAAAAGCAGCCCATTGACCTATTTAATGGGACTAGTCATTAAAGCCACGAGAGCCAAAGAAAAAGCAGGCTAATGAGGAATTAAAAAAATAAAAGAGGAATAAAAAAACCCACCCCTCTCCATGCCCACTAGCCCAGGGCTAGATTAATTAAAGTCAATGTAGAAACCTGCAAGAATCAAGAAATAAACAGTTAAATGTGTTATTTTTATCCCCATATTCCTGGCTGCTCATTCTCTGCGATTGGTTTAATTCTCAAATAAAGCAACAGCCTCTTGTTTGCTTTCTATTCCCTGCCTAATTTGGATAAATATAAACTTTGCTAGGCAAACCCAGAAAATCAGTTGTTACCCTGACTATGGAGCTCTGATGAAGATTGTTTTGCGATTCTGATAATTACGAATATTTATAGTACGTGGTTTCAGAGGGCAGCACTAATTGGACAATGCTTTCTGGACTCTCTTCTCAAAGCACTTAAATGATAAATCAGTCACCAAAGGCAGATAATATAAATAAGGTGATACACTGGCTTTCCCTCTCTCTTCCTTTCTTCTGATTTACAAAACAGCTCCAACGAGCTGTCTGTGGCCAGAAAGCTGGGCTTATGCAGGGGTTAGAACTTTGTTATGTCTGTTTACAGTGATTTGGGAGACTAGAGGGGAAAAGTTTGAATCAACAAATATTTTCTGCATTCCTACTGGTAACTCCAAGGCCGGTTTTCAGGGTGGCTTTTTTTTTTTTCCCTCCCTTGTCTGTTACAAGTTATGATGTGTGGATGAAGGCTTTTTCCCATGCAGTAATGACTGTATACTGAGATTTCAAGGGGCTGTTCATGACAATCCCATTTTCTGTGTAATTTCATGGTTGTCTTCTTGAATGAAGATATTGGCTGCTCTGAAGCAGGAGGTCAGATGCTCCTGCTCCCTTTCAGTATTGTTCCGGAGTATGTTTCCTTTCAGCTGATGAAAAGTAATTCATCATTTACACCCTTGAATTCTGCCAGCGTTTTTTTGAACAACTTTTCTTTCCCCGTGGTACCTTGGGCCCATGAAAGAGATAAATAGGTTCAATACAACGCCAGGCCCCGGATCCTGGGAGCAGGTTCGGCCTTGGAGGCCCTAAGCTGCCCCTTTCTCATGATGGAGTTTGTCACCTTTCTACCTCGGGAAGTCAAATCCTGTCGACTCAGCCATCTCTCAGCCTCTCTGAAGTGGCTTTGTCACCCACTGGGGCATGTGAGCTTAAAATTGATTTTTTTTTAAGATCTGTCAAGTTCCCTTAAGGGAGCGGGCAGACAGCCGGCCCCAGGCCCACACAAAGCCCTCAGTGTCCGGCGGGCGCCCGCGGAACTTCCCCACCGAGGGCTCGGGGTCCCCACGCCCCGGGAGGAGCTGCCCCCGACAGAGAAACCTTCCTGCCTCCTGCACTGCACAGACCCTCATTTTCCCTTTTATTTGAGGGTGTCTTACATGAAGTGGAGGCGGCCAGGCTGGCTGGGGAGCCCCTTGGAAGCAGGGATGCTCCTGGCTTGGGCACAGCACCAGGTGGGGATGGCTTGCCTCTGCTCGGGACCATGGGGTTGTGTCTCCCACATCCTGGGAATTGCTCTGAGCTGGGCAAATAATTCAGTGCAATGCCACACAAACCCTCAAAAATCAGTGCAGGACAGGTAGGCCCCAGCAGGGGAAATTAGGATGCAAAGGGAGTAAAGATTTTCAGCTGAAAAAGAAATAAATATGTAGATACATAGATACGGAAATATAAAAATAAATATAAAAATATAAAAATATAAAAATATATAAAAATATAAAAATAAATATAAAAATATAAAAATATAAAAATATAAAAATATAAAAATATAAAAATATAAAAATATAAAAATATAAAAATATAAAAAATATAAAAATATAAAATATCTATTCCATCTGTATATGTTAATATATTCATATATGCTAGTATATTTTCATATATATTAGTATAAATGTTTCTAAAACACATGTACTTTACTACCTATACATTATATATACTATGCACTATATATTACATGTAAAGTGCACATATAGTGCATATATAGTAAATATTATAGTATATGTTAAAGTATATATTATAGAATATATAGTACTTGATGTGTGTATATATAGTATAGATATACTAAATAGTATTTATATTATATAGTATATATATACCATATGAATACTATATATTTAGTATATATTATAATATATACTCTAGTATATATTTACTATATACACTATAATATATATATTCTATATATAATATATATATGTAGTATGTATATACTATACTGTTAGTATATATATATTCAGTATATAATAGTATAAATATTATACTACCTATATAGAATACAATTTTAGATCATAAATATATATATTTTTAGTGTATACCCCATTCTTTAAATGACACAGGTGGTTGCAGCAAAAGGCATCTCAAGGCAGGACTGCTGATGGCAGGAAGTGAAAACCCCTTTGCTAATCAAGGCTTCAACTCCCAAAAATTCGGTTCCTGGTGGGCAGGTGGGGCAGAGGCTGCACCTCCCACACTGGGGCCACCCCACAGCCTCACAGGCATCTCCACGAGTATTTCAGAACCCAAACAGGTAAAGAAATTAATTTTGGAGGAAAGATGTCAGCAGATTTGGTCACTGGAAAGCAAAGAAAATCGTGTTACAACAACACCTCTGAAAGGGGCTCAGTCTAAGTAATAATTTCAATGCAGGAATTCCAAGTTATTCCAAGGCCTGCATTTAAGCATTCTCAGACACAAAGAGCTTTAGCAATGTAACCCTTTATTTATATTTTCACTACCTCTCTCTCATTTGGAGTAGTCTTTTAGAGGAGCAAATAATCTTTCAGATTGCTCAATTCTTGTTGATTTTTCGCTCAGCACACAGGTCTAAAATATGGAATATTCCCCGGGCTGGCTTTTTATTTAAATACTGTACGGTTCCCTCCTCCCTTTACTGCAAGTGTTTGTTATTTTAACAAAAGTATCCTGTGCATCCACATTATCAACACACGTCTGAGTGGGCAAAAGGGTTGGTTAATCTGCTGCTGTCGTGACAGCAGGGGGAGCAAAAATCACTGCGTCGGGGGGAATTCACAATAATCCTGGCTATTAAAAAGTCACTTCTGCAAAGAAATAGGCACTTTCTGGAGAAAACAACTCGTGTATGCATTTGTTATCACCAGCCAAGCTAAAGCTGTAGGGTTACCCCAACCTTTGCTATGCAAACCTCTAGCAGATGCAAACAGCAGCTAGAAGTAATTACAAGTTTGAAACAGAAGTCAGGAGAGAGCTGAGATATTTTTAACTCGTGAGGGGAGTGCTGGAACTCCCTCTGGAAGGAAAAGGGGACAGGGAATATTTGCAGCTTGTCTTTTATTTTTATTTTAGCTGCATGCTGTGCTGCAGGGGAGGGAACTGCAGCCCACCCCGTGCCAGGAGGCTTCTGGTGCTTCACCTCCAAAGGTTTAAGGTTAGAAAGGGCACTGGTGGTGCCACAACCCTGGCCCAAATATAGTCCCAGGAGCAAATAATACAAGACTCAATCAGTTACATGATTAAGTTAATATTTATGTCCCAAAATATATATCCACACTTCCTTCTGCTCACACTTTCCTTTCGGGGTTCTGGGCTACCCTGATTGATTTTGTGCCTGTGGGCATAAGCAATGCTACCCGTAGTTCTGGTTTTCTTTAAAGTTTGATTGACTCTGGGAAATCAGATTGATTTTTTTATTTTGTATCCCTTATTGCCAATCAGGCCACATTAAACGATTGGGAACTGGATATTGTGATATCTGTGGTGTTTGTCAGCTCCTCAGGTGAGGCTGCACGTGTTGCCACAGAAAGGAAAACACTCTTCCTTTGTTCAGCAGCTCTCCATCTGCCCAGCCATGCACCCATCTGCCTCTGTGTATTCACACGCAAAAATAAAACCTGCTGAACAAATCCGCGACGCCTTTGTCCACACTACAGTGATTTTTGGATCTATTTTTCCTTTCAGTTTGCTGGAGTATATTCACAGGATATTATTATCATCTCAACCATTTTTTTTTTCTGCAGTTAGCGTTCAGCACTTTCTCTTTGCTTTTCTAATTAGCCTTTCAGTTTGCTTCTGCTTATTTTCTGTAGCCTTTCAACTGCTCCACCTTACCAGATTTGGTATTTTTTTTTCAACACCTTGTGCTTACTGCTTATCTTACTCTTTACTATACAACTCTACTTAGCCACATTGGGCATTGTTACCTTTATCCTTCTTTAGACTTAAACCAGGATGAATTTCAAATGTCCTCCAACTGTTTCTGAAATATATTCCAATTTTCTTCAGTAGATTTACCATACATTATAATAAAATCCTGATAAAAATTCCTTAGCACACTCTGCACTCCCTGAAAGTCAGCCTGCCATAAGGCTTGCATTGCTTTTTTTGCTCCTCAACAAATATTTTAAATCAAATGATGTCAAGATCACTGGATCTTTCATACCTCTCCAGTTCAACACCCTTTATTACCCTTGGCTCAAACCCTTGAATTAATTCAAATAGTTTCTGAAAGACAATTCAATAAGGCCCACAAGGAACTGGAGGCAATCCTGCGTTGGCTTTAGAGACATGAGTATTCCCTGCCTAGTTCTACCTTCACGCAGTCAATAAAGGAGTAATTAAAAGCCATCTTATCAAAGTTCTGACGCTCTTGAAGGCCTCTCTCATCTGTAAGCAAAGGCCTAAAAGTTCAAAGAAGCCTTCAGAAAACCACCTGACTACCTTTATTGTGCCTAACTTTTATCAGCATTGACATTGCTATGTCAGCCAAAATACTCGCAGCATTTCCCTCTGAAGACACTCATCTCCCAGGAATACTGATAGGGCTCCTCCTCCACCTACCCTTCCTCTCCACAAACCCCAGCCCAGTATCTCAAAACCTCAATTTCTTGCCTCAACCATATCTATGCTATTCCAATAATATCATGCTTATCCTCGATACTCGTAGTTATCATTGATAAGTCTTTGATGTAATAAATCCTTGATATAGTATCATACTTATCCTTGCTATAAGATATAATCAAAAATGAAAGCAGAAACTTAAGATACAGAGTAAAATATATTACTTGCCAATTTTCCACAGTAACTTTTCATCATTACTCCAAAATTACTTTTTAATGCAAAGAGTAGTTCCAATCACATAGAGGCCCACATGATTCAGATACTATCATAATCACAATTAGATTACATTACTGCAATCAGGAATGGAGATCATTAAGAGAAAGAATATAAATTGCTTTAGTTTTACAAGTACTGAGCTAGCAAAATTATAATTAATCTCCATTTATAATCTTTTCTTTCATAGAACTGCAAAGCATGCTACTTTTTTTAGGCCATCAATACAAATTAGAACTAAGTAATAAAGCCCTAACTACTACTGCTGTGCAGTTCTCAATCGTAGAAACTTTCACATTACCCAGAGAAGGCTTTTCATGCAAACAGTGCCCTCAGCACAGAGGGGTTTTCAGTGCAATAAGTCCAGCCATTTCTACAGTCAGTTTGCTGTTTATAACACGAAATGCAATCAAAACTGTCTATCCCTCCTCGGAAAAAATGGATATGAAGTCTGCTTCTGAAATTGGATGATACGTTTTGTGAGAGATGAGACAATAATGACTTAGCAGAAAAAAAAAAAAAAAAAAAAAAAAAAAAAAGACAAATACCAGATTTCACAAGTTTTCAGAATTTCCACTAAAAAACAAATCTGCAATGCTGTCAGGAGCTGTGAGATGGCAGACGAGGCCTCATCTAACTGCAGTACATGCAGCCACATGGAATACACACAGCTCTGATTGGAATTTTTAAGCTTGCCATGGAAGTTCTTTCTTCATTTTAATTCTCCATTTTGAGAAAAAAAAGAACATTAAACTCAGCAGCAGTATTGACCACGCCCTAAATATTCTTCTAGACCCAAACTTTACCCTCCCTGACCAAGAAGAAAAAGATTACATGGAAGGAAAAAATTAAAAAGGTAAAATCAAAAGCAGCCCATTTTTCACCGCATGAGTAACTTTATCTCTTGGTTTTATACAGACAGAGCAAATCAACCTAAAATAATTGCTGGGGTTTTCCTGCTTAAATGATCATCCCTGAGAAAGCTTGCCTTGTGTTGGCTGTATGGCAAAGAAGTGAGTTTTAAATCCAAGTGAAACAAATCTGCAAGAGCACTATGGATTCCCTTCAGTTTTCCAGCTCTCAGGAGTTAAGTTCTGCAGGAGAAGCTACAAAACAGAGAAATTCGTAGAGTCATAGAAAAACAGAATGGTTTGGGTTGGGAATAGTTTTGATTGCTCCAAGTCCTGTCCAGCCTGGCCTTGGGCACTGCCAGGGATCCAGGGGCAGCCACAGCTTCTCTGGGCCTGTGCCAGGGCCTCCCCACCCTCACAGGGAAAAATTCCTCCTGACTGCAGGGAAATTTGTACAACTGGGAATGTGCAAACTGACTTGGGATCACGTTGACCTGTTCCAATACCCTCTTCCTTCATCTGCTGCAAATAAACAGCATCCAGGATGACTTGGAGAAACCGTGTGGAAAATCAGTGATTGAAGTCCACTTTCTATGGGGAAAGGGCCACTGGAATGGTTTAGGTCTCTAGGATCAAGGGTTGCCTGCTTCCAGGGGTTGCCCAGCATGGGATAAAGACCAATGAGCGATGGCTTTGGATCTGTATGATTCGTGGACTTCCCTAAGGTCAAAAACCTGGAAAAAGCTGGAAAATTTCTAGGAAAAAAAACCCTACCATGGTTTGCTGTTTACATTGACCCACGATCAGTTACAAATCCCAGCTCCACCCCACCTAGGCCTCATCCAAACCACCAATGAGATGGTTACTAAGGCTAAGAACCAACTTTCATACTACATAACTTTTATACTACTACAAATAAGGGGCGACCAGGCAGTTCGTATATTACTTTAGAAACTTGCACTCCTAACAGCAGCTTATTCCCATCTAATCTGAATCCTTTAGTACTCTAATTCCGTGCATCCCATCCTCAGGACCCGATGTTTTATTGAACACAACCTCCTCGCTCCACTGCTTCCTCAGACAACGGAGCACTTACTTCCTTTGAGCTGGTTTCACTCAAACCCCTTGGCTTCTGGAGTCTGCTTTCCTCACTCCTGCTCATCAATAATTGCTGAGTGCAGCCTCTTAAAGCGTTAATACATATAAATTATGATATAAAAACACATTTCCAGTCTTCCTCAGCAGTTGCTGCAGCTCAGGTGGGGAGCAGCACATGCACTGTCTCATTTCTGCAGTGATTTTCTCCCCTGCAAGCAATCAGGAGCTGTTCTGTGTGACAAGGGCCAGGCACAGAAGTCCCCCTGGGACATGGTCCCTGCAGCTGGCTGGGACCAGGTCAGCAGCTCCTCACAGAGCACTCATTTTCCCCCCACCAAGTTCAGCAGTGCTTCCAGGCTTAAGCCTCTCGGAACAAAGGCAGTTTTGGATGACAATCTTGGATGTAGGCCTTTAAAATCTTTGTACACTCTATTTCAGATATGCAAATGCTCTTTTGGATATGGCTCTTGATCAAGTTTTCATGAACATCCACATTCCTCTGCTGAAAAGCGTGTGAAATCAGTCATCTACCAGACTCATGCAGAAATTGCTTGATTTCAGTTTCCTTGTCTGCCTTTTCTATATGCCTGAAATTGTCTTTATCATCTCTGTCTATGCACTATTTATATTAAAATGTTTTTCTTATCTCCTGTAACCAATTCAGTTTGGGTCAACATTAAAACCATTCCACTCACTTCAAAGAGAGCCAAAAGAATGCAAGAGAAATCTGAGGAGAAAACTATGAGCATTTTTAGCATCCAGGAAGCAGAGAAAAGCCAACATATTTGCTATTTTTTTTTAGCTAAAAAGTTCAGAGTCTGCAGCAGTGTATTAATTAAATGAGCAAAAAATATTTAATCTAATAAGATGCCACAGACCTGGAACTGGGAAAACTCTTAATGAACATTAAAATGTGATTCACACGCTTATGTTAAAACAGCTGAGGGGATACACACGTTAGAGGAGTTTCTGCTTTTGGTTTGTGGGCTGTTGGTGGTTGGTTTGTTGGTTTTTTTTCAAACCTGCCAGCAAAAGAACAAGATCTCAGTGATATGTCAGAGATAAAGTTGAAGCACCAGAATGCCCATGGCAAATTCAGGGAACAAAGACTCACTCATACAGAATAAGAATGAGTGGTTATGTGCAGCATGCTATTAACTCAAGGTGTTTCTGGAAACACGAGTCCTCAACATCAGACAAATACGTTGATTTTCTTACATCTACAAGTTTTCTGCCTGGTGTGGTGGAAAAGGAGATTTTGAGCTACTGTTTGATGGACATATTGCTGGAAAACAGATAAAGAGAACACAGTTCCAAAATTATCCCAGGTATAAGAAGACAAAAGCCACTGACATAAAAATTAGGATTCTTCCTGAGGAAGAAGGAGAACTTTCCAGCTGCAGCACAGACCCTTGTGTAGGTCAGGCAAATAAATGGAGTAGGCAACCTGCTTTGGGGTGAGATGCCACAGAGAAATAAATCTCCTTTACCAAAGAAAATCATTAAAGAAACAGATACGAAATCAGCGTGGTGCTCACTATTATTCACACTGAAAACAGTAGGGAGGGGGTAGTGTTTGCTTCTCTGTGTGTCTTTTTTAGGGTAGGACCAGTTCTGGTAGGATGTGGTGCAGAACAGACAGCGGGAAGCTCTGTAGGGACAGCACGGGGAAAGCTGGACCACTCCAGCACCTTGCTGAGGGAGGGGAAAAACAATGCAGTGATTAGACAGAAGATGTGTCAGCGAGCAGTGTCTATAGCATTAGCTCCACTAATCCTCTCCCTAAGTCGGACTTGTCTTGTGATGGACAAATTATCCAGCTTAGTGAGGTATCTGGGATGGTGATAGTGTCTCAGCCCTTCTGTTCCCTCGGATCTCAGAGACTTCCTTTCAGCTCATGAGAGCACTCAAACGCCCTCCCCCTTTGCAGAGCACTCTGCACGGGGTGGAGGTCTCACAGTCGTTATTCTCTGCCCTTGGGGGGAAAAAGAAGAGGAAAAGTAGAACTATTTCCTCAAAAAGTTAGCAATCTGCCCTGGTGGAAATGGAGGTCTGAATGGGAACAATCTTCAAATGAATATATGCCAGGCACCTAAACTAAATGTGTGCTCAATATTCCCATTGCCACCCTGTGGGGTGGGGGAAAAAACCCTCAATCCCACATCAAAAGGCAGTAAGAGAAGCCAAGGTAGGACTGAGACAAACAAATCCTAATTTCCCAGTTTCCAAAGATTATGCTTTAGCAGTTCTTTCACTGGACTTCCCAACTGCACAGTGTTTCATGAATATTAAGTTGCAAACTCTTAGTAAACTGCTCTGGCAAACACCACCCTTGGTACAGTGATGTGCTTATAAAAATGTACCCTGAATGCTCCTCACACAGCTATAATTTGTTTTATTTTTAATTAATCAAAGTTACAAAAGGTTGAAAATATTTGGGTAATGCAGGTAAAAAAATAAAAACAATTACATTCACTTTATGTGAATAAGGTGAAAATATTTGTGCTTTTTAAAAAGTCAAAGTAACAAAATTTTGTGGCAGCTTACCGGAGTTGTGGGTTTACCATCAACACGTTTAAATTAGAGTTATGTTTTTTTAAAAATACACAAGTTTTTGAGTGGGAATTAATTTAGGGAGCCCTACAATCTGTACAGTGTAGGTCAAACTCTATCTCTGCAATGGCTCCTTCTGACCTTCTGAATTAGATTAATAAATGGTTTAGTGACCAAAACACTATCTTAAAAAATTAAAAATACTCTCTCCAAAAGCACAGATTTCAATACCAGAAGAGTTCAGCCAGTTCTTTATCATTCAGATGTAGATAAATTGAGTCCTTGCACTTTTCTCCCTATCTCTCTCTCATAAAATCTAAGTTCTGTCTGTTCTACGTAGATATTCATGACATTTTCTCACAAGAGCTGTGATTTACTCCAATGTCTTCAGCCAAAAATATTTCTTCTCCCCTCTGTTCTGTGTTATGTGCTTGACTAAAATTAAGTGGAAATAAGTAGGATGGTAGTGGAAAAACAGCAACAGAAAGGCCAATATTGCCAAGTAAATACAGTTTTCCATCTATTTTTTAAAGAACTGAAAGTAATATTTTTTGCTCAAAAAAACCTGAAAATGTAAAAATCAGAAATATGTGTTATACTAATAAGAGAATATTTTTATGAGGGGAATAAAAACAGAGTAATTCTAAAACATTTCTTCAAGAAGATCAGATGAAAAACCAAACGAATGGGAATCATACCTTGAAATGAAAGTTTTCTGAATTCAGAATTCCTGCTGCCCATGGAATGTGAGTTCACCAAAAATGGCCTAACCTGTGACAGGAGAAAAGCAATGTATTGTATCTGCTATATACACAGTACACATCACTAGGTCTTTTGGGTATTTACCCTTCCTAATTAAGTTATAACAATACTTCTGTTGTTAAAAATGAAATCTGTAATCACTCCTCTAAGAAAATTATTTGGACTATTTTTCTTTTCTGAAGGAATACATTGCATACTAGTGAATAATATAATTCAAGAGAAAAAGAGAAAGTGTAGGTGTGTGTTTTCAGGGGGGAAATTATTAAAGCATCAAGGTTTCTGTCAACGATGGCAAGAGACTAATTCCAAATAAATTGAAAATGCATTTGTTTTGTTCATTGGTCCTGAAGGTAAAATTTAGTAATTTTAAAGAATTCACCAAATAAAAAAAAAAAAAAAAGGAGAAAAATGACAAAACATTGTGACATTTTAGAAGTGAAACACCACAAATGAAATAGAAGTAATTAGCTGAAAATCAATTCAATTGTCCTCCAGGTCTAGGGCTGAAGTACAGGTCAAAAATGTAGCTGTGCAAATAAAGCTTTAAATACCCAATAAAAACAGCCATTCTGGAAAAGAGGAGAAGAGTCTTATTTATGCCTTAATTAAAATCTGATAATGCAGCAAAAAAAAAAAAAAAAAGCCAACTTTGGGATTGGTGCAATGACCTGAAAATGGGTCCTGTCTCCATGAAGAAGATCTATTGTGTCCCAGGAGGATGTCTGAGGATGGGGCAGCTGAGATTTCTGCTTCCTGCTGTTGTGTGTCCCATGAATGCAGGGGTCATCAAGGGGTTAGTGAATCCCTTGGGAGCTGAAATGGTGGGAATGTGCCAGTTGAACTCTTCCTGGTTGTCCTACGCCATCCTCCGTTTGGCTTTCCTGCTAAACCCTCCTTATAAAATACTCTCCTCCCAAAACTACCAGAGTTTTCATGCAGGAGGTTTTTTTTACAGCTGAAATTTCCATCAGGGTCAATTTTGCCCATAACTCTTCACAAGAGAATTATTTATGGATTGTTTAGGAGGTATTATGTGGGCTGTTATCCTGGAGAAGTTTGGCATCTCCACGTAGCAAACTCCGTGTGATTAGATTAGATAAGACTGTCCCCTTCATAAAGCAGCCTGTAAACTGAAGATAATTGGCGGTCTCTTGCAGCAGTTTGGGTGAAATTATTTCAGATTACTTTAACTTGTGTGTGAAACATGCTATAGGTTTGCAGAAATATTTCACCTTGCAGAGCATTTGCTTTTTTCAAAGTGTAATTTATTATCTGTACATTGTGTGACACGTAGCAGAATTAGCTCCATTTTTGACAATGGGCAGTCCCACAGTCATTTTTAGTGGTTAATATTTTCATGTGGTCATGCCTGCAGCTGGATATTCAAACTTTTAAAGGGCAACGAAGAAGTAACCCAGTGAGGAAAAGGTGCCTGGAAAGTGGCATGGTTTGCCTTGACTTATAAACTGACTGTAACAAGCAAAGTAAAATCCTAAAGACATCAAAAGTTATTTGTTTAGGTGGTAGAAAAATAGTTGTGCCCATAAAAATTGGCTTCCATCTTCCATTAATGACATAGGCTAAGGTTGGTGTAAATTGCAATCTACAGCTTCCTGAAGCTGAGCTTAAGTTTGTACCAACTGGGCTGAGGGCATTGTTCCACTCTGTCATTTCTGCCTGCGATTTGCTGCAGTTCAGTATAAAATATTCACTGACAAGTATCTTTAGCTAAACTTAACAGTGGTTGTGTATATTTTTTTTTTTAATTTATTTATAAGAAAAATTATCTGTCTCCCTATGAGCTGTAACCCAGCTCCTGGCTTCCACTGAAACTATTTCATAGAAGCACAGAAATCCAGACTGGTTTGGGTTGGAAGGGACCTTAAAACCCACCTCATCCCACTCCTGCCATGGCAAGGACACCTTCCACTGTCCCAGGTTGCTCCAAGCCCCATCCAACCTGGCCTTGGACACTTCCAGGGATGGGGTAGTCCCAGCTTCTCTGGGCAGAGATTCTAAAAACAATTCTAAATTCTCAAAGTTGCAGAATTAACCGGTATTAACCATAATCAGTACACAATCATAGGTAATCTCTTCAGGTAAAGGAGGGAATGTGTTTACATGAGAACTCCTGGGGCTTCATTCAGAATCTGAATGAAGAATAAACCTGAACTTTCTGTATCTGAACAAGCAGGAAGAAATCTTGCTTTTTAGAGCTTCTGTGGTCACTCTGAGTGAAAAATGGCAAGGAAGGGAACTGTTTCACCCAAAAGATGTGGTAGCAATTTTCAGAAATTATGAAAGGTATCTGCAATGCCACTGGAGTGTCTTCTTGATACTTCTTATGAATATAAAAGAAAACTAAATAGCAGAAGAAAAGAAAGGTAAGGTAAGGAGTCAGGGAAAACTTCTGGACTGTCAGGAGAGTTTCCAACTGAAATAATATTATGAGGAAGTTAGGAAATCTCTGTAACTGCAGGCATTTAAAAAGAATTAAGCAAACATCTGTTGAGACCGAAGCAGGTACTGTTGATCTTACCTGGAGGCAGGGGTGCATTAGGTGACCTCTTTTTTGCTGTATCCTCTTTGATCGCTGAGCCACATCTTTCTTTTCCACCTCCTTGATGTCTTTCCTTATGCTACCAGACAGGAATGTTCACTAATCAATTCGATCCCTAGAGTTAATGCTTTTTCTTTATGTAGGCAGTTGGCTTGAGGAATCAACTGCAGCCTTAATCAAAACAAATTCTTAATAAAAACACTCAACATATGTGAATCACTCTTCACTCACTGCTATGGAGTTGTGGTGTAGGATAGACTGGAGCCACAAAGAACACTTGGAATAAAAAGAAAATAACTCAAAGCAGAACTTACAACACCATTTATGAAACCCCTTCTGTCTTTCAAGACAGCTTTTCATCATTTTCAAAAGAAATAGGTATAGGTGCTCTCAATCGAAAGGTATCTCCTTTCTTTTGCTCATTATTTTCATCAAAAATGAAAGAATATCACAGTTACAAAGTTTTTCTTACTTATAAAGATATATTTTACGGCCCTAAGGATTAGCAGACGATATTTATTTCTGCTGTTTTCATTTTCTAGATTTCCTTTCTTCAAAGTCACCAAATGATTCTTAGCAATGTTTATATTTTACTGGAGAGCACTGCTGCCATATAGAATATTTTGCAGTGTTTTCTTCAAGGTTTGAATATCAAACTTTCTTACAGGTGGATAAAACATTCTTTCCTAGACATTCTTGGCACTAAAAATAGTTTTATTATATTATGAAGAATGAACTTAGAAAGTTCAATTTTCATTTGGAAGGGCCAAGAGACATGAAACAATATTTTTGTAGATCATATAACATTAATTTGAATTAAGTCATTTGCCCCAAGAAAGAATATACCTGTCAAAATGGGGTTCAGGAGTTCTTGGATGAATATATAAAATTAGGAGATTTTTGCTTACATTTGTATTTATATTCTTTCTTTTTGGAAAGCATTTCTATTTCCCTGCTGGGCTCAGACAACACATAAATATTTTCCTTCCTTCACTATCCAGTGTCTACAGAGAGGGAAGAACAGAAACTTTATCAGCATTTGCTTTTATCTCACTGCCCTTTTTGCTCTAGACACATTTTTGCCAAGTTAATAACTCAATAACGGTAACTGGTAACTCAATAATAATCACATTGGATAGTGCATTATGTAGTAGGTTTTCATTTGTCAATCTTAAAACACTTCTCCAAGGAAGCCAAGTCTTGCACCGTGTGATCCTACCGAGATACAGACTCCTGATGTAACTTGCTCAAGGGCAGGCAGCAGGCCAGGGTCACAGTGGGAACAGAGCTGACATTTCCTTCAGCTTTCCTTCAGTCTGACATTCCCAGGCCTTTTTGCCTCATCACTCAGCCCCCATGTTGTATAATATGGATATATCATTCCTATTTATACATTCACTTTTTTTTTTTTAGGATAAAAGTGCCCAGCTGATGTCAGTCATTAGCAGTGTGGGATATTAGGAAAGTGTTACTTCTGAAGGTGGTGAAGGGCCTGGAGAATCCCATGTGGAGCAGCTGAGGGAGCTGGGGGGGCTCAGCCTGGAGAAAAGGAGGTTCAAAGGGGACCTCCACAGCTCCCTGACAGGAGGGGGCAGTTGGGGGGTTTGGGCTCTGCTCCAGGGAGCAGGGGCAGGAAGAGGGGGAACAGCCTCAAGGTGTGCCAAGAAAGGCTCAGGGTGGACAGCAGCAGGAATTTCTCCTTGGAATGGGTGGTCAGGCTTTAGAAGGAGCTGCCCAGGGAGATTTGGAGTCCCCATCCCTGGAGGTGTCCAAGGAAGGCCTGGACATGGTACTCAGAGCTCTGGGCTGGGGACAAGGTGGGCATTGGGCACAGCTTGGACTCGATGGTCTCGGAGGCCTTTTCCAACCTCAGTGATCCAGGGATTATCTGTTCTATTTCCACAACAGCAGAAAATGGAAATCAGAGTAGGCCACAAAGATCACTTTTAAAACAGTCAAATTCCATCTCTGTTTGTGCATAACAAAAGTATCCTTATTATTTATGTCCTTACTAGAGGCTATTTAAATGCAAAATACCTACCTTGCTATCAGGTTGCTACGTTATTACTCAGTGGCTAGGAAGCCTACATCAAGGAATCGTGTGGGGATTTTGCTTCCTATATTTTACACCAGATTAACTACCTATTTTCCTGAGTAATAATAGGCTGCCCTAACAGTAATAATGCATTCAAATACCAAACCAGTTTGAAGTATGTGTACATACACAACATTTCATAATACTGCACTCAAAAAATGCACACCCTTGTAAAAACGATTTGGAAGAAATTGTATGGGTCCACAAGACAAGTTTCTGTACTAGAACATGTAATAAAGATGTGCCAGATTCAGGAGATTATATCTGGACAGCATTTAAATCAAAGCAAAAGGACTCCTATTAACTTCCATGGGCCACAGAATTTATTCAAATCTATAAATTAGCTCAAAAGAATTAATTGATTTCTTCCTATTTATACCAAACTTTGCCCTGTAAACTTTGAGAAAAATAAAATCTGATTTCATAAAAATATTCCAGCAATTTGATCCTTCACGGTATTAGCATACTTTTAAAATGCAAAACCAGAGTTAAATGTTTTTAAAGCCAGCTCTTTAGTGCTTCTCTTCAAATGAAATCACTGGTTTAGTTGCTGAACTGGAGTTTAGAATCAAAATTTTTTTAAATGTTGCACAAAGGAAAAAATAGCTAGTTAATGAACATCTTTCTATATAATTTTCTGTAAAATATTAGCATTTCGGGCAACATCCAAATGTGAGCTCCCTTTGTAGAGCAGATATGTTGCAGAGATATTCAGTGCTACTTAAGTAATCTCATATTCAAACTACAACACAAGACAGTGTTTAATGTTCCAGAGCTTCAAATGATGGAAGAGAGGGGTCATGAACCAGTTGTGCTGACTGGAAGATGGCATTAAATAAGTTGTGAGAAATCCAGTGCGGACTATTTCAACTTCATCCTGAAGGACTGCTTTTAAAAATTAGCTAAAAAAAAAAAAAAAAAAAAGGGAAAAAGCACAACTCAAATGCTGATTCTGCAATCCAAGGCACACTTTAAATGTGAGAATTGGTTCTTACTTTCTGCAAAGGATTTCAAGCCTGAGGTTGCCTGAAGGATGGATCTCAGAGGCTGAGGAATAAAGTCAGTGCATGGTGTGTCAGTTTGGCACGTCTGACTTGGATGTGTCCAGCACAGTATTTCCTTGTTATCCACGTCTGTTGCAATTGCTGTAAAACACTCGTTTTTTTTTAATGGAAATATTTCGATTTGGCATCTGACATGCCCATGATTTCTTAGTTACCATCAGTTAATGTATATGATGGAGAAGTAAAGTTTAGGACTAGTTGCCTACAATATTTCACAACAAGAACAAAAATAAGTTGCGTTAAAAATGTACCTTGAAACTAAGAGAAACAGTTCAGGCAATTTTTTGTTCTTTGATGGTAAAAAACCTAAGTTTCCTTAAAGTAAATGAACAACCAAAAACAAAAATCAAACAAACAAAAATCAACCAAACAAAAATAAAATCCCCAAGCTACCGGATTGGTTTTGGATTGCCTGTGGTCTTGCAATTTTATGTGCAAAGTTGGAACCCAGAGGGAATCTCAAGCCTTCTTATATAAACTTTATAATGGAAATGCTGTCAAATGCTTAAGTACAGCAAGGCAAATGGCACAGCTCTAACATGTTAAAAAAATATGAAAATGCTCTGAACCCGGGGTGAAGGCGAGCTGTCTTGACACTGAACATAGAAAGGTAAATGATTGGAACTTTAATTACTTTGATCCGTCATGCCTTGTAGCTATATGTCAGCTAAGCCAACAAAACTGACACAGAACAAAGGCCATGACTGTTTCAACATCTTAACTCATTTCTTATGGTTGATTAATAAGTCTATTGAATGAAACATGTGATGGGAATGGAGAAAAACATCAAGTGTGTGTTTATGCACACACAAAAATCCCATGTGTGGGATTGTACATCAGGGGATGTTGGAGGCTGTGGCAAGGTGGGGATCGGCCTCTTCTCCCAGGCAGCCAGCAGCAGAGCAAGTTGAAATGACCTCAAACTCCACCAGGGGAGGCTCAGGTTGGACATGAGGAAAAACTTTTAGAGTGAAAGAGTGGCTGAGCACTGGCACAGGTTGCCCAGGGAAGTGGTGTTCAAGAAACAAGCGGACATGGCAGTTTGGGGTATGGTTTAGTGGGCGTGAGGGTGTTCAGCTGAAGGTTGGACTTGGTGGTCTTGGAGGTGTTTTCCAACCTTAATGATTCCATGCTGTGTTGTTTCAGACTGTGGAGGAGCAGGCAATGGCACACCCAGCACACGGCTCTTACCATGAGTGTTGTTCCTGGGAATGAAGCTCCATGAGCCATCCAAGGGCACCCTTTTGTGGGATGTCATCCTCCTCTCCTCTAGGATGCGCCTTTGTTTCCATGAGCCCACACGCAGTAACTTCTGGAATATCTCCGATTCCTTGCTCTCTGAATAGTTACGGATTAGCCTTAATTCTTGATAGACTGAAAGTCCATGACCACCAGCAGTTTCTTTGATAATAGGAAAGCCCCCAAAGACAGAGAAGAGCCTGTATTGATATAAACACACTCTGCAAAGAGATCTTGCATCCTAGTCCACTGTCTTCTTCCCTTTCCAAACCCCATCCTCTCTCCGAGTCCCTGACAGCACTTCAGTCGTCTCGCACAGAAATCCAACGGGACAGCTCATGTTTATGACTCTACTCCAGTGATCTCTTTCATTTTTGAAGGATGCTGTTGATCTGCCAGAATGAGGCAACCACGAACTTCTGACCCAAACCTGGATATAAAGCTTTCACTTTAATTTCCTCTTTGCACTAACTTTTCAGTCCAGTGCTGATTTCAGGGGTGCTCCTATGGCTCTACTCGTATACTTGATGTTAATAAATGTGGTGTCCAAAATTATGATCTAATGGACACAGTCGTGATGAGCCAGGATTTGGGCCCTGTAGCAAAACATAAAGCCAATCATGATATTTATAACAGAGAATATGACAATGTTTGTTCTGATCAAAAACTTTGGGGGGTGTAGCAGAGACTGATTCCTGAATTTGATTTCTATTTGAATACAAGCATGAATTCAAAGAGGAAGTGCTACTTTTGTCAGATTAGAGACAAAAAATGGGGATTTATTAAGTCAAACATTTAACTTATACCCTGGGAACAGTGTCCACTCACTAAATACAACAAGCGCATGTTGAAAAAGAAAAAAAAATAAAGAAAATAAAAGAAAAATCAGGAATGAAATAACCCACAATTAGTGAAAGTTGCTGTCTGCTGGAGTGTTGCCCTCTCTGTACCTTCTCTTTCTCCACAGCGGGCCTGCACTGGCTGGCTGGATCCACTTTTCATCATGGTTGCATAGGACCTTGTATGAGACTGGTGTTAGGCATTTGAAAAATTTTAGTTGAAGACCCTTTATACATGATCAGATACTGGTGATCCACTCAACTCTAACACAGGGAAAATGTAGTTTTCTATGGTTTTCTATAAAGAAAAATGTTGGATAGCTTTACAAACTTTGTTTTCACAAAGCTAATAGAAAATCTGATGGGTTTATTGCGCATTAGAGATTGAGAATGGAGGTGTAGGGTGCCCATTTTTGGCACAGAAATTCAAGGTGTTTTGAGAAATAACCCACTCTGCCTATATCCAGTAGCAGACCTTCACCCAGTCTGTGCCACCACCACTCCATAAATTTCACAGACTCTTCCAGGCCTTCAGAAATGCAGTCTGGAGAAGATAAGGTGGATTCAGGAATATTAGTGCAGTTTCTTTCAGATATTCCATCCTTACTTGGAAGGATTTGAAGAAACAGTGACAAGGGGACACAGAGGAGACATAAGCTGTGTCCTTCCACGTTATACAGTGAATAATAAGAACAGAGCAATGTTTGCAAAAATCATTCCTGAATGGAAAAGGAGGCTAATTCAAAATTAATTTCATTTATAATGAATACCTCCACCAGCATTTTTATAAATAAAACACCAGGAGTTATTATTCTACTATGTATTTACAAGAAACGGGCAATTCTAAAAAACAGTAGAAGGACATCCCAGTCCTCAGAAGTTTAGGACTGACGAATCCTAAGGCACCACCCACTTTGTCAGAGTCATTGTGAGCCCATCTTGCTTCAAACTCAGTCAACATATGTTTTACTATTTACCTTGATAAGTGGAGAATCAAGCCCAAATTTCTGTCGTTTCTCCCATAGGCATCTCTCTTTTCTCCCTTCAATGACTTTTTTAAGTTCCCAGAGCATGAAACATCGCTTTGATGCTGCATCACATCCAGTTAGGAAGCTCTGGCATGTAGTGTTATGTTTAAACCAACATGCAAATGTAATCAGGACTGACACGTCGTCCCAATAAAGCAGTCACTCAGCTCTGAGGAACTCGAACAGACAGCTTATAAAACAGAGATTCTCACAGCCACAGGTTTGGGCTTTTGGAAATTAATCTCTAAGTCAAACTTAAAGAAAGTTCGAGATGGATCTTAAAGATGTTCCGTGCTGATCAGTGTTTAAGAGGCATTTGGATAATGCCCTTAATAATATGATTTAACTCTTGGGCAGCCCTGAAGTGGTCAGGCAGTTGAACGACATCAATAATTTTAAGTCCCTTCTGATTAAAATTCCATTATTTTCTATTCCAAAGTCTCAGTCTTTGAAACATTCCCTCAGGGACCTTGAGCTGGCCATGGAGATCTGAAGGAGAAGGCCCACAACCAACATGTTGCCACTGGAGCATTAAAGCCACTGTAAAAGCTGAACTTCCCTATCTCTAAAATAAGACTAAATGGCATAGGGTTGTACCAGAAGAGGTTTAGATTGGATGTTAGGGAAATTTTGTTTCACCAAAAGGGTTTCAAGTCCTGGCACAGTTGCCCAGGGCAATGGTGGAGTTCCCATCCCTGAAAGGATTTAAAGACATGCAGATGTGGCACTTGGGGACATGGGTCAGCAGCAGCGTTGGCAGTGCTGGGGGAACAGTTGGACTCCATCCTACAGGGCTTTTCCAACCCAAACAATTCTGTAATTCTATGAACATGCATCTCTGCATCATCTCTGCAACACCAGCAGGCTCAGCCAAACATTCCCAAGCTACCGAACCCAAGAACAGGAGGGGGAGGAAAGTGGGATTTTTCTCACCTTTTTTCCAGCTAATTCTTGTTCATACTTATTGAGAAGACCTTATTGTGCTAACATCCTTTGGGAAAAGCCCTTGCCACATCCCACTCCCCAGCCAGGAAGATTATGAAACCTATCAGGGTGGGAAGACCTTCTCCCCTATCCCTCTCTAATATGACTCCCCCGAAAAGGGCTCTACATGCTTTGTTAAAGCAAATCTCACATGCTGATAGTTTTTCACTGCCCCAGCCCTCTGGATCTGGGTTAAGGACACCAGATCCTAGTGGAGGGTTTAGCTGCTCAGGCTTTCAGGTTTTAAATGGCGCATCCACACTTGTGTGGGCCTTTGTGCAAGTGTGACCCTCAGCGCTTCACCAGCAATATTGATTTTGGCTTTACACTGCTCCTGTTATCCCTATTCTAAAGACAAGGGGAAAGGCACAGCTAAATCACTTTTCAAGGCTGACAAAAAAAAGCGAGTGTCGGAGCTGAGAATAGAAACCAGATCACCTGAGGTTTCATTGCTGGGAACAGTTCCCCTTCCCTCTTCCTTTGAATTTTGTTTAGTCCTGGGGCAGGTCATTGGAAATCTGGGCAATATGCAGATATGTTTTCTTTCCCAGAAGGAAATCAAGCTTTACAGGCTCACTTTACAGAGGCAGCCAGTCTGCTTGGGCTGCTGAGGTTTTTGCAGCTCTCACAGGACACTGCAAAATCCAGCAATCAGACCTGTGCAGCCGGAACACTGTCGGAGGAGATGGCAGAGCACAGGAACAGCACATTATCTAAAAACAGGCTCTCACAATATGTTTCTATGGACATCAGAAACTAATCTTTGAAATGGTCCCTGATGAGAGCTGGATTGGCCCGAGCTGCCTTCTGAAAACGTTCCAATTCCTCCTTTGCATCCGGTGTGTGTTTATTGGAGAAAGAATAAGTCCTCGTTTAAATTCTGCACATGTATTTGCACTGTGACCTTTTTAGCTGTTACCTCATGGCTATATCTGAAATTGGTAATAAAATGCAACTCGGGATAAAGAACTGCTAGGTGATTTTACACAACTATAATTTTACACTCTCGAAAGGCAGAATATGTAATTCCTTAAGCCACACACGGGAACTTGGTGATACTGGGCTGGATTTTTGCTTTCAAAGCCAACACGGTGTGAATAAAGCCAACTCTGTACAACAGTACAAATAATGAGTTAAACAGATATGCACAGTTTAGCTGATCCTGATGCAGTGAGAAGGCAAAGTGAAGCCCCACGGAAATGAGGGTGGTACACCATTACAGGTATAAACAGCTCCCACAGCAGATAATTGGGCATCTTAGTGGTTTTATTTGTGTTTACCTATAACTCTCACAGAAGTGTTTCTGAAGAGTTTCCCAAATCTAGCACACTTTTAACAATTTCCAAGACATCCTACCCATGTGTGAAAAAATACAACAGAACAGTGTAATGAATGACAGTGAGAGTGAAACTTGAAAACTATTATTACAATTAGACTTAACCTTTTCTTATACTATTTTATTGCATTCCATTGTTCTGATTTTAAGACTCCAGTAAGGAGCCCTTGTGTCAGGTGGTGGCCACATGCGAAGGAAGCCAGAATATGAAAACTAAATATTTAATGTCACTCTGCTTCCCTATAAAATCCACCCAGACAGGGCTACTGCTGCACACAAGGAGCACTGAACTCAGTGGGGCTCTGCCCAGCCACGGTTCAATTTCACAGACCCAACGGTGCAGATACCATAGAATTGTCAGAGAAACATGGAATGCTTTGGGTTGGAAGGGGACCTTAAAGATCACCTCGTTCCACACCCTGCCATGGGCAAGGACACCTTCCATTGTCCCAGGTTGCTACAAGGCCTTGGACACTTCCAGGGATCCAGAGGCAGCCACAGCTTCTCTGGGCAACCTGTGCTAGGGCCTCATCACCCTCAGAGGGAAGAATTTCTTCCCAATATCCAATCTAACCTTGCCCTCCTTCAGCATAAGGCCATTCTCCCTTGTCCTATCACTACACACAGTTTTCAAAAGTCCCTCTCCAACTTTCTTGTGAGGTAAAACCCTTTTGACATTTTCTAAAAGAGCTGAACAATCAAATCCCAGTCCCTTGTTTGAACAGAAAGGCAGAACACGGTGAAAAAGCCATTTAAACCCAGATTCTGAAACACTCATACTGTTATCAAATCAAGCCATGGATATATCCCTAATCCCTAAAGAGTGCCCACAGGTATTTCAATCCTAAAGAGAAAGGTGGAAGTACAGCAAAGCAGAAAGATGTTTGCCATCTGGAGCTACCCACAGGTACCCATAGATTCCCCACTCCCTGTGCACCTGCAGGGAAGGAAACACTCATCTGCAGTTCGGAATTGACAGCAATTGCCACCCAGCAGGTACATGCAGGTTGTAGGATGAGATTTAAACTACTGGCACACTTTGTAACTGCATCAGCATCTTGCTTTGCCACTACACTTTTATTTATTTCAACTGACAGCAGTCTCCCTGTCCAGATTTGTAGTGGCACAATAAATTAGGAAAACACTTCAGAGTTCAAATTTGGGTTTCAGTTTAGCAATTAACACCAGTATAACAAAGCCCTTAAGCATTTCTAGCACCTCCACTGATCTGAGAAGTACCATAACTAGTAACCCTTAGGCAACAAAACACACTGAATCTGGATAATTCTGAGTTTACAGGCAGTTCCCTATGAATCAGTGCAGAAATTGTAGCGACAAAGATGCCTGGGTTTTGTGTTGGATTTTACCTAAATTATATGTGGTTTTGGGTTATACCTATAGCAAACCAATCATGGAAGACCCCCCAGCACCACTTCTATTGATGTGAGATTTCTAAGCATAAATGTTGCACAAAACATTTCTATTTATATTAATGCAAACAGCAATCTCCAAAAGCATATCAGATACTTACTGCACTTACTTCATCTACAACACTTTTCATAGGGATCTTCTGGGTCATCAAATCCATCACACTATCAAATCCAGTTTATAATTGCTTTCCTAAACTGCTCCTGGTTCACCTTAGAGCCAAGTTTTTGCTTTCACAGAGATTATTTGGGAACACCATCTTTCAAATGGCTAAAAGATTTATACTTTCTTTGTGATCTGTTGAAATCTGTTCCACATTTTTTGTGCCTACGCTGCCTTTTGGCTCAAACACATCTCTGTGAGTACATCCAGAAATAAAATTGGTGTAGGTGAACGATCACTCAACCTGCATAAGAATAAATCTGAGTTGTAGGTGTGCTGGGATTTCAGTTCATGCTTCATCCCTGCGCTCACCTCAGCCTTGGAATGCTATTTCATGGCTGATTTAAATGTAAGATCAGAGCACCTCCAGAAGGAGCAGATTCTGTTTCACAGGCACGTCCCTCCATCCACCTCTGTTGTGTCAGGTCCTGCAGCAGTGAAACTTAAGGTGTGCTGGATCAATTTACCTGCCTCATTGAAACCCAACAGTGTGAAGAAAATAATTAATCCAACTCCAGTTCCAGCATTTGCTCATTTTTCCAGACTAAAATAATGTAATTCATTTAAGTGTTGTCAATAGAAAAAAAAATTTAAAAGAACGAAGTATCTGTCAGTCTTATGGGAAATTTACTGACCCTCTGAAAATGTTTCTTAAAACATCTCCCATTTTTCTTCCTCTACATCTGTAAAATCTGACGGCACAAATATTTTCTTGACCCAATAATTTTCTGATTTTAACAACTTCTAAAACTTCTACTTCTCACTTTGGGGAGTCACCTTTATCTTTAGGATATTTGATTTTAGAAATTAATTCCTGAGATGACATTTTAGTAGATGCATTCATAAGAATTCAAGTAGTATTTTCAGCATTTTTCTAAAATAGCTTCATTTCTGGAAGCACCTGTAGAGCTTTGTTTCTATCACACTTCATTTCTATTTTTTGTTATTACTGTTGTTTTGCCCTTTAAAAGCAAATCCACCATGTTTTAATGAAATTATAACACTAAATTTTTCTTACATGTATTCTAAGTATTCAATTTGTTTAAAGTGCTCATGAGGGTTTTTTCCCCCTCGAGGTGATTCATTCTTCCTTTTTTATCAAATTATTCTATAGATTTTCAATACATTCGTGCAGGATCAAGTTAATCTAAACACTGGGTATTTTTGCAGACAATTTAATTAAGAAAATACAGAATGAAAGTGCCTTTCTAGTTCTCTGTCAAGACTGCACATTTTCCAGATTTTCTTTGTGCAACATAGAAAAATTAAAATGCCTTGTATCTTTATATTAATTCCTAATTTCCATATTAAAATGTTTCTGTTAGTGTAGAATAATATTAAGGCAAAATAATAGATTTTAAATGACAAAAACCTTCTTCAAACCTCACCATAATGTCTCAGCTCATTGGGAATAATCTTCTCCACAGTGTGATATTGATGGTTGAATTCCAAATTAATATTCATCTGTAAAATAAGCACAAAAGGTCATAATCTGGCTCCTGATAGGCATTCTGGTCTTCTCCTGGTGTCCTGTCTCCAGCCAGCCACATCTGGAGCTCGACAATGTCTTATCCCCAAATACAGTTATTATCCTAAAATTTCCCCAGGGTTTCTGATTTACTTTTTTTCAGCATGAAGACTTACAAACAATTTCTATATCAAATGAGAAGATTTTTTTTTTCAATTTAAAATGACAACTCACTCGAAATATAATTCAAATGCATGTGGAAAAAGCTTTCCAAAACATTCTCCCATCATAAATGACACCATTCGTTTTGAGTGGAATGACATCTTTTCTTTACCCAGAAATTATGGTTTAATTTTTATAGCTCCAAAACATTTTTTTTAAGTAGTAGTGAAGCAAATATTAGAAAAGTCTCTTTTTAATTGTCAGGAAACAAACAAAATAATTTTGTCCAGTTCTATGTATTTTCTAGTTGCAGGATAAAATGCTCCTTTTATTAATATTTAATTGTGAAGGAATAGGAGCAGCTGAAGACAGAAAAGTGTAGGGGGAAAATGAAGTTTCATTGGTTTAGTTGTAGAAAGTATTTATGATTTTATTACTATAGTTTAGACATCCTGGAGTGAATTATGGCAGATGCTCTACAAAGCCAAGCAGGGACAGAGACTCTCCAGAAGCCACCAGTGAAATCTCTTCTTCCTACAAAATCCCTCCTGCCCAGAGCAGATGTCAGACTGGTAATACACCAAAGACACCAACAGCAAAGAAAAGTTAATTAGTCAGACTGGTTCCTACCACAGAAAAGAAAATAGGAAGTTTTTTAACAAGTTTTGCCACAAACGTGGATCCCCTCATTGTGTTTTTACCCCAGAGTTTCACTCCTTGGTGTTGCAGGGATTTGGGACATGAAACTTTCAAACACTCCCCAAGAATTCCCATCGCAACAAAAAGTGACTCAGAACAAGATATTAATGCTTTTTCCCCCATATAACATGATGGTATTTTAGTGTTTTTATTAGTAAATAAGTAAAATTACCAAAAATATTAAAGTCTTTGTTTTCAGTTGTGAATCTTGCCCTGAAACACTGGCATAGAGTAGGGTTAGGTGAAGTGAACTTCCATTATTTTCCATCAAAACAAAAAAATGAAAACATTTTCCCTGAATATAAGCAAAAAGGGAAGGAGAGCAATCAAAACTTTGATCCTGATTATCCTTTGAAATGTTTAATGACAAAAATCATAAATTCATGCAAGAACTCTCTCTGCAGCCATGGATCCAACATTCTCAGATCAATCTTCGTGTTGTAACTCAGACACTACAATTTTCTGCTCTCACATCACTGTGTGAGAGATGCAGCACGTGTAGAGGATCCACTGTACAAATGAGGACCAAAAAATCCAAAGTTGAGGTGCTGCAGGTGGAGAGAAAGGACAGGAGCTGCAAAACTTCATCATCCAGACTTCAGGAGGTCATTTTCTACTTAAGTTCTACACAAGGGATCAAGTGTTTCACCCCAGTCCAATTGATTAGCTCAAATATTTAGATTCATTAACTCAATAATCACAAATGGACAAATCATAGCTTTCAACAATTATCCTTTCCATAATTTCAGAGATGAAATGGAAGACCAATAGCACCTCATGTACTTCCCAAATATTGAAATCCATACAGCTTTCCATTCCCAAAACTGAAATTTTACTTAGAAAAATTCAAATGGTTTGGTTTGTTTTTTTAAATTTAATTTCTCAAACCTTTTGCAAATTGGAAAATTTATCATCATTCTTTGCCACAGAATTTCAGTTTTGATCCATTATCACTTCTGGGTGAAAAAGCTTTGATTAAAAAGCTTTGAATAAGATATTTGATTTGCCATATATGTTATAAAAGCCACATGAGTAATTCCCATAACCGAAGTCCAACTTCCATATCCAACCATTTTCCATGGAGCACTCTCCACTGGTCTAAAACACAAAACTTTCCAAGCCAAGAACAGGTTTCACTGGGAGTTTTCAATGCTGAAGGCTGCTATTGAGAGGATATTTTCCTGCTGTGTTCCCTGTCATCCATACTTATTCACAGTGACAGTGGGATTTTTTTTCTATGAAGTCTAGAGAAACACTTACTTTACATGGTCTGGAGTCTGTTCAGAAAGACATTAAAACCAAGAAGCTAGAAAAGGAATTGGAAAACTTTCAAATAGGTGAAGGGCAATTTTTCCATCTGACGAGGAACGATGCTTCCACAGCGCTCCTCCACGTGGCATCTCCGGAGAGACAAAGCTCAGTTCAAGGTTTGCCGCACGTGAATCGAAGAAATCCGCAGGCAGGATATTCTGATCATCCCTGACAACTGGATAACGACACAGAGCAGTCCTGGGGCACGTGGTTGGATGTGATTGCACATCAACAAGCGCTGGAGATGACAAACAGAAGAGCAGTGCAAAAACACACTGTGGTTGGCAGCTGTGGGTGTGGAGGAACTCTTGGCATATCCGAGCACAGAAGCTTTGGTGGAGGAGGATGACTTACCCAGGAGCTGCTTGTTTGTAACTTTGACAAGTGTTTTCTTTCAACATGGATGATGTGCTCGAGCTAAATGTATTGTTACACCCAGATTGACAGCTCACATTTCCAGTCCTGTCCGTTTAACTCACGAGCAGCAGGCGTATGATGAAAGTCTAATGGCAGCAACACTTTTAGCATAACTCTGTGGAGGAAATATTTCCTGAAATATTTGTCCAGCTTGGATACCCCAACTGAAATAAAAACAGCCAGCCCAGGATGGGAAGGTGATGTGATGGGTAAGTGCATCACAACCACTGTGTCCTGAAAATTGTGAAAGCTGAGGTGGCCAACAGAGCAAAGGTATTGACAATTATCTTCATGCGCTTAACACAAGTTTAGCTGCTATCCCACACGCTCGTGAAGTGCCATGAAATTCAGATAAAATATTCCAAGATCCATTTTTCTAATCAAAGTTACCCGACAGGCAACTCAGATCCACTTACAGCTTCCAAACCCGCACAGACACCACAGTGGAATCCTTCTGCACAAGGAGGGCTTTACAAGAGTTGACGTTTGATGTCCACATGGTCAGGAAAAATCCAAGAGACTCAAAGTAAGTTTCCCACAATCCCTCCTGAGCAGTGCTGGGCTTCATTTGGGCAATGCCCTCTCTGATAGGAACAGCTGACCCAAGGTCCTGAGTAATTATGGATATTAAGGATCCAATATAACTTTTCCGAGTGTAGGCATGTGAGCACTAACGTCCTGGCCAAACACCAATTTGGATAATTATTTTGCCTACCTAAATGTGCCCGTCTTCGTTGGAATTTTTCATTTCCAAAGCTGTTCTGCAGCGCTGTTGAGCGCTGTTAAACAGCTGCAATATCTCGCCCCAGAGATGGCTGCATTTCAGTGGTGGGCGATGAGATCCAAAGAGTTTGAATATCAGTTTAATCACTTTGGCATCCTTCAGGAACAAAGTCACTATTTAAATGTAAGATTATTGTAGAGAATAAAATTGTCAATAAATGTAGTAATGTCTATCTCTAACTATAAGCAATTACAGAGCTAATCTCCAGCTCTCAAAAAATAACACCAGATGGTATTTTTCAGAAAAGTCAAATGTAGAATATTATATTTTTTTGCATTTTTCAGTACATCATGATGGCAAATAATATTATGTGAATCCTGCAAGTACAAGAAAAATCTGCAAGTATAACATTCTTCTCTTCCAGCGAACATCCTGTGAATTCATAAATATTTACATTTTGCAAGTTATAATTATGTAGCACTGGAGGAAAAAAAAAAAAGAAAAGAGTGACTGTATATACAAGTTTATAAAAGAACATTCATAAATTAAAAATGTGCATTGTTCTGAAAATGATACCTACTGTGTTTCTTGTGTCAGCCTGTCAAACCATGGGGTGCCTCCCAACCTCTCCCTCAGCTGAGTAAAAATGATACTTTTAGGTTTGAACGGCTTTTGATTTCTTAGTGTGGTTACTATTAATAGTTTTAAATCATTGTGTGTGAAGTCATCACTGGAGGGATCTGTAAAAGCAGCAAGAGAAGTTTGTATTGCAACGGAGATAATGCTCCTGCACAAGCTGACAAGAACAGATGCACTCCAAAAATTTTTGAAATTTTGTGGAGAAACCCTCACACAGTTGCCTAAATTCAGAGAGTTCACTGTTGTCCTGTCACTGTCTCTTTTTAATTGGAATTTTGTATTAGTTTTCCTGTTGCAGCAATTTATGTACTAAAGGATAATTTTAGTGTTAATGAATCTGAACTGCAGGAGAGTCCTGGAGCTGAGATTTCAGTTGCAAGAACATCATTTTCTCAGCAACCAGCAAAAACTATTCATTGAAGACTATTTTTATTGAAGGAATTTTACCATTTTGATTCATGAATAATCCATGAACAGATGTTGATTTTTACAAGTTCAGTTGTTATTTGAAATTGTTTGAATACTTTATACAAACATATTGCAACCTCTGGGTTATTTGTATATTTTTTTTTTGTTCTATTACAATGTTCAACTATTCATTGTGAGATAGATTGTGTCCTCATACAAATAAATCCTCCCCAATGTAAAAAGAATAAAATGGTTGGACAGGTGACATAGGTGTATTATTCATGATGTAAATTCTTTAGGGAAAATAATAAATTACTTTGTGACCAGAAAAACCAGCTTTTACAAACAGGAAAAAAGAAAGGAGAAAATTATTTGTACAAATGCTTAATACCGGCTGTGGAATGGTCAATTCCTCTGAGTGTTCTTATGAAAGCAAAAACTCTGCACAACCATTCATGCAAAGAGATAAGGATTTATGAATATGGGAGTTACTTTGATATCTTAATTAATAGCTGTGAAATCACCTTTCACTCTCTCTCTAAAGTATTTGTTGAGTTGTATTGTTGAGATAAAAACAAACCACAGTGGCAGCACCTTTCTCTTGTAGGTGTTTCCGACCTGGGCTGCTTTTCCATTTTCCCTTGGCTGTTTCCCTGCAGGCACATCATGGATTTCCTGCTCTTCCTTTTCTACCATGCCAAATTTGCATCCACTCCAGACAGTTTATCACAGGAGAAGCCTGTGAACACAGCAGGTGACTTTTTAACCGTAATTTTTACCTCGTTAGCTTATGCAATATTACCCTAATTCCAGACAAATGATGCCACATCTTCCAAGAAGAAGGAAGTCACCAAAAAAAAGGTTTCAAAACCTGATTTAAGCATCTAAACCTGAAGTCCTTTCACCTGCACTTACAAATATGAATCCTTCCCTCTTGTCCTTGAGTTAGATCCCTTTTAGGTGCCTTCCTGGACAGACATTTATTGAAAAACTTATTATTTATTGGAGCTGCAATCTCATGGTTTTCCTAGAGTAATTTAGGTTGGAAAGACACCTAAGATCATAAAGTCCAAGTGTTTTCTGATGATCTGTGGAAAATTTACATGGTCTTCCACATAAAAATAACCAAACTATGTTGATCTTCAGGTCCATGTTCTGGGAAGCGATTAACTTTTCTGAGAAACTACATTTAAATAAAGGAATAGTTGTCAATAGGATCATGGTGACAGAGAGGTGCTGGCTGTCCAGTTTATTTAAGAATTTGGGGATAGCAGGTGGGAAGGCTGGTGGGATGTTTTGATTATTTCTATTACCTTTCAGAGCTTGTTTTTCCCATGAGCTGAAACATCTGAAGCTGTTTGATTATCGTGGCTGTGAGGAGCCTGCAGTGACAGCACGAGGGCAAATGGTTCCAGCTCCAGAGAGTAGGTTTAAATTGGATATTGGGAAGGAATTGTTCCCTGTGCCCAGAGAAGCTGTGGCTGCCCCTGGATCCCTGGAAGTGTCCAAGGCCAGGCTGGATGGGGCTTGGAGCAGCCTGGGATAGTGGAAGGGGTCCCCTGGGATGGGATGACCTTAAAGGTCCGTTCCAGCCCAGAACATTCCATGATTCTGTGATTTTACTCTTAGGCACCAGCCCAATACTCCTGACAGCCAGAGAGGAAAACTTAAATTATAAGCAAAATAGAAATTTTTCTTATTTATACCTGGAAACCATACTAAGATCGTTTGCTTTATTTGCAATGCTTGGGCAGTTGGTAACATTCTCTGTGAGGCCACCATGAGATTTTTATTCCTGACTCTCTCCCTGTGCAGCATCTTCATGGAAGCTGCAAACCAAGCCATCAGTCCAGGTATGTTTATATATAACCACATATTTCAGTCTCTCAAATGAACTAATCTCCATAGTTGACAGCACTTATGTCGCACTGACCTGCATTCATCTGATCAACTTTCTGAATACTTACCAGCTGTAATCAAATATATTCTCATCTCTTATTTGAACAAATCAAACAGAAATTGAATACATTTTTTTTTATGAACACTAGCAATATGTTCTCTTCTCTGATAATTTTGACATTAAAATTCCATTTTAATAATCCCATCCTTCAGGCTTTGCAGACTCTTAAGGTATTAAAGCAAAAATTATCCTAAGCAGTTAGATTATAATGTATTTAAAGATTAGACATTTCATGTTGAATATTAACTGCTCCACTTCCCAGGGAAAAAAAATGATGCAGGGGTTTTTTTTCTTGTATAATTCATACATTTTTGATAGGTTGACTATACAAAGTTCAAACCTTTTATGAAAAAAATACTAGAAAATATACTCATAGTTTGACATTATATTAAAAAGCTGTGTATAAAGGTAGGAGAAAACATTTTTGCTGACATCATTAACATATTTTGATCCCTCAGAAATAGGCAAAATGGCTGTTCAAACTCGATGCAGTC
The DNA here is from genome assembly GCA_026261815.1 of Monarcha castaneiventris obscurior. NCBI lineage: Eukaryota > Metazoa > Chordata > Aves > Passeriformes > Monarchidae > Monarcha > Monarcha castaneiventris. Next base: position 19,938,694 of record JAMPIT010000467.1, read on the forward strand.
TATTGGGCTTCAGAGCTGAGACAAGACAGTAAAATATTTGCAATCAAAGGAACTTTTATTTACATATTATAGGAGATGGCTCACATATTTGGACTTAAGATTTCATAATAATATAAAATAGAGAATAATGACTAAATTTTTTTGAAACAAAGTATATTACACCCGCAAAAAATTAATCTTTAGCCCGATTCATAAGTATTTCAGGTACTTGTCTCAGTTATGACAATTCCTTATGATCCCTGGAAGTGTCCAAGGCCAGGCTGGATGGAAATCCAAGCAACCTGGTCTATGGAAAGTGCCCCTGCCCATGGCAGGGGCTGGAACTTGGTGGCTTTTAAGGTCCCTTCCAAGCCAAATCATTCTGGAATTTTATGAATGCTCAAACACAGCTCTGAATTCAGAATAATAATTCAGCCACAGCTCCTGGTGTGGACATTGTCCCCTCAGACCCTGCTGGTACAAGCACTGGCCCAGCAAGACTTCCTCTACACTGAGTAAAAATGCTTTAGGCTCACCCACTGTCTTATTCTGAAATAGCTTCTCTGCACTGAAAAACCTTCACCTGCAGAGAGAAAAACAAGTTTTCTTTTTAGAGTTTCTACTTCTGAATATAAACTTGCAGCGTGGCTCAGAAAGACACCAACCCTGGTGTGCCAGGCCCTCCCAGCAGCAGAGGTACCTGTGGACCTCCTCAAGGGCTTCCCCTCCTCGAGAGCAGCAGCACAGGGTGTTTCTCCTCTCCTTGTAGGAACAGGGGGAAAACCCTGCAGTACAAAGGAATTTTTTTCCATTGGTGGAGACAGCCTGACTTTGTTTCCACACTGGATGACACCATAAATTCACACCCTTTCCTGTGCCATTACTTGCTCATTTTTTAACAATGTGCTAGTGCTATAAGAAGTGTATTTTGGGTTATTTCTGCGGAACATTTCGCATCTTTTCTTTTTGTCCTTTTGCCTTGCCCTTCAATTTTGACCATGATGGATCTAAGCATATTTAGGACATTAAGGGCAAACTAAATTGTTGTTTATACAGTTAAATGTAAAAAGCATAATGGTAGGGTAGTGTCTATATTCTGGAAAATAAGTACACTTGTCTGATTTTTATTACATATCTTCTCTCCTGATGTGTACTGAGCAAATTGTGGGGTCTCTGCTGAAAATGCAACATGAAAGTTTAATTCATCTGCAGGATCTGTCAACCTGAGCCTACACTGAGCAACAGAAAACAAAGAAAAAAACACATTTGTGCTTTAGGAGAGATGCTCTAAGAATGCTTAAATTAATCCTGTGCCATCACAGGGCTGGTGAGCACAGGTAGGTGGTGGGCATCAGGTATCTCCTTCATCAACAGCCTGTACCTGGCATCAGCACCTGCCCTGGCTCTGCAGGCAGCTCTTGGGCATTGCCACCCCGAGGCAGGAGCTGAGAGAGAATCCCAGACTGGTTTGGGTTGGAAGGGACCTTAAAACCACCCCCTTCCATGGGCAGGGACACCTCCCACTATCCCAGGTTGCTCCAAGCCCTGTCCAACCTGGCCTGGAGCACATCCAGGGATGGGGCAGCCACAGCTTCTCTGGGCACCCTGTGCTTGTGCCTCACCACCCTCACAGTCAGGAATTTCCTCCTAATATCTCGCCCAAACCCACTCTCCTTCTGTTTAAACCTTGTCCCTTTCCTTGTTCTTTGTCCAAGTCTTCCTTGACTGCTGGAAATGCCATGGTTTCTACAGAAATTCCTGTGAAATCTGGAGACAAGGAGCGAGCAGGGCGTTTTCCAAGCAAGGCACACAAGTCTGGTGGCCTGTGCGTGCAAGGGCTGCTAATCCACCCCCAGCTCCCTGACCTCACACACTCATGCACTGCTTTGCCTGCCCAGATGTTTTCTGATTAATAATGAGGTCACCCCCAATGCCAAAAAAACGGCCTTGTAGTTCTCCAACACTCCTTGAAAGCCATGGAGTGTTTAAGGGGGATGAAAGTTTTAAATACAACGTAAGTATAAAACACGATAAATCAAACGAATTTGTTTAGATGAAAAGCACTTTTTTGTTTTTGTCAGCACAGCAACTGTATATTCCACAATTATTATAATGTTTTCTGACATAAAACTGCTGTATCTGACCCAGGACTCTGGTTACACCCCTTCTTGCTTTACAGGATGGTTCTTAAGAAAATGTCTGCATTTTACCATTTCCAAGGATAAAACAGAAAACAAAAAAATATGAAATTAGAAAGGGATAGTACACACCATTACAGTATCTGCTCCTTGGTCACTATCCCCCTGGAAAAGCATTGAGGAAAGAGTGAAAAAGTCTCAATTTTTTGAATATCTGCCCCAAAACGATGGGAAAAGCCGCAGTGGCAATTGAAATGCCTGACCCTAAACAAACCAGAGGAGAGACATGGCTGTGTCAGAGTCCTGCTTCTCCCTTGAAAAGCTCTTGGCATCACCCCCATGACCATTCCACTCTACTGCTTTTGCCTTGCCACTTCATATTTAACCATAAATAACTTCAACAGGTCTAAAGCCCAGCACCAAACAGCTGAGTGTGGCCCCTACCATAATTTTTTTTTTGGAGTCCCTAAAGGCAGAGACCGAGGGCTGGTCCTACCCCAGGCAGGGCAGCACGGGCTGGGGACCACAGAGCCATGGGAAAAGCGGCTCTTTTTCCAGGCTCATGCAGCACCACCTATAGACAAAAAGCCTTCATTTCTCTGGAGTATTTGGGAATGGCTGAGCCGCCCAGACTTGCTCCTGCAGTATCCTGAGTGCTGCTGTTCCCGCTGCCCGGAGCGCTCAGGGAGCAGCAGGGCTCGAGGCACTTTGCATCTCTTTGATTTAACCCAGAAAGAAATCTTGAGAAACCAAAGAAGGTGAACGAGAGTGAGTGTCTGGCGCTAAACCACGAGGATCAAAGACCCAGAAAAGCGAGTTTTGCATAAAAAGTCAGGCAATTCCCGAGGCCTCTTCACCCAGAACCAGGTGCCTCAATAAACAGTTTAATTTGGGGATTTTCTCCCGTGATTCTGTTCCGTAACACACGGACATCAAATTGGAAATCACGCTATTGCTAAGAAATAGCACCCTGAATGTTTCTGGCTTTCCCAGCTCCTGCTGCACGTTTCAGGCTCTGTGTGGTGTCAGGAGCCTGCAGAACCCCAGCGTTGCAGTCTGGGATTTGCCATGAGAAATGTCTCTGGAACAAGGCTGAGCACAAGAATTCAAAGGTTTGGGGTTTTTAAAATATGTTTCTCTGCTTACAGAGAGAATCTTGAAAATGCAAAGTGCATCACACAGGGACTGATGTCTCCCAATTTCCAGAGAGTATGGAATGAATTGTGCCTTGGGATGTGAGGCATCCCATTCTCCTTAGGGCTGAACCTGAAAAAGGATAACTTTCATCACAGTGAGAAGTGAAAATGGGAGTACAGAAAATAATAGGGTTTTTTTTTTTTAAAGGTAAAAATAATTTTCACATTACTATCTGTTTTACAGAATGTATTTTCATTTATATTTCAGAAGAAAAATTTAGGTGAAAAAACCACAAAACTTCCCCAAGCACACAGAAAAACCTGTCTGAGATGGAAATCAAGTCCTGACACTTGTTGCAGAATGTAGATGTGGCTTGATATAGAGCTAATACAAAAGAATGCCTCTTGAACTGAAATATTCCTGGTGGACCTTTGTTCTACTGGCTGCTTTCCTAATTTGATTAATTGTAGAACTTTGGATGAGTGCAAACTTAGAACATTTGGGGTTTTAAATGAAGGATTTTCTGTCACATTTTATGCCAGTGAGTGATAATGACATATCTTGAACTTCAAAGGTGTCTAACCAATTAGAGATTCTCTGCAAGAGAAAATGTAGAGAGGAAAAAATAAAAGAAAAACTGTTTTTTGAATAGTATTCCACAAATGCTGAATATTAAGCACATTTTGAGAATATTTGCTTAGTATTAAGTGCACAGCTTGCTTTAAAATGATGAATAATTTGACTTTTCAGGATAGAAAGCAGTGCCGTGAGTCTCCTCTTGAGCCCATCTTTTATTTGTACAGCCCTATAACACCATGATTTCATGCTACATGTGTTGCTTGTTATATATCCTAAAAATTCAATTTTCTTATCCCAGAAGGAAGGAGCTATAAGTGAAGGCAGTCATTTGATCATAAAGTGTTGTCAACGCGAAGGAAACTGCTTTTGAACGCTCTGCCACCACCCTCATTTGTGGCAATCATGCAAATCACTGCAAACTGGTCTGAAACCCGAGTTCCTTTGGGTTTGAGTGGAGCTGCAGCAACGCTGGGCACAAAAGGAAGGAGAAACAGCATCTGATAAATGTTTCTGTGAACATCTATCCCTGCCAAGATGGAAAAAAGTACACAAGTGGTGTTGCACCTACAGTGCTGGGATATACGAGCCTCCGAAATGGTGATCTCTATCTCAAAAACTATTTAAGCAGCCTCTGATAGGGCAGCCACAGTGGTTATAAGGCTTTCTTCCCTAGAGTGATAGAGCACAGTAAAATACCTTTTAAAACAACGTGGATGTTATTGCTGACCAGATTCTGACTCCGGCGAATTTATTGTGTCTATCTTTGTACAAGTTCTCCATTCTTCTCTACTTTCCTCGTGTGTAACGTGTTTATCGGCCACAAAAGGGATTGTATTTTTTTCCTTTTCATTAATAAGGTTCTCAGAATTTGGGGGGTGCAGCTGAAGGGTGGTAGCAAACATCTAAAACTTTTACTGCCAGCAGCTCATCAGTAAATGGCACTGTTTGAAATTGCTCTATGGCTTAGGGGTTATATGTTTGCTTTGTTTTTCCAAGTTCTCTAGAATGAAAAGATTTTTTATTATTATTTTAAGTAAACCTCTGGTAGTATTGCAATTCCCTTCTTAAAAAAAAGCCAAAACATGGGAAGTAACTCCATCAAATGCTGGTGAAATTACTGCTGACCCTGGCCCAGCACAGCCATGCAAGGCCACTTCAAACCACTCCTAAGTCCTCACTTCCTCCTCCTCCAGAGATCCACTGGTGTGACAGGCTGACCTCCCCTACCTAAGATTGCATATATTGATCCAGAAACTGCTCTTATCAACTGGAGCTGCTCCTGAGATTTTGTGGGCATGTTATTACTGCTGAGCATTGAACTTTTGTCTCTCAGGCGTCGTTTCCAGAACCCTTTGGCACACGGGGCGATTCCAGCGACCCGGAATGTCTTTTGGGCAGAAGCAAATATCAGAACATGATCTGTAATTAACAGCAATGAATTATTAGTGACTTAAATACCCAGAGCACTCACACCAAGTGCAGCTCGAAAAGAAAAAATTATGTTATAGACTGGCCTTAACTGTTGCTGATTTAGTGACAGAAGTGTAAGGGAAAACTTTAAAAGAATATCTTTGTCCCTACTTTAAAACACTTCTAAATAGAGAGAAAAATTACATGCACAGCATATTTTCAAGGTTTATGTTTTGCTCTTAAAAACAAGACTCCAAAACAATATCATCAAATGCACTGCTGCCCCTGGAAAGCCAAGGGGTATAAGCTCAATTCAGCCTCGGACACACAGAGCCTCGATGCTGCAGTGCTTCTGCTGAAGTCAGGGATGCTGATGGCAGGGGTTAAGCCAAGCAGTTGTTTGAGCCTCGTTGGAATCAGGATCCTGCCTGCAAGTGTTATCACAAGCACTTCTGAGCAGTTCTTTTGACTTCAGGGGTAAGGGATGCACGATAATGGCAGCAAGCATTTGCTTTACGAAGATAAGACTATGATCTAAATTCTCTCCTTGGTGTACCATTGTACAGGGTGGTTTGAGCTGTAGCAGCTCAGCCCAAGCTGATGAACAGAGCAATTACACACATTTACCTTCCCCAGGATGCTGCTGAAGCCAGCAGAGATGCAGAGAATGCAGAGTCATTTGACTACTTGACCTGATGCAATTAGTGAGGAGTGCCAGCACACTGAGAAGAACGTGGCCCTGTGACACTGCAGGGCTATAGAACCCATTGTGCAAAGCCTGACACACGTGTTAGACAGGGGGAACACGTGTTCACCCACGTCCTGCATGTCGCTGGCTCCATTAAAAGAAACAAAAGCCTTATCACAACCAGTTAAGTTGCACTTTAACAGACCCCACACTCGAGCTGCAAGTCAGAAGTATTTACAAGCTTTAGTGAGCCTCCCACACAATTTCCATATGCCCTTATTTACACCTCTCTCAAGGCATCATTTTGACCACAGTTAAATAATCTGTCACAGAAAGACTGTAAACTTTCTGAAAAAGTTCTGGTTATTATAATATT